>CM072220.1:7259201-7294201 GCA_036851935.1 Coregonus suidteri
TCCTCCTACTTTCTGATCTCTCTCTTCCCTTCTCCTCCATACTTTTGATCTCTCTCTTCCCCTTCTCTTCCATACTTTCTGATCTCTCGCTTCCCTTCTCCCTCCATCCTCTTTTCTGTAGATCTAATCTGAAGACGCTGAGGCCTGTCTCCTAGTCTGTGGACTAAGACACTTCTTTCACCTAATCTGAAGACGCTGAGGCCTGTCTCCTAGTCTGTGGACTAAGACACTTGTATTTTGTGTGTGTGTGTCTTTGTATACTGTGTGTGAGTTGGTCCTCTGATTACTGTGCATTAGTTCAATGTAACGTCATATCAAACTATACATTATAATCAGTCTGTTTTGGGTTAGCAGAATCATTGTATATCATTGGTTTTCCATCCTATCATGTTACCACACAGATGTGACTGTCTAGCTCAGCGTTTTCCCAAACTTTCCCATTCTAGAGACCATCAAATTCACCGTCCAAAAGCTCTTGAGGACCACCATTCGCGGAGTCGCTGTTCTTTTTTTCACATCAAATATATTGCCGGTCAAATTTTATCAATAGATGTGGACTGTAACAAAGCCTGTAAAGGTCTATTATTATTATTATCATTATAAACTAGTTGCATTGTGAAAAGGAATGTAAAATTGATTATAATAATCGACATTTGTTAACAGCATTAAAAGTAATGATTACTAGATAGTTGTGAGATTGATCAATATAAATGTTAGTTTAAGAGTGTTCAGCCCCATGACCACGATCAGTGCCAAGTGGTGGAATAAGGGAACTGCTTGTCAAGCGTAGAACGGGGAAAATATACTGTATGTTGAAAATGTGTTTTATTGTGAGAGTAATAATGACATTATTTTATTTATTTTATTGTATTGACATTGTGAATTCATGCAACGTCTTGACAGGCTAAATATAATTTGACCACATCGGTGCATTGGTAACGATAATAATCCATATAAAGTACAGTCATTTGTTAAATTAGAGGTACGTGTGAAAGTGAAACTATTGTGTAAATCCTATAAAAGACTGAGATAATGGAAATCCAATGAGAGATGGCTGATCTGCTCTGTTGGAAGATCTGGCACCACTGCATTTCACAGAGAGCACGTTTTTAGAGACAGGTGGGACTTTTTAGCAGAAAAGTACAGATTGGCTCATCAGATATCGTGTCCCAAAACCAATCTTATAGGATATTTGAGAGGATTTAAGACCTACTTTAGAAAGGCAAAACCCATGCCATTCGGGTGCACGTCAAAAAGTGTTATCCATTCTCGGGTGTTTTTGGCAACGGGCACTTTTCAACCGGAGCTTGCCGATCGGCCAGCGGCGGCATCTCACATCCCTCGAAGAGCCAATGTTTTGGATGCAATCATCAGCAAAACGTACTGTAACATACAATTTCCACCATCGCGCAACAGGTTAAGAGGGGTTTCTTTGCATCAATGGGTATTTTGGGGGGTTTGCAGAGTCATTGTATATCATTGGTTACCAGTGGCGGCTCCTGAACAAATTCTCAGGGAGGGCAATTTTTCTGATGATTTAGGTGACCTACACACATTTTTAAAAAGATATGTCCAGCAACAACATGAAGACAGGGGCAGCATATAAGTCAATACCAGAAGCATTTATTGACTGATCTCAAAAGTGTTGGCTTACAAAAGCAAAATAAGTTATCACAGTAAAAATAATCAAGGGTGTTCTTTCACATTCCTCAACACTGCATAAACAATATGCATTTTCCATAAACAAATGAAATATCAGCTGAAAATACAGCATCTTGGTATTTGTTCAGATTGCAGGATCAACAAGAGCTTTTACCACATTTTTGATATCTGTTTAATCTTACCTTATGGCCTGCACTTGCTTGTGAAGCTGTCGAGGGCACGTTTGATAGAGACAGCATCGATGTCCTTCTTCTGTAGCTTCTGGTACAGAATGTCGACGTGGGGCATGATTTGTGAAAAAAAGCCGCAGGAAAAAAAATTAAATCTTCATCATGTAGTATCCTCACGTAGCCAGCTGCCTCTCTCAAGGTGTGCTGGTCAAATGAACCCAATGAACCCGTCCGGATGGCTTCAAAACATTATATGAGGTCGTCTCGATTCTCGTAGACAGTGTTCACGACTCTGCTGTTGCTAACCTCATCGTTGTGGCGGCGGACAGCTAGCCTGTATCCCTCATCCCAGTTGAGTGGCAATATTCACTCTCCCAAAAGCAGACAATCTCAAACAGCTATATGTGGGGTCTTTGACAGCTAATTTTTTTTTTCTTAATCTTTTCTGAAAGATGGTGCATGTCGGTTACACCAGTCGCTGTCCAAGCGGTGCTGTCTGCTGTGCCGCCTTCAGGGTGGAAGAGTAAGCAGGGGGTAGCAAAAAACTGCATTAGCTACATCGCAGCCTGCTAGCCAGGTTTTCCGTTCATACCAATTTTTGGAAAATCCCTCGGGTGTAGGACTTCCCCCTTTAGTAGACACCTGTTGAATTATTAAATTTGGTCTGGGGGGTCCTAATTGTTTCGTTGCCAATTTATCTTCATTTGTTCGCCGACAAAAAGGAACTTCTTTCAAAGACACAATCGAGTTGGACTGAAGCCTAGCCATTTTGATTAGTAGTAGTGAATTGAATGAGGCTGCTACCTGGTCTTTTCTTAGTTACGTTCATTCGTGGTTACGTTATGTATGACGAAAGCGCGTAAGTGCAAGCCCACAGACACCCATAGAGAATGTATTGAAAGCTTTGAAATGTGACAAAACTAGATTTTACATGGGAGTCTATGACAGACTTCTGGGCGATTTTCAACCTGACTGAAATCGCCCAAAAAACGGGCGGGGCCATTTGAAGCACGACTTTAGCCTGATTTGACATTTAGTGGCTGGCAGATCAGACGTGAACACTGATAACTGCTGTTGCCGTGATATAATTTTTTATAAAATTTATAAAAAAATAATATTTTTTTTTATTTAATTTTTTTTTAAATAATTGATTAGAAAAAAAATCCCTTCCTTTTCCCGTTTGGCAGTGCGTCGCCCATATCGCCCTATTGAACAAGCCGTCCCTGTTGGTTACCCATCCTATCATGTTACCACCAGCAGATATGACCGTCTAGCGTCCTTCTTGCCAAACCTGGGTGTTGTCACAGGACCCTCCCTTGGTAACACTGCAAAACATCACTAAATCAAATCCTGAAATAAAAGAATAAAAACCCACTTTTACGAGATAAAATATGAATTTATGGGCTGAATACTTGCATTAAGTGTATGAAGACTTTACATTACATACATATATACTATAAACCTATACGTGGTGAACCCCGCCACTGTGTTGAAATAGGAAGTACATTTATAAGGAAGTAGAGGAAAAAATGGACGCTATCGGTCGAAGAAAAATGTTTCTGAGGTTTGTAGCGTTGTTTTACAATTTGATGTAGAAAAGTGTTTTGTAAAAGTTAGGCCATCGCAGAGAGAGAGGTGATTTAGGGGGTAAGACATCCGCCGAATTGTTTAAGTCATTAAAATACTGATTTTCAACGTTCAATGTCGATCATTTTAGGCTTACTTACGTTGTCGCTGATTCATATTGATTCGCCTAGTCAATATGAATCAATGTTATATTATAGGCTACAGGGCTATGGGTAGGGTATGGGCGATTGACTGCACATGATCGTGATTATTATATTTGCGCTCTTTCAATTACTGGAGAAAGACGAGTATCAGGTAAACTAGTTTCTATGAAAAAAAGTCAGTCTCGTCAATTCGGCGAAGTAAAAGTGACGTGCAGCAATGGGCATTGAAACGTTTTTTTTTCCCGAGTACCAAGTTGCACTGAAGTCGAAAGTCGGAGAGTTCCCAGTTGTTTTCAACGCAGCATTAGGTTTGAGAAAGATTTGTGGTGACACAGCTCAGAAAGGTGGTCAACTGTTTTGCTCACTTCAGGTGGGTGGTCACTAGTTACCACAGACACAAAGTCAGAAGGCCCGCTTACGGGACCAATCATTAGGTTGCGGGCAACGCTGCATTCTCCAACTGGCATATCTCCAGTTCAAGTTTTTGAGGACCAAAATAACGAAATACATTCGGGAACAAGAATTGGCAACGTCACAAAAATTCAGAACATTAGGAAAATACTAAAGTCGTGGGCAAAAGGGTAAGTTGACGTTTAATTTTTTTAGATAACTAGTATTAACTTTTGCTATTCTCATCTAACATGAGCTAGCTAGCAAGCATAAGGGTTTGCCAAACAGTGTGGCATGAGATACACTACATGACCAAAAGTATGTGGACACTTCCTTGTCGAACATCTCATTCCAAAATCATGGGCATTAATATGGAGTTGGTCCCCCCTTTGCTTCTATAACAGCATCCACTCTTCTGGAAGGCTTTCCACTAGATGTTGGAACAATGCTGTGGGGACTTGCTTCCATTCAGCCACAAGAGCTTTAGTGAGGTCGGGCACTGATGTTGGGCGATCAGGCCTGGCTCGCAGTCGCCGTTTCAATTCATCCCAAAGGTGTTCGATGGGGTTGAGGGCAGGGCTATGTGCAGGCCAGTCAAGTTCTTCCACACCGATCTCGACAAACCATTTCGGTATGGACCTCGCTTTGTGCACGGGGCACTGTCATGCTGAAACAGGAAAGGGCCTTCCCCAAACTGTTGCCACAAAGCTGGAAGCACAGAATCATCTAGAATGTCATTATATGCTTTAGCGTTAAGATTTCCCTTCACTGGAACTAAGGGGCCTATCCCGAACCATGAAAAACAGTACGCCAAACCCAAATTTGTCCATCGGACTGCCAGATGGTGAAGCGTGATTCATCACTCCAGAGAACATGTTTCCACTGCTCCAGAGTCCAATGGCGGCGAGCTTTACACCACTCCAGCCGACGCTTGGCATTGCGCATGGTGATCTTAGGCTTGTGTGCAGCTGCTCGGCCATGGAAACCCATTTCATGAAGCTTGTGCTGACGTTGCTTCCAGAGGCAGTTTGGAACTCGATAGTGAGTGTTGCAACCGAGGACAGACGATTTTTACGCGCTACTCGCTTCAGCACTCGGCGGTCCCGTTCTGTGAGCTTGTGTGGCCTACCACTTCACAATAACAGCACTCACAGTTGACTGCCGCAGCTTTAGCAGGGCAGAAATTTGACGAACTGACTTGTTGGAAAGGTGGCATCCCATGACAGTGCCACGTTGACATGACAGTGCCAAGTCACTGATATCTTCAGTAAGGCCATTCTACTAAAAATGTTTGTCTATGGAGATTGCATGGCTGTGTGCTCGATTTTATACACCTGTCAGCAACGGGTGGGGCTGAAATAGCCGAATCCACTAATTTGAAGGCGTGTCCACATACTTTTGTGTGTGTGTATGTATGTATGTGTGTATGTATCTACAGTTGAAGTCGGAAGTTTACATACACTTAGGTTGGAGTTATTAAAACTTGTTTTTCAACCACTCCACAAATGTCTTGTTAACAAACTGTAGTTTTGGCAAGTCGGTTAGGACATCTACTTTGTGCATGACACAAGTAATTTTTCCAACAATTGTTTACAGACAGATTATTTCACTTATAATTCACTGTATCACAATTCCAGTGGGTCAGAAGTTTACTGTGCCTTTAAACAGCTTGGAACATTCCAGAAAATGATGTAATGGCTTTAGAAGCTTCTGATAGGCTAATTGACATCATTTTAGTCAATTGGAGGTGTACCTGTGGATGTATTTCAAGGCCTACCTTCAAACTCAGTGCCTCTGCTTGACATCATGGGAAAATCAAAAGAAATCAGCAAAGACCTCAGAAAATTGTAGTCCTCCACAAGTCTGGTTCATCCTTGGGAGCAATTTCCAAACACCTGAAGGTACCACGTTCATCTGTACAAACCAAAAGTACGCAAGTATAAACACCATGGGACCACGCAGCCGTCATACCGCTCAGGAAGGAGACGCGTTCTGTCTCTTAGAGATGAACGTATTTTGATGCGAAAAGTGCAAATCAATCCGAGAATAACAGCAAAGGACCTTGTGAAGATGCTGTAGGAAACAGGTACAAAAGTATCGATGTCCACAGTAAAACAAGTCCTATATAGACATAACCTGAAAGGCCGCTCAGCAAGGAAGAAGCCACTGCCCCAAAACCGCCATAAAAAAGCCACACTACGGTTTGCAACTGCACATGGGGACAAAGATCGTACTTTCTAGAGAAATGTCCTCTGGTCTGATGAAACAAAAATAGAACTGTTTGGCCATAATGAACATCGTCATGTTTGGAGGAAAAAGGGGGTACTTGCAAGCCGAAGAACACCATCCCAACCGTGAAGCACGGGGATGGCAGCATCATGCTGTGGGGGTGCTTTGCTGCAGGAGGGACTGGTGCACTTCACAAAATAGATGGCATCATGAGGAAGGAAAATGATGTGGATATATTGAAGCAACATCTCAAGACATAAGTCAGGAAGTTAAAGCTTGGTCGCAAATGGGTCTTCCAAATGGACAATGACCCCAAGCATACTTCCAAAGTTGTGGCAAAATGGCTTAAGGACAACAAAGTCAAGGTATTGGAGTGGCCATCACAAAGCCCTGTCCTCAATCCTATAGAAAATGTGTGGGCAGAACTGAAAAAGCGTGTGCGAGCAAAGAGGCCTACAAACCTGACTCAGTTACACCAGCTCTGTCAGGAGGAATGGGCCAAAATTCACCCAACTTATTGTGGGAAGCTACCGGAAACATTTGACCCAAGTTAAACAATTTAAAGGCAATACATTTACATTTTAGTCATTTAGCAGACGCTCTTATCCAGAGCGACTTACAGTTAGTGAATACATATTTTTTTATACTGGCCCCCCGTGGGAATCGAACCCACAACCCTGGCGTTGCAAACGCCATGCTCTATCAACTGAGCTACATCCCTGCCGGCCATTCCCTGCCCTACCCTGGACCAATTGTGCGCCGCCCATGAGTCTCCCGGTCGCGGCCGGCTGTGACAGAGCCTGGATTCGAACCAGGATCTCTAGTGGCACAGTTAGCACTGCGATGCAGTGCCTTAGACCACTGCGCCACTCAGGAGTACAATGCTACCAAATACTAATTGAGTGTATGTAAACTTCTGACCCACTGGGAATGTGATGAAAGAAATAAAAGCTGAAATAAATCATTCTCTCTACTATTATTCTGACATTTCACATTCTTAAAATAAAGTGGTGATCCTAACTGACCTAAAGACAGGGAATTTTTACTAGGATTAAATGTCAGGAATTGTGAAAAACTGAGTTTAAATGTATTTGGCTAAGGTGTATGTAAACTTCCGACTTCAACTGTATTCATGTTTAAGTTATTTTGATTATATTTATATATTATTATATCATTTATATTATACATCTTCAGTAAGGCCATTCTACTGCCAATGTTTGTCTATGGAGATTGCATGGCTGTGTGCTCGATTTTATACACCTGTCAGCAACGGGTGTGGCTGAAATAGCCGAATCCACTAATTTGAAGGGGTGTCCACATACTTTTGTGTGTGTGCATGTATGTATGTATGTATGTATGTATGTATGTATGTATGTATGTATGTATGTACAAAAAAGTATGTGTGTACCTTGTTGTCAGGGACGCTAGGGAAGAAGGGAGGAGGATAGCGTGTGATGGTTGTTCCACCAATTGAGGACCTTTTTGAGTAGTGTAACCTTTACTCCACCTAATGTTAACATTTTGTCAAAGAGTTCAACTTAATAAAAACATGTTTTCTCAACTCAAGATGTTAAATATGTAAAATGAATAAATTGCTATAGGTAGTGCCAAATAAAGTAACAGTGTTGAAGTTATAATCTAAAATCAGCCAAAAATCAGCCAATTTAAAAACTTGAAATTTCTGTGAAACTGTGTACGTTTTTACTTGTGAATTTTGAAAATAAAAATTACCACTTTACATTTAGAACGGTTGGTTTTATTACAGCTAATAAAATAAAATCAATGATGGATCACTGGATAAAAGAAATGCATGTCTCTCGTCTACCCCTGCAAGTCGGTCAGCATACGCGTCATAACACTCATCTGATTGGAGGCTTTGTGGCTGTGGTAACTAGTGACGACACTTCAGGTGCGCTTGATTTAACTTAGCCGGTGCGCTGTTGCGCATCGCGAGCCACGGCCTCAATGATTGCTCTGCACACACAAACTTGCTAACTAACTAGCTAGCTAGCGCTGGTCGAACATTAGGTAAGCCAACTCTCTGAAGTTCAAAGACCTTCAAAGTTCCTTCACAGGTGGTGAAGTAATTTAAATGTTGAGCTAAATAAAATAAAAATAGAGAGATTTCAGAGGTTTAAAAAAAGGAACAGAAAGGAACAATAGAAACTGTTACTTTTTTTTGGGTTTGAACCGGTTCAGAACTTAATTTTGCTGTTCTAAACAGTGGAACAGAACAAAATAAATTATGGTTCTGTTCAGAACAAAACAATTGGAAAATAATTTCAGTTCCAACCCCTGGTTGTTACATTTTAACTGACAAATGCTGTTATCAAGGTCATTTCACTTAGCAGATGACGTCGTTGTGTGAACTCTGTGACAGTAAAAGTGCTTGTCATTGTTTATGGTACTTCCAACAATGTTTAGAAATATTGACTGTTCTGTTATTTCTTATTGTAGCTGAGTGAGCTGTGACTTACATCTAAAATGAGTCTCTCTGGGGAGAGAGAGGAGGGGACCACTGCCTCTAAAATGAGTCTCTCTGGGGAGAGCGAGAATACTGCCTCTAAGAGGAAGTATTCTGAAACAGAGGAGGGGGCCACTGCCTCTAAAAAGAGTCTGCCTCAAGACACCAGTTCTAAGAGGTAAGAGATCAATTGTAAATATATACAGTTATTTTAAAGATGTACAACTAATTTAAGAGAAGTGTTTCCAAGTTACATAACAGGTAGGTAGGGCTGTGGCGGTCATGAAATGTTGTCAGCCGGTGATTGTCAAGCAAATAACTGCCGGTCTCACGGTAATTGGCCGTTAATGAACATAAACACATTTAGCATCTCCTGGCTTCCACACATAGCCTACAAGCCACTGATGCAGACCTTTGGAACATCTACATTTAAAAAAAGTCTAATAAATCCATGTAATATAGCCTACACCATCACAATAAATCCATTATTTATTTTAGACAGGTCTAAAATAACATGATATGAAGAAAATGTAGTCTATTTCAGAAGAACAGAATGGCATACTCTGAGTTGTCCTTATGTTAGGCCCTGATCTGGCTATGCCATATGGCTGTGGGCTACACTAGTTCATTTAGCAGACAAGATTTGCTTAGAATTCCATGGCATTATTTTATAGTATGAAGAATACAATTGAACATAGCTGAATAAAATAGAACATATATTTTCTCCAAACGATTTGAGGGAGTGCGCACATGCGGCTATTCTGTGTTGAGCGGTTAACAAAGAAACAGGTACTCCTGTATGCTTAATGTAGAGTTATTTATCTACTTTAGTTGTGATACAAACGTTGGGCCATATGTTTTGATTTTTAATACATTCTAAGGCTGCATGATGAGACTCTCTAATGATGATTTGAAAAAAAAGTATCATGAAATGCATGAGCTCTGCTCTGTTTTTTTGCGCAGGCTGTACACACTTCATCAGTCTCTCATTCACAATTTGACAAACACTTGATATTCCTCGAATTTCCTGGCTGCATCCCCATTGTGTGGCCGTAATGCACCCTAAACAAATCCATGCCTTTTGTGGCCAGTGGCCGTTGTGCCCTTGGCTGAATATAATAATTATAATTCCATTCTCCCGGCTGCGTGCAGAAGCACCTCTCACTCACATGGCCCTCCGTCATGTGATCTGGTCTTTCTCACAGGCTCAAGTGAAGACCGACACATCGGGGACAGAACTGCGCATGTCCAATTCCGAGGCGCATATTGAAGATATTGGAAGAACTGTCCACAATTAATTTTTTTGTCAGCCAACAAGATGAGTAGGCCTAACGAACAGCAAAAGCACTAGCCTATGTCAATCTACTATCCCCATAGTACAAAAGTTGACCTGTTCTGTGCGAGAAATAAATATTCCAAAAAACGGTCTGGGATCGTTGTGGGATGCGATAGATCCCAAATTAATACAACCACTAGCATCAAAAAACCTGTTTTAAGCAATGAGCCTGACGCAACAGATGAGAACGTTTAGCTTAAAATGTTGAAAAGCTATTAGACTATTTATTCATTTCAGGGTACTAGGAGGTAACTAGCCCCCTGGGGTAACTCCCCCCCCCCCCCCGTAATTCACATTAAGACCATAAGATGTCGCCAAAATATTTTTCCAACACTTTCCCTGGCTGCCACTGCTTTTGCTCAACAAAAAATGTCCTCTATGTCATCACAACTTTTGGAGATATTTCAACAAAACGATTTTGTGGTAAATTGATCAAATTTTTTTAAATGGTAGAAGTTGGAGATGTATTCCAATGAAGTTAGATCTATATTTGTTTTTTAAATATACAAGTAGGTAAGCCTTAAGATTAAATAATCCACTTGTTTAGAGAGAAAAATTTAGATAATCTTTGAGTAAAGTAGTAATATGTTGGATAAGTGTGTTGGGGGCAACTCGCCCAGGGGGGCTAGTTACCCCTTTATGGTTATGAATGTGTTTCTACCTGTCATCTAGACATTGACTAGCCCAGTTAGTGCTAGTTTATGCTAACTTGCTAGCTAGCAACTTCACTAGCAGTAAATGCTAGGAGTGCTAGCTAGCAACCTTACTACCAGATCGTCTGAGGTAACATACATTAAAAAGAAAACGTAACTTGATTGCAATTGTAAATGTTTCCACTAGGGACTGATAGCTTTACAATTAATGTTACTTTATAACTTTTAGCTATTTTTACATAGAATTTTATGTCATATAGCTAGATAGCTAGCTACGTTTTTAAGAGAGAGCTTTTCAATTGGCATCTATCCCCCTGTTTTCAGTCACAGGTGGGGACTGGATTAGATGTGAGCAGTGAAGGAGGTGGGCTCATGAGTTGTGTTCCAATTTTACTGCGGATAGTTTTATTTGTGACCTATGTACAAATTTAAAATCGTGCAATAGCAGAGCATAAGCGAGTTGACACATCAATGTTACACTGAGTTAAGTTATTGTTATTAAATGTTATATTCCAATGTTATTAGTTATATTCCATTCCAATATTATATTCCAATGAATTTTTTTTTTTTTTTTTTTATGAGTTAAAAACAACTATTGAAAACCTTTTGCTCCTGAATGTACTTTTAAAGACTGCTGGGATTTAAAATCTTGCATTATTCAAATCATATTTAGTTATAATTGTACATAATGGATTGTTTGGAAAAAGGAACAACAAAGAAAGAACAAAGAAAATTAAAGGTGAGTTAAAAAGAGGGACTTTACATCAATCTCCCCAGGGCGGATATGAATGCTGACATGTTCAACACCATTTCCCCCCCATATTTTATTTAAATAATTAAAATAAGACAACTAGACTTAGCTTTGAAGTGTAACTTACTAAAGAATTTCTAAATAAAATGGATTAAATGGATTTTAACACACTTGTGTGATAATCGTCTACCCTCAGACCCCTTGACTTTTTCCACATTTTGTTACGTTACAGCCTTATTCTAAAATTGATTAAATTAGTTTTTCCCCCCTCATCAATCTACACACAATACCCCAAAATGACAAAGCAAAAAAACAGGTTTTTAGAAATTGTAGCAAATTTATTAAAAAAAAAAATACAAATATTCAGACCCTTTACTCAGTACTTTGTTGAAGCACCTTTGGCATATATTACAGCCTTGAGTCTTCTTGGGTATGACACTATTTATTTTATTTTTTTTTTATTTCACCTTTATTTAACCAGGTAAGCCAGTTGAGAACAAGTTCTCATTTACAACTGCGACCTGGCCAAGATAAAGCATAGTAGTGCGATAAAAACAACAACACAGAGTTACATATGGGGTAAAAATACATAAAGTCAAAAAAAAAATACAACAGAAAATATATATACAGTGTGTGCAAATGTAGCAAGTTATGGAGGTAAGGCAATAAATAGGCTATAGTGCAAAATAATTACAATTAGTATTAACACTGGAATGCTAGATGTGCAAGAGATTATGTACAAATAGAGATACTGGGGTGCAAAATAAATAACAATATAGGGATGAGGTAGTTGGGTGGGCTAATTTCAGATGGGCTGTGTACAGGTGCAGTGATCGGTAAGGTGCTCTGACAACTGATGCTTAAAGTTAGTGAGGGAGATAAGAGTCTCCAGCTTCAGAGATTTTTGCAATTTCGTTCCAGTCATTGGCAGCAGAGAACTGGAAGGAATGGCGGCCAAAGGAGGTGTTGGCTTTGGGAATGACCAGTGAGATATACCTGCTGGAGCGCAGACTACGGGTGGGTGCTGCTATGGTGACCAATGAGCTAAGATAAGGCGGGGATTTGCCTAGCAGTGATTTATAGATGGCCTGGAGCCAGTGGGTTTGACGACGAACATGTAGTGAGGACCAGCCAACAAGAGCGTACAGGTCACAGTGGTGGGTAGTGTATGGGGCTTTGGAGACAAAACGGATGGCACTGTGATAGACTACATCCAATTTGCTGAGTAGAGTGTTGGAGGCTATTTTGTAAATGACATCGCCGAAGTCAAGGATCGGTAGGATAGTCAGTTTTACGAGGGCATGTTTGGCAGCATGAGTGAAGGAGGCTTTGTTGCAAAATAGGAAGCCGATTCTAGATTTAACTTTGGATTGGAGATTCTTAATGTGAGTCTGGAAGGAGAGTTTACAGTCTAACCAGACACCTAGGTATTTGTAGTTGTCCACATACTCTAGGTCAGACCCGTCGAGAGTGGTGATTCTAGTCGGGTGGGCGGGTGCCAGCAGCGTTCGATTGAAGAGCATGCATTTAGTTTTACTAGTGTTTAAGAGCAGTTGGAGGCTACTGAAGGAGTGTTGTATGGCATTGAAGCTCGTTTGGAGGTTTGTTAACACAGTGTCCAATGAAGGGCCAGATGTATACAAAATGGTGTCGTCTGCGTAGAGGTGGATCTGAGAGTCACCAGCAGCAAGAGCGACATCATTGATATACACGGAGAAAAGAGTCGCCCAAGAATTGAACCCTGTGGCACCCCCATAGAGACTGCCATAGGTCCAGACAACAGGCCCTCCGATTTGACACACTGAACTCTATCTGAGAAGTAGTTGGTGAACCAGGCGAGGCAGTCATTTGAGAAACCAAGGCTATTTAGTCTGCCAATAAGAATGCGGTGGTTGACAGAGTCGAAAGCCTTGGCCAGGTCGATGAAGACGGCTGCACAGTACTGTCTATTATCGATCGCGGTTATAATATCGTTTAGGACCTTGAGCGTGGCTGAAGTGCACCCATGACCAGCTCGGAAACCGGATTGCATAGCGGAGAAGGTACGGTGGGATTCGAAATGGTCGGTGATCTGTTTGTTTTGCTTTCAAAACTTTGGCAGGATGGATATAGGTCTGTACTTTTCTAGAGTGTCACCCCCTTTGAAGAGGGGGATGACCGCGGCAGCTTTCCAATCTCTGGGGATCTCAGACGTTACGAAAGAGAGGTTGAACAGACTAGTAATAGGGGTTGCGACAATTTCGGCGGCTAGTTTTAGAAAGAAAGGGTCCAGATTGTCTATCTCAGCTGATTTGTAGGGGTCCAGATTTTGCAGCTCTTTCAGAACATCAGCTGTCTGAATTTGTGTGAAGGAGAAGCGGGGGGGGGGCATGGGCAAGTTGCAGCGGAGGGTGCAGAGTTGGTGGCCGGGGTAGTGGTAGCCAGGTGGAAAGCATGGCCAGCCGTAGCAAAATGCTTGTTGAAATTCTCGATTATTGTAGATTTATCGGTGGTGATAGTGTTTCCTAGCCTCAGTGCAGTAGGCAGCTGGGAGGAAGTGCTCTTATTCTCCATGGACTTTACAGTGTCCCAAAAACTTTTTGGAGTTAGTGCTACAGGATGCAAATTTCTGTTTGAAAAAGTTAGCCTTTGCTTTCCTGACTGCTTGTGTATATTGGTTCCTAACTTCCCTGAAAAGTTGCATATCGCGGGGGCTATTTGATGCTAATGCAGTACGCCACAGGATGTTTTTGTGCTGGTCAAGGGCAGTCAAGTCTGAGGAGAACCAGGGGCTATATCTGTTCTTAGTTCTGTATTTTTTGAATGGGGCATGTTTATTTAAGATTGAGAGGAAATTACTTTTAAAGAACAACCAGGCATCCTCTACTGACAGAATGAGATCTATATCCATCCAGGATACCTGGGCCAGGTCAATTAGGAAGGCCTGCTCGCTAAAGTGTTTTAGGGAGCGTTTGACAGTGATGAGGGGTGGTCGTTTGACCGCGGACCCGTTACGGACGCAGGCAATAAGGCAGTGATCGCTGAGATCCTGGTTGAAGACAGCGGAGGTGTATTTAGAGGGTAAGTTAGTCAGGATGATATCTATGAGGGTACCCATGGTTACGGATTTAGGGTTGTACCTGGTAGGTTCGTTGATAATTTGCGTGAGATTGAGGGCATCTAGTTTGGATTGTAGGATGGCCGGGGTATTAAGCATATCCCAATTTAGGTCACCAAGCAGTACGAACTCTGAGGATAAATGGGGGGCGATCAATTCACATATGGTGTCCAGGGGCACAGCTGGGGGCTGAGGGGGGTCTGTAGCAAGCAGCAACAGTGAGAGACTTATTTCTGGAAAGGTGGATTTTTAGAAGCTTGGCACACCTGTATTTGGAGAGTTTCTCCCATTCTTCTCTGCAGATCCTCTCAATCTCTGTCAGGTTGAATGGGGAGCGTCGCTGCACAGGTATTTTCAGGTCTCTCCAGAGATGTTCTATCGGGTTCAAGTCCTGGCTCTGGCTGGGCCACTCAAGGATATTCAGAGACTTGTCCCGAAGCCACTCCTGCATTGTCTTGGCTGTGTGCTTAGGGTAGTTGTCCTGTTGGAAAGTGAACCAGTCTGAGGTCCTGAGCTCTCTGGAGCAGGTTTTCATCAAAGATCTCTCTGTACTTTGCTCCGTTCATCTTTCCCTCGATCCTAACTAGTCTCCCAGTCCCTGCTGCTGAAAAACTTCCCCACAGCATGATGCTCCCACCACCATGCTTCACTGTAGGGATGGTGCCAGGTTTCCTCCAGGCGTGACGCTTGGCAATCCGGCCAAAGAGTTCAATCTTGGTTTCATCAGACCAGAGAATCTTGTTTCTCATGGTCTGAGAGTCCTTTTGGTGCATTTTGGCAAACTCCAAGCGGGCTGTCATGTGCCTTTTACTGAGGAGTGGCTTCCGTCTGGCCACTCTACCATAAAAGCCTGATTGGTGGAGTGCTGCAAAGATGGTTGTCCTTCTGGAAGGTTCACCCATCTCCACAGAGGAACTCTGGAGCTCTGTCAGAGTGACCATCGGGTTCTTGGTCACCTCCCCTGACCGAGGCCCTTTTCCCCCGATTGCTCAGTTTTGGCCAGGTGGCCAGCTCTAGGAAGAGTCTTGGTGGTTCCAAACTTCTTTCATTTAAGAATGATGGAGGCCACTGTGTTCTTGGAGACCTTCAATGCTGCAGAAATGTTTTGGTACCCTTCCCCAGATCTGTGCCTCGACACAATCCTGTCTCGGAGCTCTACGGACAATTCCTTCGACCTCATGGCTTGGTCTTTGTTGTGACATGATCTGTCAACTGTGGGACCTTTATATAGGCAGGTGTGTGCCTTTCCAAATCATGTCCAATCAATTTAATTTACCACAGGTGGACTCCAATCAAGTTGTAGAAACATCTCAAGGATGACCAATGGAAACAGGATGCACCTGAGCTCAATTTTGAGTCTCATAGCAAAGGGTCTGAATAGTTATGTAAATAAGGTATTTCTGTTTTTTTTATTTTTAATACATTTGCAAACATTTTCTAATAACCTGTTTTTGCTTTGTCATTATGGGGAATTGTGTAGATTGAGAAAAATAAGAAGTATTTAATCAATTTTAGAATAATGCTGTAACATAACAAAATGTGGAAAAAGGGAAGGGGTCTGAATACTTTTCCGAATGCACTGTATACTAAATAATATGTGAAATTCGTTTTGATTTAGAATGGACCATTATCATGCACCTGTCTCAAAGCAGCGGGGAAAAAATACATGTCATCTATGCACTTAAATAAAATAGAATGGAGGACGCTTTTCACATGGTTAATTTTCATGCCAGCCAGGTAGGCTATACTCCCGTTGTAAAGAGAAGCAATGTGCTTAATATTAGGAAAAGTTGATAAATAAATATTGTAGGCCTAGCATATAGAAAGCTGATGGGATCCTCCTCTATTTAATAGAGGCCATCACTCTGTTGCAATTGCATAGCCTATAAGAAATTAGCGCAACATGAGTTCATGGGCTCTCATGAAGTGTTTGACTAGATTTTCGATAACATTTGCATTGATGTCAGAGTGATTAGAGGGACAATAGAGTGCTGAGTACCAGGCAGTTAGCAAGTTTGGTAGGCTACTAATGACCATCAGCAGCATCAGAGCTTGGAGAAGCCTAATTACCATGACTAAATGGTCACGTGGAATTCAACTACCGTCATGACTCATGACCCCCGGTGTGGCGGTAATACGGTCACCGTAATAGCCCTGCACATAGGCCTATATCATTAAGTCAAACGTTGAAAAAAATCTAATTGCAAACTGTAGCTTTAAAAGAAGGTAACCGCCCTCTTCCGCCCCCCCTGGAAGCCTCTTCCCCAGAGCAAAGAATCTGTATCACAAGCTAGGTTGCTATCCAATTGGCAACACATTTTCATGTGAATATTCTAAAATCAGCATAAAAGGAATATATCCTCACTGCGGTGGCGGTCGGCTTGGTCCTTCTGCCGACGAATGGCCCTCTGGAGATGGATATGGGCGGCGTCCCAGACCTGTCCAGCCCTGCGGAACCACTCGTCGACAGCAGGCGCGTCGGTCTGGCTGGGTGTCCAAGGGGCCAGGGCCGGCTGGTACCCCAGGACGCACTGGAAGGGAGTGAGCCCTGTGGAGGAGTGAACGAGGGAGTTCTGGGCATATTCTGCCCAGGGAAGAAACCTTGCCCACTCACCCTGCCGGTCCTGACAGTGGCAACGAAGAAACCTCCCCAGCTCCTGGTTCATGCGCTCCACCTGCCCATTCGACTGAGGCCTATACCCGGAAGTGAGGCTGGCCGTGGCCCCGATCTTCTCCAGGAAAGCCTTCCACACTCGGGAGGTGAATTGGGGGCCACGGTCCGAGACAATGTGTCCTCCGAAGTCCATAATGCTGGAAGACCTGTTGGAACAGGACCTCAGCGACCTGGAGAGCAGAAGGAAGACCAGTTAGTGGCAAAAAAACGCATGATTTGGAGAAACGATCTACGACCACCATGACTGTGGTGAAGCCGTCAGAACGTGGAAGGTCGGTGACAAAGTCTATGGACAGGTGTGACCAAGGTTGCTGAGGCACTGGAAGAGGAACTAGTTTGCCTGCCGGGGCGTTCCGAGGTGTCTTCGTTTGGGCACATACGGAACAGGAGTTGACATAGCGGGAGACATCAGAAGCCAAGGTGGGCCACCATTATTTTTGGGCTAGAGAATGCAGGGTGCGCATAATACCAGAGTGCCCTGCCGTAAGGGTGGTGTGCGCCCAGATCAGCAGGCGGTCACGGACACTGGTGGGTACATACACGCGACCCGGAGGGGCGTTGGCAGGCGCTGGGTCCTCCTGAGCCGCCAGGCGGATGTCTTCGTCCACATCCCAAACGACAGGAGCAACGATGAGAGACGAGGGCAGGATCCCCCAGATCCTTCCTTTCTCCGGTATGGTGCATCCTGGAGAGTGCGTCGGCCTTCACATTCTGGGATCCTGGGCGGTAGGACAGAATGAATTGGAAGCGAGTGAGAAATTGGGCCCACCTGGGTTGACGAGAGTTCATCCGTTTTTCTGCCCGTATGTGCTCCAAATTCCGGTGGTCAGTAAGAATCCGGAATGGATGGACTGCGCCCTCCAGCCAGTGTCTCCATTCCTCCAGAGCGAGGACCACCGCCAACAGCTCCCTGTCTCCAACTACATAGTTCCTCTCTGCGGGGCTAAGCTTTTTAGAGAAAAAGGCACAGGGATACATTTTCTCTGGCTTACTGTGCCGCTGGGAGAGGACCGTACCCACGCCTTCCTCCGATGCGTCCACCTCCAGGATGAAAGGACGAGATGGATCTGGGTGTTTTAGGATGGGTGCTGTGGTGAACCTCTCCTTCAGCCTCTTGAAGGCAGCGTCAGCCTCAGGGTTCCAGGCCAGCTTCTGAGGCCCACCCTTCAGGAGAGAGGTGAGCGGGGTGGCTATGGAGCTGAAGGACCTGATGAAACGCCGGTAGAAATTAGCGAAGCCCAGGAAGCTCTGTAGGCCCTTGATGGTGGTGGGAACTGGCCATGACCTGACGGCGTCCGTCTTCACTCCTTCCATGAACACCCCTTGAGGACTGATCCGGTATCCCAGGAAGGAGATGGCCTGTTGGTGGAATTCGCATTTCTCCCCCTTCACCAACAGGCTGTGTTCCCAGAGGCGGAGTAGGACAGCTCGGACGTCCCTGACGTGCTCCTCGAACGTAGCCGAGTAGATCAGGATATCGTCGATGTACACCACCACCTGTCTACTCAGCATGTCCCGGAACACGTCATTGACGAAGGACAGGAACACGGAAGATGTGTTGCGAGGCCATAGGGCATGACGCAGTATTCATAGTGGCCTGAGGTAGTGCTGAATGCAGTCTTCCACTCGTCTCCTTCCCGGATTCGGATCAGGTTGTAGGCACTCCTCAAGTCCAACTTGGTAAAGTACCGGGCCCCTCGTAGCTGCTCGATGGCCGACGGAACCAGAGGGAGGGGGTACCGGTACTTGATGGTGACTGCGTTCAGCCCCCTGTAGTCAATGCATGGTCTCAGTCCTCCATCTTTCTTGGCCACGAAGAAGAAGCTGGCGGAGGCAGGAGAGGTAGAGCGTCTGATGAACCCCTGTTTCAGGGTTTCCGCCACATACTTCTCCATGGCCTCAGTCTCTGCCATGGAAAGGGGGTAAATGCGACTCTTCAGGGGGTGTTGTCCCTCCAGCAGGTCAATGGCGCAGTCCCAGGGCCTGTGAGGAGGGAGACACGTAGCCTTTAATGAAGAGAAGACATCGGAGAGATCTGCGTACTGAGTATACGAAGAGGCAGGACGCAGACGCAGGAATTAACAAGGTCAAGGTTTACTGAACAATAAGCAAGAAAAATAAGAAAGATAGAGTACACGTACGGGAGTTGCAGCGAGGGGACAAGACTTTAAACTACCAATTGGATATCATGAAATTGGGGAGAAAAAGGGGTCAAAAGTAAAATCAATCATCCATAAGTTTAAGATAGATATATCTGCGTTTCAATCCACCGCATCCACGGTGGCAGAGCCAGGGTGTTTTGTCTCAGGGGACTCATCTGAAGTCAGTACCGTTGATCTGCCAACTTCTGTTTTGTAGCGTCCAAACCATTTTGGCTACAAACTCATCTGACCCCACGTTGGAAAGGGGAGATTCCCACACACACTATAGTGTCCTCCATTTTGCGACCTACGACCCCCAAGATAACCGGTACCGGTTGGAAAAAAAGAATGTAATGAAAGTAGTGTTGTGCCCCAAAAAAAACCCAAAAAGGGGTTAAATACTGTATGTGTAAAACACATTCCCCAAGATGTCTTATATCTACTAGATATAGAACAGACATTTCCAAACCTTATCCCTTTATGATACATTTTTTGACTGTCTTTTTGCCATTCATGAATGAGTTATTCAATGCTTTTCTATGGGCTTAGATTAGTAGTAGTGGTGTGTTTTAATGTGTTCTGTTGGACCTACAGACAGTTAGATTAGTAGTAGTAGTGGTGTGTTTTAATGTGTTCTGTTGGACCTACAGACAGTTAGATTAGTAGTAGTGGTGTGTTTTAATGTGTTCTGTTGGACCTACAGACAGTTAGATTAGTAGTGGTGGTGGTGTGATAATTTTAATGTGTTCTGTTGGACCTACAGGCAGTTAGATTAGTAGTAATGATGTGTTTTAATGTGTTCTGTTGGACCTACAGACAGTTAGATTAGTAGTAGTGGTGTGTTTTAATGTGTTCTGTTGGACCTACAGACAGTTAGATTAGTAGTAGTGGTGTGTTTTAATGTGTTCTGTTGGACCTACAGGCAGTTAGATTAGTAGTAATGATGTGTTTTAATGTGTTCTGTTGGACCTACAGACAGTTAGATTAGTAGTAATGATGTGTTTTGAATGTGTTCTGTTGGACCTACAGACAGTTAGATTAGTAGTAGTGGTGTGTTTTAATGTGTTCTGTTGGACCTACAGACAGTTAGATTAGTAGTAGTGGTGTGTTTTAATGTGTTCTGTTGGACCTACAGACAGTTAGATTAGTAGTAGTGGTGTGTTTTAATGTGTTCTGTTGGACCTACAGACAGTTAGATTAGTAGTAGTGGTGTGTTTTAATGTGTTCTGTTGGACCTACAGACAGTTAGATTAGTAGTGGTGGTGTGTTTTAATGTGTTCTGTTGGACCTACAGACAGTGATTAGTAGTTAGTGGTGTGTTTTAATGTGTTCTGTTGGACCTACAGACAGTTAGATTAGTAGTGGTGGTGTGTTTTTAATGTGTTCTGTTGGACCTACAGACAGTTAGATTAGTATTAGTGGGTGTGTTTTAATGTGTTCTGGACCTACAGACAGTTAGATTAGTATAGTGTTGTGTTTTTGTGTTCTGTTGGACCTACAGACAGTTAGATTAGTAGTAGTGGTGTGTTTGAATGTGTTCTGTTGGACCTACAGACAGTTAGATTAGTAGTGGTGGTGTGTTTTAATGTGTTCTGTTGGACCTACAGACAGTTAGATTAGTAGTGGTGGTGTGTTTTAATGTGTTCTGTTGGACCTACAGACAGTTAGATTAGTAGTAGTGGTGTGTTTTAATGTGTTCTGTTGGACCTACAGACAGTTAGATTAGTAGTAGTGGTGTGGTTTTAATGTGTGTTCTGTTGGACCTACAGACAGTTAGATTAGTAGTAGTGGTGTGTTTTTAATGTGTTCTGTTGGACCTACAGACAGTTAGATTAGTAGTAGTGGTGTGTTTTAATGTGTTCTGTTTGACCTACAGACAGTTAGATTAGTAGTAGTGGTGTGTTTTAATGTGTTCTGTTGGACCTACAGACAGTTAGATTAGTAGTAGTGGTGTGTTTTAATGTGTTCTGTTGACCTACAGACAGTTAGATTAGTAGTAGTGGTGTGTGTTTTAATGTGTTTCTGTTGGACCTACAGACAGTTAGATTAGTAGTAGTGGTGTGTTTTAATGTGTTCTGTTGGACCTACAGACAGTTAGATTAGTAGTAGTGGTGTGTTTTAATGTGTTCTGTTGGACCTACAGACAGTTAGATTAGTAGTAGTGGTGTGTTTTAATGTGTTCTGTTGGACCTACAGACAGTTAGATTAGTAGTAGTGGTGTGTTTTTAATGTGTTCTGTTGGACCTACAGAAAGTTAGATTAGTAGTAGTGGTGTGTTTTAATGTGTTCTGTTGGACCTACAGACAGTTAGATTAGTAGTAGTGGTGTGTTTTAATGTGTTCTGTTGGACCTACAGCCAGTTAGATTAGTAGTAGTGGTGTGGTTTTAATGTGTTCTGTTGGACCTACAGACAGTTAGATTAGTAGTAGTGGTGTGTTTTTAATGTGTTCTGTTGGACCTACAGACAGTTAGATTAGTGGTGGTGGTGTGTTTTAATGTGTTCTGTTGGACCTACAGACAGTTAGATTAGTAGTAGTGGTGTGTTTTAATGTGTTCTGTTGGACCTACAGCCAGTTAGATTATTAGTAGTAGTGGTGTGGGTTTTAATGTGTTCTGTTGGACCTACAGACAGTTAGATTAGTAGTAGTAGTGGTGTGTTTTAATGGCAGGGTTCTGTTGGACCTACAGACAGTTAGATAAGTAGTAGTGGTGTGTTTCGATTTGTTCTGTTGGACCTACAGAACAGTTAGATTAGTAGTAGTGGTGTGTTTTTAATGTGTATTTCTGTTGACCTACAGACAGTTAGATTAGTATGGTGTGGTTTTTTTAATGTGTTCTGTTGGACCTACAGACAGTTAGATTAGTAGTAGTGGTGTGTGTTTTAATGTGTTCTGTTGGACCTACAGCCAGTTAGATTAGTAGTAGTGGTGTGTTTTAATGTGTTCTGTTGGACCTACAGACAGTTAGATTAGTAGTAGTGGTGTGTTTTAATGTGTTCTGTTGGACCTACAGACAGTTAGATTAGTAGTAGTGGTGGTGTGTTTAATGTGTTCTGTTGGACCTACAGACAGTTAGATTAGTAGTAGTGGTGTGTTTTAATGTGTTCTGTTGGACCTACAGACAGTTAGATTAGTAGTGGTGGTGTGTTTTAATGTGTTCTGTTGGACCTACAGACAGTAACTCATGATACCGGGTGACATCACATCTCTAAAGGCTTTCCCAAAGATAAGCAATGTCACCTGTAATGTCACCATCAGTGTTGACAGTGTGTTATGTCACATGTCCTCTCCGCACAGGCTACACAAACGCCTCACACCGCGTGGCTGCTGCCTCTCTAACCTGGTGGTCCCTGCACGCTCCACCCACGTGGAGTTCCAGGTCTCAGGCAGCCTCTGGCACTGCCGTTCTGCTGCCAACAAGGCAGAGTTCATCTCAGCCTATGCTACCCTCCAGTCCCTCGACTTCTTGGCGCTGACGGAAACATGGATTACCACTGAAAACACTGCTACTCCTACTGCTCTCTCCTCGTCTGACCATATGTTCTCGCATACCCCGAGAGCATCTGGTCAGCGGGGTGGTGGCACAGGAATCCTCATCTCTCCCAAGTGGACATTCTCAATTTTTCCCCTGACCCATCTGTCTATCTCCTCATTTGAATTCCATGCTGTCACAGTCACTAGCCCATTTAAGCTTAATATCCTTGTCATCTATCGCCCTCCAGGTTCCCTTGGAGAGTTCATCAATGAGCTTGACGCCTTGATAAGTTCCTTTCCTGAGGATGGCTCACCCCTCACAGTTCTGGGGGGATTTCAACCTCCCTACGTCTACATTTGACTAATTTCTCTCTGCCTCCTTCTTTCCACTCCTCTCCTCTTTTGACCTCACCCTCTCACCGTCCCCCCCTACTCACAAGGCAGGCAATACGCTTGACCTCATCTTTACTAGGTGCTGTTCTTCTACTAATCTCACTGCAACTCCCCTCCATGTCTCCGACCACTACTTTGTATCCTTTTCTCTCTCGCTCTCCTCCAACACTACTCACTCTGCACCTACACAGATGGTAATCCGCCGTCGCAACCTTCGCTCTCTCTCTCTCCCGCTACTCTCTCCTCTTCCATCCTATCATCTCTTCCCTCTGCTCAATCCTTCTCCCTCCACAATCTCCTGATTCTGCCTCCTCAAACCCTCCTCTCCTCCCTTTCTGCATCCTTTGACTCTCTATGTCCCCCTATCCTCCCGGCCGGCTCGGTCCTCCCCTCCAGCTCCGTGGCTTGATGACTCATTGCGAGCTCACAGAACAGAGCTCCAGGCAGCTGAGCGGAAATGGAAGAAAACTAGACTCCCTGCGGACCTGGCATCTTTTCACTCCCTCCTCTCTACATTTTCTTCATCTGTTTCTGCTGCTAAGGCCACTTTCTACCACTCTAAATTCCAAGCATCTGCCTCTAACCCTAGGAAGCTCTTTGCCACATTCTCCTCCCTGCTGAATCCCCCTCCCTCCCTCTCTGTGGATGACTTCGTCAACCATTTTGAAAAGATGGTTGACGACATCCGATCCTCTTTTGTTAAGTCAAATGACACTGCTGGTCCTGCTCACACTGCCCTACCCTATGCTTTGACTTCTTTCTCCCCTCTCTCTCCAGATAAAATCTTGCGACTTGTGATGGCAGGCCGCCCAACAACCTGCCCGCTTGACCCTATCCCCTCCTCCCTTCTCCAGAACATCTCCGGTGACCTTCTCCCTTACCTCACCTCGCTGATCAACTCATCCTTGACCGCTGGCTATGTCCCTTCCGTCTTCAAGAGAGCGAGAGTTGCACCCCTTCTCAAAAAACCAACACTCGATCCCTCTGATGTCAACAACTACAGACCAGTATCCCTTCTTTCTTTTCTCTCCAAAACTATTGAGCGTGCTGTCTTTAGCCAACTCTCTTGCTATCTCTCTCAGAATGACCTTCTTGATCCAAACCAGTCAGGTTTCAAGACTGGTCATTCAACTGAGACTGCTCTTCTCTGTGTCACGGAGGCTCTCCGCACTGCTAAAGCTAACTCTCTCTCCTCTGCTCTTGTCCTTCTAGACCTGTCTGCTGCCTTTGATACTGTGAACCATCAGATCCTCCTCTCCACCCTCTCCGAGCTGGGCATCTCCGGCGCGGCTCACTCTTGGATTGCGTCCTACCTGACCGGTCGCTCCTACCAAGTGGCGTGGCGAGAAGCTGTCTCCGCACCACGTGCTCTCACCACTGGTGTCCCCCAGGGCTCAGTTCTAGGCCCTCTTCTATTCTCCCTATACACCAAGTCACTTGGCTCTGTCATATCCTCACATGGCCTCTCCTATCATTGCTACGCTGACGACACACAACTAATCTTCTCCTTTCCCCCTTCTGATAACCAGGTGGCGAATCGCATCTCTGCATGTCTGGCAGACATATCAGTATGGATGACGGATCACCACCTCAAGCTGAACCTTGGCAAGACGGAGCTGCTCTTCCTCCCGGGGAAGGACTGCCTGTTCCATGATCTCGCATCACGGTTGACAACTCCGTTGTGTCCTCCTCCCAGAGTGCGAAGAGCCTTGGCGTGACCCTGGACAACACCCTGTCGTTCTCCGCTAACATCAAGGCGGTGACCCGATCCTGTAGGTTCATGCTCTACAACATTCGGAGAGTACGACCCTGCCTTACACAGGAAGCGGCACAGGTCCTAATCCAGGCACTGTGTCATCTCCCGTCTGGATTACTGCAACTCGCTGTTGGCTGGGCTCCCTGCCTGTGCCATTAAACCCCTACAACTCATCCAGAATGCCGCAGCCCGTCTGGTGTTCAACCTTCCCAAGTTCTCTCACGTCACCCCGCTCCTCCGCACACTCCACTGGCTTCCAGTTGAAGCTCGCATCTGCTACAAGACCATGGTGCTTGCCTACGGAGCTGTGAGGGGAACGGCACCTCCGTACCTTCAGGCTCTGATCAGTCCCTACACCCAAACGAGGGCATTGCGTTCATCCACCTCTGGCCTGCTGGCTCCCCTACCTCTGCGGAAGCATAGTTCCCGCTCAGCCCAGTCAAAACTGTTCGCTGCTCTGGCACCCCAATGGTGGAACAAGCTCCCTCACGACGCCAGGACAGCGGAGTCACTCACACCACCTTCCGGAGACATTTGAAACCCCACCTCTTTAAGGAATACCTGGGATAGGATAAAAGTATCCTTCTACCCCCCCCTTACCCCAACCCAAACCCCAACCCCCCCCCCAAAAAAAATATATATTTTTAAAATAAAATTATATAAAAAATTTACAAAAAATAAAATAAAATAAAACATTGTAAAGTGGTGATCCCACTGGCTATAAGGTGAATGCACCTATTTGTAAGTCGCTCTGGATAAGAGCGTCTGCTAAATGACGTAAATGTAAAATTTAGGCCACCATAGGGAGTGGTTCTATCACCCTTTATACACCCTTTGTATTGCTTATGAAGACTGTATGTATGCTATATAAAGCCTTTATCAGTTGTATTTAGTTTAATCACAGTCTATCCATCTGCTTTCCCAACAGCAGAGACCATGGTGGAGAGTGTTGTATCAAGCCTGGACCTGAGAACACCAGAGACCATGGTGGAGAGTGTTGTATCAAGCCTGGACCTGAGAAATGTGAGTGTTAACTGATTTAATTGTTTTTCAATCAAAATAATTTTAAAGCGTTCATTATACTTGAGTCCCAGGCAAGGAAACACAATCATGATCTATTTGGTCAAAAACAAAACTTAAAGGTAGAGTCAGCAGTATGATGTAGATGCACAAAGTAAACATCATAGTGGGTCAATTTCTGCAACAACTACAGTGAGGGAAAAAAAATATTTGATCCCCTGCTGATTTTGTACGTTTGCCCACTGACAAAGACATGATCAGTCTATAATTTAATGGTAGGTTTATTTGAACAGTGAGAGACAGAATAACAACAACAAAAATCCAGAAAAATGCATTTCAAAAATATTATAATTGATTTGCATTTTAATGAGGGAAATAAGTATTTGACCCCCTCTCAATCAGAAAGATTTCTGGCTCCCAGGTGCCTTTTATACAGGTAACGAGCTGAGATTAGGAGCACACTCTTAAAGGGAGTGCTCCTAATCTCAGTTTGTTACCTGTATAAAAGACACCTGTCCACAGAAGCAAGCAATCAATCAATCAGATTTCAAACTCTCCACCATGGCCAAGACCAAAGAGCTCTCCAAGGATGTCAGGGACAAGATTGTAGACCTACACAAAGCTGGAATGGGCTACAAGACCATCGCCAAGCAGCTTGGTGAGAAGGTGACAACAGTTGGTGCGATTATTTGCAAATGGAAGAAACACAAAAGAACTGTCAATCTCCCTCGGCCTGGGGCTCCATGCAAGATCTCACCTCGTGGAGTTGCAATGATCATGAGAATGGTGAGGAATCAGCCCAGAACTACACGGGAGGATCTTGTCAATGATCTCAAGGCAGCTGGGACCATAGTCACCAAGAAAACAATTGGTAACACACTACGCCGTGAAGGACTGAAATCCTGCAGCGCCCGCAAGGTCCCCCTGCTCAAGAAAGCACATATACAGGGCCGTCTGAAGTTTGCCAATGAACATCTGAATGGGTGGGTGAAAGTGTTGTGGTCAGATGAGACCAAAATCGAGCTCTTTGGCAATAACTCAACTCGCCGTGTTTGGAGGAGGAGGAATGCTGCCTATGACCCCAAGAACACCATCCCCACTGTCAAGCATGGAGGTGGAAACATTATGCTTTGGGGGTGTTTTTCTGCTAAGGGGACAGGACAACTTCACCGCATCAAAGGGACTTAGGACGGGGCCATGTACCTTTCAACTTGGGTGAGAACCTCCTTCCCTCAGCCAGGGCATTGAAAATGGGTCGTGGATGGGTATTCCAGCATGACAATGACCCAAAACACATGGCCAAGGCAACAAAGGAGTGACTCAAGAAGAAGCAGATTAAGGTCCTGGAGTGGCCTAGCCAGTCTCCAGACCTTAATCCCATAGAAAATCTGTGGAGGGAGCTGAAGGTTCGAGTTGCAAAACGTCAGCCTCGAAACCTTAATGACTTGGAGAAGATCCCTCCTGAGACGTGTGCAAACCTGGTGGCCAACTACAAGAAACGTCTGACCTCTGTGATTGCCAACAAGTCATGTTTTGCAGAGGGGTCAAATACTTATTTCCCTCATTAAAATGCAAATCAATTTATAACATTTTTGACATGCTTTTTTCTGGATTTTTTTGTTGTTATTCTGTCTCTCACTGTTCAAATAAACCTACCATTAAAATTAGACTGATCATGTTTTGTCAGTGGGCAAACGTACAAAATCAGCAGGGGATCAAATACTTTTTTTTCCCTCACTGTAAGGGCATTAGAGCGCGATGCTAAACTTCTCTGTTTTGGTCCGTCCGTGGCTACCACGCTGTAAGAGAGTGAAGAGAACCCGTGCACATGGGCAGATACTGTGTGAGAGAGAAGTCAGGCATCTTGCTCATCACAATATCTGCGGTGCTGCTCGTACAACATCATTTAGCTGACTCTACCTTTAAGCTCTCATCCTGGGATCTACCAGAAATCAGGCCCCCAACATCTCCAAAACATGGACCAGAACCATGTTGTTTCCTGCTTCCACAAACATTCATTAATATAACACTGTGTGCTAATGAGACTGTTGCTAACATATATAGATTTTTATTACAAGTCTATTTAATAATTATTAATTAGTTATTACATGAGATTGTCCATTTTAAATAACAACTACTTTTGACTTCAGGGATTCCTCAGAGCTGTAAGACTTGTGAACATGTTGAGGTAAGTCATAATGTCAATTCTCACTTTTACATACCTTCAGGAGTCAGGCACAGTCTGAAAGCCAGGTGTGTACTGACCAACCATTCATACTGGGATATAGACAGTCCTGTGTTCTGCTTTAGTAATATAAACACAGTCTGAAAGCCAGGTGTGTACTGACCAACCATTCATACTGGGATATAGACAGTCCTGTGTTCTGCTTTAGTAATATAAACACAGTCTGAAAGCCAGGTGTGTACTGACCAACCATTCATACTGGGATATAGACAGTCCTGTGTTCTGCTTTAGTCTGAAAGCCAGGGTGTGTACTGACCAACCATTCATACTGGGATATAGACAGTCCTGTGTTCTGCTTTAGTAATATAAACCCAGTCTGAAAGCCAGGTGTGTACTGACCAACCATTCATACTGGGATATAGACAGTCCTGTGTTCTGTAATATAAACACAGTCTGAAAGCCAGGTTGTAGGACCAACCATTCATACTGGGATTATAGACAGTCCTGTGTTCTACTTGTAGGAATGCAGGATTTTAACTGTCATATTTTGTCATTAGACAGTTTTATTTGGATCAATCACCAGCATTCCATGTAACATTGAATAAATACATTAGATTAGTTACTTTGGTTAATGGGCCAGTTTCCCGGACACAGATTAAGCCTAGTCCTGGACCTTAAAGAACTTTCTATTGAAACTTCCATTGATCATGCTTTAAGTCCAGCACTAGACTCAATCTGTGTCCAGGAAACTGGCCCCATATGTATAACTGACATGCTTGTCCTTGTTCAGGACTCCACACACTGGCTTCAGATTGAACCCTTGACTTCCACTGTCCAGGGAGTGACAATGTTCAGGTAAAATAACTACTTTTAACATTAAATGCCACTTGCTAGTGTATTTCCCCATTACCTTTGGGAATAGGCTTCTAATCCAACCTCTCCATTTGACGATTGACCCTCTCTACCATATCTTGTTGTTGCCCTCAGGCACAGGACACCCAAAGGGCGTTATGAGTGCACAGTGTCTGGGCTCCGCTGGGTGTGTGACAGAGATGTCATTCTGAAGTATCACTTCAGGAACTGGTATCCCTACAGTCAACTTCTGATAGACATGCAGTACGGACAAGGTGGTCCATTGCTGGACATCACTATGGAGTTAGGTGAACTGGAGGAAGTTCATCTGCCACACTTTGTCTGTTTAGGTAAAACCATATTGACATAGAAACTGAGTTTCACTTCCTGAATTAATGAATGAACTATTCTGGGAGTTTGTTTACTGTGATCTGATACTGCATATTCTTTGTGTTTTAGTTGGATGAATAATATAATATTTGTCTTTCTGTCTCCTTTTTATTGTGTTGTTCAGGGACCAACCCTTCCCTGAGGAATGAGATGAAGATTCTTCATGTAGAGGAACATGGAGTGTCTGTTGAGGAAGTGCATGAGGTCACCAGATTCCATGCTAAGATTCTCCATCCCAAGTTCTCAGCTATCGCTGTTATACTGAGCTATATCTTTTTTGGGAACGTAGATGTCCACTGTGACGTGGTCCTCTATATGGCAGTAAAAAAGGCAACAGTAATTTCACGGCTGTACATGCTCCTCAGAAACTCCAGTCAGAAAGAGGTGAGGCACTGTCATTGAAGTGACAACAGTATGTTGAAACTTACTATAGGAAAGCTGATAGTTTGTTGAAAATCTATAGATTACAAAGACAACATGCAGCTCTGTGAGAAATCTATTTATGTCGTAGCATTAATTAATACAGTGATACTATAGAAACTATGACCAAAATTGGTTTCTCAGTTAGCTGCAAGTTGTGTGAATTAAGAGACTACATTGTTCAGACTGACTACTACACTGCTCATTTTGTAGGCTGTTCGGGACCGGGAGAAACACCAGGTGTCCCAAGGATATTCAGAATTGGTCCTGTCAAGTCCAAAGGGGTCCTTAAAGCTGAACAGTTGGTTTGCTGTCAAGAATCCCCATTCCTCCTCCATCAATCCAGAGGTGCAGATTTAGCAGGCTGAGGACATGAATCTGTCATATTATATATGAATAACTGGAATATCATTATATTTCTTTCTCTCTCTCTCTCTGTCTGTTGTCTCAATCGTTGCACCATATGACCTTCTACAGAAGATTCAGCTGTTACCTGCAGACACCACACCAAGCTGTTGTAAGATGGTTATGAGAAACACAGGGGTTGACATTGAGATGGAGTTAATCGGGGATGATGAGAGGACAGTATGGAGAGATATGGTACCAACAGGTAGGAGAATATGTCAATCATAACTCTGTTATTTTCTGACAGATGCTATTTAGTGATTAAAACCTCTTTTTGTTTCTTTCAGATGAATACATCCCTGAAACCCATTCAACTAGTAAGTAAACATGAGAGGTACAAACCAATGGCTTGAGGGCCAGTCGACATGGTTTACTGTTGGACTAGTCCTGATTATAAAAGGCTGTCTTCAAGAACAATGACATCTCCTCCAGGACTTGATGTACATTAGCCTGGTTCTGAATGACATCTCCTCCAGGACTTGATGTAGATTAGCCTGGTTCTGCCCCAATGCCCCAGGAATGACATCTCCTTCAGGACTTGATGTAGATTAGCCTGGTTCTGAATGACATCTCCTCCAGGACTTGATGTAGATTAGCCTGGTTCTGAATGCCCCAATGACATCTCCTCCAGGACTTGATGTAGATTAGCCTGGTTCTGAATGCCCCAGGCATCTTTTTCTACGTCTGTGAAAACTGACCCTAAATATGAATGAAACAGTAGTGGTGTGATGTGTTAATTGATTCAGGTTGTTATTGTTACAGAATGTGTTCTTAATGCAAAGATTAATAATACAATGAAGACTTTTACTGTAGGTCACTCTGAAAGAAGTCTGTTTCTAAATGTCTGAAATGTGAATGAACAAATGTAGTTATTTTATAACCTGACTCTCTCAGGTGCTGTGTTGGGGGGCAGGGCGTCCAGCTGAGAGCAGTCTGACTGGTTCTGCAGAGCAGCAGCTGGGTTCTGTACGGACAGAGTTTGTGAGACGAGTGTCAGGACCTGTCCTGGATGGTCTGCTGGAGGGACTCCTGCAACACACAGTCATCAACCAGGAGGAAATGGAGTCAGTAAAGGTGATAGCTGAGAGGGCAGAGAAGGCACGTGACATCATCGACATGGTGTTGAGAAAAGGAACTGAGTCATGTTCCAGGATGATCAACCTTCTTGGGGAGCTGGACCCCTGTCTTTGGACACAGCTTCAGAACAACAGTGTTGGGGTACCAACCTAATGGTAGAATGGATAGTAACAGTGTTGGGGTACCAACCTAATGGTAGAATGGATAGTAACAGTGTTGGGGTACCAACCTAATGGTAGAATGGATAGTAACAGTGTTGGGGTACCAACCTAATGGTAGAATGGATAGTAACAGTGTTGGGGTACCATCCTAATGGTAGAATGGATAGTAACAGTGTTGGGGTACCAACCTAATGGTAGAATGGATAGTAACAGTGTTGGGGTACCAACCTAATGGTAGAATGGATAGTAACAGTGTTGGGGTACCAACCTAATGGTAGAATGGATAGTAACAGTGTTGGGGTACCAACCTATTGGTAGAATGGATAGTAACAGTGTTGGGGTACCATCCTAATGGTAGAATGGATAGTAACAGTGTTGGGGTACCAACCTAATGGTAGAATGGATAGTAACAGTGTTGGGGTACCAACCTATTGGTAGAATGGATAGTAACAGTGTTGGGGTACCATCCTAATGGTAGAATGGATAGTAACAGTGTTGGGGTACCAACCTAATGGTAGAATGGATAGTAACAGTGTTGGGGTACTGTAATGGTAGAATGGATGTCATAGTATTGTGTGGACCATGGTAGAAGAGATAGTAACAGTGGTTAAGTGGCTTGGTGCCACAGTCTGCATTCGTGGGGTGTCAAAGGAGATTACTGATGTTGATCTTAGAAATGATTGATACCAACCTAATGGGGATATAGTGTTTGGGGTAAAGGTTAATAACACCAAGAGAATGGGTAAGTGTTGGGGTACCAGATGTTCGTAGGATGGACTTGTAAACAGAGTGTATATATAGAGAGAGTGGATCTTTGTTCTGGAGTTAGGAAGATTGAAGAGGCAGAGCTATGTGTTGTTATAACTAACCGTGATGCATATTAAATAGTGTTGTATGAACTCGCCATCACAAGTGTCTCAGTATATTCTTACCATCCTAATGATTACTTGATACCCTAGAAACTCCTCATAACAGGTACAATCCTAATGGTAGAATGGATAGTAACAGTGTTGGGGTACCAACCTAATGGTAGAATGGATAGTAACAGTGTTGGGGTACCAACCGAATGGATAGTAACAGTGTTGGGGTACCAACCTAATGGTAGAATGGATAGTAACAGTGTTGGGGTACCAACCTAATGGTAGAATGGGATAGTAACAGTGTTGGGGTCCCAACCTAATGGTAGAATGGATAGTAACAGTGTTGGGGTACCAACCTAATGGTAGAATGGATAGTAACAGTGTTGGGGTACCAACCTAATGGTAGAATGGATAGTAACAGTGTTGGGGTACCAACCTAATGGTAGAATGGATAGTAGCAGTGTTGGGGTACCAACCTAATGGTAGAATGGATAGTAGCAGTGTTGGGGTACCAACCTAATGGTAGAATGGATAGTAGCAGTGTTGGGGTACCAACCTAATGGTAGAATGGATAGTAACAGTGTTTGGGGTACCAACCTAATGGTAGAATGGATAGTAAGTGTGTTGGGGTACCAACCTAATGGTAGAATGGATAGTAACAGTGTTGGGGTTACCAACTAATGGTAGAATGGATAGTAACAGTGTTGGGGTACCAACCTAATGGTAGAATGGATAGTAGCAGTGTTTGGGGTACCAACCTAATGGTAGAATGGATAGTAACAGTGTTGGGGTACCAACCTAATGGTAGAATGGATAGTAACAGTTTGGGGTACCAACCTATTGGTAGAATGGATAGTAACAGTGTTGGGGTACCAACCTATTGGTAGAATGGATAGTAGCAGTGTTGGGGTACCAACCTAATGGTAGAATGGATAGTAACAGTGTTGGGGTACCAACCTAATGGTAGAATGGATAGTAACAGTGTTGGGGTACCAACCTAATGGTAGAATGGATAGTAACAGTGTTGGGGTACCAACCTATTGGTAGAATGGATAGTAACAGTGTTGGGGTACCAACCTATTGGTAGAATGGATAGTAACAGTGTGTTGGGGTACCAACCTATTGGTAGAATGGATAGTAACAGTGTTGGGGTACCAACCTAATGGTAGAATGGATAGTAACAGTGTTGGGGGTGTACCAACCTAATGGTAGAATGGATAGTAACAGTGTTGGGGTACCAACCTAATGGTAGAATGGATAGTAACAGTGTTGGGGTACCAACCTAATGGTAGAATGGATAGTAACAGTGTTGGGGTACCAACCTAATGGTAGAATGGATAGTAACAGTGTTGGGGTACCAACCTAATGGTAGAATGGGATAGTAACAGTGTTGGGGTACCAACCTAATGGTAGAATGGATAGTAAGTGTTGGGGTACCAACCTAATGGTAGAATGGATAGTAACAGTGTTGGGGTACCAACCTAATGGTATAATGGATAGTAACAACAGTGTTGGGGTACCAACCTAATGGTGGTAGAATGGATAGTAACAGTGTTGGGGTACCAACCTAATGGTAGAATGGATAGTAAACAGTGTTGGGGTACCAACCTAATGGTAGAATGGATAGTAACAGTGTTGGGGTACCAAACCCTATTGAGTAGAATGGATAGTAGCAGTGTTGGGTACCAACCTAATGGTAGAATGGATAGTAAGTGTTGGGGTACCAACCTAATGGTAGAATGGATCAATAAAGATAAATACACCTTTCCCCCATACATTGAAGAGACTCTCCACGCAGACACACTGTTGTTTTTGGTTGTGACCTCTCACCCCTTTACCATTGTAAATAAGGATTTGTTCTTAACTGACTTGCCTAGTGAAATAAAGGTTAAATAAATACATTTAAAAAAACACTTGTTTTTGGTCGTGGCATTTTGGGGCTTCTATGTGTTTCATTTATTTTGGCACCTTAACACCCCTCATTATCACCATCTATGGACACTTCCACTCACACTATTGACTACACACACACACACACCATTGCCACTTGGATATAGTTTACTTTAATAAATATGTTTTTCTTTATCTCTGCGTTGTCTCCCTCTTTGTTACGGGCTATGAGCCAGTTCTTAACAGTGTATAAGAATAATAATCTGAATCATTTGGACCGGGGAGACCTGATCCTAAATCAGCATTACTACTCAACACCATGGGGGTGTATTCACTAGGAAACAGACCTGATCAGCATTACTACTCAACACCATGGGGGTGTATTCACCAGGAAACAGACCTGATCCTAGATCAGCATTACTACTCAACACCATGGGGGTGTATTCACCAGGAAACAGACCTGATCAGCATTACTACTCAACACCATGGGGGTGTATTCACCAGGAAACAGACCTGATCAGCATTACTACTCAACACCATGGGGGTGTATTCACTAGGAAACAGACCTGATCCTAGATCAGCATTACTACTCAACACCACACTAGGAAACAGGGGTGCATTATTCACCATGGGGGTGTATTCAACAGGACCTGATCCTAGATCAGCATTACTACTCAACACCATGGGGGTGTATTCACTAGGAAACAGACCTGATCAGCATTACTACTCAACACCATGGGGGTGTATTCACCAGGAAACAGACCTGATCAGCATTACTACTCAACACCATGGGGGTGTATTCACCAGGAAACAGACCTGAT
>CM072220.1:7299201-7313488 GCA_036851935.1 Coregonus suidteri
GAAAGACTAAACCAAACCCAGCCATTAGTGTTTGAGCAACAAGGGTCATGAGGAGTGCAGCTTGGAATGACTTCCAAATGGCACCCTATTCACTATACAGTGCATTACTGGTCTAAAGTAGTGCACTACAAAGGGAATAAGATACCATTTAGGACCCATCAGCCTTTAACTCAGGTGAGTATTCCACCACGGTTCTGTCTGTTCACCATTGGTTGGCTGGGAAGCCTGCTGGCATTCATCTAATACACACACATTCAAAATGAGACACACACACACCGAGAGCAGTAATGCAAAAACATCCACCTTCCTTGTCACAGAACAGGTAAACAAAACCAGAACAGGTAAACAAAACCAGAACAGGTAAACAAAAAAAAAATAAGGTGAAGAAAAACAATCAGTTCCGTTCGTTCTGCATCGCTGATCATCAGTCCTCTGCCTGTCGCTAGGCAACGGTCGCTAGACTGACACTACAGCCCAGCGCCATGGATACAGGAAACCGGCCCATGTCCAGGTGTAGCATAGGGGTCCATACACATAGGCTATAATCCCAACTGGCACCCTATTCCCAATGAAGTGCACTACTTTAGACCAGAGCTGTGGGGAAAGTAGTACATTATATGGGGACTAGGGTGCCATTTGAGGTCTGTGACCATAGAGTACAGTCAGACAGTTTGTGTGATTGTCTCTGGTTTAGGGGTGACAGTCTAGTGTGTAGAGATGAGGGAGATAGGGGAGTCTTCCATCTGAAATGACACCCTATTGGGAGGAGATAGGGGAGTCTAGGGCTTCCATCTGAAATGACACCCTATTGGGAGGAGATAGGAGAGTCTAGGGCTTCCATCTGAAATGACACCCTATTGGGAGGAGATAGGGGAGTCTAGGGCTTTCCATCTGAAATGACACCCTATTGGGAGGAGATAGGGGAGTCTAGGGCTTCCATCTGAAATGACACCCTATTGGGAGGAGATAGGGGAGTCTAGGGCTTCCATCTGAAATGACACCCTATTGGGAGGAGATAGGGGAGTCTTCCATCTGAAATGACACCCTATTGGGAGGAGATAGGGGAGTCTTCCATCTGAAATGACACCCTATTGGGAGGAGATAGGGGAGTCTAGGGCTTCCATCTGAAATGACACCCTATTGGGAGGAGATAGGGGAGTCTAGGGCTTCCATCTGAAATGACACCCTATTGGGAGGAGATAGGGGAGTCTAGGGCTTCCATCTGAAATGACACCCCATTGGGAGGAGATAGGGGAGGTCTAGGGCTTCCATCTGAAATTACACCCTATTGGGAGGAGATAGGGGAGTCTAGGGCTTCCATCTGAAATGACACCCTATTGGGAGGAGATAGGGGAGTCTTCCATCTGAAATGACACCCTATTGGGAGGAGATAGGGGAGTCTAGGGCTTCCATCTGAAATAGCAGTCTATTCCCTAGATAGCGCCATACTTTTGGCCAGAGCCCTGTTAGGGAATAGGGTACCATTTCAGACGTAGCCTCTGTGTTTAGTTTGGCTGTTCTTTCTTTCTACTGATACACTTGACTAGTCAAAAGGCTGATGATGCTGCAAGTTCCACAACTGTTCTACCAATGTTCCGTTGGAGTTCCATAGCTGTTCTAATGATGTTCTGTCAGAGTTCCATAGCTAATCCATTGAAGTTATGTCAATGTTCTATAGAAGTTCTGTTAATGTTCTGTAGAAGTTCCGTAGCTAATCCATTTGATTGTTACCTCAGCGGTTCCATAGAGGTTCTAGAACAGCACGGAGTGTCTCATAGTTCAGGTTGGGGAACAATATAAGAGGGGTATAAATCTGAGTAAAGATTGTGCCTCGTGTACAGGGAAGGGGTGTGAGGAGGAGGGGTTCATCATTGCAGGTCCAGAGCTAGGAGTCCACGTTCTCCAATTCCACAGTTCTATGGTTCCGTTAACACCTTTCTGAGCTGGGTCTCCCAATGACGACCCACAAACCGGTGACAGTCAATAGGTCAGGGGTCAAAGGTTGATATCAGAGAAGGGGGAGGGCCTTTAGGGTGTAAACAGGTGTTTTCTGGGTATATAGAGGGGCTATATAGAGAAGTCAGACGATACCCAGTAAACACAAAATGGTGGTGTAGTTTCATGGGTATGTGGCTGGTTAGGGGAGGAAAGAGGGGGCCATTTTGGATAGGTGACTGAGCCAAGTGAAGAGAGGCACCATGGGAGGATGTGGGTGGAGCCCACGGAGGGCTAGTCCGGTCTGAGGATGGGGATCTTGGGTAGGAACTCTATCAGGATTACCTGACGGGGAAGAGAGAGAGAGCGAGACAGAGGTTATTCAAAAGTGTGTGTGTGTTACTCAAGTACTCCATCATGTTTCTGTGTGTGTATATATGATACTCACATATTCCATCATGTTGTTGGTTTCACACTTCCTCTTGCTCAGCCTCCAATGTAGACACAGCTGAGAGAGAGAGAGAGAGAGAAAGAGAGAGAGAGAGAGAGACAGAGAGAGAGACACAGAGAGAGAGACAGAGAGAGAGACACAGAGAGAGACACAGAGAGAGAGACACAGAGAGAGAGAGAGAGACACAGAGAGAGAGACACAGAGAGAGAGAGAGACAGAGAGAGAGAGAGAGAGAGACACAGAGAGAGAGAGCCAGAGAGAGAGCCAGAGAGAGAGCGAGAGAGAGACACAGAGAGAGAGAGAGAGAGAGAGAGAGAGAGACACAGAGAGAGAGAGAGAGAGAGAGAGAGACACAGAGAGAGAGAGAGAGAGACACAGAGAGAGAGAGAGAGAGAGAGAGACACAGAGAGAGAGAGAGAGAGAGAGAGAGAGAGAGACACAGAGAGAGAGACAGAGAGAGAGAGAGAGAGAGAGAGAGAGAGAGAGACACAGAGAGAGAGAGAGAGAGAGAGAGAGAGAGAGAGAGAGAGAGAGAGAGAGAGAGAGAGAGAGAGAGACACAGAGAGAGAGAGACAGAGACACAGAGAGAGAGAGAGAGAGAGAGAGAGAGAGACACACACACAGAGAGAGAGAGATTAGTCAAACTTAACTACCACTCCACCCCCCCTCCCCCCGCCAACACACCTTGTGGTACAGTCGGCTGTTCTCCCACTCCAACAGCTTCTCCATGGATCTCTGTGTCTGTGGAGGAGAGAGAGACGGGTAACCTTGAGTATGGTCTGTGTCTATCTGTCTGTGTGTGTGTCAGGGCACGCATGTCTGTGTGGATATATATATCTCAGTGTGTGTGTGTGTGTGTGTGTGTGTGTCTCAGTGTGTGTGTATGTATATATATATATATATATATATATATATATATCTCCATCTCTGTGTGTGTGTATATATCTATATAGATATATCTCAGTGGGTGTGTGTGTGTGTCTCAGTGTGTGTATATACACTGCTCAAAAAAAATAAAGGGAACACTAAAATAACACATCCTAGATCTGAATGAATGAAATAATCTTATTAAATACTTTTTTTTCTTTACATAGTTGAATGTGCTGACAACAAAATCACACAAAAATAATCAATGGAAATCAAATTTTATCAACCCATGGAGGTCTGGATTTGGAGTCACCCTCAAAATTAAAGTGGAAAACCACACTACAGGCTGATCCAACTTTGATGTAATGTCCTTAAAACAAGTCAAAATGAGGCTCAGTGGTGTGTGTGGCCTCCACGTGCCTGTATGACCTCCCTACAACGCCTGGGCATGCTCCTGATGAGGTGGCGGATGGTCTCCTGAGGGATCTCCTCCCAGACCTGGACTAAAGCATCCGCCAACTCCTGGACAGTCTGTGGTGCAACGTGGCGTTGGTGGATGGAGCGAGACATGATGTCCCAGATGTGCTCAATTGGATTCAGGTCTGGGGAACGGGCGGGCCAGTCCATAGCATCAATGCCTTCCTCTTGCAGGAACTGCTGACACACTCCAGCCACATGAGGTCTAGCATTGTCTTGCATTAGGAGGAACCCAGGGCCAACCGCACCAGCATATGGTCTCACAAGGGGTCTGAGGATCTCATCTCGGTACCTAATGGCAGTCAGGCTACCTCTGGCGAGCACATGGAGGGCTGTGCGGCCCCCCAAAGAAATGCCACCCCACACCATGACTGACCCACCGCCAAACCGGTCATGCTGGAGGATGTTGCAGGCAGCAGAACGTTCTCCACGGCGTCTCCAGACTCTGTCACATCTGTCACGAGCTCAGCGTGAACCTGCTTTCATCTGTGAAGAGCACAGGGCGCCAGTGGCGAATTTGCCAATCTTGGTGTTCTCTGGCAAATGTCAAACGTCCTGCATGGTGTTGGGCTGTAAGCACAACCCCCACCTGTGGACGTCGGGCCCTCATACCACCCTCATGGAGTCTGTTTCTGACCGTTTGAGCAGACACATGCACATTTGTGGCCTGCTGACTTTATGTTTTTTTTTTACCCCATATGTAACTCTGTTGTTTTTATTGCACTACTTTGCTTTATCTTGGCCAGGTCGCAGTTGTAAATGAGAACCTGTTCTCAACTGGCTTACCTGGTTAAATAAAGGTGAAATAAAAATAAAAATAAAATTTTGCAGGGTTCTGGCAGTGCTCCTCCTTGCACAAAGGCGGAGGTAGCAGTCCTGCTGCTGGGTTGTTGCCCTCCTACGGCCTCCTCCACGTCTCCTGATGTACTGGCCTGTCTCCTGGTAGCGCCTCCATGCTCTGGACACTACGCTGACAGACACAGCAAACCTTCTTGCCACAGCTCGCATTGATGTGCCATCCTGGATGAGCTGCACTACCTGAGCCACTTGCGTGGGTTGTAGACTCCGTCTCATGCTACCACTAGAGTGAAAGCACCGTCAGCATTCAAAAGTGACCAAAACATCAGCCAGGAAGCATAGGAACTGAGAAGTGGTCTGTGGTCACCACCTGCAAAACCAGTCCTTTATTGGGGGGTGTCTTGCTAATTGCCTATAATTTACACCTGTTGTCTATTCCATTTGCACAACAGCATGTGAAATGTATTGTCAATCAGTGTTGCTTCCTAAGTGGACAGTTTGATTTCACAGAAGTGTGATTGACTTGGAGTTACATTGTGTTGTTTAAGTGTTCCCTTTATTTTTTTGAGCAGTGTATATATATGAGCTCTGTGTGTGTGTTTTCCCATGATGTCAAGCAAAGAGGCACTGAGTTTGAAGGTAGGCCTTGAAATACATCCACAGGTACACCTCCAATTGACTCAAATGATGTCAATTAGCCAATCAGAAGCTTCTAAAGCCATGACATCATTTTCTGGAATTTTCCAAGCTGTTTAAAGGCACAGTCAACTTAGTGTATGTAAACTTCTGACCCACTGGAATTGTGATAGTGAATTATAAGTGAAATAATCTGTCTGTAAACAATTGTTGGAAAAATTACTTGTGTCATGCACAAAGTAGATGTCCTAACCGACTTGCCAAAACTATAGTTTAACAAGAAATTTGTGGAGTGGTTGAAAAACGAGTTAATGTCTCCAACCTAAGTGTATGTAAACTTCCGACTTCAACTGTATCTCACTGTGTGCATCTCAGTGTGTGTGTGTGTGTGTGTGTGTGTGTATATATCTCAGTGTGTATATATATATATATATATATATATATATATATATCAGTGTGTCTCAGTGTGTATATATATCAGTGTGTGTATATATATCAGTGTGTGTATATATCTCAGTGTGTGTGTCTCAGTGTGTGTGTCTCAGTGTGTGTATATGTCTCAGTGTGTATATGTCTCAGTGTGTATATGTCTCAGTGTGTATATGTCTCAGTGTGTGTGTATATATATATATATATATATATCAGTGTGTGTCTCAGTGTGCGTGTCTCACCCTCTTGCTCAGACAGATGACGGGCCAGAGACTGAAGCCCAGTGTATATATCTCAGTGTGTGTCTCACCCTCTTGCTTAGACAGATGACGGGCCAGAGACTGAAGCCCAGTGTATATATCTCAGTGTGTGTCTCACCCTCTTGCTCAGACAGATGACGGGCCAGAGACTGAAGCCCAGTGTATATATCTCAGTGTGTGTCTCACCCTCTTGCTTAGACAGATGACGGGCCAGAGACTGAAGCCCAGTGTATATATCTCAGTGTGTGTCTCACCCTCTTGCTTAGACAGATGACAGGCCAGAGACTGAAGCCCAGTGTATATATCTCAGTGTGTGTCTCACCCTCTTGCCCAGACAGATGACGGGCCAGAGACTGAAGCCCAGTGTATATATCTCAGTGTGTGTCTCACCCTCTTGCTTAGACAGATGACGGGCCAGAGACTGAAGCCCAGTGTATATATCTCAGTGTGTGTCTCACCCTCTTGCTCAGACAGATGACGGGCCAGAGACTGAAGCCCAGTGTATATATCTCAGTGTGTGTCTCACCCTCTTGCTTAGACAGATGACGGGCCAGAGACTGAAGCCCAGTGTATATATCTCAGTGTGTGTCTCACCCTCTTGCTCAGACAGATGACGGGCCAGAGACTGAAGCCCAGTGTACAGCAACAACAGAGACAGCCACACAGCAGCCACCGCACGTTCACTGGCAGCGTCTTCTTCAGACAGCCGTTAACGTGGTTCATACTGGCCTTGAACTCCTCTGGCGCCACCTAGGAACACAGGACAACCACGGGGGGAAATACTAACATCAGATTAATTATTCATAATTCAACATAAATGTACTGAAACAGGTAGGGAGCGTGAGCTTGTCCGAGGGTGGAATCGAACCCAGAAGATTCTGGTGGGGAGACCTGCACACTACCAACGGCTCCAAGAAAGATCGTTAGCTGTCTCGGGGGAGTCGATATTACGTCCTAATAAACAAGGTTGTTCCAATGAATTCAGGTGAATCTTTATACGTTAAAGTTTGCATATACAATACTACAAAGTTACAATACTGTAAAATTGCCTTTTGTAAGGTATTCTCGCAGAGTTAGTAGCTAGCTGGAAATGCAGGGTTGCCGGGTATGATAGTTGTTTCTAGAGAATGGCACCGCAACACTATCCCAATACAAAAAAAATATACAATCATGGGTTGATGCACACCTGGCAACTGCCCTGACCACCTGCAAATCAGTAAACCTCTGAGGGGCACATGTCGAAAATGGCAGCTTTAAATCAAATCAAATTTTTTATTTGTCAAATGCACCTTACCGTGAAATGCTTCCTTTTACAGAACATGTATGTGCTTTCGTGGACTCACCTTCCCTGTAAGTGCCGACGGGAACTCTGACTCAAACTTGTTACTGAGTCCAAACCTTCGGGACAAGAACATGGCAAGTAAATGCATTATTTGATGCACACAACACTGTCACTAGTTAGCCTCATAACCCCTTGAGTGACGTTATATTTTAACTATTTTACTAGACCACATATGGAAAGTATAATTAGTTAACCAGGTAGTTACGATGTTAAGTCATTTTTTTTTAAGGTAGCTAGTTAGTAGCTAAGTTGACAGACTAATAGGCTGGCCATGTTATCGTAAATACACCGACCTGATTATGTTAGCTAACAAGCTAGCTTTCTGCTAACAAGCTAGTTAATGCCAAACGGGGTTCGTAGTGTACTTTCGTTTACTAGCTAGCTACACAGCGCTTAGCTAATCGTTATTTTATGACGACTAACGTTAGCTACCTACGGGTGCTTCGGTCTTTCCCAACCACCCCGCGAGCCCTGCCGGTTGCTTACACAGTGACGTGGCCAGATCCTCGGACGACCACCGGGTCTGGAGCGTACTTTAGCAGCTGCTCCTCAGCGGCCCTCTCCTCGTCCTCTTCCTCTCCCTCCTCCTCCTCCTCGTAGATCTCGTCGAAGTCCTCCATCATCGCACGACTCGGCCTCGCGCTTCCCCGGTGAGGAGCCGGGAGAGACACGGTGCCGTCTTTAGGGAGTGGATGCTTCCCTATTTGAAAACGATTTAAAAAAACGTTCGGACAACAACCAAAACAAAAAGTATCCGGCAACGACGAAAAAGCTCGCTAGCTAGCTCTGGTGGTAGTCACCAAAACAAAATATCAACATCCGCCGCAGTGCCCCGCCCAAACCGGAAGGGGGAGAGACGTTCTTGCGTCATCGATTTAGGAATTCCACAGAATGTATTTATTCTGTATTCCAAATGGCTTTCTGTTCTACATATCAATATTTGCTCTCAACATATGTATCTAAGAGTAGCTAGCTATCGTATGTTTTTGGTGAAGGTATATAGCTATTTGTAATTGATTTATAGTTGCAGTAAAGAACAGACATGTGATTCAGAGTTGAGATGATTAGGCCTGCTTGTGACTGTACCAGTGTGCCATGATGATCACACATGAGCTAAACCTCTTCCGTCTGTCCATACCACTAAAGCTTTATCATATGAAGCAACCGTCTATAGGAAAACAATTGTTTTCATTAGTTGTATCTTACTAAGCTGTGTGCATTTTAAAAACGACACATTCCAATCCATACTGTTTATTGACCCTAGGTCGGCAGATTGTAAACATGGAGATAGATGACTTACCTTTGTATGTGTGCCATTTTTGCGTCTGTGGCAGCACCATTGAGGCAATCTCAATTTAAGTAGTACATTTTCTTCACGATTGGCTGATCACTCCTGATGACGTTGGACATGACGACAACAGGGTCACCAGGAGGTATCAGCTAACGAAGTTGGAAGTCCCACCCAGTTGACTGTATTAAAATGGTGGAAGCCCTCAATGGCTCTCCCCATGCTAATACGGCCTTTTGGCCACTAGAGGCCTCTATCATTCTCTATGATTGCAACAGACAAGACACGCAAAGACAACATTACGCATTCTGAAAACCTATTTGGGTTTATTGACATGTTTTCAAAAGACAGAATCAGACAGACAATGGGAGAATCTCAATTGCATTTCCTTCATTCCTCGCATTCGGCAGGTCCCTAATAAAAATAAATAAAAAAAACATTAGTAATTTAGCAGACTCTTATCCAGAGCAACTTACAGGAGCAATTAGGGTTAAATGACAGATTTTTCACCTAGTCGGTTTCGGAGATTCGAACCAGCGACCTTTCGGTTACTGGCCCAACGCTCTTAACCACTAGGCTACCTGCCTGCCCTCTGACCTTCTCATCCAATGGGTTTTGAGAAGACGAGGAGAGGGGAAACAAGGAAAAGCAATTGAGATTCTCCCATTTTAATAAATTGAGACCTAAATCATAGCAAAGCAACCACATGGTTTGTTTTTGTGGGTATCGTTGCGCAATCAGCACTGCCAGTGATAACAGATGACGAGGTGGGATGGAGAGACTCACTCCTCCTCCCAGCTGTCTCCGTAGACATTCTTCTTCCCCGCTGAAAGAATGAAAGGAGCAGAGAATAGAGGAGAGGATGAAGGGACGATGAACAACATTATTATTTTCTCCTCTCTGGAAACGTTGCACCCTTAATGAACATGACCCTATTGGCTTGATTATCAGCTGTTGAAGACTTCTCTTCCTCAGTAACGCCTAATGAACACGACCCTATTGGCTTGATTATCAGCTGTTGAAGACTTCTCTTCCTCAGTAACGCCTAATGAACACGACCCTATTGGCTTGATTATCAGCTGTTGAAGACTTCTCTTCCTCAGTAACGCCTAATGAACATGACCCTTAATGAACACGACCCTATTGGCTTGATTATCAGCTGTTGAAGACTTCTCTTCCTCAGTAACGCCTAATGAACATGACCCTATTGGCTTGATTATCAGCTGTTGTCAGACAAGTGGGTCTGAAGACTTCTCTTTCTCAATAACGTGCAGCCAATTCATACTAGATGAAAAGCCGGAATGGCATTTAAAATATAATAATAATAATATTACACATACTGGGAAACGTTATATTCTCGCACATAGGACAAGTATCTGAACATGGGCACAGAGGCTGCGTCAAATGGCACACAGAAGCCTATAGGCTCTGGTCTAAAGTAGTGCACTATATAGGGAATAGGGTGCCATTCTCTGGGTCTAAAGTAGTGCACTACATAGTGAATAGGGTGGCATTCTCTGGTCTAAAGTAGTGCGCTATATAGTGAATAGGGTGCCATTCTCTGGTCTAAAGTAGTGCACTATATAGTGAATAGGGTGGCATTCTCTGGTCTAAAGTAGTGCACTATATAGCGAATAGGGTGGCATTCTCTGGTCTAAAGTAGTGCACTATATAGGGAATAGGGTGCCATTCTCTGGTCTAAATAGTGCACTATATAGGGAATAGGGTGCCATTCTCTGGTCTAAAGTAGTGCACTATATAGGGAATAGGGTACCATTCTCTGGTCTAAAGTAGTGCACTATATAGGGAATAGGGTGCCATTCTCTGGTCTAAAGTAGTGCACTATATAGGGAATAGGGTGCCATTCTCTGGTCTAAAGTAGTGCACTATATAGGGAATAGGGTGCCATTCTCTGGTCTAAAGTAGTGCACTATATAGGGGAATAGGGTGCCATTCTCTCTGGTCTAAAGTAGTGCACTATATAGGGAATAGGGTACCATTCTCTGGTCTAAAGTAGTGCACTATATAGGGAATAGGGTGCCATTCTCTGGTCTAAAGTAGTGCACTATATAGGGAATAGGGTGCCATTATCTGGTCTAAAGTAGTGCACTATATAGGGAATAGGGTGCCATTTGGGACACAAACACTGACTCACCGTCCATCTTGGGGGCGGTCCTCTCTTGCCGGTCAGGCTCTGGTTTGAGCAGCGTCTCAGCCTTCTGGGTAAGCGTGACCTCATAGTTCTCTCGGTTCTTGTTCCTTAGGTGCTCGTACATGATGGGCTTCCTCCTGGGTTCCTCGTCATCCAGGAACGACTGGGCTGGAAGGGGGCAGAGGTCAGAGGTGACGGGGTCAGGAAAACGAACACAAGCACTTTATCGGACAAATTCAGGTAGGCCCCACAGTTTGCTCCGGGGTGAAGTTTTCCCTAGGTGCAGACATACTGAACAAAAATATAAACGCAACATGTAAATGGTTGCATGTTACGTTTATTTTTGTTCAGTGTAGATAGATATCTACTTGGAAATAACTTGTTTAAACATGGACATTGTCATTGAGGACAATTCTAAAGTAGTCAACTGGGTGGGACTTCCTATTGCAACTGACCTAAGATCAGTGTCTAGGGGGCAACTCCACCCTCCGCTCGGTTCCTAGTTAGAAAACGACCCTGGGCTGCAGGGGAGAGAGACGTCCAAGATTACAGGTTAGAGGTTAGAGGTCAGAGTTCAGAGGTCGGGCTGCAGGAGGAGAGGTGGAAAGGGTCAGACTGAGGTTAATCAGGCAGTTAACTAGGAGGATCCCGTGGCGGTTGTCATGGTTAACGCTGTAGTTAGGTTACTACTTTTTTATTTATTTAATTTTTTTTATATTTATTGAATATTTAAAACATACAATATACTAGCAGTGAAGCCGCTCAACAACTACATCACATTAGTCATCTAACAGACTCCCCATCCAGAGTTAGGTTACTGCTTGCTGCCATGGTTACCTGGCATGTTGTAGTCGATGTCTGCAGCGGTGCGGCTGGTCTGTGCTGCTGGGGTGGGGGCGTCACTGTATCCATAGTCTCTGGCGTCGGGTGGGACCTGACACACAGAATCAAAACGGGACACTTACACAGAGCACATGGTGTGGTACTGAGTGGAGCTCAGGTGGACACGGACTGATATGCAAACTGAGCCAGTGACTGCGGGTGTTGTTGTTGTGGAGGCTTCCGTCACCCATCTCCATCCTGCATCCAGGACAACACTCCTCGGTATCAGACGGATGCAGCTACTGCAACACTGGACTGGCCTGAGGCTGCAGGGGGAAACTGGACTGGCCTGAGGCTGCAGGGGGAAACTGGACTGGCCTGAGGCTGCAGGGGAAACTGGACTGGCCTGAGGCTGCAGGGGAAACTGGACTGGCCTGAGGCTGCAGGGGGAAACTGGACTGGCCTGAGGCTGCAGGGGGAAACTGGACTGGCCTGAGGCTGCAGGGGAAACTGGACTGGCCTGAGGCTGCAGGGGGAAACTGGACTGGCCTGAGGCTGCAGGGGGAAACTGGACTGGCCTGAGGCTGCAGGGGGAAACTGGACTGGCCTGAGGCTGCAGGGAAACTGGACTGGCCTGAGGCTGCAGGGGGAAACTGGACTGGCCTGAGGCTGCAGGGGAAACTGGACTGGCCTGAGGCTGCAGGGGGAAACTGGACTGGCCTGAGGCTGCAGGGGAAACTGGACTGGCCTGAGGCTGCAGGGGGAAACTGGACTGGCCTGAGGCTGCAGGGGAAACTGGACTGGCCTGAGGCTGCAGGGGGAAACTGGACTGGCCTGAGGCTGCAGGGGGAAACTGGACTGGCCTGAGGCTGCAGGGGGAAACTGGACTGGCCTGAGGCTGCAGGGGGAAACTGGACTGGCCTGAGGCTGCAGGGGGAAACTCACTGTTCTGGACTGTGCTGACCTCTCTGTCTCCCATTCCATGTACCAGAATGCTGCCATTTGGCGAGGACATTCTCACCTTTACTGTTAAGGCGAAGCTGCAAGTTCTACCAACAAAAATATAATCTAGCACTCTGGTACCCTGCAAACCATGACCCATTTTGTATTCTACATGAGTCAAATGTTACGGAGTCCGTTGCCCATGTTGTGATTTGGTTGCCGTTCATACAAGGATTTGTACATTGCTAGACATGACAGCCTTGTCGACCTGATAGCCAGCGAGGTGAGACAGGTAGTCTCACCAACAGCACACATCCATAAACAGTCTTGTGTAACAGGAAGCTGGTTTGATTATGTATTTTCCTGTGTGTCAAATACACCATATAGTGTTGTTGTGGGGGGGGCCAGGGGGGCTAGGCAGGCTAGGGGGAGGTGACAACAACTTTGGCAGAGCAGTTGGCTAGGTACTGCTCTGTTTCAGCCGTCATGAGCTATTTGGAGAAGGAAAGCAGTTGGCTAGGTACTGCTCTGTTTCAGCCGTCGTGAGCTTTATGGAGAAGGAAAGCAGTTGGCTAGGTACTGCTCTGTTTCAGCCGTCGTGGGCTATATGGAGAAGGAAAGCAGTTGGCTAGGTACTGCTCTGTTTCAGCCGTCGTGGGCTATTTGGAGAAGGAAAGCAGTTGGCTAGGTACTGCTCTGTTTCAGCCGTCGTGGGCTATATGTAGAAGGAAAGCAGTTGGCTAGGTACTGCTCTGTTTCAGCCGTCGTGGGCTATTTGGAGAAGGAAAGCAGTTGGCTAGGTACTGCTCTGTTTCAGCCGTCGTGGGCTATATGGAGAAGGAAAGCAGTTGGCTAGGTACTGCTCTGTTTCAGCCGTCGTGGGCTATATGGAGAAGGAAAGCAGTTGGCTAGGTACTGCTCTGTTTCAGCTGTCGTGGGCTATATGGAGAAGGAAAGCAGTTGGCTAGGTACTGCTCTGTTTCAGCCGTCGTGGGCTATATGGAGAAGGAAAGCAGTTGGCTAGGTACTGCTCTGTTTCAGCTGTCGTGGGCTATATGGAGAAGGAAAGCAGTTTGGCTAGGTACTGCTCTGTTTCAGCTGTCGTGGGCTATATGGAGAAGGAAAGCAGTTGGCTAGGTACTGCTCTGTTTCAGCCGTCGTGGGCTATATGGAGAAGGAAAGCAGTTGGCTAGGTACTGCTCTGTTTCAGCCGTCGTCGGGGCTATTTGGAGAAGGAAAGCAGTTGGCTAGGTACTGCTCTGTTTCAGCCGTCGTGGGCTATATGTAGAAGGAAAGCAGTTGGCTAGGTACTGCTCTGTTTCAGCCGTCGTGGGCTATTTGGAGAAGGAAAGCAGTTGGCTAGGTACTGCTCTGTTTCAGCCGTCGTGGGCTATATGGAGAAGGAAAGCAGTTGGCTAGGTACTGCTCTGTTTCAGCCGTCGTGGGCTATATGGAGAAGGAAAGCAGTTGGCTAGGTACTGCTCTGTTTCAGCTGTCGTGGGCTATATGGAGAAGGAAAGCAGTTGGCTAGGTACTGCTCTGTTTCAGCCGTCGTGGGCTATATGGAGAAGGAAAGCAGTTGGCTAGGTACTGCTCTGTTTCAGCTGTCGTGGGCTATATGGAGAAGGAAAGCAGTTGGCTAGGTACTGCTCTGTTTCAGCCGTCGTGGGCTATATGGAGAAGGAAAGCAGTTGGCTAGGTACTGCTCTGTTTTCAGCCGTCGTGGGCTATATGGAGAAGGAAAGCAGTTGGCTAGGTACTGCTCTGTTTCAGCTGTCGTGGGCAGCCTAGCTGTTTTGGAGAAGGAGGTGCTTTCTGTACTGTTGAGTGCCATGCATACAGGGACCTTAGAAATGTTTGGATCATTTGTTATGTACATTTGATTGGT
>CM072220.1:7313988-7381488 GCA_036851935.1 Coregonus suidteri
CTGCAGGGGGAAACTGGACTGGCCTGAGGCTGCAGGGGGAAACTGGACTGGCCTGAGGCTGCAGGGGGAAACTGGGGGACTGGCCTGAGGCTGCAGGGGGAAACTGGACTGGCCTGAGGCTGCAGGGGGAAACTGGCCTGAGGCTGCAGGGGGAAACTGGACTGGGCCTGAGGGCAGGGGGAAACTGGACTGGCCTGAGGCTGCAGGGGGAAACTGGACTGGCCTGAGGCTGCAGGGGGAAACTGGACTGGCCTGAGGCTGCAGGGGGAAACTGGACTGGCCTGAGGCTGCAGGGGAAAACTGGACTGGCCTGAGGCTGCAGGGGGAAACTGGACTGGCCTGAGGCTGCAGGGGGAAACTGGACTGGCCTGAGGCTGCAGGGGGAAACTGGACTGGCCTGAGGCTGCAGGGGGAAACTCACTGTTCTGGACTGTGCTGACCTCTCTGTCTCCCATTCCATGTACCAGAATGCTGCCATTTGGCGAGGACATTCTCACCTTTACTGTTAAGGCGAAGCTGCAAGTTCTACCAACAAAAATATAATCTAGCACTCTGGTACCCTGCAAACCATGACCCATTTTGTATTCTACATGAGTCAAATGTTACGGAGTCCGTTGCCCATGTTGTGATTGGTTGCCGTTCATACAAGGATTTGTACATTGCTAGACATGACCGCCTTGTCGACCTGATAGCCAGCGAGGTGAGACAGGTAGTTTCACCAACAGCACACATCCATAAACAGTCTTGTGTAACAGGAAGCTGGTTTGATTATGTATTTTCCTGTGTGTCAAATACACCATATAGTGTTGTTGTGGGGGGGCCAGGGGGGCTAGGCAGGCTAGGGGGAGGTGACAACAACTTTGGCAGAGCAGTTGGCTAGGTACTGCTCTGTTTCAGCCGTCGTGAGCTATTTGGAGAAGGAAAGCAGTTGGCTAGGTACTGCTCTGTTTCAGCCGTCGTGAGCTATTTGGAGAAGGAAAGCAGTTGGCTAGGTACTGCTCTATTTCAGCCGTCGTGAGCTATTTGGAGAAGGAAAGCAGTTGGCTAGGTACTGCTCTGTTTCAGCCGTCGTGAGCTATTTGGAGAAGGAAAGCAGTTGGCTAGGTACTGCTCTATTTCAGCCGTCGTGAGCTATTTGGAGAAGGAAAGCAGTTGGCTAGGTACTGCTCTGTTTCAGCTGTCGTGAGCTATTTGGAGAAGGAAAGCAGTTGGCTAGGTACTGCTCTATTTCAGCCGTCGTGAGCTATTTGGAGAAGGAAAGCAGTTGGCTAGGTACTGCTCTGTTTCAGCTGTCGTGAGCTATTTGGAGAAGGAAAGCAGTTGGCTAGGTACTGCTCTGTTTCAGCTGTCGTGGGCTATTTGGAGAAGGAAAGCAGTTGGCTAGGTACTGCTCTGTTTCAGCTGTCGTGAGCTATTTGGAGAAGGAAAGCTGTTGGCTAGGTACTGCTCTGTTTCAGCTGTCGTGGGCTATATGGAGACGGAAAGCAGTTGGCTGGGTACTGCTCTGTTTCAGCTGTCGTGGGCTATATGGAGAAGGAAAGCTGTTGGCTAGGTACTGCTCTGTTTCAGCCGTCGTGGGCTATATGGAGAAGGAAAGCAGTTGGCTAGGTACTGCTCTGTTTCAGCTGTCGTGGGCTATATGGAGAAGGAAAGCAGTTGGCTAGGTACTGCTCTGTTTCAGCCGTCGTGGGCTATATGGAGAAGGAAAGCAGTTGGCTAGGTACTGCTCTGTTTCAGCTGTCGTGGGCTATATGGAGAAGGAAAGCAGTTGGCTAGGTACTGCTCTGTTTCAGCCGTCGTGGGCTATATGGAGAAGGAAAGCAGTTGGCTAGGTACTGCTCTGTTTCAGCTGTCGTGGGCTATATGGAGAAGGAAAGCAGTTGGCTAGGTACTGCTCTGTTTCAGCCGTCGTGGGCTATATGGAGAAGGAAAGCAGTTGGCTAGGTACTGCTCTGTTTCAGCTGTCGTGGGCTATATGGAGAAGGAAAGCAGTTGGCTAGGTACTGCTCTGTTTCAGCCGTCGTGGGCTATATGGAGAAGGAAAGCAGTTGGCTAGGTACTGCTCTGTTTCAGCCGTCGTGGGCTATATGGAGAAGGAAAGCAGTTGGCTAGGTACTGCTCTGTTTCAGCCGTCGTGAGCTATATGGAGAAGGAAAGCAGTTGGCTAGGTACTGCTCTGTTTCAGCCGTCGTGGGCTATATGGAGACGGAAAGCAGTTGGCTGGGTACTGCTCTGTTTCAGCTGTCGTGGGCTATATGGAGAAGGAAAGCTGTTGGCTAGGTACTGCTCTGTTTCAGCCGTCGTGGGCTATATGGAGAAGGAAAGCAGTTGGCTAGGTACTGCTCTGTTTCAGCCGTCGTGGGCTATATGGAGAAGGAAAGCAGTTGGCTAGGTACTGCTCTGTTTTCAGCTGTCGTGGGCTATATGGAGAAGGAAAGCAGTTGGCTAGGTACTGCTCTGTTTCAGCCGTCGTGGGCTATATGGAGAAGGAAAGCAGTTGGCTAGGTACTGCTCTGTTTCAGCTGTCGTGGGCTATATGGAGAAGGAAAGCAGTTGGCTAGGTACTGCTCTGTTTCAGCCGTCGTGGGCTATATGGAGAAGGAAAGCAGTTGGCTAGGTACTGCTCTGTTTCAGCTGTCGTGGGCTATATGGAGAAGGAAAGCAGTTGGCTAGGTACTGCTCTGTTTCAGCCGTCGTGGGCTATATGGAGAAGGAAAGCAGTTGGCTAGGTACTGCTCTGTTTCAGCCGTCGTGGGCTATATGGAGAAGGAAAGCAGTTGGCTAGGTACTGCTCTGTTTCAGCCGTCGTGGGCTATATGGAGAAGGAAAGCAGTTGGCTAGGTACTGCTCTGTTTCAGCCGTCGTGAGCTATATGGAGAAGGAAAGCAGTTGGCTAGGTACTGCTCTGTTTCAGCCGTCGTGGGCAGCCAAGCTGTTTGGAGAAGGAGGTGCTTTCTGTACTGTTGAGTGCCATGCATACAGGGACCTTAGAAATGTTTGGATCCATTTGTTATGTACATTTGATTGGTGGACTCGGAAAGTATTTAAATGTGTGTGTTTTGTGTGTACCTGGCTCTGGGGGTCAGAGGCCTGGAACATGGGGTCAAAGGTCACCTGGTCGGGGTCACTCATCTCTGACTGGGGGCCCTGAGACGACCTGAGAGAGAAGAGGAGAGTGTGTGTGTGTGAGAGAGTGTGAGTGAGAGAATGTGTGTGTGTGAGTGAGAGAATGTGTGTGTGTGTGTGTGTGTGTGTGTGTGTTACTGACTGTGCGTTGGGTCTGGTCCTCTGTCTCAGTGCTTCTCCCAGAGGGGAGTGCTCCAGCCTCTTGAACTTCTCCTGACAATGCTTCATGTACGACATCTTCCCTGCCAGGTAGCCACACAGCCCCGCAACTGGACACACACTGTGTTACCTTCTCATAATAACAATGCACACACACTTTATACACAAACACACATGTCTGTGTTCAGTGAACTCACAGGCCACTTTAGGGAGGGATCCAAACCTGGACGACGACGTCAGAGCTCCTAAAAGACAGGAAGGAACACAGGAGAGTCAGTCTTGAGGTCACCAGGGTTAAGACAGGAAGGAACACAGGAGAGTCAGTCTTGATGTCACCAGGGTTAAGACAGGAAGGAACAGAGGAGAGTCAGTCTTGATGTCACCAGGGTTAAGACAGGAAGGAACACAGGAGAGTCAGTCTTGAGGTCACCAGGGTTAAGACAGGAAGGAACACAGGAGAGTCAGTCTTGATGTCACCAGGGTTAAGACAGGAAGGAACAGAGGAGAGTCAGTCTTGATGCCACCAGGGTTAAGACAGGAAGGAACAGAGGAGAGTCGGTCTTGATGCCACCAGGGTTAAGACCGGAAGGAACAGAGGAGAGTCGGTCTTGATGCCACCAGGGTTAAGACAGGAAGGAACAGAGGAGAGTCAGTCTTGATGCCACCAGGGTTAAGACAGGAAGGAACAGAGGAGAGTCAGTCTTGATGCCACTAGTCCAATTCATGGAAGAAAAGGCAAGTGTCGACCGGGTGGGTTGCAGACACTCCTCAAAAGTGCAACATCTGCAGCCCTCTGCAACAAACACCTCCATCTTTTTGGCTGCTGTCTCTTCATCTGCAGCAAACACCTCCATCTTTTTGTCTGCTGTCTCGTCACCTTCATCTGCAGCAAACACCTCCATCTTTTTGTCTGCTGTCTCTTCACCTTCATCTGCAGCCCTCTGCAACAAACACCTCCATCTTTTTGGCTGCTGTCTCTTCATCTGCAGCAAACACCTCCATATTTTTGTCTGCTGTCTCGTCACCTTCATCTGCAGCCCTCTGCAACAAACACCTCCATCTTTTTGGCTGCTGTCTCTTCACCTTCATCTGCAGCCCTCTGCAGCAAACACCTCCATCTTTTTGGCTGCTGTCTCTTCATCTGCAGCAAACACCTCCATCTTTTTGGCTGCTGTCTCGTCACCTTCATCTCGGATGGCACTTGTCATTAAGGTATCTCTAACTGGAAGCTACTATTCTATATAAGATCATACATGTACAGTAAGATACAGTGATGAGGGGAAATGGAAGGTGGGCCTACCTCTATGGATGAGGCCTTGAGTGACAAGCATGCTGACCACTGAGAAGGGCACGGCTGTAGGAAGGGAGGGGAGAAACAAGGTTAGAATCACACCATGCATCAATACCTGCACCTAGAATTAATGATATCTTGAACGTGAACTTGACTCCTATCAAATATAGGCTCCTGTCAAATGTATTGATATTTTGTCTGTCTGTGTTACCCATGGTAACTTACATCTGTACCAGAAGCTCTCCTGGTTGCATTCTCTGAAGACTCTCCTCTCATCTTCTGTGGGGATGTAATCCATTCCTACAGGACTCTATATATACACACACACACACACACACACACACACACACACACACACAGGTTAGCTGTCACAAAAACGAACCTCCATTGATTTCATCAACACATATCCATTGAAGCAACCTGCTTTATTGTCAAGCATTCGAGCGCATCGAAAACGTTAGCTATCTAGCCTACATGAACTGCAGCTTGCTAGTAGCAGTAAGCATGCTAACAGACTGCAAGTGACAGGCTAGCTTGGGTAGTTTAGCTAGTTATTGTAGCAGCTTTATGTGTTTACCTGTGCTTTGCCCTGTCGCTCTTCAGTGAATCCCGTCGACATTGGTGTCATATTGTAAAACTATGTCGGTCAACGTGTGTCTTTCATAACATGTACAGCAACAATGTGAACAGACACACTCCCCGTATAGATTGTGTAAATGTTTGGTACAATGTCATTGCATGGAACGAAGCTGACCCGGAAGTAGTAGTAGCCATGGAACGGGAAGTTTGACAAGGACTTATATTTTGAATGTTTTTCTTAGCAGTAAAATCGCATTCATAGAGGGACAGCATTATATGAGTACATTTATTCCAGCTCTTTTTTTTTCTAAATCCAGTTATCGAATTAACCCCGAGGTGGTGTGGTATATGGCCAATATACCACGGCTAAGGGCTGTTCTAACGCACGACACAACATGCGAAGTCACGTTTCCTCGCATGTTTTTGGTCTGATCATAGATTATCATTTAGATTGCTGCTGCCTGCTACTATGATAAATCACACGACAAGGACGTTTGCTATCAATGTAATATCTCACAAGTGGGGCAATTGTAGGGAACAAAGATGAAACGCTAATGTGTATTCTGACAGTGGCAGCAAACTTGGCTGCCCACACACACACACACACACACACCTCAGCGCACTGATCCTTATCTGGGGGATGCGCCGTAGAGTAGTGCAATTGCCCCTGATCGTGATTGGCTGGAAGTTTGGAGCGTGGGATAAGTAATTATATGGTGTTTGTCAGTGTGTGAGTTAAACAGAATTAATTGAACTTCAGGACAGATTGAACTGATAGATGGCAATAACTGCTTCCATGCCTCCTATTTAGTTTTTTCCCAAGGAATTTAATGTTGTTTTGTGGCTTTACCTTTTCTACTAAAATATGTGCAAAATGATCTGATTTCATTGTGCTATTGGCACATTTCCTTACCTCAGTTACTTTATCTGTGTCTTTATGTTTTGATACATACAAATATAACCCCATTGTTCAATTCATTAATTGATATTCCACAACTGTTACTGTAGCACTGACCACTTTAATGAATAAAGTGCATGTATATTGGGGAACACTTATAAAAAAACACAGCACTACAGTGTAGACAATATAAGTTAGACAATATAAAATGTCATAAAATCAAAGCCTATTTACCATATGTACAATGCAACCGTCCCATATTTACAGATTTATTACAACATATTTATATTACTACAACTTGTCAACAACAGAGGTGAAGTGTTCGTAGCTGCTGTACACTTTGTTGTCCAGACCTTTTGATGGGGACATCATATTTGTAGGGCAGAAACTCTTTTTTTGGGTATTTTTTTATGTCCCTGGGGGTTGTTTGGCCACAGAGTGTACAGACAGGGAGATTTTGCACCCTTGACACTTTGGCTCCTACTTCTGAGGAGTGTTCCTTATGCTTCCGCTTGAATTGCGTAGCTCTTGCCCAGAATGAAGTACTACTGTGTGCGCTGTGCCAATTGTAGTAGGCATTTTGGGCAGAGTTGGAGGGACTGATTTAGGTGGACCATCAATCCCTGGATTTGCCTCACTAGCAGGCATTATGGGCCATGTGGAGGGGCCAGCAATTCCTGGGGTTGCTGTAGATGCAGAGAGGGAGGGCACAGGTCTGGTGATGGTAGAGGGGGCGTTGGGTTTTCTCACTGGTGGTGGCAGTAGCAAATGTGGCATCGGTGGCTGAGGCCGGGAGAGTGGTGCCATCATATCTGTCCTTCCCTTTAACACCCCTTGGTCCCTGCTGTGCTGGGTGTGGGCACATATTCCATCAGGGGTAGTCTGGTGGAGGGAGGACTGCAGGCTGATGTGGTGCTGGTGGAAGGTCTGCAGATGAGATGGAGGTGGTCTTAGTGATGGTGGAGGGCTGTTTTGTGGCGTGCAAGTTGAGGAGCCTCTCTTGGCGACGGATAAAGTCCTGCACAGTCTTGCTGTTAATCTTGGGTAGAGGAATGCCTGCTTTGCACAGGACTGGATCCTCCACTAAAATCCGGTGCTGGACTCGCTCGTACGCCTTCAAGAGGGTTCTCTTCTCAGGACTGTTGCGAGAGCCTTGAGGTGAGCGCAACCACAACAGTTTCACCAGCGTGTACATCAGCCTGTTGTGCTGAGCACTGATGTCCTGTTGCGCTGGTGCGTAGCGCTTGGCCATCTTTACCCTCTGTATCAGAGCAGCGTCAACAAGATCGTCCCCTTTTTTTGTGCGGCAGTAGAGGGTGTTGCCCCAGTGTGTTCTGTACAACTGGTTGAACTTTTGTGGCTGCTTGTCATGCTCCTCCACGGCATTCCAGGCTTTAAGGACCTGGTTTCTCTGCTCGGTGTGTGAGTGACAGCTTTTCTTCTGCCAGGCCAATCTCCACCAGCACAGAGCAGAACATTTCCAACTTAGGAAAGCCAGGAAGAGGGTTTGGACTGCAGGCATCCTCCTGTAAAAGAAAAAGCCATATGAATGTGGTAAGTTCAAATATGTTGTCTTTTTCAGTAAACTGGTGCATTGTATTTCATTCTAGCAGACACACACGGCTACTCACAAAGGCCGGAGGGTGAACAGTGGCGGTTTCGTCGCTGGTGAGTGTGATGTGGGGCAGGACGGCATCCAGCGCACGGTCGTGTGCCTCCACATCGCTCTGGTACGCCTCGTCTGCGTCATCTGGATCAGGCTGCCCAGGTCGGAGCACCTCCTCTTCTGGACCAGGTCCATCGTTGACAATGTCCTGAAGAGAGAAGGGCCCAGATTCCCCCGTGCTCTGGCTGAACAGGTACTCCAACCCGAGCAGCTCGTTGGAAGAGACATCAGCAGGGGCCCGGAAATTCTCCTCCACAGTCTCTCTCGAAACAGCTGCTGACAGCGAGCGTTGAGGCGATCAATCAGCGGCGCCGAATAGGTCCTGTGGTGCCGTCCTTTGCCACCAAACACGGCATCCCCGCTCCTGTCAGAGTTCCACCGTGCAATGCCACTGATCAGGTAAACCTGATAGGGCCGTGCTGCACAGTGGGGACCCTGAAAATCAAAATTGAAGGTATTATACAACAGTTAGTTCCACTTTTCAACTAATTAGTTTGATTGGACAATGGGCATTCCATGAGTTCCTATATTGAGCGTTACTGCACGGGGACTTTTAACTACATGTATCACTCCGCTTTACAGGTGTTCTAATAAATGTTTTGTTTGTGTTGCTTTGGCAAAAGTCAAGTCCGAAGTCCAGTTGCAGATCTTTTTGTGTTGGCGGAGGAAAATAAATGATTAAAAAAAGAAACAAATCATAATCTGTTGTGGCTTATTACTGTTAACTAATAAATGGCAATTGTAGAATGGTTGTATTAAAGCTATATCCAAATCACAGCTGTGATATATTCAGTACAATCGCACCCCCTCTCCTGTCATTATTGCTTAATGACAGGGTCACATATTTAATTTGTTACAAGTATAGAGAATACACCTGTGTACCTGGAATCATGTTCGGCAGAGCCGAAGAGAAAAACTAGACCAATTCGCACAAAAAAAAAAACGTTGGTTAAGGTCTCCAAGGGTCTCAGATAACTTCCACCAAATCCCAAGACAATGAATGATATACGAATAAAGTAATGAGCGAAAGTCGGGTCCAAATACGGGGCTAATGCGATTTTTGCGAGGCTGCTAATGAGATTTTTTTTCAAGTGACGCAAGCGACTGTAGACAGTTACGCGTTCTGATTGGTCTAGAGTCTACAGTGACTGTAGACTCTAGACCAAACAGAACGCGTCACTGTCTACAGTCGTTTTTTCAAGTGACGCAAGCGACTGTAGACAGTTACGCGTTCTGATTGGTCTAGAGTCTACAGTGACTATAGACTCTAGACCAAACAGAACGCGTCACTGTCTACAGTCGTCTACAGTCGTCTACAGTCGTTGCGCTACTGTATTCCCAAATGTGGAAATCTCGATTGCATAATTTCTGGTAGTGGGGGACTGCGTTCGCGCTCTCCCCTGATCTTGTTGTTCAATATAATATGTTGGAAGTAATGTTCCCTGTGTGATGGTACTAGTGTTTACTCTGTGTGCTATGGAGTTTCGTGTTGAGAAGGACGTTTATCAGCTTCTCCCTTTTCTTCCTCATCACATGAATGGTTTTAGAAATTAGGATCTATTTCAAAGCAAACTAAGCCCTTATAGATACATTTTGGCCAATAATGCTATCAGGCTCAGAGAACTACAAGCCAAAATTATCGGTGACCATGCCATTTTCAATAATGTCCATCAGGTCTCTCAGTCAACACTGGCACGCATCTGAAAAGACATCAGGTTCAAATGAAACAACTTTATCGAGTGCCGCCTTTTGAGCGGAATTCAGAGAGTGTCAAACGGCTGCGACATGAGTATGTGGAGGTTTGTATTGTTCACTTTAGCACTGTGATGTTGCATACTGCAAACATGACTATTTTACATTGACTGTGTACTAGACCTATCCTGAACTACACAATCGTGTCTTTCACTGTATTTCAGAGAGTTTTGCAGATGGATGCTGAGGAATCCTGCATGAATTCATATATATTGATGAGGCAGGGTTCAACCTCACAAAAGCAAGGAGAGGCAGAAATATCATTGGCCACAGGGGCTATAATCAATGTCCCAGGGCAACGTGGGGGCAACATCACCCTTTGCGCTGCCATTTCACAGCATGGGGTTCTCCTCCGTCATGCCAAAATGGGCCCTTACAACACACCTCAAATTTTTCGCATTTTTGGACCGATTGCACCACATCGTCACAGCAGGTAATGAAATGCACCAGATGCAATACACTGTCATCTGGGACAATGTGTCATTCCACCACTCTGCTTTGGTCCAGAACTGGTTTCAACACCATCCACAGTTGACAGTACTATACCTTCCACCATACTCTCCGTTTCTAAACCCTATCGAATAGTTTTTTCTCTGCATGACGGTGGAAGGTTTACGATCTCCAGCCCCAGGCTCAGGTACCGCTCATTCAGGGCCATGGAGGACGCCTGTGACCAAGTCGACGCCGCAGCTGTGCAAGGATGGATTCGACATTCAAGACGGTTCTTCAATTGTCTTGCTAATGAGGATATTGCTTGTGATGTTGATGAAATTCTCTGGCCAGATCCAGCTAGGCGAAGAGATAATGTATAGTATGTTTACTGTAGTATTTTCTGTACAATATTGTCAGTTTTTTTTCAGATTATTTTTTAAGTTTGTTGTTGTTATTTACTGTAATTGTAAACTGTACTGGATACAGTGTTTTACGTTTGTCTGTTGTTTGCTGAGCTAACAGTGTTCTGCACACTACTGTAGTAGCGCGCATGAAAACTGGGACATGTTTTGTTGTGATTCTCCATGTTGACATGTTGACTGATTTGGGTATATGGAGAGAAATAAATTATATTTTCCTCAGTCTGCAGCATTGGTCTTGTGTAGTGTTTGTATAGTTGCACTTTCTCTGTGTACTTCATTTACAGTACTCTAATCACTGAGAATTAGACTTGCTAAAGGTGTTTTAGGTTAGTAACAGCAGTGTGTAACTGGTTCAAAAAAGATTGAAGTCATATGAAATGTGTGTTTCGTATGGTAACAAAATATTGTTTTTATGAAGTCGTGTATAGTTTTGACAAAAGTGTTCCATTTTGCAAATGATCTGAAGTGTTGTGCTACTTTGGTGTAGGGTTGTGCTAATTGTGTGTAGTGTTTTTGACAAACCCGGGCCCTGTTTTCAAAATTGTGCTTAAACAATTGAAAAAAAACTGTAATCTGAGAGTGGTTACATTTCTCCAGGGATCCCTCAGCTTTTTACCAAAACAGAGGCGGGGCCGCCGTTTTTGTTATTGTTTCATCTGTGGATTTGCCCTTTAAACAGCTGCATATTATCAAGATATCAAAGTAGCAGGCTGCTGTTTTTCTCCTCCATATCTGGGGGTCGTATGCCACCCTGTGGTCGATGGTGGCATCATATTTTACTGAGCGCAGAAAACAAGCGTGAGGAAACGATGCCTACAATGACTGGAACGATACAAAACACAATAACTATTTGGTGTCATTCGGTTGGCTGTGTGTGCACAAACGTGGTTTCAGCATTTTGGTACATCGCCTACTTTTGTGTAGTCAGACGGACGTTCAGATAGGAAAAAAAAAAGTCAATATAATTTTTGCCGTGTTGCATGATGGGTAAATTGTCGGACAGAGATATAATATAGTTAAACAAAATGGATCGCTTTTCCACCGCTTTGTCCGTAACTGTATTCGTAAACGTCATTAAACCCTGGTTGATATGATGTGGTATTATCAGTAGTCGAAGTGGTAACCGTCAGCCAAAAAACCTTTGCCCTGGAATGAGTCCCCCTCTAGCAACGTGTACAATTCATACTTACCTGGCAAGGGAGATACCGTGATCAAGAAGGCGGTTCACCCAGGGTGAGGCTCAGCCATTGCACTCCGGCTGTGCTGACCCCTGCGAATTTCCCAAATGTGGAAATCTCGATTGCATAATTTCTGGTAGTGGGGGGACTGCGTTCGCGCTCTCCCCTGATCTTGTTGTTCAATATAATATGTTGGATGTAATGTTCCCTGTGTGATGGTACTAGTGTTTACTCTGTGTGCTATGGAGTTTCGTGTTGAGAAGGACGTTTATCAGCTTCTCCCTTTTCTTCCTCATCACATGAATGGTTTTAGAAATTAGGATCTATTTCAAAGCAAACTAAGCCCTTATAGATACATTTTGGCCAATAATGCTATCAGGCTCAGAGAACTACAAGCCAAAATTATCGGTGACCATGCCATTTTCAATAATGTCCATCAGGTCTCTCAGTCAACACTGGCACGCATCCTGAAAAGACATCAGGTTCAAATGAAACAACTTTATCGAGTGCCGCCTTTTGAGCGGAATTCAGAGAGTGTCAAACGGCTGCGACATGAGTATGTGGAGGTTTGTATTGTTCACTTTAGCACTGTGATGTTGCATACTGCAAACATGACTATTTTACATTGACTGTGTACTAGACCTATCCTGAACTACACAATCGTGTCTTTCACTGTATTTCAGAGAGTTTTGCAGATGGATGCTGAGGAAATCCTGCATGAATTCATATATATATGAATGAGGCAGGGTTCAACCTCACAAAAAGCAAGGAGAGGCAGAAATATCATTGGCCACAGTGCTATAATCAATGTCCCAGGGCAACGTGGGGGCAACATCACCCTTTGCGCTGCCATTTCACAGCATGGGGTTCTCCCTCCGTCATGCCAAAATGGCCCCTTACAACACACCCTCAAATTTTCGCATTTTTGGACCGATTGCACCACATCGTCACAGCAGGTAATGAAATGCACCAGATGCAATACACTGTCATCTGGGACAATGTGTCATTCCACCACTCTGCGTTGGTCCAGAACTGGTTTCAACACCATCCACAGTTGACAGTACTATACCTTCCACCATACTCTCCGTTTCTAAACCCTATCGAATAGTTTTTCTCTCTATGACGGTGGAAGGTTTACGATCTCCAGCCCCAGGCTCAGGTACCGCTCATTCAGGCCATGGAGGACGCCTGTGACCAAGTCGACGCCGCAGCTGTGCAAGGATGGATTCGACATTCAAGACGGTTCTTCCCGCGTTGTCTTGCTAATGAGGATATGCTTGTGATGTTGATGAAATTCTCTGGCCAGATCCAGCTAGGCGAAGAGATAATGTATAGTATGTTTACTGTAGTATTTTCTGTACAATATTGTCAGTTTTTTTCAGATTATTTTTTAAGTTTGTTGTTGTTATTTACTGTAATTGTAAACTGTACTGGATACAGTGTTTTACGTTTGTGTCTGTTGTGTTTGCTGAGCTAACAGTGTTCTGCACACTACTGTAGTAGCATGAAAACTGGGACATGTTTTGTTGTGATTCTCCATGTTGACATGTTGACTGATTTGGGTATATGGAGAGAAATAAATTATATTTTCCTCAGTCTGCAGCATTGGTCTTGTGTAGTGTTTGTATAGTTGCACTTTCTCTGTGTACTTCATTTACAGTACTCTAATCACTGAGAATTAGACTTGCTAAAGGTGTTTTTTAGGTTAGTAACAGCAGTGTGTAACTGGTTCAAAAAGATTGAAGTCATATGAAATGTGTGTTTCGTATGGTAACAAAATATTGTTTTTATGAAGTCGTGTATAGTTTTTTGACAAAAGTGTTCCATTTTGCAAATGATCTGAAGTGTTGTGCTACTTTGGTGTAGGGTTGTGCTAATTGTGTGTAGTGTTTTGACAAACCGGGCCCTGTTTTCAAAATTGTGCTTAAAACAATTGAAAAAAAACTGTAATCTGAGAGTGGTTACATTTCTCCAGGGCCCATCCCTCAGCTTTTTACCAAAAACAGAGGCGGGGCCGCCGTTTTGTTATTGTTTCATCTGTGGATTTGCCCTTTAAACAGCTGCATATTATCAAGATATAAAAGTAGCAGGCTGCTGTTTCTCCTCCATATCTGGGGGTCGTATGCCACCCTGTGGTCGAGGGTGGTGGCATCATATTTTACTGAGCGCAGAAAACAAGCGTGAGGAAACGATGCCTAAAATGACTGGAACGATACAAAACACAATAACTATTTGGTGTCATTCGGTTGGCTGTGTGTGCACAAACGTGGTTTCAGCATTTTGGTACATCGCCTACTTTTGTGTAGTCAGACGGACGTTCAGATAGGAAAAAAAGGGTCAATATAATTTTTGCCGTGTTGCATGATGGTAAATTGTCGGACAGAGATATAATATAGTTAAACAAAATGGATCGCTTTTCCACCGCTTTGTCCGTAACTGTATTCGTAAACGTCATTAAACCCTGGTCGATATGATGTGGTATTATCAGTAGTCGAAGTGGTAACCGTCAGCCAAAAACCTTTGCCCTGGAATGAGTCCCCCTCTAGCAACGTGTACAACTCATACTTACCTGGCAAGGGAGATACCGTGATCAAGAAGGCGGTTCACCCAGGGTGAGGCTCAGCCATTGCACTCAGGCTGTGCTGACCCCTGCGAATTTCCCAAATGTGGAAATCTCGATTGCATAATTTCTGGTAGTGGGGGACTGCGTTCGCGCTCTCCCCTGATCTTGTTGTTCAAAATAAAATGTGGGAGTCAACGTCATGTTCCGAGTGTTTACTCTGTGTGCTGTGGAGTTTTGTGTTGAGAAGGACATTTATCAGCTTCTCCCTTTTCTTCCTCATCAGATGAATGGTTTTAGAAATTAGGATCTATTTCAAAGCAAACTAAGGCCTTAAAGATACATTTTGTCTTCTGAAAAACACCAAATATTTGCGATCTGTTATTAAAAGCACTGGTGATTATGCCTGTCATGTCCTGATAATGTATAGGCCTACTTGTTAATGGATCGTCTTGCTCCCTCAGACAGAATCTAGGTTGAGGTGTTTTATTTGCTATAATAATTAAGTCATTTATAGAACAGTGTGCCATTTAAGCCCACAATAAATAATAGATTACTGCTCATTGTAACAGAATGATCAGAATTAAGAGGGAGAAAATGTATTGAATGACTTGGAGAATCACATTCACTTTAATGGTGTGCCTAAAGTTGAAATGTCCCGAATACAGATTTAGAATGTTAATTTGGTCTGCTTTGATTTTATATCGTGGGACATGGAATCGGTCTATATCACCGAGGCTCATCCACTTTGTATAGTGTATCCACCTCTCATTCCTCGACTGTGGAGTGGCCGATGACGCCATCAACCCCACCTTAAGGATCGCTTAGGTAGATTTATTTGACCCGTTTTAAAACACAATACAACCACACATGTGGAGAATGCATTTACGATCATCGAGAATGACACAAAAATAAGATTGAAAACGTATTTCCATTGTGGTCCTCTTTAAATGTCTTTCTAAACATAGTAGGGCTAGGATCCACATAACACAACAAAGGACAGGAGGACATTAGCATAGTCCAGAGCCTTACATACTGACATGGAAAAGGAACCATTCTATTGGTCCATCATTAGCCAGCTTTAGACATTCTTTCTAAATTAAGTTCTGGTCGACATGGCTTTGAGTTGCTGTGATAGTTTGTGTTCCACTCAACAGCGCCGGTAAATAAAAGGTGTTCTTACCTGATAGACTCTTACACTATCAATACTTTTTGAGGTCCGAGCTAGGAATTAAAATGTTTGGTTTATCTTTGTTAAAACCTTTAGGGCCAGCAGTGTGGCTTGTGTTAGAAATTGCGTAATTCAAATCTGGTATTGGAATAAGAATCAAGAGATCTTCAATCCAAGCTTAATTTATTATATGCAAAATGTATGTATGATAAGTATGAAGGTTCGTATACGGGCTCACTGAAAACCACGCAGGGCAGACAGAGAACTAGAATTATTGTTTACAGATTCTTTCTCAAATACTCTGACAGAAAGCCTCCACTTCTTCTGTTGGCCAACAGAGCAAAGGACTGAGTGTGGTTCAGCCAATCCGTTGGCGCAGGGGTTTGGTCCCAACTCCTCTGCGTTTCATTTGTTGCCAGGCATAGTTGCTATGATAATAACCTGCGGAGTCAGCACCCAAAAGACACCATTCCACTGTACTCCATGTTCAAGGACAGTTTCACAGACTACAAAGAGAGAGTGTTCGTATCTGTAAGAAATACAAGTCTTATCTGTCCTACCCCTAACGTTCCTTACATGAATAACAACAGCCTGTTATGTGAAACAATCCATATCAGTATAGTGCTCCTCATTAATGCATTCCTTCCAAGCTATTCATCACATACAGATCCAATTATGAGAAAAATAAAACCCAACAATTGGCAGGGTCGCGTTTCGGAGTACGCATGGCTCTCGACCTTCGCCTCTCCCGAGTCCGTAGGGGATTTGCAGCGATGGGACAAGACTGTAACTGCCAATTGGATATCACGAAATTGGGGAGAAAAAAGGATTAAACGTTTTTTAAAATTATAATAATTATAATAAAAATAAACCTTTAGGGCCATATTCTCAGCAGTCAGGTACCTATCCAATTCACACTCAAGGTAGCTGACTGAGGTTTCTGGGGTGACCACTGAGTTGCCCACTTTCACACCAAAATCAGGGGACCTTGCAACCTTTACTCTGGAACCAAATAAGATGGATTCTGTTTTTCCAAGATGCAGACAAAATGTGTTATCTGAAAGCCATTTAGTGATATTGGATAACTCTGCAATAAGGAATCATAAACAATAGAGTAGGACTGGCAAATAAATCCTTAGTTTTGGGGTTATGCTCAGGTAAAAAATCTCTGGCTAATCTATACTTCCATATTTCCAAATCCTATTCTTGAAGATCAAGGGGTATAACATGTATTGGAATGACTGGACTTCTGATAGACTTTGGTTTTTAATGTAAAGATATAATTTAATCGTATAATTTTTTGTAGTAGAAAGTGATGGGTTAGAAGAGGCCTACATAACCAACCCATAAAGTAACATGTAACATCCATATATGGCCAGCTATGTAAACTTTAACATTGGGTTATCCTGCAATAGATTTTTGTTCAATTAGTAACATAACATACATTGTCTTCTTCTAATGCATTTTAAGAGGAAAGTAATCTAAAAGCAACTGAATGTAATCAGATTACGTTACTGAGTTTGGGTAATCTAAAAGTTATGTTACTGATTACAATTTTGGACAGGTAACTAGTAACTGTAACGGATTACATTTAGAAAGTAACCTACCCAACCCTGGTCTTGGTGTCGATGAAGTAGCAGGCTGCTGTTTCTCCTCCATATCTGGGGGTCGTATGCCACCCTGTGGTCGATGGTGGCATCATATTTTACTGAGCGCAGAAAACAAGCGGGAGGAAACGATGCCTACAATGTCTGGAACGATACAAAACACCAGAAACTATTTGGTGTCATTCGGTTGGCTGTGTGTGCACGAATGTGGTTTCAGCATTTTGGTACATCGCCTACTTTTGTGTAATCAGACGGACGTTCAGATAGAAAAAAAAAAGTTCAATATAATTTTTGCCGTGTTGCATGATGGGTAAATAGTCGGACAGTGATATAATATAGTTAAACAAAATGGATCGCTTTTTTCCACCGCTTTGTCCGTAACTGTATTTCGTAAACGTCATTAAACCCTGGTCGATATGATGTGGTATTATCAGTAGTCGAAGTGGTAACCGTCAGCCAAAAACCTTTGCCCTGGAATGAGTGCCCCTCTAGCAACGTGTACAACTCATACTTACCTGGCAAGGGAGATACCGTGATCAAGAAGGTGGGTTCACCCAGGGTGAGGCTCAGCCATTGCACTCAGGCTGTGCTGACCCCTGCGAATTTCCCAAATGTGGAAATCTCGATTGCATAATTTCTGGTAGTGGGGGACTGCGTTCGCGCTCTCCCCTGATCTTGTTGTTCAAAATAAAATGTGGGAGTCAACGTCATGTTCCGAGTGTTTACTCTGAGTGCTGTGGAGTTTTGTGTTGAGAAGGACATTTATCAGCTTCTCCCTTTTCTTCCTCATCAGATGAATGGTTTTAGAAATTAGGATCTATTTCAAAGCAAACTAAGGCCTTAAAGATACATTTTGTCTTCTGAAAACACCAAATATTTGCGATCTGTTATTAAAAGCACTGGTGATTATGCCTGTCATGTCCTGATAATGTATAGGCCTACTTGTTAATGGATCGTCTTGCTCCCTCAGACAGAATCTAGGTTGAGGTGTTTTATTTGCTATAATAATTAAGTCATTTATAGAACAGTGTGCCATTTAAGCCCACAATAAATAATAGATTACTGCTCATTGTAACAGAATGATCAGAATTAAGAGGGAGAAAATGTATTGAATGACTTGGAGAATCACATTCACTTTAATGGTGTGCCTAAAGTTGAAATGTCCCGAATACAGATTTAGAATGTTAATTTGGTCTGCTTTGATTTTATATCGTGGGACATGGAATCGGTCTATATCACCGAGGCTCATCCACTTTGTATAGTGTATCCACCTCTCATTCCTCGACTGTGGAGTGGCCGATGACGCCATCAACCCCACCTTAAGGATCGCTTAGGTAGATTTATTTGACCCGTTTTAAAACACAATACAACCACACATGTGGAGAATGCATTTACGATCATCGAGAATGACACAAAAATAAGATTGAAAACGTATTTCCATTGTGGTCCTCTTTAAATGTCTTTCTAAACATAGTAGGGCTAGGATCCACATACACAACAAAGGACAGGAGGACATTAGCATAGTCCAGAGCCTTACATACTGACATGGAAAAGGAACCATTCTATTGGTCCATCATTAGCCAGCTTTAGACATTCTTTCTAAATTAAGTTCTGGTCGACATGGCTTTGAGTTGCTGTGATAGTTTGTTCCACTCAACAGCGCCGGTAAATAAAAGGTGTTCTTACCTGATAGACTCTTACACTATCAATACTTTTTGAGGTCCGAGCTAGGAATTAAAATGTTTGGTTTATCTTTGTTAAAACCTTTAGGGCCAGCAGTGTGGCTTGTGTTAGAAATTGCGTAATTCAAATCTGGTATTGGAATAAGAATCAAGAGATCTTCAATCCAAGCTTAATTTATTATATGCAAAATGTATGTATGATAAGTATGAAGGTTCGTATACGGGCTCACTGAAAACCACGCAGGGCAGACAGAGAACTAGAATTATTGTTTACAGATTCTTTCTCAAATACTCTGACAGAAAGCCTCCACTTCTTCTGTTGGCCAACCAGAGCAAAGGACTGAGTGTGGTTCAGCCAATCCGTTGGCGCAGGGGTTGGTCCCAACTCCTCTGCGTTTCATTTGTTGCCAGGCATAGTTGCTATGATAATAACCTGCGGAGTCAGCACCCAAAAGACACCATTCCACTGTACTCCATGTTCAAGGACAGTTTCACAGACTACAAAGAGAGAGTGTTCGTATCTGTAAGAAATACAAGTCTTATCTGTCCTACCCCTAACGTTCCTTACATGAATAACAACAGCCTGTTATGTGAAACAATCCATATCAGTATAGTGCTCCTCATTAATGCATTCCTTCCAAGCTATTCATCACATACAGATCCAATTATGAGAAAAATAAAACCCAACAATTGGCAGGGTCGCGTTTCGGAGTACGCATGGCTCTCGACCTTCGCCTCTCCCGAGTCCGTAGGGGATTGCAGCGATGGGACAAGACTGTAACTGCCAATTGGATATCACGAAATTGGGGAGAAAAAAGGATTAAAACGTTTTTTAAAATTATAATAATTATAATAAAAATAAACCTTTAGGGCCATATTCTCAGCAGTCAGGTACCTATCCAATTCACACTCAAGGTAGCTGACTGAGGTTTCTGGGGTGACCACTGAGTTGCCCACTTTCACACCAAAATCAGGGGACCTTGCAACCTTTACTCTGGAACCAAATAAGATGGATTCTGTTTTTTCCAAGATGCAGACAAAATGTGTTATCTGAAAGCCATTTAGTGATATTGGATAACTCTGCAATAAGGAATCATAAACAATAGAGTAGGACTGGCAAATAAATCCTTAGTTTTGGGGTTATGCTCAGGTAAAAAATCTGGCTAATCTATACTTCCATATTTCCAAATCCTATTCTTGAAGATCAAGGGGTATAACATGTATTGGAATGACTGGACTTCTGATAGACTTTGTTTTTTAATGTAAAGATATAATTTAATCGTATAATTTTTTGTAGTAGAAAGTGATGGGTTAGAAGAGGCCTACATAACCAACCCATAAAGTAACATGTAACATCCATATATGGCCAGCTATGTAAACTTTAACATTGGGTTATCCTGCAATAGATTTTTGTTCAATTAGTAACATAACATACATTGTCTTCTTCTAATGCATTTTAAGAGGAAAGTAATCTAAAAGCAACTGAATGTAATCAGATTACGTTACTGAGTTTGGGTAATCTAAAAGTTATGTTACTGATTACAATTTTGGACAGGTAACTAGTAACTGTAACGGATTACATTTAGAAAGTAACCTACCCAACCCTGGTCTTGGTGTCGATGAAGTAGCAGGCTGCTGTTTCTCCTCCATATCTGGGGGTCGTATGCCACCCTGTGGTCGATGGTGGCATCATATTTTACTGAGCGCAGAAAACAAGCGGGAGGAAACGATGCCTACAATGTCTGGAACGATACAAAACACCAGAACTATTTGGTGTCATTCGGTTGGCTGTGTGTGCACGAATGTGGTTTCAGCATTTTGGTACATCGCCTACTTTTGTGTAATCAGACGGGACGTTCAGATAGAAAAAAAAAAGTTCAATATAATTTTTGCCGTGTTGCATGATGGGTAAATTGTCGGACAGAGATATAATATAGTTAAACAAAAATGGATCGCTTTTCCACCGCTTTGTCCGTAACTGTATTCGTAAACGTCATTAAACCCTGGTCGATATGATGTGGTATTATCAGTAGTCGAAGTGGTAACCGTCAGCCAAAAAACCTTTGCCCTGGAATGAGTCCCCCCCTCTAGCAACGTGTACAATTCATACTTACCTGGCAAGGGAGATACCGTGATCAAGAAGGCGGTTCACCCAGGGTGAGGCTCAGCCATTGCACCCCGGCTGTGCTGACCCCCTGCGAATGGGGATGCGCCGTAGAGTAGTGCAATTGCCCCCGATCGTGATTGGCTGGAAGTTTTAGAGCGTGGGATAAGTAATTATATGGTGTTTGTCAGTGTGTGTGAGTTAAACAGAATTAATTGAACTTCAGGACAGATTGAACTGATAGATGGCAATAACTGCTTCCATGCCTCCTATTTATTTTTTTCCCAAGGAATTTAATGTTGTTTTTGTGGCTTTACCTTTTCTACTAAAATATGTGTGCAAAATGATCTGATTTCATTGTGCTATTGGCACATTTCCTTACCTCAGTTACTTTATCTGTGTCTTTATGTTTTGATACATACAAATATAACCCCATTGTTCAATTCATTAATTGATATTCCACAACTGTTACTGTAGCACTGACCACTTTAATGAATAAATATGTATATTGGGGAAGACTTATAAAAAAACACAGCACTACAGTGTAGACAATATAAGTTAGACAATATAAAATGTCATAAAATCAAAGCCTATTTACCATATGTACAATGCAACCGTCCCATATTTACAGATTTATTACAACATATTTATATTACTACAACTTGTCAACAACAGAGGTGAAGTGTTCGTAGCTGCTGTACACTTTGTTGTCCAGACCTTTTGATGGGGACATCATATTTGTAGGGCAGAAACTCTTTTTTTTTGTATTTTTTATGTCCCTGGGTTGTTTGGCCACAGAGTGTACAGACAGGGAGATTTTGCACCCTTGACACTTTGGCTCCTACTTCTGAGGAGTGTTCCTTATGCTTCCGCTTGAATTGCGTAGCTCTTGCCCAGAATGAAGTACTACTGTGTGCTGTGCCAATTGTAGTAGGCATTTTGGGCAGAGTTGGAGGGACTGATTTAGGTGGACCATCAATCCCTGGATTTGCCTCACTAGCAGGCATTATGGGCCATGTGGAGGGGCCAGCAATTCCTGGGGTTGCTGTAGATGCAGAGAGGGAGGGCACAGGTCTGGTGATGGTAGAGGGGGCGTTGGGTTTTCTCACTGGTGGTGGCAGTAGCAAATGTGGCATCGGTGGCTGAGGCCGGGAGAGTGGTGCCATCATATCTGTCCTTCCCTTTAACACCTTGGTCCCTGCTGTGCTGGGTGTGGGCACATATTCCATCAGGGGGGTAGTCTGGTGGAGGGAGGACTGCAGGCTGATGTGGTGCTGGTGGAAGGTCTGCAGATGAGATGGAGGTGGTCTTAGTGATGGTGGAGGGCTGTTTTGTGGCGTGCAAGTTGAGGAGCCTCTCTTGGCGACGGATAAAGTCCTGCACAGTCTTGCTGTTAATCTTGGTAGAGGAATGCCTGCTTTGCACAGGACTGGATCCTCCACTAAAATCCGGTGCTGGACTCGCTCGTACGCCTTCAAGAGGGTTCTCTTCTCAGGACTGTTGCGAGAGCCTTGAGGTGAGCGCAACCACAACAGTTTCACCAGCGTGTACATCAGCCTGTTGTGCTGAGCACTGATGTCCTGTTGCGCTGGTGCGTAGCGCTTGGCCATCTTTACCCTCTGTATCAGAGCAGCGTCAACAAGATCGTCCCTTTTTGTGCGGCAGTAGAGGGTGTTGCCCCAGTGTGTTCTGTACAACTGGTTGAACTTTTGTGGCTGCTTGTCATGCTCCTCCACGGCATTCCAGGCTTTAAGGACCTGGTTTCTCTGCTCGGTGGTGAGTGACAGCTTTTCTTCTGCCAGGCCAATCTCCACCAGCACAGAGCAGAACATTTCCAACTTAGGAAAGCCAGGAAGAGGGTTTGGACTGCAGGCATCCTCCTGTAAAAGAAAAAGCCATATGAATGTGGTAAGTTCAAATATGTTGTCTTTTTCAGTAACTGGTGCATTGTATTTTCATTCTAGCAGACACACGGCTACTCACAAAGGCCGGAGGGTGAACAGTGGCGGTTTCGTCGCTGGTGAGTGTGATGTGGGGCAGGACGGCATCCAGCGCACGGTCGTGTGCCTCCACATCGCTCTGGTACGCCTCGTCTGCGTCATCTGGATCAGGCTGCCCAGGTCGGAGCACCTCCTCTTCTGGACCAGGTCCATCGTTGACAATGTCCTGAAGAGAGAAGGGCCCAGATTCCCCCGTGCTCTGGCTGAACAGGTACTCCAACCCGAGCAGCTCGTTGGAAGAGACATCAGCAGGGGCCCGGAAATTCTCCTCCACAGTCTCTCCGAACAGCTGCTGACAGCGAGCGTTGAGGCGATCAATCAGCGGCGCCGAATAGGTCCTGTGGTGCCGTCCTTTGCCACCAAACACGGCATCCCCGCTCCTGTCAGAGTTCCACCGTGCAATGCCACTGATCAGGTAAACCTGATAGGGCCGTGCTGCACAGTGGGGACCTGAAAATCAAAATTGAAGGTATTATACAACAGTTAGTTCCACTTTTTCAACTAATTAGTTTGATTGGACAATGGGCATTCCATGAGTTCCTATATTGAGCGTTACTGCACGGGGACTTTTAACTACATGTATCACTCCGCTTTACAGGTGTTCTAATACATGTTTTGTTTGTGTTGCTTGGCAAAAGTCAAGTCCGAAGTCCAGTTGCAGATCTTTTTGTGGCGGCGGAGGAAAATAAATGATTAAAAAAAGAAACAAATCATAATCTGTTGTGGCTTATTACTGTTAACTAATAAATGGCAATTGTAGAATGGTTGTATTAAAGCTATATCCAAATCACAGCTGTGATATATTCAGTACAATCGCACCCCCTCTCCTGTCAATATTGCACATATTTAATTTGTTACAAGTATAGAGAATACACCTGTGTACCTGGAATCATGTTCACTCCCTGGTTCACTCTCTCTCCCTCCCTATGTTGAGTGGTCTCCTCTGATCTGTGCTTGTCAAGTATACTGCCATTTATTATAAGCATGCCATTAAAATTGTATAATAAATGCATTGCCTCCAATGGTATTAAATATAATATACTTACTACTTCAAGTAGCCCACATCGTTTTCCACAAGCCAGTGAAAAGATGCGTTTTCATCAAGAGAAAAACTAGACCAATTCGCACAAAACAAAAACGTTGGTTAAGGTCTCCAAGGGTCTCAGATAACTTCCACCAAATCCCAAGACAATGAATGATATACGAATAAAGTAATGAGCGAAAGTCGGGTCCAAATACGGGGCTAATGCGATTTTTGCGAGGCTGCTAATGAGATTTTTTTTCAAGTGACGCACGCAAGCGACTGTAGACAGTTACGCGTTCTGATTGGTCTAGAGTCTACAGTGACTATAGACTCTAGACCAAACAGAACGCGTAACTGTCTACAGTCGTCTACAGTCGTCTACAGTCGTTGCGCTACTGTAGACTCGACCTCTGCGAATTTCCCAAATGTGGAAATCTCGATTGCATAATTTCTGGTAGTGGGGGACTGCGTTCGCGCTCTCCCCTGATCTTGTTGTTTAATATAATATGTTGGAAGTAATGTTCCCTGTGTGATGGTACTAGTGTTTACTCTGAGTGCTGTGGAGTTTCGTGTTGAGAAGGACATTTATCAGCTTCTCCCTTTTCTTCCTCATCACATGAATGGTTTTAGAAATTAGGATCTATTTCAAAGCAAACTAAGCCCTTATAGATACATTTTGGCCAATAATGCTATCAGGCTCAGAGAACTACAAGCCAAAATTATCGGTGACCATGCCATTTTCAATAATGTCCATCAGGTCTCTCAGTCAACACTGGCACGCATCCTGAAAAGACATCAGGTTCAAATGAAACAACTTTATCGAGTGCCGCCTTTTGAGCGGAATTCAGAGAGTGTCAAACGGCTGCGACATGAGTATGTGGAGGTTTGTATTGTTCACTTTAGCACTGTGATGTTGCATACTGCAAACATGACTATTTTACATTGACGTGTACTAGACCCTATCCTGAACTACACAATCGTGTCTTTCACTGTATTTCAGAGAGTTTTGCAGATGGATGCTGAGGAAATCCTGCATGAATTCATATATATTGATGAGGCAGGGTTCAACCTCACAAAAGCAAGGAGAGGCAGAAATATCATTGGCCACAGGGCTATAATCAATGTCCCAGGGCAACGTGGGGGCAACATCACCCTTTGCGCTGCCATTTCACAGCATGGGGTTCTCCTCCGTCATGCCAAAATGGGCCCTTACAACACACCTCAAATTTTCGCATTTTTGGACCGATTGCACCACATCGTCACAGCAGGTAATGAAATGCACCAGATGCAATACACTGTCATCTGGGACAATGTGTCATTCCACCACTCTGCTTTGGTCCAGAACTGGTTTCAACACCATCCACAGTTGACAGTACTATACCTTCCACCATACTCTCCGTTTCTAAACCCTATCGAATAGTTTTTCTCTGCATGACGGTGGAAGGTTTACGATCTCCAGCCCCAGGCTCAGGTACCGCTCATTCAGGCCATGGAGGACGCCTGTGACCAAGTCGACGCCGCAGCTGTGCAAGGATGGATTCGACATTCAAGACGGTTCTTTCCGCGTTGTCTTGCTAATGAGGATATTGCTTGTGATGTTGATGAAATTCTCTGGCCAGATCCAGCTAGGCGAAGAGATAATGTATAGTATGTTTACTGTAGTATTTTCTGTACAATATTGTCAGTTTTTTTCAGATTATTTTTTAAGTTTGTTGTTGTTATTTTACTGTAATTGTAAACTGTACTGGATACAGTGTTTTACGTTGTCTGTTGTTTGCTGAGCTAACAGTGTTCTGCACACTACTGTAGTAGCATGAAAACTGGGACATGTTTTGTTGTGATTCTCCATGTTGACATGTTGACTGATTTGGGTATATGGAGAGAAATAAATTATATTTTCCTCAGTCTGCAGCATTGGTCTTGTGTAGTGTTTGTATAGTTGCACTTTCTCTGTGTACTTCATTTACAGTACTCTAATCACTGAGAATTAGACTTGCTAAAGGTGTTTTAGGTTAGTAACAGCAGTGTGTAACTGGTTCAAAAAGATTGAAGTCATATGAAATGTGTGTTTCGTATGGTAACAAAATATTGTTTTTATGAAGTCGTGTATAGTTTTGACAAAAGTGTTCCATTTTGCAAATGATCTGAAGTGTTGTGCTACTTTGGTGTAGGGTTGTGCTAATTGTGTGTAGTGTTTTGACAAACCGGGCCCTGTTTTCAAAATTGTGCTTAAACAATTGAAAAAACTGTAATCTGAGAGTGGTTACATTTCTCCAGGCCCATCCCTCAGCTTTTTACCAAAACAGAGGCGGGGCCGCCGTTTTGTTATTGTTTCATCTGTGGATTTGCCCTTTAAACAGCTGCATATTATCAAGATATCAAAGTAGCAGGCTGCTGTTTCTCCTCCATATCTGGGGGTCGTATGCCACCCTGTGGTCGATGGTGGCATCATATTTTACTGAGCGCAGAAAACAAGCGTGAGGAAACGATGCCTACAATGACTGGAACGATACAAAACACAATAACTATTTGGTGTCATTCGGTTGGCTGTGTGTGCACAAACGTGGTTTCAGCATTTTGGTACATCGCCTACTTTTGTGTAGTCAGACGGACGTTCAGATAGGAAAAAAAAGGTCAATATAATTTTTGCCGTGTTGCATGATGGGTAAATTGTCGGACAGAGATATAATATAGTTAAACAAAATGGATCGCTTTTCCACCGCTTTGTCCGTAACTGTATTCGTAAACGTCATTAAACCCTGGTTGATATGATGTGGTATTATCAGTAGTCGAAGTGGTAACCGTCAGCCAAAAACCTTTGCCCTGGAATGAGTCCCCCTCTAGCAACGTGTACAATTCATACTTACCTGGCAAGGGAGATACCGTGATCAAGAAGGCGGTTCACCCAGGGTGAGGCTCAGCCATTGCACCCCGGCTGTGCTGACCCCTGCGAATTTCCCAAATGTGGAAATCTCGATTGCATAATTTCTGGTAGTGGGGGACTGCGTTCGCGCTCTCCCCTGATCTTGTTGTTCAATATAATATGTTGGAAGTAATGTTCCCTGTGATGGTACTAGTGTTTACTCTGTGTGCTATGGAGTTTCGTGTTGAGAAGGACGTTTATCAGCTTCTCCCTTTTCTTCCTCATCACATGAATGGTTTTAGAAATTAGGATCTATTTCAAAGCAAACTAAGCCCTTATAGATACATTTTGGCCAATAATGCTATCAGGCTCAGAGAACTACAAGCCAAAATTATCGGTGACCATGCCATTTTCAATAATGTCCATCAGGTCTCTCAGTCAACACTGGCACGCATCCTGAAAAGACATCAGGTTCAAATGAAACAACTTTATCGAGTGCCGCCTTTTGAGCGGAATCAGAGAGTGTCAAACGGCTGCGACATGAGTATGTGGAGGTTTGTATTGTTCACTTTAGCACTGTGATGTTGCATACTGCAAACATGACTATTTTACATTGACTGTGTACTAGACCTATCCTGAACTACACAATCGTGTCTTTCACTGTATTTCAGAGAGTTTTGCAGATGGATGCTGAGGAAATCCTGCATGAATTCATATATATTGATGAGGCAGGGTTCAACCTCACAAAAGCAAGGAGAGGCAGAAATATCATTGGCCACAGGGCTATAATCAATGTCCCAGGGCAACGTGGGGGCAACATCACCCTTTGCGCTGCCATTTCACAGCATGGGGTTCTCCTCCGTCATGCCAAAATGGGCCCTTACAACACACCTCAAATTTTCGCATTTTTGGACCGATTGCACCACACATCGTCACAGCAGGTAATGAAATGCACCAGATGCAATACACTGTCATCTGGGACAATGTGTCATTCCACCACTCTGCTTTGGTCCAGAACTGGTTTCAACACCATCCACAGTTGACAGTACTATACCTTCCACCATACTCTCCGTTTCTAAACCCTATCGAATAGTTTTTCTCTGCATGACGGTGGCAAGGTTTACGATCTCCAGCCCCAGGCTCAGGTACCGCTCATTCAGGCCATGGAGGACGCCTGTGACCAAGTCGACGCCGCAGCTGTGCAAGGATGGATTCGACATTCAAGACGGTTCTTCCCGCGTTGTCTTGCTAATGAGGATATTGCTTGTGATGTTGATGAAATTCTCTGGCCAGATCCAGCTAGGCGAAGAGATAATGTATAGTATGTTTACTGTAGTATTTTCTGTACAATATTGTCAGTTTTTTTCAGATTATTTTTTAAGTTTGTTGTTGTTATTTACTGTAATTGTAAACTGTACTGGATACAGTGTTTTACGTTTGTCTGTTGTTTGCTGAGCTAACAGTGTTCTGCACACTACTGTAGTAGCATGAAAACTGGGACATGTTTGTTGTGATTCTCCATGTTGACATGTTGACTGATTTGGGTATATGGAGAGAAATAAATTATATTTTCCTCAGTCTGCAGCATTGGTCTTGTGTAGTGTTTGTATAGTTGCACTTTCTCTGTGTACTTCATTTACAGTACTCTAATCACTGAGAATTAGACTTGCTAAAGGTGTTTTAGGTTAGTAACAGCAGTGTGTAACTGGTTCAAAAAGATTGAAGTCATATGAAATGTGTGTTTCGTATGGTAAACAAAATATTGTTTTTATGAAGTCGTGTATAGTTTTGACAAAAGTGTTCCATTTTGCAAATGATCTGAAGTGTTGTGCTACTTTGGTGTAGGGTTGTGCTAATTGTGTGTAGTGTTTTGACAAACCGGGCCCTGTTTTCAAAATTGTGCTTAAACAATTGAAAAAAACTGTAATCTGAGAGTGGTTACATTTCTCCAGGCCCATCCCTCAGCTTTTTACCAAAACAGAGGCGGGGCCGCCGTTTTGTTATTGTTTCATCTGTGGATTTGCCCTTTAAACAGCTGCATATTATCAAGATATCAAAGTAGCAGGCTGCTGTTTCTCCTCCATATCTGGGGGTCGTATGCCACCCTGTGGTCGATGGTGGCATCATATTTTACTGAGCGCAGAAAACAAGCGTGAGGAAACGATGCCTACAATGACTGGAACGATACAAAACACAATAACTATTTGGTGTCATTCGGTTGGCTGTGTGTGCACAAACGTGGTTTCAGCATTTTGGTACATCGCCTACTTTTGTGTAGTCAGACGGACGTTCAGATAGGAAAAAAAAGGTCAATATAATTTTTGCCGTGTTGCATGATGGGTAAATTGTCGGACAGAGATATAATATAGTTAAACAAAATGGATCGCTTTTCCACCGCTTTGTCCGTAACTGTATTCGTAAACGTCATTAAACCCTGGTTGATATGATGTGGTATTATCAGTAGTCGAAGTGGTAACCGTCAGCCAAAAAACTTTGCCCTGGAATGAGTCCCCCTCTAGCAACGTGTACAATTCATACTTACCTGGCAAGGGAGATACCGTGATCAAGAAGGCGGTTCACCCAGGGTGAGGCTCAGCCATTGCACCCCGGCTGTGCTGACCCCTGCGAATTTCCCAAATGTGGAAATCTCGATTGCATAATTTCTGGTAGTGGGGGACTGCGTTCGCGCTCTCCCCTGATCTTGTTGTTCAATATAATATGTTGGAAGTAATGTTCCCTGTGTGATGGTACTAGTGTTTACTCTGTGTGCTATGGAGTTTCGTGTTGAGAAGGACGTTTATCAGCTTCTCCCTTTTCTTCCTCATCACATGAATGGTTTTAGAAATTAGGATCTATTTCAAAGCAAACAACAGACAAACGTAAAACACTGTATCCAGTACAGTTTACAATTACAGTAAATAACAACAACAAACTTAAAAAATAATCTGAAAAAAAAACTGACAATATTGTACAGAAAATACTACAGTAAACATACTATACATTATCTCTTCGCCTAGCTGGATCTGGCCAGAGAATTTCATCAACATCACAAGCAATATCCTCATTAGCAAGACAACGCGGGAAGAACCGTCTTGAATGTCGAATCCATCCTTGCACAGCTGCGGCGTCGACTTGGTCACAGGCGTCCTCCATGGCCTGAATGAGCGGTACCTGAGCCTGGGGCTGGAGATCGTAAACCTTCCACCGTCATGCAGAGAAAAACTATTCGATAGGGTTTAGAAACGGAGAGTATGGTGGAAGGTATAGTACTGTCAACTGTGGATGGTGTTGAAACCAGTTCTGGACCAAAGCAGAGTGGTGGAATGACACATTGTCCCAGATGACAGTGTATTGCATCTGGTGCATTTCATTACCTGCTGTGACGATGTGGTGCAATCGGTCCAAAAATGCGAAAATTTGAGGTGTGTTGTAAGGGCCCATTTTGGCATGACGGAGGAGAACCCCATGCTGTGAAATGGCAGCGCAAAGGGTGATGTTGCCCCCACGTTGCCCTGGGACATTGATTATAGCCCTGTGGCCAATGATATTTCTGCCTCTCCTTGCTTTTGTGAGGTTGAACCCTGCCTCATCAATATATATGAATTCATGCAGGATTTCCTCAGCATCCATCTGCAAAACTCTCTGAAATACAGTGAAAGACACGATTGTGTAGTTCAGGATAGGTCTAGTACACAGTCAATGTAAAATAGTCATGTTTGCAGTATGCAACATCACAGTGCTAAAGTGAACAATACAAACCTCCACATACTCATGTCGCAGCCGTTTGACACTCTCTGAATCCGCTCAAAAGGCGGCACTCGATAAAGTTGTTTCATTTGAACCTGATGTCTTTTCAGGATGCGTGCCAGTGTTTGACTGAGAGACCTGATGGACATTATTGAAAATGGCATGGTCACCGATAATTTTGGCTTGTAGTTCTCTGAGCCTGATAGCATTATTGGCCAAAATGTATCTATAAGGGCTTAGTTTGCTTTGAAATAGATCCTAATTTCTAAAACCATTCATGTGATGAGGAAGAAAAGGGAGAAGCTGATAAACGTCCTTCTCAACACGAAACTCCATAGCACACAGAGTAAACACTAGTACCATCACACAGGGAACATTACTTCCAACATATTATATTGAACAACAAGATCAGGGGAGAGCGCGAACGCAGTCCCCCACTACCAGAAATTATGCAATCGAGATTTCCACATTTGGGAAATTCGCAGGGGTCAGCACAGCCGGGGTGCAATGGCTGAGCCTCACCCTGGGTGAACCGCCTTCTTGATCACGGTATCTCCCTTGCCAGGTAAGTATGAATTGTACACGTTGCTAGAGGGGACTCTCATTCCAGGGCAAAGGTTTTTGGCTGACGGTTACCACTTCGACTACTGATAATACCACATCATATCAACCAGGGTTTAATGACGTTTACGAATACAGTTACGGACAAAGCGGTGGAAAAGCGATCCATTTTGTTTAACTATATTATATCTCTGTCCGACAATTTACCCATCATGCAACACGGCAAAAATTATATTGACCTTTTTTTTCCTATCTGAACGTCCGTCTGACTACACAAAAGTAGGCGATGTACCAAAATGCTGAAACCACGTTTGTGCACACACAGCCAACCGAATGACACCAAATAGTTATTGTGTTTTGTATCGTTCCAGTCATTGTAGGCATCGTTTCCTCACGCTTGTTTTCTGCGCTCAGTAAAATATGATGCCACCATCGACCACAGGGTGGCATACGACCCCAGATATGGAGGAGAAACAGCAGCCTGCTACTTTGATATCTTGATAATATGCAGCTGTTTAAAGGGCAAATCCACAGATGAAACAATAACAAAACGGCGGCCCCGCCTCTGTTTTGGTAAAAAGCTGAGGGATGGGCCTGGAGAAATGTAACCACTCTCAGATTACAGTTTTTTTCAATTGTTTAAGCACAATTTTGAAAACAGGGCCCGTTTGTCAAAACACTACACACAATTAGCACAACCCTACACCAAAGTAGCACAACACTTCAGATCATTTGCAAAATGGAACACTTTTGTCAAAACTATACACGACTTCATAAAAACAATATTTTGTTACCATACGAAACACACATTTCATATGACTTCAATCTTTTTGAACCAGTTACACACTGCTGTTACTAACCTAAAACACCTTTAGCAAGTCTAATTCTCAGTGATTAGAGTACTGTAAATGAAGTACACAGAGAAAGTGCAACTATACAAACACTACACAAGACCAATGCTGCAGACTGAGGAAAATATAATTTATTTCTCTCCATATACCCAAATCAGTCAACATGTCAACATGGAGAATCACAACAAAACATGTCCCAGTTTTCATGCTACTACAGTAGTGTGCAGAACACTGTTAGCTCAGCAAACAACAGACAAACGTAAAACACTGTATCCAGTACAGTTTACAATTACAGTAAATAACAACAACAAACTTAAAAAATAATCTGAAAAAACTGACAATATTGTACAGAAAATACTACAGTAAACATACTATACATTATCTCTTCGCCTAGCTGGATCTGGCCAGAGAATTTCATCAACATCACAAGCAATATCCTCATTAGCAAGACAACGCGGGAAGAACCGTCTTGAATGTCGAATCCATCCTTGCCACAGCTGCGGCGTCGACTTGGTCACAGGCGTCCTCCATGGCCTGAATGAGCGGTACCTGAGCCTGGGGCTGGAGATCGTAAACCTTCCACCGTCATGCAGAGAAAAACTATTCGATAGGGTTTAGAAACGGAGAGTATGGTGGAAGGTATAGTACTGTCAACTGTGGATGGTGTTGAAACCAGTTCTGGACCAAAGCAGAGGTGGGAATGACACATTGTCCCAGATGACAGTGTATTGCATCTGGTGCATTTCATTACCTGCTGTGACGATGTGGTGCAATCGGTCCAAAAATGCGAAAATTTGAGGTGTGTTGTAAGGGCCCATTTTGGCATGACGGAGGAGAACCCCATGCTGTGAAATGGCAGCGCAAAGGGTGATGTTGCCCCCACGTTGCCCTGGGACATTGATTATAGCCCTGTGGCCAATGATATTTCTGCCTCTCCTTGCTTTTGTGAGGTTGAACCCTGCCTCATCAATATAATGAATTCATGCAGGATTTCCTCAGCATCCATCTGCAAAACTCTCTGAAATACAGTGAAAGACACGATTGTGTAGTTCAGGATAGGTCTAGTACACAGTCAATGTAAAATAGTCATGTTTGCAGTATGCAACATCACAGTGCTAAAGTGAACAATACAAACCTCCACATACTCATGTCGCAGCCGTTTGACACTCTCTGAAATTCCGCTCAAAAGGCGGCACTCGATAAAGTTGTTTCATTTGAACCTGATGTCTTTTCAGGATGCGTGCCAGTGTTGACTGAGAGACCTGATGGACATTATTGAAAATGGCATGGTCACCGATAATTTTGGCTTGTAGTTCTCTGAGCCTGATAGCATTATTGGCCAAAATGTATCTATAAGGGCTTAGTTTGCTTTGAAATAGATCCTAATTTCTAAAACCATTCATGTGATGAGGAAGAAAAGGGAGAAGCTGATAAACGTCCTTCTCAACACGAAACTCCATAGCACACAGAGTAAACACTAGTACCATCACACAGGGAACATTACTTCCAACATATTATATTGAACAACAAGATCAGGGGAGAGCGCGAACGCAGTCCCCCACTACCAGAAAAATTATGCAATCGAGATTTCCACATTTGGGAAATTCGCAGGGTCAGCACAGCCGGGTGCAATGGCTGAGCCTCACCCTGGGTGAACCGCCTTCTTGATCACGGTATCTCCCTTGCCAGGTAAGTATGAATTGTACACGTTGCTAGAGGGGGGACTCATTCCAGGGCAAAGGTTTTTGGCTGACGGTTACCACTTCGACTACTGATAATACCACATCATATCAACCAGGGTTTAATGACGTTTACGAATACAGTTACGGACAAAGCGGTGGAAAAGCGATCCATTTTGTTTAACTATATTATATCTCTGTCCGACAATTTACCCATCATGCAACACGGCAAAAATATATATTGACTTTTTTTTCCTATCTGAACGTCCGTCTGACTACACAAAAGTAGGCGATGTACCAAAATGCTGAAACCACGTTTGTGCACACACAGCCAACCGAATGACACCAAATAGTTATTGTGTTTTGTATCGTTCCAGTCATTGTAGGCATCGTTTCCTCACGCTTGTTTTCTGCGCTCAGTAAAATATGATGCCACCATCGACCACAGGGTGGCATACGACCCCCAGATATGGAGGAGAAACAGCAGCCTGCTACTTTGATATCTTGATAATATGCAGCTGTTTAAAGGGCAAATCCACAGATGAAACAATAACAAAACGGCGGCCCCGCCTCTGTTTTGGTAAAAAGCTGAGGGATGGGCCTGGAGAAATGTAACCACTCTCAGATTACAGTTTTTTTTTCAATTGTTTAAGCACAATTTTGAAAACAGGGCCCGGTTTGTCAAAACACTACACACAATTAGCACAACCCTACACCAAAGTAGCACAACACTTCAGATCATTTGCAAAATGGAACACTTTTGTCAAAACTATACACGACTTCATAAAAACATATTTTGTTACCATACGAACACACACATTTCATATGACTTCAATCTTTTTGAACCAGTTACACACTGCTGTTACTAACCTAAAACACCTTTAGCAAGTCTAATTCTCAGTGATTAGAGTACTGTAAATGAAGTACACAGAGAAAGTGCAACTATACAAACACTACACAAGACCAATGCTGCAGACTGAGGAAATATAATAATTTTTTTCTCTCCATATACCCAAATCAGTCAACATGTCAACATGGAGAATCACAACAAAACATGTCCCAGTTTTCATGCTACTACAGTAGTGTGCAGAACACTGTTAGCTCAGCAAACAACAGACAAACGTAAAACACTGTATCCAGTACAGTTTACAATTACAGTAAATAACAACAACAAACTTAAAAAATAATCTGAAAAAAACTGACAATATTGTACAGAAAATACTACAGTAAACATACTATACATTATCTCTTCGCCTAGCTGGATCTGGCCAGAGAATTTCATCAACATCACAAGCAATATCCTCATTAGCAAGACAACGCGGGAAGAACCGTCTTGAATGTCGAATCCATCCTTGCACAGCTGCGGCGTCGACTTGGTCACAGGCGTCCTCCATGGCCTGAATGAGCGGTACCTGAGCCTGGGGCTGGAGATCGTAAACCTTCCACCGTCATGCAGAGAAAAAAATATCGATAGGGTTTAGAAACGGAGAGTATGGTGGAAGGTATAGTACTGTCAACTGTGGATGGTGTTGAAACAGTTCTGGACCAAAGCAGAGTGGTGGAATGACACATTGTCCCAGATGACAGTGTATTGCATCTGGTGCATTTCATTACCTGCTGTGACGATGTGGTGCAATCGGTCCAAAAATGCGAAAATTTGAGGTGTGTTGTAAGGGCCCATTTTGGCATGACGGAGGAGAACCCCATGCTGTGAAATGGCAGCGCAAAGGGTGATGTTGCCCCCACGTTGCCCTGGGACATTGATTATAGCCCTGTGGCCAATGATATTTCTGCCTCTCCTTGCTTTTGTGAGGTTGAACCCTGCCTCATCAATATATATGAATTCATGCAGGATTTCCTCAGCATCCATCTGCAAAACTCTCTGAAATACAGTGAAAGACACGATTGTGTAGTTCAGGATAGGTCTAGTACACAGTCAATGTAAAATAGTCATGTTTGCAGTATGCAACATCACAGTGCTAAAGTGAACAATACAAACCTCCACATACTCATGTCGCAGCCGTTTGACACTCTCTGAATTCCGCTCAAAAGGCGGCACTCGATAAAGTTGTTTCATTTGAACCTGATGTCTTTTCAGGATGCGTGCCAGTGTTGACTGAGAGACCTGATGGACATTATTGAAAATGGCATGGTCACCGATAATTTTGGCTTGTAGTTCTCTGAGCCTGATAGCATTATTGGCCAAAATGTATCTATAAGGGCTTAGTTTGCTTTGAAATAGATCCTAATTTCTAAAACCATTCATGTGATGAGGAAGAAAAGGGAGAAGCTGATAAACGTCCTTCTCAACACGAAACTCCATAGCACACAGAGTAAACACTAGTACCATCACACAGGGAACATTACTTCCAACATATTATATTGAACAACAAGATCAGGGGAGAGCGCGAACGCAGTCCCCCACTACCAGAAATTATGCAATCGAGATTTCCACATTTGGGAAATTCGCAGGGGTCAGCACAGCCGGGGTGCAATGGCTGAGCCTCACCCTGGGTGAACCGCCTTCTTGATCACGGTATCTCCCTTGCCAGGTAAGTATGAATTGTACACGTTGCTAGAGGGGGACTCATTCCAGGGCAAAGGTTTTTGGCTGACGGTTACCACTTCGACTACTGATAATACCACATCATATCAACCAGGGTTTAATGACGTTTACGAATACAGTTACGGACAAAGCGGTGGAAAAGCGATCCATTTTGTTTAACTATATTATATCTCTGTCCGACAATTTACCCATCATGCAACACGGCAAAAAATTATATTGACCTTTTTTTTCTATCTGAACGTCCGTCTGACTACACAAAAGTAGGCGATGTACCAAAATGCTGAAACCACACGTTTGTGCACACACAGCCAACCGAATGACACCAAATAGTTATTGTGTTTTGTATCGTTCCAGTCATTGTAGGCATCGTTTCCTCACGCTTGTTTTCTGCGCTCAGTAAAATATGATGCCACCATCGACCACAGGGTGGCATACGACCCCCAGATATGGAGGAGAAACAGCAGCAGCCTGCTACTTTGATATCTTGATAATATGCAGCTGTTTAAAGGGCAAATCCACAGATGAAACAATAACAAAACGGCGGCCCCGCCTCTGTTTTGGTAAAAGCTGAGGGATGGGCCTGGAGAAATGTAACCACTCTCAGATTACAGTTTTTTTCAATTGTTTAAGCACAATTTTTGAAAACAGGGCCCGGTTTGTCAAAACACTACACACAATTAGCACAACCCTACACCAAAGTAGCACAACACTTCAGATCATTTGCAAAATGGAACACTTTTGTCAAAAACTATACACGACTTCATAAAAAACAATATTTTGTTACCATACGAAACACACATTTCATATGACTTCAATCTTTTTGAACCAGTTACACACTGCTGTTACTAACCTAAAACACCTTTAGCAAGTCTAATTCTCAGTGATTAGAGTACTGTAAATGAAGTACACAGAGAAAGTGCAACTATACAAAACACTACACAAGACCAATGCTGCAGACTGAGGAAAATATAATTTATTTCTCTCCATATACCCAAATCAGTCAACATGTCAACATGGAGAATCACAACAAAACATGTCCCAGTTTTCATGCTACTACAGTAGTGTGCAGAACACTGTTAGCTCAGCAAACAACAGACAAACGTAAAACACTGTATCCAGTACAGTTTACAATTACAGTAAATAACAACAACAAACTTAAAAAATAATCTGAAAAAAAACTGACAATATTGTACAGAAAATACTACAGTAAACATACTATAACATACTATACATTATCTCTTCGCCTAGCTGGATCTGGCCAGAGAATTTCATCAACATCACAAGCAATATCCTCATTAGCAAGACAACGCGGGAAGAACCGTCTTGAATGTCGAATCCATCCTTGCACAGCTGCGGCGTCGACTTGGTCACAGGCGTCCTCCATGGCCTGAATGAGCGGGTACCTGAGCCTGGGGCTGGAGATCGTAAACCTTCCACCGTCATGCAGAGAAAAACTATTCGATAGGGTTTAGAAACGGAGAGTATGGTGGAAGGTATAGTACTGTCAACTGTGGATGGTGTTGAAACCAGTTCTGGACCAAAGCAGAGTGGTGGAATGACACATTGTCCCAGATGACAGTGTATTGCATCTGGTGCATTTCATTACCTGCTGTGACGATGTGGTGCAATCGGTCCAAAAAATGCGAAAATTTGAGGTGTGTTGTAAGGGCCCATTTTGGCATGACGGAGGAGAACCCCATGCTGTGAAATGGCAGCGCAAAGGGTGATGTTGCCCCCCCACGTTGCCCTGGGACATTGATTATAGCCCTGTGGCCAATGATATTTCTGCCTCTCCTTGCTTTTGTGAGGTTGAACCCTGCCTCATCAATATATATGAATTCATGCAGGATTTCCTCAGCATCCATCTGCAAAACTCTCTGAAATACAGTGAAAGACACGATTGTGTAGTTCAGGATAGGTCTAGTACACAGTCAATGTAAAATAGTCATGTTTGCAGTATGCAACATCACAGTGCTAAAGTGAACAATACAAACCTCCACATACTCATGTCGCAGCCGTTTGACACTCTCTGAATTCCGCTCAAAAGGCGGCACTCGATAAAGTTGTTTCATTTGAACCTGATGTCTTTTCAGGATGCGTGCCAGTGTTGACTGAGAGACCTGATGGACATTATTGAAAATGGCATGGTCACCGATAATTTTGGCTTGTAGTTCTCTGAGCCTGATAGCATTATTGGCCAAAATGTATCTATAAGGGCTTAGTTTGCTTTGAAATAGATCCTAATTTCTAAAACCATTCATGTGATGAGGAAGAAAAGGGAGAAGCTGATAAACGTCCTTCTCAACACGAAACTCCATAGCACACAGAGTAAACACTAGTACCATCACACAGGGAACATTACTTCCAACATATTATATTGAACAACAAGATCAGGGGAGAGCGCGAACGCAGTCCCCCACTACCAGAAATTATGCAATCGAGATTTCCACATTTGGGAAATTCGCAGGGGTCAGCACAGCCGGGGTGCAATGGCTGAGCCTCACCCTGGGTGAACCGCCTTCTTGATCACGGTATCTCCCTTGCCAGGTAAGTATGAATTGTACACGTTGCTAGAGGGGACTCATTCCAGGGCAAAGGTTTTTGGCTGACGGTTACCACTTCGACTACTGATAATACCACATCATATCAACCAGGGTTTAATGACGTTTACGAATACAGTTACGGACAAAGCGGTGGAAAAGCGATCCATTTTGTTTAACTATATTATATCTCTGTCCGACAATTTACCCATCATGCAACACGGCAAAAATTATATTGACCTTTTTTTCCTATCTGAACGTCCGTCTGACTACACAAAAGTAGGCGATGTACCAAAATGCTGAAACCACGTTTGTGCACACACAGCCAACCGAATGACACCAAATAGTTATTGTGTTTTGTATCGTTCCAGTCATTGTAGGCATCGTTTCCTCACGCTTGTTTTCTGCGCTCAGTAAAATATGATGCCACCATCGACCACAGGGTGGCATACGACCCCCAGATATGGAGGAGAAACAGCAGCCTGCTACTTTGATATCTTGATAATATGCAGCTGTTTAAAGGGCAAATCCACAGATGAAACAATAACAAAACGGCGGCCCCGCCTCTGTTTTGGTAAAAAGCTGAGGGATGGGCCTGGAGAAATGTAACCACTCTCAGATTACAGTTTTTTTCAATTGTTTAAGCACAATTTTGAAAACAGGGCCCGGTTTGTCAAAACACTACACACAATTAGCACAACCCTACACCAAAGTAGCACAACACTTCAGATCATTTGCAAAATGGAACACTTTTGTCAAAACTATACACGACTTCATAAAAACAATATTTTGTTACCATACGAAACACACATTTCATATGACTTCAATCTTTTTGAACCAGTTACACACTGCTGTTACTAACCTAAAACACCTTTAGCAAGTCTAATTCTCAGTGATTAGAGTACTGTAAATGAAGTACACAGAGAAAGTGCAACTATACAAACACTACACAAGACCAATGCTGCAGACTGAGGAAAATATAATTTATTTCTCTCCATATACCCAAATCAGTCAACATGTCAACATGGAGAATCACAACAAAACATGTCCCAGTTTTCATGCTACTACAGTAGTGTGCAGAACACTGTTAGCTCAGCAAACAACAGACAAACGTAAAACACTGTATCCAGTACAGTTTACAATTACAGTAAATAACAACAACAAACTTAAAAAATAATCTGAAAAAAAACTGACAATATTGTACAGAAAATACTACAGTAAACATACTATACATTATCTCTTCGCCTAGCTGGATCTGGCCAGAGAATTTCATCAACATCACAAGCAATATCCTCATTAGCAAGACAACGCGGGAAGAACCGTCTTGAATGTCGAATCCATCCTTGCACAGCTGCGGCGTCGACTTGGTCACAGGCGTCCTCCATGGCCTGAATGAGCGGTACCTGAGCCTGGGGCTGGAGATCGTAAACCTTCCACCGTCATGCAGAGAAAAACTATTCGATAGGGTTTAGAAACGGAGAGTATGGTGGAAGGTATAGTACTGTCAACTGTGGATGGTGTTGAAACCAGTTCTGGACCAAAGCAGAGAGTGTGTGGAATGACACATTGTCCCAGATGACAGTGTATTGCATCTGGTGCATTTCATTACCTGCTGTGACGATGTGGTGCAATCGGTCCAAAAATGCGAAAATTTGAGGTGTGTTGTAAGGGCCCATTTTGGCATGACGGAGGAGAACCCCATGCTGTGAAATGGCAGCGCAAAGGGTGATGTTGCCCCCACGTTGCCCTGGGACATTGATTATAGCCCTGTGGCCAATGATATTTCTGCCTCTCCTTGCTTTTGTGAGGTTGAACCCTGCCTCATCAATATATATGAATTCATGCAGGATTTCCTCAGCATCCATCTGCAAAACTCTCTGAAATACAGTGAAAGACACGATTGTGTAGTTCAGGATAGGTCTAGTACACAGTCAATGTAAAATAGTCATGTTTGCAGTATGCAACATCACAGTGCTAAAGTGAACAATACAAACCTCCACATACTCATGTCGCAGCCGTTTGACACTCTCTGAATTCCGCTCAAAAGGCGGCACTCGATAAAGTTGTTTTCATTTGAACCTGATGTCTTTTCAGGATGCGTGCCAGTGTTGACTGAGAGACCTGATGGACATTATTGAAAATGGCATGGTCACCGATAATTTTGGCTTGTAGTTCTCTGAGCCTGATAGCATTATTGGCCAAAATGTATCTATAAGGGCTTAGTTTGCTTTGAAATAGATCCTAATTTCTAAAACCATTCATGTGATGAGGAAGAAAAGGGAAAGCTGATAAACGTCCTTCTCAACACGAAACTCCATAGCACACAGAGTAAACACTAGTACCATCACACAGGGAACATTACTTCCAACATATTATATTGAACAACAAGATCAGGGGAGAGCGCGAACGCAGTCCCCCACTACCAGAAATTATGCAATCGAGATTTCCACATTTGGGAAATTCGCAGGGGTCAGCACAGCCGGGGTGCAATGGCTGAGCCTCACCCTGGGTGAACCGCCTTCTTGATCACGGTATCTCCCTTGCCAGGTAAGTATGAATTGTACACGTTGCTAGAGGGGGACTCATTCCAGGGCAAAGGTTTTTGGCTGACGGTTACCACTTCGACTACTGATAATACCACATCATATCAACCAGGGTTTAATGACGTTTACGAATACAGTTACGGACAAAGCGGTGGAAAAGCGATCCATTTTGTTTAAACTATATTATATCTCTGTCCGACAATTTACCCATCATGCAACACGGCAAAAATTATATTGACCTTTTTTTTTCTGAAACGTCCGTCTGACTACACAAAAGTAGGCGATGTACCAAAATGCTGAAACCACGTTTGTGCACACACAGCCAACCGAATGACACCAAATAGTTATTGTGTTTTGTATCGTTCCAGTCATTGTAGGCATCGTTTTCTCACGCTTGTTTTCTGCGCTCAGTAAAATATGATGCCACCATCGACCACAGGGTGGCATACGACCCCCAGATATGGAGGAGAAACAGCAGCCTGCTACTTTGATATCTTGATAATATGCAGCTGTTTAAAGGGCAAATCCACAGATGAAACAATAACAAAACAAAACGGCGGCCCCGCCTCTGTTTTGGTAAAAAGCTGAGGGATGGGCCTGGAGAAATGTAACCACTCTCAGATTACAGTTTTTTTTTCAATTGTTTTAAGCACAATTTTGAAAACAGGGCCCGGTTTGTCAAAACACTACACACAATTAGCACAACCCTACACCAAAGTAGCACAACACTTCAGATCATTTGCAAAATGGAACACTTTTGTCAAAACTATACACGACTTCATAAAAACAATATTTTGTTACCATACGAAACACACATTTCATATGACTTCAATCTTTTTGAACCAGTTACACACTGCTGTTACTAACCTAAAACACCTTTAGCAAGTCTAATTCTCAGTGATTAGAGTACTGTAAATGAAGTACACAGAGAAAGTGCAACTATACAAACACTACACAAGACCAATGCTGCAGACTGAGGAAAATATAATTTATTTCTCTCCATATACCCAAATCAGTCAACATGTCAACATGGAGAATCACAACAAAACATGTCCCAGTTTTCATGCTACTACAGTAGTGTGCAGAACACACTGTTAGCTCAGCAAACAACAGACAAACGTAAAACACTGTATCCCAGTACAGTTTACAATTACAGTAAATAACAACAACAAACTTAAAAATAATCTGAAAAAAACTGACAATATTGTACAGAAAATACTACAGTAAACATACTATATACATTATCTCTTCGCCTAGCTGGATCTGGCCAGAGAATTTCATCAACATCACAAGCAATATCCTCATTAGCAAGACAACGCGGGAAGAACCGTCTCTTGAATGTCGAATCCATCCTTGCACAGCTGCGGCGTCGACTTGGTCACAGGCGTCCTCCATGGCCTGAATGAGCGGTACCTGAGCCTGGGGCTGGAGATCGTAAACCTGTTCCACCGTCATGCAGAGAAAAACTATTCGATAGGGTTTAGAAACGGAGAGTATGGTGGAAGGTATAGTACTGTCAACTGTGGATGGTGTTGAAACCAGTTCTGGACCAAAGCAGAGTGGTGGAATGACACATTGTCCCAGATGACAGTGTATTGCATCTGGTGCATTTCATTACCTGCTGTGACGATGTGGTGGTGCAATCGGTCCAAAAATGCGAAAATTTGAGGTGTGTTGTAAGGGCCCATTTTGGCATGACGGAGGAGAACCCCATGCTGTGAAATGGCAGCGCAAAGGGTGATGTTGCCCCCACGTAACCCTGGGACATTGATTATAGCCCTGTGGCCAATGATATTTCTGCCTCTCCTTGCTTTTGTGAGGTTGAACCCTGCCTCATCAATATATATGAATTCATGCAGGATTTCCTCAGCATCCATCTGCAAAACTCTCTGAAATACAGTGAAAGACACGATTGTGTAGTTCAGGATAGGTCTAGTACACAGTCAATGTAAAATAGTCATGTTTGCAGTATGCAACATCACAGTGCTAAAGTGAACAATACAAACCTCCACATACTCATGTCGCAGCCGTTTGACACTCTCTGAATTCCGCTCAAAAGGCGGCACTCGATAAAGTTTGTTTCATTTGAACCTGATGTCTTTTCAGGATGCGTGCCAGTGTTGACTGAGAGACCTGATGGACATTATTGAAAATGGCATGGTCACCGATAATTTTGGCTTGTAGTTCTCTGAGCCTGATAGCATTATTGGCCAAAATGTATCTATAAGGGCTTAGTTTGCTTTGAAATAGATCCTAATTTCTAAAACCATTCATGTGATGAGGAAGAAAAGGGAGAAGCTGATAAACGTCCTTCTCAACACGAAACTCCATAGCACACAGAGTAAACACTAGTACCATCACACAGGGAACATTACTTCCAACATATTATATTGAACAACAAGATCAGGGGAGAGCGCGAACGCAGTCCCCCACTACCAGAAATTATGCAATCGAGATTTCCACATTTGGGAAATTCGCAGGGGTCAGCACAGCCGGGGTGCAATGGCTGAGCCTCACCCTGGGTGAACCGCCTTCTTGATCACGGTATCTCCCTTGCCAGGTAAGTATGAATTGTACACGTTGCTAGAGGGGGACTCATTCCAGGGCAAAGGTTTTTGGCTGACGGTTACCACTTCGACTACTGATAATACCACATCATATCAACCAGGGTTTAATGACGTTTACGAATACAGTTACGGACAAAGCGGTGGAAAAGCGATCCATTTGTTTAACTATATTATATCTCTGTCCGACAATTTACCCATCATGCAACACGGCAAAAATTATATTGACCTTTTTTTTTCCTATCTGAACGTCCGTCTGACTACACAAAAGTAGGCGATGTACCAAAATGCTGAAACCACGTTTGTGCACACACAGCCAACCGAATGACACCAAATAGTTATTGTGTTTTGTATCGTTCCAGTCATTGTAGGCATCGTTTCCTCACGCTTGTTTTCTGCGCTCAGTAAAATATGATGCCACCATCGACCACAGGGTGGCATACGACCCCCAGATATGGAGGAGAAACAGCAGCCTGCTACTTTGATATCTTGATAATATGCAGCTGTTTAAAGGGCAAATCCACAGATGAAACAATAACAAAACGGCGGCCCCGCCTCTGTTTTGGTAAAAAGCTGAGGGATGGGCCTGGAGAAATGTAACCACTCTCAGATTACAGTTTTTTTTTCAATTGTTTAAGCACAATTTTGAAAACAGGGCCCGGTTTGTCAAAACACTACACACAATTAGCACAACCCTACACCAAAGTAGCACAACACTTCAGATCATTTGCAAAATGGAACACTTTTGTCAAAACTATACACGACTTCATAAAAACAATATTTTGTTACCATACGAAACACACATTTCATATGACTTCAATCTTTTTGAACCAGTTTACACACTGCTGTTACTAACCTAAAACACCTTTAGCAAGTCTAATTCTCAGTGATTAGAGTACTGTAAATGAAGTACACAGAGAAAGTGCAACTATACAAACACTACACAAGACCAATGCTGCAGACTGAGGAAAATATAATTTATTTCTCTCCATATACCCAAATCAGTCAACATGTCAACATGGAGAATCACAACAAAACATGTCCCAGTTTCATGCTACTACAGTAGTGTGCAGAACACTGTTAGCTCAGCAAACAACAGACAAACGTAAAACACTGTATCCAGTACAGTTTACAATTACAGTAAATAACAACAACAAACTTAAAAAATAATCTGAAAAAAACTGACAATATTGTACAGAAAATACTACAGTAAAAACATACTATACATTATCTCTTCGCCTAGCTGGATCTGGCCAGAGAATTTCATCAACATCACAAGCAATATCCTCATTAGCAAGACAACGCGGGAAGAACCGTCTTGAATGTCGAATCCATCCTTGCACAGCTGCGGCGTCGACTTGGTCACAGGCGTCCTCCATGGCCTGAATGAGCGGTACCTGAGCCTGGGGCTGGAGATCGTAAACCTTCCACCGTCATGCAGAGAAAAAACTATTCGATAGGGTTTAGAAACGGAGAGTATGGTGGAAGGTATAGTACTGTCAACTGTGGATGGTGTTGAAAACCAGTTCTGGACCAAAGCAGAGTGGTGGAATGACACATTGTCCCAGATGACAGTGTATTGCATCTGGTGCATTTCATTACCTGCTGTGACGATGTGGTGCAATCGGTCCAAAAAAATGCGAAAATTTGAGGTGTGTGTTGTAAGGGCCCATTTTGGCATGACGGAGGAGAACCCCATGCTGTGAAAATGGCAGCGCAAAGGGTGATGTTGCCCCCACGTTGCCCTGGGACATTGATTATAGCCCTGTGGCCAATGATATTTCTGCCTCTCCTTGCTTTTGTGAGGTTGAACCCTGCCTCATCAATATATATGAATTCATGCAGGATTTCCTCAGCATCCATCTGCAAAACTCTCTGAAATACAGTGAAAGACACGATTGTGTAGTTCAGGATAGGTCTAGTACACAGTCAATGTAAAATAGTCATGTTTGCAGTATGCAACATCACAGTGCTAAAGTGAACAATACAAACCTCCACATACTCATGTCGCAGCCGTTTGACACTCTCTGAATTCCCGCTCAAAAGGCGGCACTCGATAAAGTTGTTTCATTTGAACCTGATGTCTTTTCAGGATGCGTGCCAGTGTTGACTGAGAGACCTGATGGACATTATTGAAAATGGCATGGTCACCGATAATTTTGGCTTGTAGTTCTCTGAGCCTGATAGCATTATTGGCCAAAATGTATCTATAAGGGCTTAGTTTGCTTTGAAATAGATCCTAATTTCTAAAACCCATTCATGTGATGAGGAAGAAAAGGGAGAAGCTGATAAACGTCCTTCTCAACACGAAACTCCATAGCACACAGAGTAAACACTAGTACCATCACACAGGGAACATTACTTCCAACATATTATATTGAACAACAAGATCAGGGGAGAGCGCGAACGCAGTCCCCCACTACCAGAAATTATGCAATCGAGATTTCCACATTTGGGAAATTCGCAGGGGTCAGCACAGCCTGAGTGCAATGGCTGAGCCTCACCCTGGGTGAACCGCCTTCTTGATCACGGTATCTCCCTTGCCAGGTAAGTATGAATTGTACACGTTGCTAGAGGGGGACTCATTCCAGGGCAAAGGTTTTTGGCTGACGGTTACCACTTCGACTACTGATAATACCACATCATATCAACCAGGGTTTAATGACGTTTACGAATACAGTTACGGACAAAGCGGTGGAAAAGCGATCCATTTTGTTTAACTATATTATATCTCTGTCCGACAATTTACCCATCATGCAACACGGCAAAAATTATATTGACCTTTTTTTCCTATCTGAACGTCCGTCTGACTACACAAAAGTAGGCGATGTACCAAAATGCTGAAACCACGTTTGTGCACACACAGCCAACCGAATGACACCAAATAGTTATTGTGTTTTTGTATCGTTCCAGTCATTGTAGGCATCGTTTCCTCACGCTTGTTTTCTGCGCTCAGTAAAATATGATGCCACCATCGACCACAGGGTGGCATACGACCCCCAGATATGGAGGAGAAACAGCAGCCTGCTACTTTGATATCTTGATAATATGCAGCTGTTTAAAGGGCAAATCCACAGATGAAACAATAACAAAACGGCGGCCCCGCCTCTGTTTTGGTAAAAAGCTGAGGGATGGGCCTGGAGAAATGTAACCACTCTCAGATTACAGTTTTTTTTCAATTGTTTAAGCACAATTTTGAAAACAGGGCCCGGTTTTGTCAAAACACTACACACAATTAGCACAACCCTACACCAAAGTAGCACAACACTTCAGATCATTTGCAAAATGGAACACTTTTGTCAAAACTATACACGACTTCATAAAAACAATATTTTGTTACCATACGAAACACACACATTTCATATGACTTCAATCTTTTTGAACCAGTTACACACTGCTGTTACTAACCTAAAACACCTTTAGCAAGTCTAATTCTCAGTGATTAGAGTACTGTAAATGAAGTACACAGAGAAAGTGCAACTATACAAACACTACACAAGACCAATGCTGCAGACTGAGGAAAATATAATTTATTTCTCTCCATATACCCAAATCAGTCAACATGTCAACATGGAGAATCACAACAAAACATGTCCCAGTTTTCATGCTACTACAGTAGTGTGCAGAACACTGTTAGCTCAGCAAACAACAGACAAACGTAAAACACTGTATCCAGTACAGTTTACAATTACAGTAAATAACAACAACAAACTTAAAAAATAATCTGAAAAAAACTGACAATATTGTACAGAAAATACTACAGTAAACATACTATACATTATCTCTCTTCGCCTAGCTGGATCTGGCCAGAGAATTTCATCAACATCACAAGCAATATCCTCATTAGCAAAGACAACGCGGGAAGAAACCGTCTTGAATGTCGAATCCATCCTTGCACAGCTGCGGCGTCGACTTGGTCACAGGCGTCCTCCATGGCCTGAATGAGCGGTACCTGAGCCTGGGGCTGGAGATCGTAAACCTTCCACCGTCATGCAGAGAAAAACTATTCGATAGGGTTTAGAAACGGAGAGTATGGTGGAAGGTATAGTACTGTCAAACTGTGGATGGTGTTGAAAAACCAGTTCTGGACCAAAGCAGAGTGGTGGAATGACACATTGTCCCAGATGACAGTGTATTGCATCTGGTGCATTTCATTACCTGCTGTGACGATGTGGTGCAATCGGTCCAAAAATGCGAAAATTTGAGGTGTGTGTTGTAAGGGCCCATTTTGGCATGACGGAGGAGAACCCCATGCTGTGAAATGGCAGCGCAAAGGGTGATGTTGCCCCCACGTTGCCCTGGGACATTGATTATAGCCCTGTGGCCAATGATATTCTGCCTCTCCTTGCTTTTGTGAGGTTGAACCCTGCCTCATCAATATATATGAATTCATGCAGGATTTCCTCAGCATCCATCTGCAAAACTCTCTGAAATACAGTGAAAGACACGATTGTGTAGTTCAGGATAGGTCTAGTACACAGTCAATGTAAAATAGTCATGTTTGCAGTATGCAACATCACAGTGCTAAAGTGAACAATACAAACCTCCACATACTCATGTCGCAGCCGTTTGACACTCTCTGAATTCCGCTCAAAAGGCGGCACTCGATAAAGTTGTTTCATTTGAACCTGATGTCTTTTCAGGATGCGTGCCAGTGTTGACTGAGAGACCTGATGGACATTATTGAAAATGGCATGGTCACCGATAATTTTGGCTTGTAGTTCTCTGAGCCTGATAGCATTATTGGCCAAAATGTATCTATAAGGGCTTAGTTTGCTTTGAAAATAGATCCTAATTTCTAAAACCATTCATGTGATGAGGAAGAAAAGGGAGAAGCTGATAAACGTCCTTCTCAACACGAAACTCCATAGCACACAGAGTAAACACTAGTACCATCACACAGGGAACATTACTTCCAACATATTATATTGAACAACAAGATCAGGGGAGAGCGCGAACGCAGTCCCCCACTACCAGAAATTATGCAATCGAGATTTCCACATTTGGGAAATTCGCAGAGGTCGAGTCTACAGTAGCGCAACGACTGTAGACGACTGTAGACGACTGTAGACAGTTACGCGTTCTGTTTGGTCTAGAGTCTATAGTCACTGTAGACTCTAGACCAATCAGAACGCGTAACTGTCTACAGTCGCTTGCGTCACTTGAAAAAAAATCTCATTAGCAGCCTCGCAAAAATCGCATTAGCCCCGTATTTGGACCCGACTTTCGCTCATTACTTTATTCGTATATCATTCATTGTCTTGGGATTTGGTGGAAGTTATCTGAGACCCTTGGAGACCTTAACCAACGTTTTTGTTTTGTGCGAATTGGTCTAGTTTTTCTCTTGATGAAAACGGCTTTTCTGCTTGAAAACGATGATTCCAGGTGCATTTATTATACAATTTTAATGGCATGTTATTAAATGGCAGTATACTTGACAAGCAAGATCAGAGGAGACCACTCAATAGGGAGGGAGAGAGAGTGACCCAGGTCATTAAACATGATTCAGGTACACAGGTGTATTCTCTATACTTGTAACAAATTAAATATGGCAATATTGACAGGAGGGGGGTGCGATTGTACTGAATATATCACAGCTGTGATTTGGATATAGCTTTTAATACAACCATTCTACAATTGCCATTTATTAGTTAACAGTAATAAGCCACAACAGATTATGATTTGTTTCTTTTTTTAATCATTTATTTTCCTCCGCCAACACAAAAAGATCTGCAACTGGACTTCGGACTTGACTTTTGCCAAGCAACACAAACAAAACATTTATTAGAACACCTGTAAAGCGGAGTGATACATGTAGTTAAAAGTCCCCGTGCAGTAACGCTCAATATAGGAACTCATGGAATGCCCATTGTCCAATCAAAACTAATTAGTTGAAAAAGTGGAACTAACTGTTGTATAATACCTTCAATTTTGATTTTCAGGTCCCCACTGTGCAGCACGGCCCTATCAGGTTTACCTGATCAGTGGCATTGCACGGTGGAACTCTGACAGGAGCGGGGATGCCGTGTTTTGGTGGCAAAGGACGGCACCACAGGACCTATTCGGCGCCGCTGATTGATCGCCTCAACGCTCGCTGTCAGCAGCTGTTCGGAGAGACTGTGGAGGAGAATTTCCGGGCCCCTGCTGATGTCTCTTCCAACGAGCTGCTCGGGTTGGAGTACCTGTTCAGCCAGAGCACGGGGGAATCTGGGCCCTTCTCTCTTCAGGACATTGTCAACGATGGACCTGGTCCAGAAGAGGAGGTGCTCCGACCTGGGCAGCCTGATCCAGATGACGCAGACGAGGCGTACCAGAGCGATGTGGAGGCACACGACCGTGCGCTGGATGCCGTCCTGCCCCACATCACACACACCAGCGACGAAACCGCCACTGTTCACCCTCCGGCCTTTGTGAGTAGCCGTGTGTGTCTGCTAGAATGAAATACAATGCACCAGTTACTGAAAAAGACAACATATTTGAAACTTACCACATTCATATGGCTTTTTCTTTTACAGGAGGATGCCTGCAGTCCAAACCCTCTTCCTGGCTTTCCTAAGTTGGAAATGTTCTGCTCTGTGCTGGTGGAGATTGGCCTGGCAGAAGAAAAGCTGTCACTCACCACCGAGCAGAGAAACCAGGTCCTTAAAGCCTGGAATGCCGTGGAGGAGCATGACAAGCAGCCACAAAAGTTTCAACCAGTTGTACAGAACACACTGGGGCAACACCCTCTACTGCCGCACACAAAAAGGGACGATCTTGTTGACGCTGCTCTGATACAGAGGGTAAAGATGGCCAAGCGCTACGCACCAGCGCAACAGGACATCAGTGCTCAGCACAACAGGCTGATGTACACGCTGGTGAAACTGTTGTGGTTGCGCTCACCTCAAGGCTCTCGCAACAGTCCTGAGAAGAGAACCCTCTTGAAGGCGTACGAGCGAGTCCAGCACCGGATTTTAGTGGAGGATCCAGTCCTGTGCAAAGCAGGCATTCCTCTACCCAAGATTAACAGCAAGACTGTGCAGGACTTTATCCGTCGCCAGAGAGAGGCTCCTCAACTTGCACGCCACAAAAACAGCCCTCCACCATCACTAAGACCACCTCCATCTCATCTGCAGACCTTCCACCAGCACCCCACATCAGCCTGCAGTCCTCCCTCCACCAGACTACCCCCTGATGGAATATGTGCCCACACCCAGCACAGCAGGGACCAAGGTGTTAAAAGGAAGGACAGATATGATGGCACCACTCTCCCGGCCTCAGCCACCGATGCCACATTTGCTACTGCCACCACCAGTGAGAAAACCCAACGCCCCCCCTCTACCATCACCAGACCTGTGCCCTCCCTCTCTGCATCTACAGCAACCCCCAGGAATTGCTGGCCCCTCCACATGGCCCATAATGCCTGCTAGTGAGGCAAATCCAGGGATTGATGGTCCACCTAAATCAGTCCCTCCAACTCTGCCCAAAATGCCTACTACAATTGGCACAGCGCACACAGTAGTACTTCATTCTGGGCAAGAGCTACGCAATTCAAGCGGAAGCATAAGGAACACTCCTCAGAAGTAGGAGCCAACGTGTCAAGGGTGCAAAATCTCCCTGTCTGTACACTCTGTGGCCAAAACAACCCAGGGACATAAAAAATACAAAAAAAAGAGTTTTCTGCCCTACAAATATGATGTCCCCATCAAAAGGTCTGGACAACAAAGTGTACAGCAGCTACGAACACTTCACCTCTGTTGTTGACAAGTTGTAGTAATATAAATATGTTGTAATAAATCTGTAAATATGGGACGGTTGCATTGTACATATGGTAAATAGGCTTTGATTTTTATGACATTTTATATTGTCTAACTTATATTGTCTACACTGTAGTGCTGTGTTTTTTATAAGTGTTCCCCAATATACATGCACTTTATTCATTAAAGTGGTCAGTGCTACAGTAACAGTTGTGGAATATCAATTAATGAATTGAACAATGGGGTTATATTTGTATGTATCAAAACATAAAGACACAGATAAAGTAACTGAGGTAAGGAAATGTGCCAATAGCACAATGAAAATCAGATCATTTTGCACATATTTAGTAGAAAAGGTAAGGTAAAGCCACAAAACAACATTAAATTCCTTGGAAAAAAAAAAAATAGGAGGCATGGAAGCAGTTATTGCCATCTATCAGTTCAATCTGTCCTGAAGTTCAATTAATTCTGTTTAACTCACACACTGACAAACACCATATAATTACTTATCCCACGCTCCAAAACTTCCAGCCAATCACGATCAGGGGCAATTGCACTAGCTCTACGGGCGCTATCCCCATTTCCGGTATGTGGGGAGTCAACTGTGCGATGGTCTGAAGTGTTTACTCTGAATGCTGTGGAGTTTTGTGTTGAGAAATACATTTATCAGATTTTACCTTTCTTCCTTCATCAGATGAATGGTTTTACATTTTGTCTTTCTGAAAACCCCAAATATTTGTGATCTGTTATTAAAAGCACTGGTGATTATGCCTGTCACACGTCCGATAATGTATAGGCCTACTTGTTAATGGATCGTCTTGCTCCCATCTGACAGAATCTAGGTTGAGGTGTTTTATTTGCTACATAATTAAGTCATTTATAGAACAGGAGCCATTTAAGCCCACAATAAAGAATAGATTACTGCTCATTGTAACAGAATGATCACAATTAAGAGGGAGAAAATGTATTGAATTACTTGTAGAGGCTTGTAGCTATAGAGCAGTTTAGTTCAGACAGTCTCTTGACAACTTCAGCCTGAGACACCGCAGTAACGGGAAAGGCCTCCTCTGCTTGTACACCAGAGGAGGCTGGTGTGGAAGAGCTACATTTAAAAAATTTTGTCATTATGCTCTTATCCAGAGCGACTTACAGGAGCATTTAGGTTAAGTGCCTTGCTCAAGGGCACGTCGACAGATTTTTCACACCTAGTCGGCTCTGGGATTAGAACCAGCGACCTTCGGTTACTGGCACTACGCTCTTAACCCACTAAGCTACCTGCCGCCCTATAGGAGGACGGGCTCATTGTAATGGCTGGAATGGAATCAATGGAACGGTATAAAAACACATCAAACATGGAAACCATGGAGGAAACCACATGTTTGACTCCGTTCCCTTTATTCCATTCCTCCTATAGCCTCCTCTGTTGAACACCCATCTGGTAGTAATATACCTGACCCTCCCCATACACTCCAGGGAACATCCATCTGGTAGTAATACCCGACCCTCCCCATACACTCCAGAACATCCATCTGGTAGTAATAACCCGACCCCTCCCCATACACTCCAGAACATCCATCTGGTAGTAATAACCGACCCTCCCCATACACTCCAGAACACCCATCCCCATACACTCCAGAACACCCATCTGGTAGTAATAACCCGACCCTCCCCATACACTCCAGAACAATCCATCTGGTAGTAATAACCCGACCCTCCCCATACACTCCAGAACATCCGTCTTGTGGTTATTAACCCGACCTCCCCATACACTCCAGAACCCCCATCTGGTCGTAATAAACCGACCCTCCCCATACACTCCAGAAATCATCCATCTGGTAAGTAATAAACCCGACCCTCCCCATACACTCCAGAACACCCATCTGGTAGTAATAACCTGACCCTCCCGCATACACTCCAGAACACCCATCTGGTAGTAATACCCGACCCTACCCATACACTCCAGAACATCCGTCTTGTGGTTATTAACCTGACCCCCCCATACACTCCAGAACACCCATTCTGGTAGTATAAACCGACCCTCCCCATACCACTCCAAACATCCATCTGGTAGGTAAATAACCCAACCCTCCCCATACACTCCAGAACACCCATCTGGTAGTAATAACCCGACCCGACTCCCCATACCACTCCAGGAACACCCATCTGGTAGTAATAACCCGACCCTCCCCATACACTCCAGAACATCATCTGGTAGTAATAACCCGAACCCGACCCTCCCCATACACTCCAGAACATCGTCTTGTGGTTATTAACCCGACCCTCCCCCATACACTCAGAACACCCATCTGGTAGTAATAACCCGACACTCCCCATAACACTCCAGACATACATCTGGGTAGTAATAACCCGACCCTCCCCATACACTCCAGAACACCCATCTGGTTAGTATAACCTGACCCTCCCCATACACTCCGAGAAACACCCATCTGGTAGTAAATAACCCGACCCTCCCCATACACTCCAGAACCATCCGTCTTGTGGTTATTAACCTGACCCTCCCCATACACTCCAGAACACCACCATCTGGTAGTAATAAACCCGACCCTCCCAATACACTCCAGAACATCCATCTGGTAGTAATAACCTGACCCTCGCCATACACTCCAGAACATCCATCTGGTAGTAAATAACCCGACCCTCCCCATACACTCAGAACATCCGTCCTTGTGGTTATTAACTGACCCTCCCCATACACTCCAGAACACCCATCTGGTAGTAATAACCCGACCCTCCACATACACTCCAGAACCATCCATCTGGTAGTAATAACCTGACCCTCCCCATACACTCCAGAACATCCATCTGGTATTAATAACCCGACCCTCCCCATTCACTCCAGAACATCCATCTGGTAGTAATAACCCGACCCTCCCCATACACTCCAGAACATCCATCTGGTAGTAATAAACCTCTCCGACCCTCCCCATACCACTCCAGAACATCCATCTGGTAGTAATAAACTCCAGGCTAACTTGACTAATCCAGTTCTAGAGGGATGTGAAACAGAACACATCAGTAGGACTCCAGGCTAACTAACACCATGTGTCTCTGATAGAATGGACAGATAAACAGAGAGAGAGAACTGGATTAGTCAAGTTAGGCCTGGAGTCCTACTGATGTGTTCTGTTTCACCCTCTAGAACTGGATTAGTCAAGTTAGCCCTGGAGTCCTACTGATGTGTTCTGTTTCACCCTCAGAACTGGATTAGTCAAGTTAGCCTGGAGTCCTACTGATGTGTTCTGTTTCACCCTCTAGAACTGGATTAGTCAAGTTAGCCTGGAGTCCTACTGATGTGTTCTGTTTCACCCTCTAGAACTGGATTAGTCAAGTTAGCCTGGAGTCCTACTGATGTGTTCTGTTTCACCCTCTAGAACTGAATTAGTCAAGTTAGCCTGGAGTCTCTACTGATGGTGTTCTGTTTCACCCTCTAGAACTGGATTAGTCAAGTTAGCCTGGAGGTCCTACTGATGTGTTCTGTTGCACCCTCTAGAACTGGATTAGTCAAGTTAGCCTGGAGTTCCTACTGATGTGTTCTGTTTCACCCTCTAGAACTGGATTAGTCAAGTTAGCCTGGAGTCCTACTGATGTGTTCTGTTTCACCCTCTAGAACTGGATTAGTCAAGTTAGCCTGGAGTCCTACTGATGTGTTCTGTTTCACCCTCTAGAACTGGATTAGTCAATTTGACCAATCCAGTTCTAGATAGATAACCATGGAGATAATAATTACTCAACTAGATGTTAGTCATTTAGCAGAAGCTCTGATCCAGAGCGTCTTACAGTTAGTGCAACTAACAGAAGAGGGTTACGTGGATGATATTGTCTGGAACAAGAACAGCAGAATAGCAGTGAAATGTGTGAGAGGATTTTATGCTGTATCCAGGAAAGAGTGTGTAGTAACAGCAGAAGTCCAGCAGGTTGCGTGAGTGAGCCAGCCACGTCACATTCAGTTCAGTCCCTCACAGCAAGTTAGTGCTACATGAAAAAAAACACTCCCACTGATCTAGCTACACAAACACATTTCTATACCTGAACGTTATGTTACGTGTAAAGTTTTGATTTTAACGTTGCGCCCACCTGAACAGACCACAGGTAGATGTATTTCACCCTTTAGCTAGAAATAGAGGACTAGCATTCATTCCCAATCCCCAACATTAACCATTAGATCAGGGGTGTCGAACTCATTTTCCCCTTGAGAGGCGCCATCGGTCTTCAACGAGGTCCGGAGGGCCGCACTGAAAATGGATTATATATCCTTACCGTCAACATTTGCACTAAATAGTCCTCTATTCTTAGGTTTTTTGGAATTTGCATTGCTCTGATTATTAATACAACTGTATCACACTGAAAAAATAAAACAAATATATTATTTTGCATTGGTCACCTAACTATGTAACAGTATAAAAACATGTATAATAATAATTAATTACACAAAACAAAACAAAACAAAAGCTTTAGAACAGTACGAATAAGCTTTATAACAGTAAAAAATAAGGTTTATAACAGTAAAACGAAGCGTTCAGATTGGTCAGATAATTATTCACATGATTACCTAAGGAGTGCTGTAAAATAATCAAGTCAAGGACATGTTCTTGGGGCTCGTGGCACTGTGTGTTACGCAATATAGTTTCCCCATTGTTGCCCCACTGTATTTATTAGTTCTACCTGCAGGTCCCAGGTGAAAGCACGTGATCAACACACCTCAGTACCATGCTGCCCACGTGAATTCCGCTGTCTGTCTGTCTGTCTGTCTGTCTGTCTGTCTGCCTGCCTGCCTGCCTGCCTGCCTGCCTGCCTGCCCTGCCTGCCTGCCTGCCTTGCCTGCCTGCCTGCCTTTCTCTGTGTGTGATATGTTTCTGTGTGTGACCAGATAAAAACAAATCTCTCTCTCTCTCTCTCTCTCTCTCTCTCTCTCTCTCTCTCTCTCTCTCTCTCTCTCTCTCTCTCTCTCTCTCTCTCTCTCTCTCTCTCTCTCTCTCTCTCTCTCTCTCTCTCTCTCTCTCTCTCTCTCTCTCTCTCTCTCTCTCTCTCGCTCTCTCTCTCTCTCTCTCTCTCTCTCTCCCTCCCTCTCCCCTGTCATAAAATGGACTGATAATGGGAGCCAGAAGAGGGGCACATGTAGTCGGCCATAAAGCTCCTAAACACCATGTGTATCTGATAGACGGACAGATAACAGAGAGAGAGAAACTGGATTAGTCAAGTTAGCCTGGAGTCCTACTGATGTGTTCTGTTTCACCCTCTAGAACTGGATTAGTCAAGTTAGCCTGGAGTCCTACTGATGTGTTCTGTTTCACCCTCTAGAACTGGATTAGTCAAGTTAGCCTGGGAGTCCTACTGATGTGTTCTGTTTCACCCTCTAGAACTGGATTAGTCAAGTTAGCCTGGAGTCCTACTGATGTGTTCTGTTTCACCCCTCTAGAACTGGATTAGTCAAGTTAGCCTGGAGTCCTACTGATGTGTTCTGTTTCACCCTATAGAACTGGATTAGTCAGTTAGCCTGGAGTCCTACTGATGGTTCTGTTTCACCCTCTAGAACTCGATTAGTCAAGTTAGCCTGGAGTCCTACTGATGTGTTCTGTTTCACCCTCTAGAACTGGATTAGTCAAGTTAGCCTGGAGTCCTACTGATGTGTTCTGTTTCACCCTCTAGAACTGGATTAGTCAAGTTAGCCTGGAGTCTTACTGATGTGTTCTGTTTCACCCTCTAGAACTGGATTAGTCAAGTTAGCCTGGAGTCCTACTGATGTGTTCTGTTTCACCCTCTAGAACTGGATTAGTCATGTTAGCCTGGAGTCCTACTGATGTGTTCTGTTTCACCCTCTAGAACTGGATTAGTCAAGTCCCTTTGAAGTTAGCCTGGAGTCCTACTGATGTGTTCTGTTTCACCCTCTAGAACTGGATTGGTCAAGTTAGCCTGGAGTCCCTTTGAAGTGTGCACTTGAGCACTTCCCTTAATGGATTTCAAAGAAATGGAGTCCTACTGATGTGTTCTGTAGGCTCTATGTATGGGAAACTCTCTCTAGCCCAAGCCTTTGAAGTGATCCGGGAGCACTTTTACCTTAATGGGGGAGGGCTAAAGTGACGAGTGAACGAGTGCGCACTTCACGAGGAAGAGTGATTCGTTAGGACACATACACGTCGTTTCTCCATCTGTCTCTGTACCTGGTGAACTATGCATCTTCCTCCCTGGTGATAGGATAAGATAGCATGAGATGAAAGTAGATGTTGAAACTGATTGAAGAGCGTCGGTACATAATGGGTAGGGTGAGATAGGGCCTTTATCTCCTAGATCCCCCGATCTCCTCATGGGAGAAACCAACGTCTTAACCAATGAGACCAGGAGGAAATGTCCTTATTTGGGCAGGGGCTACCGCATAACCAGACCAGGAGCTTGACTCCTATTTTGCAACATTGGTGTACCTGGTCTGTAAGCCTAAGTCCCCTTGTGAAATAATACAGTTTTATTTAATATAACCTACAGTGAAACGTTACACAATATAAATATATCGGTGTCCCATCTCTAACGTTACATTGCTATAATAAGCCCTGTCATGTTTAGGCTTAAGTTATAACTTCTATCTTCTCTCATATTTCAGTAATGTTCTGTATCATGTTGATTCAACTGTGGAAACTTGTTTTTAATAAATCATTTTGACTCGACACAGATCTACCTATCCTCTCATGACCCATCATTGTGAAACTGGCAGCACTTCTATGATAAGTTCTATGGCCTTTTCTCATTTGGGGAAAAAGTCAGTCCTCCACCCTCTCTTCTCCGTGACCCGGAAACAGATAAGTGGTCGAGGAGATGTTTATTCATTAGTAGGTGAACAGAAGAGTGTCCTCCCCTCCTCGATAGCCACCTTTCATCGAGGATCCTACCTGAGTCCTTCACGGAACAGTTTTGAAATCTGCCACATTTTGGTTTCCTCTCCTATATTACCTTTGACCTTTTCAAAAGGAGGCCAGAGAGGACGGAGGAGAGAGGACGCAGGAGTTGAGCAAATCAAATTGAGAAAAGGCCACTGACTTCCTGGTCAAATTCCCCAAAGTTCTAAATAAAAGTCCTGGGTTGAAAAAGGAGGCCAGAGAGGACGGTGAAATATCGCAGTGAGCAGTCACAGCAGCAAGATTTATTGGCCCGTTGCCATGAGAAAAGGGTAACCAGTGGAGCACAAACAACATTGTAAATACAACCTATAATTATGTTTATTTTCCCTTTCATACTTCAACTACTTGCACATTGATAAAACACTGTACGTAGCCAATAATATAGCATTTCAAATGTCTATACTCTGTTAAAACGTTTGTGAGTGTAATGTTGACTCATGTTTCCCTTGTCTATTTCCCTTTTGTTTATTGTCTATTCCGGTTGCTTTGGCAACGTAAACATATGTTTCCCATGACAATAAAGCCCATTGAATAGAAGAGAGAGAGAGAGAGAGAGAGAGAAAGGGAGCGCGTTGTCAATTCATATGAATTCTCCATTGATCACATACAATTAATTATCTTGTAAAACATGTATGAATATTTTTCTGTTCAATTTAATCTCAATTTATTTTTTTAATGTCATATCATCCCACACCATCAACACCCTTAGATAATCACACTGTTCAACAATAAATTACTAAAAGATTTGTACACATTCATCACAGTCGACCACAATATTCCTTGAATACATAATTACCGTATTTAATTTACAGAATAACTTACTTAATAGTAACACCTTTAAAACCAAGTGTTACGATCATCAAAATAGTCTGAATAAACAATATTAATAAATGAATAATACAAAGTGTATTTTCATAAAAGTCGAGATAGAAAATCTACTGATAAAAGTAGTGATATGACGAGTAGCTTGTATTGAAGGCAAAGAGCCCTGCTACAGGTTCACAACCTGGGCCCCAGTTTCCACCATGGCCACCTAATCATCCCCCCACTCCTTCCTAACTGGCAACCATTTTGTGCCAGAACGCTCACCACACATCGGCTAGCATTGGTGGAGAGCTGATTTGACGTGGTGAGCGTTCCGGCACAAAATGGTTGCCGAGCATCACCCACACATTGGTGGTGGATGAGGTGAGTTTCAGCCTTACTATGTAAAGGGCTTTGAATACCTCAGCTGGTAGAAAGAAGATCCATTGTTATTATAACGTTGTTGAAATGCGACCAACTTCAAGAGCTGGTAGGTAGCAGCACCGGACTGATATCTATGAATAATGCCATAACACCTGTTTAACAACTCATAAGCATGACATAGCACTAGGGTTGTAAAATTCAGGTAATTTCCCCCAAATGTCCTGTTTTTTTTTTCTTCCAGAAAATCCTGTTTGGAAGATTCCTGGAATCAGGAGGAAATGATCAGGAAATCTGGGAATCCTCTAACCAGGATTTCAGGAAAAACAACAGGGAATTTTGGGATAGTTACTGGAATTCTGCAACCCTTCACAGCACCTTTTAACCATGTTATAGAAGAGTCGTAATACCATAATCACATTATAGAAGGGTTATAACGCCTACATGAAGGGTTATAATGCCTATATGAAGGGTTACGAAGCGTTGCGGCGCATCAAAGCTGCGTTGCTTTCAAGACATCATCTTTTTCCTCCCTCTTCTTCTCCCAGTCATCACCGTTCTCCAGGACATACCCTCCTCCTCCTTTCTCCTCCTCCTCTTCCTCCTCCTCCTCTTCCTCCCCCTGTGCGGTCTGGCAGCACCTGCAGCAGCAGCAACACTTGGCGGCTACCACGGCGACCACACGGTCCCAGGGTTCTAAGGAGTGGGCCCAGAGAGGCAGGAAGTCCCAGGAGCGCAGTACCAGGGGGAGACAGCGGGGGCGCCGCGCCTGGAGCACGTTCACTATAATGATGATGATCAGCAAGGCCACTATGGGAACACCCACACCAACCAGCACCTGGCAAGACATGAAGAAGAGTTTACAGTGAGTTGACAAGGAGAGAGGCTTCCTTCCAATCAAACGACCAATCAATCAACCACTCACTCATTGACCATCAATCACTCAGTCAATCAATCAACCATCCCTCCATCAATCCATCTCTCCATCAATCCAACCACCCACCCACCAATAAACCAATCAACCAATCACTGACCTTCCAGCCAGCCAACGATAGGCCGAAGACTAAGAGGGGCAGGAGGAAGAAGCAGGAAATGATGTAGACGCCAGCGAACCAGCGATACTCTGCCGTGATGTTACCCAGGGCCTTAGCCAATCGGATGGGGATACGGGTGAAGGGGATTGGATACCACAAGATGATACCAGACATGTTGAACAAGAAGTGGATCAGAGCGATCTGGAGAAGAGAGGGAGGGGATGAATGTGTGGTAGGGTGTTGGGGTGTGTGTGTGTGTGTGTGTGGGGGGGGGGGTAAATATTTAGTAGGTAGCTTTGTATAGGGTGGGTGGTAGAGTGGGTGGTAGAGTGGGTGGTAGAGTGGGTGGTAGGGTGGGTGGTAGGGTGGGTGGTAGAGTGGGTGGTAGAGTGGGTGGTCGGGGGTGGTAGAGTGGGTGGTAGGGTGGGTGGTAGGGTGGGTGGTAGAGTGGGTGGTAGAGTGGGTGGTAGGGTGGGTGGTAGAGTGGGTGGTAGAGTGGGTGGTAGGGTGGGTGGTAGAGTGGGTGGTAGGGTGGGTGGTAGGGTGGGTGGTAGGGTGGGTGGGTAGGGTGGGTGGTAGAGTGGGTGGTAGGGTGGGTGGTAGAGTGGGTGGTAGAGTGGGTGGTAGGGTGGGTGGTAGAGTGGGTGGTAGAGTGGGTGGTAGGGTGGGTGGTCGGGTGGGTGGTAGAGTGGGTGGTAGGGTGGGTGGTAGAGTGGGTGGTAGGGTGGGTGGTAGGGTGGGTGGTAGAGTGGGTGGTAGGGTGGGTGGTAGGGTGGGTGGTGGGTGGTAGAGTGGGTGGTAGGTGTGGGTGGTACCAGTGGGGTGGTAGGGTGGGTGGTAGGTGGGTGGTAGAGTGGGTGGTAGGGTGGGTGGTACGGTGGGTGGTAGGGTGGGTGGTAGAGTGGGTGGTAGGGTGGGTGGTAGGGTGGGTGGTAGGGTGGGTGGTAGAGTGGGTGGTAGGGTGGGTGTGTATCTGCGTGTGTTTGACCTGTAGAGCGTTGGCCAGTGTGTCTCCAGGCGCTGCCATGGCTGCCAGTATAGCCGTGGTCGTCGTGCCGATGTTGGACCCTAGTGACAGAGGGTACGCCCTCTCAATGCTGATCACACCAATACCTACACACACACACACAGAACACTTAGTACCATACACATAAACATGACATAACCTATAGATGCATTTACCATAGAGAGGAGAGGAGAGGAGAGGAGAGGAGAGGAGAGGAGAGGAGAGGAGAGGAGAGGCGAGGCGAGGCGAGGCGAGGCGAGGCGAGGCGAGGGGAGGGGAGGGGAGAGGAGGGAGAGGAGAGGAGAGGAGAGGAGAGGAGAGGAGAGGAGAGGCGAGGCGAGGCGAGGCGAGGCGAGGCGAGGGGGGGGAGGGGAGGGGAGGGGAGGGAGAGGAGAGGAGAGGAGAGGAGAGGAGAGGAGAGGAGGGAGAGGAGAGGAGAGGAGAGGAGATACAGAGAGGAGAGGAGAGGAGAGGAGAGGAGAGGAGAGGAGAGGAGAGGAGAGGAGAGGAGAGGAGAGGAGGAGGAGACTCACCAACGAGTGGAGTGATAGCAGAGGTGAAGACTGAACTACTCTGGACGATGAAGGTCATTCCAGCTCCGACCAGGATGGCGATGTAACCAGTCACCCAGCCGAAGGGGAACGGGAAATCTGCAAACACACACACACATACACAAATAATCATTTCTACATCCCTGTGAGCATGATGGCAAAATACCTCCCTGCACGTTCTCACTGCAAAAAAAAAACTCCAGATAAGGATCAGTGCGCTGAGGTGTGTGTGTGTGTGGGCAGCCAAATTTGCTGCCACTGTCAGAATACACATTAGCGTTTCATCTTTGTTCCCTACAATTGCCCCACTTGTGAGATATTACATTGATAGCTTGATATCAAACGTCCTTGTCGTGTGATTTATCATAGTAGCAGGCAGCAGCAATCTAAATGATAATCTATGATCAGACCAAAAACATGCGCGGAAACGTGACCTCGCATGTGTTGTCGTGCGTTAGAACAGCCCTTAGCCGTGGTATATTGGCCATATACCACACCACCTCGGGGTTAATTCGATAACTGGATTTAGAAAAAAAAAGAGCTGGAATAAATGTACTCATATAACGCTGTCCCTCTATGAATGCGATTTTACTGCTAAGAAAAACATTCAAAATAAAAGTCCTCGTCAAACTTCCCGTTCCATGGCTACTACTACTTCCGGGTCAGCTTCGTTCCATGCAATGACATTGTACCAAACATTTACGAAATCTATTCGGGGAGTGTGTCTGTTCACGTTGTTGCTGTACATGTTATGAAAGACAAAGTTGACCGACACAGTTTTACAATATGACACCAATGTCCCCTGTAGCTCAGTTGGTAGAGCATGGCGCTTGCAACGCCAGGGTTGTGGGTTTCGTTTCCCACGGGGGGGGGCAGTATGAAAAATGTATGCACTAACTAAATGTAAGTCGCTCTGGATAAGAGCGTCTGCTGTATGACTAAAATGTAAAATCCCCATCATCACATCATCACCACCATCATCATCATCACATCATCACCACCATTGTCCTCTTCCTCCCCCTCTGTCTCACCCGTGTTGAGGACCTTCTTGATGACTACGGCCACCTGTCCCTTGAGCACGGAGTTGAGCAGCTTGACGATGAGGACGAGGCAGGAGCACAGCACCAGCAGAGACAGAGCCAGCAGGATCAGACCTACCACTAGGTCAGACAGGTCCACGTTCACAAAGATGTGATTACCTGGGGGAGGGAGAACACACACACACACAGACAGACACACACACAGACACAGAGACACAACATTACTGCAATGTTGCTAAAACACATCTGGCTGGTCCAGCGTGTTAAATTGCGATATGAATTGGGATAAAAGTATCCACAGTATTTGTGAGAAGACTCAGTGTGAAAGGTGGACAGATGACTGCATCCCAAACTGCACCCTATTCCCTATATAGTGCACTACTTTAGACCAGAGAATGGCACCCTATTCCCTATATAGTGCACTACTTTGGACCAGAGAATGGCACCCTATTCCCTATATAGTGCACTACTTTAGACCAGAGAATGGCACCCTATTCCCTATATAGTGCACTACTTTGGACCAGAGAATGGCACCCTATTCCCTATATAGTGCACTACTTTAGACCAGAGAATGGCACCCTATTCCCTATATAGTGCACTACTTTAGACCAGAGAATGGCACCCTATTCCCTATATAGTGCACTACTTTAGACCAGAGAATGGCACCCTATTCCCTATATAGTGCACTACTTTGGACCAGGGCCCCATCGGTCCCATGCAGGGAATAGGGTGCCACAGTGTTTACTGTTCGTTGACTGTGTACGTACATTTCTGTATGTTGTAGGTCTCTGAGATGTTGCGGAGGGTGTAGCAGAGGTCAGGGGAACACCAGCAGAGGGCTGGGGAGGTGCAGTTCTCTGGACCAGGGACCGTCTCGTTCCTCAGCGTCTGGAACACACATACACATAAGTGTTGGAGTATGTTTGGTGTGTAGTTAGCGTGTTTGGTTAGCGTGTTGGAGTATGTTTGGTGTGTAGTTAGCGTGTTTGGTTAGCGTGTTGGAGTATGTTTGGTGTGTAGTTAGCGTGTTTGGTTAGCGTGTTGGAGTATGTTTGGTGTGTAGTTAGCGTGTTTGGTTAGCGTGTTGGAGTATGTTTGGTGTGTAGTTAGCGTGTTTGGTTACCGTGTGGAGTATGTTTGATGTGTAGTTAGTGTGTTGGTTACCGTGTTGGAGTATGTTTGGTGTGTAGTTAGCGTGTTTGGTTACCGTGTTGGAGTATGTTTGGTGTGTGTAGTTAGCGTGTTTGGTTACCGTGTTGGAGTATGTTTGGGTGTGTAGTTAGCGTGTTTGGTTACTGTTTTGGGAGTATGTTTGGGGTGTAGTTAGCATGTTTGGTTACCGTGTTGGAGTATGTTTGGTGTGTAGTTTAGCGTGTTTGGTTACAGTGTTGGAGTATGTTTGGTGTGTAGTTAGAGTGTTTGGTTAGCGTGTTGGAGTATGTTTTGGTGTGTGTAGTTAGCGTGTTTGGTTAGCGTGTTGGTATTTTTGGTGTGTAGTTAGCGTGTTTGGTTACCGTGTTGGAGTATGTTTGATGTGTAGTTAGTGTGTTTGGTTACCGTGTTGGAGTATGTTTGGTGTGTAGTTAGCGTGTTTGGTTACCGTGTTGGAGTATGTTTGGTGTGTAGTTAGCGTGTTTGGTTACCGTGTTGGAGTATGTTTGGTGTGTAGTTAGCGTGTTTGGTTACTGTGTTGGAGTATGTTTGGTGTGTAGTTAGCATGTTTGGTTACCGTGTTGGAGTATGTTTGGTGTGTAGTTAGCGTGTTTGGTTAGCGTGTTGGAGTATGTTTGGTGTGTAGTTAGCGTGTTTGGTTACCGTGTTGGAGTATGTTTGGTGTGTAGTTAGCATGTTTGGTTAGCATGTTGGAGTATGTTTGGTGTGTAGTTAACATGTTTGGTTACCGTGTTGGAGTATGTTTGGTGTGTAGTTAGCATGTTTGGTTACCGTGTTGGAGTATGTTGGTGTGTAGTTAACGTGTTTGGTTAGCGGGTTGGAGTATGTTTGGTGTGTAGTTAGCATGTTTGGTTACCGTGTTGAAGTATGGTTGGTGTGTAGTTAGTATGTTTGGTTAGCGTGTTGGAGTATGTTTGGTGTGTAGTTAACATGTTTGCTTAGCATGTTGGAGTATGTTTGGTGTGTAGTTAACATGTATGCTTAGCATATTGGAGTATGTTTGGTGTGTAGTTAACATGTTTGCTTAGCGTGTTGGAGTATGTTTGGTGTGTAGTTAGCGTGTTTGGTTACCGTGTTGGAGTATGTTTGGTGTGTAGTTAGCATGTATGGTTACCGTGTTGTAGTATCTTTAATGTGTAGTTAACATGTTTGCTTAGCATGTTGGAGTATGTTTGGTGTGTATTTAACATGTTTGTTTAGCGTGTTGGAGTATGTTTGGTGTGCATTTAGCATGTTTGGTTACCGTGTTGGAGTATGTTTGGTTTGCATTTAGCATGTTTGGTTACCGTGTTGGAGTATGTTTGGTGTGTAGTTAACATGTTTGCTTAGCATGTTGGAGTATTTTTGGTGTGCATTTTAGCATGTTTGGTTACCGTGTTGGAGTATGTTTGGTGTGTAGTTAACATGTTTGCTTAGCATGTTGGAGTATGTTTGGTGTGCATTTAGCATGTTTGGTTACCGTGTTGGAGTATGTTTGGTGTGTAGTTAACATGTTTGCTTAGCATGTTGGAGTATGTTTGGTGTGTAGTTAACATGTTTGCTTAGCATGTTGGAGTATGTTTGGTGTGCATTTAGCATGTTTGGTTACCATGTTGGAGTATGTTTGGTGTGCAATTTAGCATGTATGGTTACCGTGTTGTAGTGTCTTTAATGTGTAGTTAACATGTTTGCTTAGCATGTTGGAGTATGTTTGGTGTTTATTTAACATGTTTGTTTAGCGTGTTGGAGTATGTTTGGTGTGCATTTAACATGTTTGTTTAGCGTGTTGGAGTATGTTTGGTGTGCATTTAGCGTGTTTGGTTACCGTGTTGGAGTATGTTTGGTGTGTAGTTAACATGTTTGCTTAGCATGTTGGAGTATGTTTGGTGTGTAGTTAACGTGTTTGGTTACCGTGTTGGAGTATGTTTGGTGTGTAGTTAGCATGTTTGCTTAGCATGTTGGAGTATGTTTGGTGTGTAGTTAGCGTGTTTGGTTACCGTGTTGGAGTATGTTTGGTGTGTAGTTAGCAGGTATGGTTAGCGTGTTGGAGTATGTTTTTGTGTAGTTAGCGTGTTTGGTTACCGTGTTGGAGTATGTTTGGTGTGTAGTTATCATGTATGGTTACCGTGTTGGAGTATCTTGAATGTGTAGTTAACTGTTTGCTTACCATGTTGGTAGTATGTTTTGTGTGTATTTAACATGTTTGCTTAGCGTGTTGGAGTATGTTTGGTGTGCATTTAGCATGTTTGGTTACCATGTTGGAGTATGTTTGGTGTGTAGTTAGCATGTTTGGTTAGCGTGTTGGAGTATGTTTGGTGTGTAGTTAGCATGTTTGGTTACCATGTTGGAGTATGTTTGGTGTGTAGTTAGCGTGTATGGTTACCGTGTTGTAGTGTATTTAATGTGTAGTTAACATGTTTGCTTAGCATGTTGGAGTATGTTTGGTGTTTATTTAACATGTTTGTTTAGCGTGTTGGAGTATGTTTGGTGTGCATTTAACATGTTTGTTTAGCGTGTTGGAGTATGTTTGGTGTGCATTTAGCGTGTTTGGTTACCGTGTTGGAGTATGTTTGGTGTGTAGTGTGTAGTTAACATGTTTGCTTAGCATGTTGGAGTATGTTTGGTGTGTAGTTAACGTGTTTGGTTACCGTGTTGGAGTATGTTTGGTGTGTAGTTAGCATGTTTGCTTAGCATGTTGGAGTATGTTTTGGTGTGTAGTTAACGTGTTTGGTTACCGTGTTGGAGTATGTTTGGTGTGTAGTTAGCATGTATGGTTACCGTGTTGGAGTATCTTTAATGTGTAGTTAACATGTTTGATTAGCATGTTGGAGTATGTTTGGTGTGTATTAAACATGTTTGCTTAGCGTGTTTGGAGTATGTTTGGTGTGTAGTTAACATGTTTGCTTAGCATGTTGGGTATGTTTTTGTGTGTAGTTAATGTGTTTGGTTACCGTGTTGGAGTATGTTTGGTGTGTAGTCAGCATGTATGGATACCGTGTTGGAGTATCTTTAAATGTGTAGTTAACATGTTTGCTTAGCATGTTGGAGTATTTTGGTGTATAGTTAACATGTTTGGTTAGCGGGTTGGAGTATGTTTGGTGTGTAGTTAACGTGTTTGGTTACCGTGTTGGAGTATGTTTGGTGTGTAGTTAGTGTGTTTGTTTACCGGGTTGGAGTATGTTTGGTGTGTAGTTAACATGTTTGGTTACCGTGTTGGAGTATGTTTCGTGTGTAGTTAGCATGTTTGGTTAGCTTGTTGGAGTATGTTTGGTGTGTAGTTAGCATGTTTGGTTACTGTGTTGGAGTATGTTTGGTGTGTAGTT
>CM072220.1:7388988-7398988 GCA_036851935.1 Coregonus suidteri
CCTCCCTCCTTCCTAAAAATGCTGACCGCCCGCCGTAATGAATCCTGAAAACGTAGATTTTTCGGGTCATCCTCGCTCCTCCTCCTCCCCCCCCACCCTGATTTCTCTACAAGACCGTGGAATATGGGCCTGACACCATGGAAAACAGGTGTCTTTCCTCTTCTTCTCTCTGAGTTCTCACTGAGAGCTTTGCAAACACGCCCAACGAACACTACAATTTGTCCTGCATGCCAAAGCAGGACAAAACAACCAACGTAGCCGGATCTCTGTGAAAAACGTAGAGGAGCCGCTACATCTACACTTGCATGAAACGTAATTTCAAACTGTTTGCAGAGTTCCTCATCAATTCCCAGCGCCTGATATCCTAATGTCCAGATTTTCAGAGGCCTGATATTCCAAAGGTGTTTCGGGGTTGGCCATTCCGGGTTTATGATTTGCTCCAACATCGTAGCCTAGAGACCACACGCGTGGCAGTTGCTGTGGTGCGAGGAAAAACGTGCCTTTTATCTCTCACAGAACCAGAAACCTCAAGAAATGCAGATTGATCTTTTCTTCTCTCTCCCTCTACGTCCCCTCTCTTCTGTCTCCCACTCCTCCGTCCTCTCCTCTCCCTCATCCTCTCTCCCGTCCTTCCGATCTCCTCCTCCCTTCTCTCTCCTCTCCTCCTCTCTCTCTGCCTCTGATAGACTCCTCTCCTCTGCGTTGCCTCCAAAAATCTATGTCCTTAAGATCTCCATACTCTCCACTCAATGTCCCTCTAATCTGGCCGGCTCATCCTTGCAACCTCTGCTCATCATGCCTCTCCCTATTGGTGGGTCCTCTCCTTGTGGTGCCGCTCCGTGCTCGCTTCAACCCTCTTCTCTTGCTGGCTCTCCTAGGCTTCGCCCTCTCTTCTCCCCCTCACTCGACCCCTCTCGTTCCATGGAAGGGCCGCTTTCTCCTCTCCTCTCGCTGGCGCCAGGTCGCCAGGCCTACCATCTCCTTGCTCCCCTCATGGAGGTTCCTCCATCATCCACCCCGGCCGCTCCTCTCGCTACCCTCTGTGAGTATCCATCTTCCTCGCTCCTCGATCCTCACCTGATAGCTTCTGAAAATAACATCCTCCTCCTCTTCTCCTCTCTCCTTTTTCCTTCTCCTAAGTTCTAATTACATTTTTCCTGCATCTCCGCGTACTCACTACTTAACTTCTTACTGCCGGTCTGTTCTCTCAGCAAGTTTAAAAAATATATATAATTCAGAATACACAAACACCTCTCAGAGTAGGCTTATAATTTAGCCACCGAGGATCATAGCTCTCTCTCTTTCCTTCCTTCTTTCTATAACCTAGCTGTGGATATAGCCGAATAGCAAGGGCATTGCCTACAGTCGGGGGGAACGCGCGGCAAATCTCCCTCAGGCGAACAGCATGCACCAAAACGGCCGCTCTTTCAAATCTCCCCAATCTCCTCCATCTCAAAATACAATCGTGTCAATCCTATCTTAAAATCAAAACCCTCTCTGGGAAATCTCAAAGCAAAAAAACATCTCAAAATGCTCCTCAAAGTTTGGAAAGCTAAAATGACTCCCGCTGAAACAAACGTATGTATCTGTCTGTAGGCCTAGTGAGCGACTGAACAGGCATATTGTTTTTACAATCTAAAACGAGAGAGAGAGGCTTTTTGGCACATCGGCCATCGCTGGTGATCTGATCTGTGCAGGGAGGTGAAACTAGAAAGGTTTTTTTAGGACTGTAATTCCTCCTCATTTTGTACAAAATGTCTCCACACACTACTAGACCTAAAAAACAGGCTATTGGTGGATCTCAAAACTACGACGGGTTGTTGATGCATTTTAATTGATAATCTAGACAGATTCTCCTTTGTCCGTGTCAAAGTAAGCAACGCTGAGTATTTCAATCATATTGTGGCGGTATTAAAAAAATACTCCCATTCTCGCAAAGTCTCTCCAGTCATGTAAAATGACCCATCGCAGAATTGCAATGAAATGCGTTTATAAAAAGGCCAAAAAATCTTCCTTTCCGGGACCATAGGCTACGAAAAAACGTCTCTGCAAGCGCCTTCCTACCCTTTACTGCTCTAGTCTCTCCAGACCACTGTGTATTGCGTGGGGATGATATGCAATCCTCTTTGGTCCCAATGCTCCCCCTATTATAAAGGTGATTGGATCTCCCCAACCAGCTCACCTCCCCATCAGAGCTCCTCTCTCAAAACGTCACTCCACCTATCTCACGATTACTTTTTGTTTTTGGCACCTCCTCCCCCATCGCATCTACCTTTTCAAATGATAGCACAAACGCTGGTTTACATGTGCAAGAAATACATTATAACATCACTACACAGATTCTCAGCTAAACTTTATATATTCACATCACCACAGACGTCACACCACACACACCGCAGGGCTAGGCACTCCTGCCCGCGCACGCACACACACACACACACATCCACATAACCGACACACGGAACACACAGCACCTCCAATCTCACACACTCACAGGTCACACGACAAACAAATTATGATTTATAACTTACTTCCCCATCTGAGTTGATCATCTTTGTGCTTCTCTGTGGGATCCTGTTGATTTCTGGTCCTCCCAGTTCAGGTCGAATGAAGCCATAGTCTGTGGAGGAGAGACATCAGATAGTTCTCTCTCTCTCTCTCTCTCTCTCTCTCTCTCTCCTCCTCTATCCTCCTTCTCTACATCTCTCTTCTCCTCTCTCTCTTCAGAATCTCCTCGTCTCTGAGTCCGATCTCTCTCTACCTCTCTCTCTCTCGTCCTCTTTCTCTCTTCACTCTGTCTCTCTCCTTCTCTCTCTCTCTCCTCTTCCTCCACTCTCTGTGGTCTCCTCATCTCTCCCTCTCTGGTCTCTCTCCTCGTCTCTTCCTCTCCTCTCTCTCTCTCTCTCTCTCCATCTCTCCGTCGCTCTCTCTCGCTCTCTCTCCTTTCTCTCTCTGTCTCTCAATCTCTTCTCCTGTCTCTGTCTCTCCTCCTCCCTCTCTCTCCTCTCGTCCTCTCTCCTCTCTCTCTCGTCTCATCTCTCTCTCTTCTTCTCCTCTCCTCTCTCTCCACTCTCTCGTCCCGATCTCTCCTCTCTCTCTCTCTCTCTCTCCTCATCTCTCTCCTTTCCCTCTCTCTCTCTTCTCTCTTCTCCTATCCTCTCTCTGTCGATCCTCTCTCTCTTCTCCTCCTCTCCGTTTCCTCCTCCTCTCTCCTTCCTCGTCTCTTCCCCTCCCTCTCTTTTCCTCCTCTCCCTCTCTTTCCTCTCTCCTCTCTTTCTCTCGCTCTCACTCCTCTGTCCTCTCCTGTCCCCCTCTTCTTCTTCCGAATCTCTCTCTCCTTCTCGTCTCTCTGGTCTCTTCTCTCTCTCTCTCTCTCTCTCCTCTCTTCCTCGCTCTCTCTCTCTCTGTCTTCCTCTCTCTCTCTCTCCTCTCTCTCTCTCTTCCTCTCTCTCTCTCTCTCTCTCTCTCTCTCTCTCTCCTCTTCCCCCTCTCCTCTCTCTCTCTCCTCTCACGTTCCTGAGGATCTCTCTCTCCCTCTCGTCTCATCTCTCTCTCCCATCTCTCTCTCTCCTCTCCCTCTCTCAGTCTCCTCTCTCTCTCTCTTCTCGTCCTCCTCTCCTCTCTCTCTTCTCTTCCTGTCTCTCTTCTCCTCCTTCCTCTCTCCTCGCTCTCCAACTCTCTCCCTCTCCCTCTCTCTTCTCTCCCTCCATCTTCTCTCCTCTCCTCTCCTCTCTCTCCTCATTCCTCTCTCTCTCGCTCTCCTTTCCTCTCCTCTCTCTCCTCTTCTCTCTCTCGTCTCTCCCTCTTCGGCCTCCTCTTCTCTCTCCGTCTCTCATCCTCACATTCCTCTCTCAATTCCTCTCCCTCTCCTCTCTCTCTGTCTCTCCTCTCTTCGCCTCTCTCTCTCCTCTCTTCCTCCTCCTCTCCCGTCTCTCCTCCTCTTCTCTCTCAGTCCCTCTCTTCTCCCTCCTCATCCTCTCTCCTCCTCCTCTCCTCTCCTCTCCTCTCTCCTCTCTTCTCCTCCTCTCTCTTCTCCTCTTCTCTCTCTTGCTCTCTCTTCTCAGTCTTAACTCCTCTCTCTCTCAATCTCCACCCTCTCTCTCTCTCTTCTCATTCTCTCTCTCTCACATCTCCTCCGTCCGTCTCTCTCTCTCCATCCTCCTCTCTTCGTCTCCTTCTCCCTCTCTCATCTCCCCTCTCTCGCCTCTCTCCTCTCCTCTCCTCTTCTCGCTCCTCTCCCTCCTCCTCTCTCTCCTCTCTCTTCCTCTCCTCTCTCTCTCTCCTCTTCTCTCCCCTCGTCCCTCTCTCTCTCTTCTCTCTCCTCCTCTCTTCTCTCTTCTCTCCTCTCTCTCTCTCTCTCCTCTCTCTCCTCTCTCTCTCTCGTCTCTCTCTCTCTGTCTCTCTCCTCTCTTCTCCTCTCTCAGTCTCTCTCTCGTCTCATCTCTCTTCTCTCTCTCTCTCTCATCCTTCTTTCTCTCTCACTCTCTCTCCTCTTTCATCTCTCTGTCTCTCTCTCTCTTTCTGTCCTCTCTCTCCTTCTCCCTTCTCCCCTCCTCTCCTCTCTCTCTCCCTCTCTCATCTCATCCTCTTTCTCTCATCTCGTCTCTCTCTCTCCTTCTCGCTTCGTTCCTCCTCCTCTCTCTCCTCCTGCCTCTCTCTCTCCTCTCATCTCTCGTGCTCTCTCTCCACTCCTCAATATATGTAATACAACTAGACAATATATCAAATAAAACTCCTCAATATAAGTAATATAACTGCAACATATTAAATAAAACACCTAGAAATATAAAAATGTATCATTTTAATATATAACATATAACAGCAACATATCATACTGTTTAATTGCCTAATTCCATTATGATCCTGCTGTATTTTCCTTCCTTGGTATTCAGCTATCTGTCTTCCCCCAACTCTGACTATTCGATCACTTTCTGAATCCCCTGATCACTTTGATGATCACAACTAGCAAACTAGCCTCAGTATTAGCCTTAAATCAGCCCAAGTACTCTTCACTTTCCAATCAAACCTATTGATAAAGTTGTGGAATCCTGTTAAGGGAGCGTCAGGCTGTCTGTCCTCTCTCCACCTGAGACCTGATGGTTCCACTCTAATATGAATAACTACCAGATCCACACCAGCTGCCAACACACACACACACACACACACACACACACACACACACACACACACACACACACACACACACACACACACACACACACACACACACACACACACACACACACACACACACAAGCCTGCATACACACACACACACACACAAACAACCATGTACACATTCAGACACACACACACACACACACACACACACACATACATACACACACACAAGCCTGCATACACACACACACACACCTGCACACACACACACACACACACACACACACACACACACACACACACACACACACAAACAACCATGTACACATTCAGACACACACACACACACACACACACACACACAAGATGGCAATTTTACACATCAAACTCATCAAAACAGAGATCAAAGGTTTGTTATTGTTTGTTAGAATTAATTTACAAACTGTGTCTCTTATCAGCGTTCTATTTCCCAACGATGTCCTCTTATCAGCGTTCTATTTCCCAAACGATGTCCTCTTATCAGCGTTCTATTTCCCAACGATGTCCTCTTATCAGCGTTCTATTTCCAACGATGTCCTCTTATCAGCGTTCTATTTCCCAACGATGTCCTCTTATCAGCGTTCTATTTCCAAACGATGTCCTCTTATCAGCGTTCTATTTCACAACGATGTCCTCTTATCAGCGTTCTAGTTTCCACAACGATGTCCTCTTATCAGTGTTCTATTTCACAACGATGTCCTCTTATCAGCGTTCTATTTCACAACGATGTCCTCTTATCAGCGTTCTATTTCACAACGATGTCCTCTTATCAGCGTTCTATTTCACAACGATGTCCTCTTATCAGCGTTCTATTTCACAACGATGTCCTCTTATCAGCGTTCTATTTCCTCAACGATGTCCTCTTATCAGCGTTTCTTTTCTCATAGAGAGTATTATGTCCTCTTATCAGCGTTCTATTTCATCAAAGATGTCCTCTTATCAGTAGTTCTATGTTGTTATTGTCATCATAGAGATGTTAACTGTTATCAGCGTTTGTTGTTATCACATACGAGGTTAACTCAAATATAGTATTGTTGTTTTCATCATATAGAGTATTAACTGTTTATAGTAGTATTGTTGTTGTCATCATATGTATTAACTGTTATAGTAGTATTGTTGTTGTCATCATAGAGAGTATTAAAACTGTTATAGTTGTCATCATAGAGAGTATTAACTGTTATAGTAGTATTGTTGTTGTCATCATAGAGAGTATTAACTGAGGGTTATGGTAGTATTGTTGTTGTCATCATAGAGAGTATTAACTGTTATAGTAGTATTGTTGTTGTCATCATAGAGAGTATTAACTGTTATAGTAGTATTGTTGTTGTCATCATAGAGAGTATTAACTGTTATAGTAGTATTGTTGTTGTCATCATAGAGAGTATTAACTGAGTATTAACTGAGGTATTAACTGTATAGTAGTATTGTTGTTGTCATCATAGAGAGTATTAACTGTTATAGCAGTATTGTTGTTGTCATCATAGAGAGTATTAACTGTTATAGCAGTATTGTTGTTGTTATCATAGAGAGTATTAACTGTTATAGTAGTATTGTTGTTGTCATCATAGAGAGTATTAACTGAGGGTTATAGTAGTATTGTTGTTGTTATCATAGAGAGTATTAACTGTTATAGTAGTATTGTTGTTATCGTCATAGAGAGTATTAACTGAGGGTTATAGTAGTATTGTTGTTGTTATCATAGAGAGTATTAACTGTTATAGTAGTATTGTTGTTATCTTCATAGAGAGTATTAACTGTTATAGGGTTATCATAGAGAGTATTAACTGTTATAGTTATTGTTGTTGTTATCATAGAGAGTATTAACTGTTATAGTAGTATTGTTGTTGTTATCATAGAGAGTATTAACTGTTATATAGTATTGTTGTTGTCATCATAGAGAGGATTAACTGTTATAGCAGTATTGTTGTTGTCATCATAGAGAGTATTAACAGTTTTAGCAGTATTGTTTATTTATTATGGATCCTCATTAGTTCCTGCCAAGGCAGCATCTACTCTTGTTGTTGTCATCATAGAGAGTATTAACTGTTATAGCAGTATTGTTGTTATCATAGAGAGAATGAACTGAGTGTTATGCAGTGGAATGTTCCTGGTACAGCCTGGTCATGTTATCTAAAGGGACGCTAATATGATGATGATGCTAGTACATCTTATCTATTAACACACACACACAATTAATTTACAAACTGTGTCTCTTATCAGCGTTCTATTTCACAACGATGTCCTCTTATCAGCGTTCTATTTCACAACGATGTCCTCTTATCAGCGTTCTATTTCACAACGATGTCCTCTTATCAGCCTTCTATAGCTTATTGGTCTGCCTCAATGACCTGCTGTCATTAACTAAAAAAACTCACCACTCTACTGACTCAAATATCAGGGTGTTGATTTGAGTCACATGGTTTGACACACCACTCTCACTAACTCAAATATCAGGGTGTTGATTTGAGTCACATGGTTTGACACACCACTCTACTAACTCAAATATCAGGGTGTTGATTTGAGTCACATGGTTTGACACACCACTCTCACTAACTCAAATATCAGGGTGTTGATTTGAGTCACATGGTTTGACACACCACTGTCACGCCCTGGCTCTAGGGACTCTTTTAAGTTGAGCCAGGGTGTGTAGAGTTTATGTTTTGTGCTCATTGTGTCTAGTCTAGTTTTTGTACATCTATGTTGGCCAGAGTGGTTCTCAATCAGAGGCAACGAGTATCAGCTGTTGCTGGTTGTCTCTGATTGGGAACCATATTTAGTCAGGTGGTTTTCCCACAGTGTTTGTGGGATCTTGTTCCGTGTTGGTTTGTGTTTTGCACCTGTGGACGTCACGTATCGATTTGTTGTTTTGTTCGTGTATCATTTAATAAATAAGTATGTTCACCTTCCACGCTGCACCTTGGTCCTCTATATCCGACGATCGTAACAACCACTCTACTAACTCAAATATCAGGGTGTTGATTTGAGCCAGATGGTTTGACACACCACTCTACTAACTCAAATATCAGGGTGTTGATTTGAGTCACATGGTTTGACACACTACTCTCACTAACTCAAATATCAGGGTGTTGATTTGAGTCACATGGTTTGACACACCACTCTACTAACTCAAATATCAGGGTGTTGATTTGAGTCACATGGTTTGACACTCCACTCTACTAACTCAAATATCAGGGTGTTGATTTGAGTCACATGGTTTGACACACCACTCTCACTAACTCAAATATCAGGGTGTTGATTTGAGTCACGTGGTTTGACACACCACTCTACTAACTCAAATATCAGGGTGTTGATTTGAGTCACATGGTTTGACACACCACTCTACTAACTCAAATATCAGGGTGTTGATTTGAGTCACATGGTTTGACACACCCACTCTCACTAACTCAAATATCAGGGTGTTGATTTGAGTCACATGGTTTGACACACCACTCTACTAACTCAAATATCAGGGTGTTGATTTGAGTCACATGGTTTGACACACCACTCTACTAACTCAAATATCAGGGTGTTGATTTGAGTCACATGGTTTGACACACCACTCTCACTAACTCAAATATCAGGGTGTTGATTTGAGTCACATGGTTTGACACACTACTCTCACTAACTCAAATATCAGGGTGTTGATTTGAGTCACAAGGTTTGACACACAACTCTCACTAACTCAAATATCAGGGTGTTGATTGAGTCACATGGTTTGACACACCACTCTCACTAACTCAAATATCAGGGTGTTGATTTGAGTCACATGGTTTGACACACCACTCTCACTAACTCAAATATCAGGGTGTTGATTTGAGTCACATGGTTTGACACACTACTCTCACTAACTCAAATATCAGGGTGTTGATTTGAGTCACATGGTTTGACACACCACTCTCACTAACTCAAATATCAGGGTATTGATTTGAGTCACGTGGTTTGACACACCACTCTCACTAACTCAAATATCAGGGTGTTGATTTGAGTCACGTGGTTTGACACACCACTCTACTAACTCAAATATCAGGGTGTTGATTTGAGTCACATGGTTTGACACACTACTCTCACTAACTCAAATATCAGGGTGTTGATTTGAGTCACAAGGTTTGACACACAACTCTCACTAACTCAAATATCAGGGTGTTGATTTGAGTCACATGGTTTGACACACCACTCTCACTAACTCAAATATCAGGGTGTTGATTTGAGTCACATGGTTTGACACACCACTCTCACTAACTCAAATATCAGGGTGTTGATTTGAGCCACATGGTTTGACACACCACTCTCACTAACTCAAATATCAGGGTGTTGATTTGAGTCACGTGGTTTGACACACCACTCTACTAACTCAAATATCAGGGTGCTGATTTGAGTCACATGGTTTGACACACCACTCTCACTAACTCAAATATCAGGGTGTTGATTTGAGTCACATGGTTTGACACACCACTCTCACTAACTCAAATATCAGGGTGTTGATTTGAGCCACATGGTTTGACACTCCAGCCATCGTCCTAGTTCTAACACAAAGGACCATACTGCCAAAATAGAATACAAAAGAGACTTTCTTTTTGATTGAGGGAAGAAACACATTGTGTCTTAGTGGTCTAACTTTCAGTTGGAATTCAGAGTTAATCGACACTATTTTTCACACACAACCTCAACCACAAGTACCGTAATTCAGATTGTTTAGATTCTGTTCAGATTCTGCAAGGCACACCATTTTTCTTCCTGAAAATGACCCTTTCTTGTTTGCAACAGAACAATTTAATTCAATATGAATCAAAGCAAATTACAAAACACAGGACACAAAGCACAAAGGGTATGAAGTTACAAA
>CM072220.1:7403001-7413001 GCA_036851935.1 Coregonus suidteri
CTGACTCTAACTCTGTTAACACCCCTTTGTTTAACTCTGTTAACAAAACCTGACTCAAAAACTTTAACACACGGGACTTAACCCTGTTAACCCCCGGGAACTCTAATTTCTTTTAAAAACCCCACCTGACTCTAACGTGTTAAAACACCTGACTCTAACTCTGTTAACACACCTGACTTCTAACTCGTTAACACACCTGACCTAAACCTCTGTTAACACACCTGACTCAACTCTGTAACACACTGACTCTAACCCTGTTAACACACCTGGGAACTCTAACTTCTGTTAAAACACCTCGACTCTAACTCTGTTAACACACACACCTGACTCTCTAACGTATTGAACACACCTGACTCTAACTCTTGTAAACACACCGTGACTCTAACTCTGTTAACAAACCTGACTCTAACTCTGTTAACACACCTGACTCTAACTCTGTTAACACACATGAGTTAAACTCTGTTAACACACCTGACTCTAAACTCTGTTAACATCACCTGACTCTAACTCTGGAACACACCTTGACTCGACGAACTCTCGGTTTGTTAACACACACTGTTAACACCACCTGACTCTAACGTGTTAACACACCTGACTCTCTAACGTGTTAACACACCTGACTCTACTCTGTTAACACACTGACTCTAACTCTGTAACACACTCTGACTCTAACTCGTAACACACCTGACTCTAACCTTGTTAACACACCTGACTCTTTTAACTCTGTTAACACACCTGACTTAACTCTGTTACAACCACTGACTCTGGCTAGTTAACACACCTGACTCTAACTCTGTTAAACACAACATGACTCTAACTCTGTTACACACCTGACTCTGACGTGTAACACACCTGACTTCTAAGTGTTAACACACCTGAACTCTAACTCTGTTAACACACCGACTCTAACTCTGTTAACTCACCTGACTCTAACGTGTTAACACACCGACTCTAACGTATTAACACACCTGAACTCTAACGGTCTGTAAAAACACCTGACTCTAACTCTTGTTAACACACCCTGAACTCGGAGTCTGTTAACACACCTGACAGCTCTGAACGTGTTAACACACTCTAAGTCACCTCTGTTAACACACCTGACTCTAATCTGTTCAACACACGACTTCTTAACCCTTAACACACCTGACTCTAACTCTGTGAACACACCTGACTCTAAACTCTGGTACACCCTGACTCTAACTCTGTTAAACCACCTGACTATAAACCCTGTAACACACCTGACTCTGACAACTCTGTTAACACACCTGATCTAACTCTAGTTAACACCCTGACTCTTAACTCTGTTAACACACCTGACTCTAACGTGTTAACACACCTGACTTCTAACTCTGTTAACACACTGACTCGTGTGCTCTCGTTAACACACCTGACTCTAAACTCTAGTGTTAACACACCTGGACATGAACTCTGGTAACACCAGCTGACTATAACTGTGTTAAAACCACCTGACTCTAACTCTGTTTAACACACCTGATCTAATCTGTTAAACACCTGACTCTAACCTCTGTTACAACCTGACTATAACTCTGGTTAAACACACTGACTCTAACTCTGTTAACCAAACCTGAATTAACTCTGTTAACACACCGACTACACTCTGTTAACCACCTGAACTTCTAACGTGTAACATCACAACTGACTCTCAAACTCTGTTAACACACCCTGACCTCTAACTCTGTTAACACACCTGACTCTAACTCTGTTACACACCTGACTCTAACCTCGTGTAACACACCTGACTCTAACTCTGTTAAAACACCTGACTCTAATCGTGTTGAACACACCTGACTCTAACCCTGGTTAACACACCTGACTCTAACGTGTTAACACACCCTGACTCTAACTCTGTTAAACACACCTGACTGTTAACTCTGTTAACACACCCTGACTCTAACTCTGTTAAACACACTGACTCTAACGTGTGTAAACACACCTGACTCTACGTGTCTGTTAAAAACACACCTGGACTCTAACTCTGTTAACACACCTGACTCTAACTCTGTTAACACACCCTCTGACTCTAACTCTGTTAACACACCTGACTCTAACGTGTTAACACACCTGACTCTAACTCTGTTAACACACCTGACTCTAACTCTGTTAACCACCACCTGACTCTAACTCTGTTAACACACCTGACTCTAACTCTGTTTACACACACCTGACCTAAGTAACTGACTACTAACTCTGAACACACCTGACTCTAACTCTTAACACACTGACTCTAACTCTGTTACCCACACCTGACTCTAACTCTGTTAACAACACCTGACTCTAACTCTGTTAACACACTGACCTCAACGTGTTTTAACACACCTGACTCTAACTTGTTAAACACACCTGACTCTAACGTGTTAACACACCTGACTCTAAATCTGTTAAACACATCTGACTCTAACTCTGTTAAACACACCTGACTCTAACTCTGTTAACACACCTGACTCTAACGTTTCTGTTAAACCACACCTGACTCTAACTTGTTAACACACCTGACTCTACCGTGTAACACCCTGACTCTAACCCTGTTACACAACTGACATCTAACTCTGTTAACCACACCTGACTCTAACTCTGTTTAACACACCTGACTCTAACTCTGTTAACACACCTGACTCTACTTGTTAACACACCTGCCTCTAACGTGTTACACAACAGAACTCTCTAACGTGTTAACACACCTGACTCTAACTCCTGTTAACCACACCTGACTCTAACTCTGTTAACACACCTGACACACTAACTCTGTTAACACACCTGACTCTAACTCTGTTAACACACCTGACTCTAACGTGTTTAACACACCTGACTCTAACTCTGTTAACACACCTGACTCTAACTCTGTTACCACACCTGACTCTAACTCTGTTAACACACCTGACTCTAACTCTGTTAACACACCTGACTCTACTCTACACACCTGACTAACGTGTTAACACACCCTGACTCTAACTTGTGTTAACACACCTGACCTGACTTAACAACACCTGACTCTAACTCTGTAAAACCACTACCTGAACTCTAACTCTAGTTAACAACACACCGACTCTAACTCTGTTAACACACCTGACTCTAACGTGTTAAAACACTGACCTAACTCTGTTAACACTAAACTGTTAACACTGTTAACACACCTGACTCTAACTCTGTTAACACACCTGGACTCTAACTCTGTTAACAACACTGACTCTAACTCTGTTAACACACCTGACTCTAACTCTGTTAACACACCTGACTAACTCTGTTAACACGACCTGAATCTAAACACCTGGTTAAACACACCTGACTAACTCGGTTTTAACACACCTGACTCTAAACTCTGTTAACACACCTCGACTCTAACGTGTTAACACACCTGACTCTAACGTGTTAACACACCTGACTCACTTACTCACCTAACTCTAAGTCGTTTAACACACCCTGACTCTAACTCTGTTAACACACCTGACTCTAACTCTGTTAACACCACTGACTCTAACTCTGTTAACACACCTGACTCTAACTGTGTTAACACACCTGACTCTAACTCTGTTACACACCTGACCTAAACCTCTGTTAACACACCGACTCTAACTATGTTTAAAACACCTGACTCTACTCTGTTAAAACACCTGACTCTAACTCGTTTAACACTCTGACTCTAACTGTTAACATACAGCTGACTCTCTGAACGTGTTAACACACCTGACTCTAACGTCTGTTAACACACCTGACTCTAACTCTGTTAACACACCTGACTCTAACTCTGTTAACACACCTGACTCTAATCACGCGTGTTAACACACCTGACTCTAACGTTATTAACACACCTGACTCTAACTCTGTAAACACACCTGGACTCTAACTCTGTTAACACACCTGACTCTAACTCTGTTAACACACCTGACTCTAACGTGTTTAACACACCTGAGTCTAACTCTGCTTAAACCTGACACCTGTGGACCACCTGACTCTAACTCTGTTTACACACACCTGACTCTAACCCTGTTAACACACCTGACTCTCTAACTCTGTTAACACACCTGACTCTAACTCTGTTAAACACACCCTGACTCTAACTCTGTTAACACACACCTGACTTCTAACCCTGTTAACACACCTGACTCTAACTCTGTTAACACACCTTGACTCTAACTCTGTTAACAACACCTGACTCTAACTCTGTTAACGTACACCTGACTCTAACGTGTTAACACACCTGACTCTAACTCTGTTAACACCACCTGACTCTAACTCTGTTACAAACCTACACTGACTCTAAACTCTGTTAACACACCTGACTCTAACTCTGTTAACACACCTGACTCTAACGTGTTAACACACCTGACTCTAACTCTGTTAACACACCTGACTCTAACTCTGTTAACACACCTGACTCTAACTCTGTTAACACACCTGACTCTAACTCTGTTAACACACCTGACTCTAACTCTGTTAACACACCTGACTCTAACTCTGTTAACACACCTGACTCTAACTCTGTTAACACACCTGACTCTAACGTGTTAACACACCTGACTCTAACTCTGTTAACACACCTGACTCTAACTCTGTTAAACACACCTGACTCTAACTCTGTTAACACACACACTGACTCTAACACTCTGTTAACACACTGACTCTAACCTCTGTTAACACACACTCTGTTAACACACCTGACTCTAACGTGTTGTTAACACACCTGACTCTAACTCTGTTAACACACCTGACCTCTAACTCTGTTAACACACACCTGACTCTAACTCTGTTAACACACCTGACTCTAACTCTGTGTAACAACACCTGACTCTAACTCTGTTAACACACCTGACTCTACTCTTTGTTAACACACCTGACTCTAACTCTGTTAAACACACCTGACTCTAACGTGTCTGGTTTAACACACCTGACTCTAACCTGTTAACACACCTGACTCTAACGTGTTAACACACCTGACTCAAACTCTGTTAACTCGTTACACACCTGACTCTAACTCTGTTAACACACCTGACTCTAAACTCTGTTAACACACCTGACTCTAACGTGTTAAACACACCTGACTCTAACTCTGTTAACACACCTGGACTCTAACTCTGTTAACACACCCTGACTCTAACTCTGTAACACACCTGACTCTAACTCTGTTAACACACCTGACTCTAACTCTGTTAACACACCTGACTCTAACTCTGTTAAACACACCTGACTCTAACGTGTTAACACACCTGACTCTAAACTCTGTTAACACACCTGACTCTAACTCTGTTAACACACCTGACTCTAACTCTGTTAACACACCTGACTCTAACTCTCGTTAACACACCCTGACTCTAACTCTGTTAACACACCTGACTTGACTCTAACGTGTTAACCACACATGACTCTAACTCTGTGTTAACACACCTGACTCTAACTCTGTAAACACCCTGACTCTAACTCTGTTAACACACCTGACTCTAACTTGTTAACACACCTGACTCTAACTCTGTTAACACACCTGACTCTAACTTTGTTAACACACCTGACTCTAACTCTGTTAACACACCTGACTCTAACGTGTTAACACACCTGACTCTAACCCTGTTAACACACCTGACTCTAACGTGTTAACACACCTGACTCTAACTCTGTTAACACACCTGACTCTAACCTCTGTTTAACCACCCTGACTCTAACTCTGTTAACACACCTGACTCTAACGTTTGTTAACACACCTGACTCTAACTCTGTTACACACCTGACTCTAACCCTGTTAACACACCTGACTCTAACTCTGTTAACACACCTGACTCTAACTCTCTAACTCTGTTAACACACCTGACTCTAACTCTGTAACACACCTGAACTCTAACGTTCGTTAACACACCTGACTCTAACTCTGTTTAACACACCTGACTCTAACTCTGTTAACACACCTGACTCTAACTCTGTAACACACCTGACTCTAACTCTGTTAACACACCTGGACTCTAACTCTGTTAACACACACACCTGACTCTAACGTGTTAACACACCTGACTCTAACTCTGTTAACACACCTGACTCTAACTCTGTTAACACACTGACTCTAACTCTGTTAACCACCTGACTCTAACTCTGTTAACACACTGACTCTAACTCTGTTAACACACCTGACTCTAACGTGTTAACACACCTGACTCTAACTCCTGTTAACACACCTGACTCTAACTCTGTTAACACACCTGACTCTAACTCTGTTAACAACACCTGACTCTAACTTGGTTGTTTTTAAAAAAAAAAACCCCCAAACAACCCCCCACCTTTTTTTGGTCTGTGGAACCTCCTAACTCTACGTGTTAACCACACCTGACTCTAACTCTGTTAACACACCTGACTCTAACTTTAACACACTACTAACACACCTGACTCTAAACTCTGTTTAACACAACACACCTGACTCTTAACCCTGTTAACACACCTGACTCTAACTCTGTTAACACACACTGACTCTAACGTGTTTAACACACCTGACTCTAAACCCTGTTAAACACACCTGACTCTAACGTGTTAAAAACACCTGACTCTAACTCTGTAACACACCTGACTCTAACTTGTTAACACACAACCTGACTCCTAACTCTGTTAACAACACCTGACCTCTAAACGTGTTAAACACACTGACTCTAACGTGTTAACACACCTGACTCTAACTCTGTTAACACCACTTGACTCTAACTCTGTTAACACACTGACTCTAAACTCTGTTAACACACCTGGACTCTAACTCTGTTAAACCACACCTGGACTCTAACTCTGTTAACACACCTGACTCTAACTCTGTTAACACACCTGACTCTAACTCTGTTACCACACTGACTCTAACTCTGTTAACACACCTGACTCTAACGTGTTAACACACCTGACTCTAACCCTGTTAACACACCTGACTCTAACGTGTTAACACACCTGACTCTAACTCGTGTTAACACACCTGACTCTAACTCTGTTAACACACCACCTGACTCTAACTCTGTTAACCACACCTGACTCTAACTCTGTTAACACACCTGACTCTAACTCTGTTAAAACTCTGTTAACACACCTGACTCTAACTCTGTTAACACACCTGACTCTAACTCTGTTAACACACCTGACTCTAACTCTGTAACACCACCTGACTCTAACTCTGTTAACACACCTGACTCTAACTCTGTTAACACACCTGACTCTAACGTGTTTAACACACCTAGACTCTAACTCTGTTAACACACCTGACTCTAACTCTGTTAACACACTGACTCTAACTCTGTTAACACACCTGACTCTAACTCTGTTTACACACCTGACTCTCTTAACACCTCTGTTAACACACCTGACTCTAACGTATTAACACACCTGACTCTAACTCTGTTAACACACCTGACTCTAACTCTGTAACACACCTGACTCAACTCTGTTAAACACACCTGACTCTAACTCTGTTAACACACCTGACTCTAACTCTGTTAACACACCTGACTCTAACTCTGTTAACACACCTGACTCTAACTCTGTTAACACACCTGGACTCTAACGTGTTAACACACCTGACTCTAAACTCTGTTAACACCCTGACTCTAACTCTGTTAACACACCTGACTCTAACTCTGTTAACAACCTGACTCTAACCCTGTTAACACACCTGACTCTAACTCTGTTAACACACCGGACTCTAACGTTTTAAACACACCTGACTCTAACCCTGTTAACACACCTGACTCTACGTGTTAAAAAACACCTGACTCTAACTCCTGTTAACCACCACCTGACTCTAACTCTGTTAACACACCTGACTCTAACTCTGTTAACACACCTGACTCTAACGTGTAACACACCTGACTCTACGTGTTAACACACCTGACTCTAACTCTGTTAACACACCTGACTCTAACTCTGTTAACACACCTAACTCTAACTCTGTTAACACACCTGACTCTAACTCTGTTAACACACCTGACTCTAACTCTGTTAACACACCTGACTCTAACTCTGTTAACACACCTGACTCTAACTCTGTTAACACACCTGACTCTAACTCTGTTAACACACCTGACTCTAACGTGTTAACACACCTGACTCTAACTCTGTTAACACACCTGACTCTAACTCTGTTAACACACCTGACTGTAACTCTGTTAACACACCTGACTCTAACTCTGTTAACACACCTGACTCTAACGTGTTAACACACCTGACTCTAACTCTGTTAACACACCTGACTCTAACTCTGTTAACACACCTGACTCTAACTCTGTTAACACACCTGACTCTAACTCTGTTAACACACCTGACTCTAACGTGTTAACACACCTGACTCTAACTCTGTTAACACACCTGACTCTAACTCTGTTAACACACCTGACTCTAACTCTGTTAACACACCTGACTCTAACGTGTTAACACACCTGACTCTAACGTGTTAACACACCTGACTCTAACCTGTTAACACACACCTGACTCTAACTCTGTTAACACACCTGACTCTAACTCTGTTAACACACCTGACTCTAACTCTGTTAACACACCTGACTCTAACTCTGTTAACACACCTGACTCTAACTCTGTTAACACACCTGACTCTAACTCTGTTAACACACCTGACTCTAACGTGTTAACACACCTGACTCTAACGTGTTAACACACCTGACTCTAACTCTGTTAACACACCTGACTCTAACGTCTGTTAACACACCTGACTCTAACTCTGTTAACACACCTGACTCTAACTCTGTTAACACACCTGACTCTAACTCTGTTAACACACCTGACTCTAACTCATGAAATCATGGATAAAAGGAACTCAAAAGGTGTGATGATATTCATTAACAAACATTTTGATCTGAATGTGCAAAATACTCTGTTAACACACCTGACTAAGGAAGGTGTTAATCTTTTTGAATATGAAAGTGGATGAAAAAAACAGATTTGCCTCTGTTAATCTATAACGGTTAACCAAATCAGGATGATCCATACTTCTTCGAAAATATTTATACCAATTTATTTAACTTAGAGCAACAAACTGATTAAAATCGTTATGGTGGGAGACACACCACAGTTAGTTTACTACCTTAAAACACCTGAATCTAACGGGAATCACTCTACAACTCTAACATCAACGTGCAATTAAAAGGAAATCACAAATGTGATGATACACATTAGAAAAGTGGACATATTTGGATGAATGTGCAAAACCCAGACGTAGTGAGATAGTGCTGCAAGGAGATCTTTTAATCAAGTTAGTCGATGAAAAACTACTTTCTTGTCTCTTTCTCGCTTGCGTCCAAATCAGGGTTGAAAAAAGTTTATACCAATTAGGAGACAGAGGCATGCGATCGGATCATCATCGTTAATTGGCCTCCTATCACATAACTTTTATAGAATCACCACGTGGGGCGGGGATATTGGAAATGTAATCACAAAGTTTACTGGAGGACAATAATTTTTTTTCACTAAGACTCATTAATTAGATATACTGAATTTTTCCAGACAAAATAGGTTCAGCAAATCCCCTTAGATGTTTAGGATACCTTTAAATGTACCTTCAGAGGTCATTCAATTCAATATCATCAATAATACAAAATACGTTTCTGGATAAAGAGACAAGACTAACAAGGGAAATACATGAACTAATAGTACAGATAGATAACAATAAAAACGATACATTTACATTTTAGCAGACGCTCTTATCCAGAGCCACTTACAGTTAGTGAGTGCATACAATTTTTTTGTTAACTTCAAACCCACAACCCCTGGCGTTGCAAACACCATGCTCTACCAACCTTGAGCTTACATCCCTGCCGGCCCCTTATTCCCTCCCTAACTACCCTTAAACGACGCTAGGCCAATTGTGCGCCGCCCCCATGGGACTCCCGGTCGCAGCCAGCTACGACAGACGCTTGGATAGGATAAAGAGAGGATTTCTAGTGGCACAGCTAGCACTGCGATGCAGTGCCTTAGACCACTGCGCCACTCGGGAGGTACAAAGATACAAAGTACAAAAAGA
>CM072220.1:7418001-7450501 GCA_036851935.1 Coregonus suidteri
TGGCTTAAAGCCTGATGAATTTGCTGTGTTAAGAGGCACTCACCTCCTGGTTACACTAGTGACCATATTCCCCGTGCGTATCCCGCAAAGGCGGAGGTGTTGCTAACATTTACGATAGCAAATTTCAATTTACAAAAAACAAAAATGACGTTTTCATCTTTCGAGCTTCAGTCATGAAATCTATGCAGCCTCCTACTCATCACTTTTTTTATAGACTGTTTACAGGCCGTTGCTCCTGGGCATATACAGCGTTCCTCTCTGAGTTTCCTGAATTCCTATCAGACCTTGTAGTCATAAGCAGATCATATTCTAATTTTTGGTGATTTTAATATTCACATGGAAAAGTCCACAGACCCACTCCAAAAGTCTTTCGGAAGCCATTATCGACTCAGTGGGTTTTGTCCAACATGTCTCTGGACCTACTCACTGCCACAGTCATACTCGGGAACCTAGTTTTGTCCCATGGAATAAATGTTGTAGATCTTAATGTTTTTCCACAAAATCCTTGGACTTGGACCACCATTTTATTACGTTTGCAATCGCAACAAATAATCTGCTCAGACCCCCAACCAAGGAGCATCAAAAGTCGTGCTATAAATTCTCGACACACACAAAAATTCATTGATGCCCTCCAGACTCCTTCTGCCTACCCAAGGACGTCAGAGGACAAAAATCAGTTAAACCACTTAACTGAGAACCAAGTAACCTTGCGCAATACCCTAGATGCAGTTGCACCCCTAAAAAAACGAAAAAACGCATTTGTCATAAGAAACTAGCTCCCTGGTATACAGAAAATACCCGAGCTTGGAAGCAAGCTTCCAGGTAAATTGGAACGGAAATGGCGCCACACCAAACTGGAAGTCTTCCGACTAGCTTGGAAACACTGGACAGTACCGTGCATACCGAAGAGCCCTCACTGCTGCTCGACTCATCCTACTTTTCCAAAAATTAATCGAGGAAAAATAAGAACAATCCAAAATTTCGTTTTTTGATACTGTTGCAAAGCTAACTAAAAGCAGCATTCCCCAAGAGAGGATGGTTTTCACTTCAGCAGATTGTAAATTCATTGAACTTCTTTGAGGAAAAGATCATGACCATTAGAAAGCAAAATTACGGACTCCTCTTTGAATCTGCGTATTTCCTCCAGGGCTTAGCTGTCCTGGATCTGCAACAGCTCTGCGAGGGCCTGGGATCGTGAGAGGACAGCTTGTTAAGTGTTTTAGTACTATATCTCTTGACACAATGATGAAAATAATCATGGCCCTCTAAACCTTCAAGCTGCATACTGGATCCTATTCCCTACTAAACTGCTGAAGGAGCTGCTTCCTGTGCTTGGCCCTCCTATGTTGAACATAATAAACAGCTTCTATATCCACCGGATGTGTACCAAACTCACTAAAAGTGGCCAGTGATAAAGCCTCTCTTGAAAAAGCCAAACCTTGGACCCGGAAAATATAAAAAAAACTATCGGCTATATCGAATCTCTTCCATTCCTCTCAAAAATTTTAGAAAAAGCTGTTGCGCAGCAACTCACTGCCTTTCGAAGACAACAATGTATACGAAAATGCTTCAGTCCTGGTTTTAGACCCCATCATAGCACTGAGACTGCACTTGTGAAGGTGGTAAATGAACCTTTTAATGGCGTCAGACCGAGGCTCTGCATCTTGTCCTCGTGCTACTAGACCTTAGTGCTGCCTTTGACACCATCGATCACCACATTCTTTTGGAGAGACTGGAAACCCAAATTGGTCTACACGGACAAGTTCTGGCCTGGTTTAGATCCTACCTGTCGGAAAGATATCAGTTTGTCTCTGTGAAGGCTGTCCTCCCGCAAATCAACTGTACATTTCGGTGTTCCTCAAAAGGTTCGTTTTAGGACCACTATTGTTTTTCACTATATATTTTAAACCTCTTGGGGATGTTATTTCGAAAACATAATGTTAACTTTGCCCTGCTATGCGGATGACACACAGCTGTACATTTTCAATGAAGCATGGTGAAGCCCCAAAATTGCCCCTCGCTAGAAGCCTGTGTTTCAGACATAAGGAAGTGGATGGCGGAAAAACTTTTTTACTTTTAAACGTCGGACCTTGTTCTAGGTCCCAAGAAAAAAAAGAGATCTTCTGTTAAATCTGACAATTGCATCTTGATGGTTGTAAAGTCGTCTCAACTGTTAAGGGTACTAGGCGTACTCCTTGACCCTGATCGAAGAACATATCAAGACTGTTTCAAGGACAGCTTTTTTTCCATCTACGATAACTTGCAAAAAATCGAAATTTTCTGTCCAAAAATGATGCAGAAAAATTAATCCATGCATTTGTTACTTCTAGATTAGACTGACTGCAATGCTCTATTTTCCGGCTACCCCGGATAAAGCACTAAATAAACTTCAGTTAGTGCTAAGTGGCTGCTAGAATCCTGACTAGAACCAAGAAATTTGATCATATTACTCCAGTGCTAACCTTCCCTACACTGGCTTCCTGTTAAGGCAAGGGCTGATTTCAAGGTTTTTAAATGTTAACCTATAAAGCTTTACATGGGCTTGCTCCTACCTATCTTTCCGAGTTGGTCCTGCCGTACATACCAATATGTACGCTACGTTACAAGACGCAGGCCTCCTAATTGTCCCTAGAATTTCTAAGCAAACGCGGGAAAGGGTGCTTTCTCCTATAGATCTCCATTTTTATGGGAACAAGTCTGCCTACCCATGTGGAGAGACGCAGACTCCCGGTCTCAACCTTTGAAGTCTTTACTGAAGACTTATCTCTTCAGTAGGTCATATGATTGAGTGTAGTCTGGCCCAGGAGTGTGAAGGTGAACGGAAAGGCTGGAGCAACGAACAGCCCTTGCTGTCTCTGCCGGGCCCGTTTCCCCCTCTCCACTGGGTTTCCTGCCTCTAACCCTGTTGCAGGGGCTGAGTCACTGGCTTGCCTGGTGCTCTTTTCATGCCGTCCCTGGGAGGGGTGCGTTCACTTGATGGGTTGAGTTACTGACGTGAATCTTCCTGGTGGGTTGGCGCCCCCCCCCTTGGTTTGTGCTGTGGTGGAGACCCTCTGTGGGCTATACTCGGCCAGGATTGTAAGTTGGTGGTTGGGGATATCCCTCTAGTGGTGCGGGGCTGTGCTTGCGGACAGTGGGTGGGGTTATATCCTTCTCCTGTTTGGCCCTGTCCGGGGGTTTTCTTCGGATGGGGCCACAGTGTAAAGCTCGCCGACCGCTCCTGTCTCAGCCTCCAGTATTTATGCTGCAGTAGTTTATGGTCGGGGGCTGGGGGTAGTTGGTTATACCTGGAGTACTTCTCCTGTCTTATCCAGTGTCCTGTGTGAATTTAAGTATGCTCCTCTCTAATTCTCTCGTTCTCTCTTTCTCTCTGAAACCTGAGCCCTAGGAACATACTTCAGGACTACCGGGCATGATGACACCTTGCTGTCCCCAGTCCGCCCCGCCTGGCCTTGCTGCTATCCAGTTTCATGTTCTGCCTGCGGGCTACGAAACCCCTACCTGTCCAGACCTGCTGTTTTCAACTCTAAATGATCGGCTATGAAAAGCCAACTGAGAGACCTGAGAGGATACGTCGGGACTACCGTCCGTGGTGACTCCTTGCTGTCCCCAGTCCGCCTGGCCTTGCTTGCTATCCAGTTTATCTAAACTGTTCTGCCTGCGGTTTATGGAACCCCTACCTGTCCCATGACCTGCGGTTTTAAACTCTAATGATCGGCTAACCAACTGAGATTATATTCCTGATTATTATTTGACCATGCTTGTCCACTTATGAACATTTTTGAAACATCTTGGCATGGTTCTGTTATAATCTCCACCCGTCACAGCCAGAAGGACAGGCCACCCCTCATAGCCTGGTTCCTCTCTAGGTTTTTTCCTAGTGCCTTTTCTAGGGAGTTTTTCCTAGCCACCGTGCTTCTACACTGCATTACTAGCTGTTTGGGTTTTAGGCTGGGTTTGTCACATCTACAGCACTTCGAGATATTAGCTGATGTAAGAAGGGCTATATAAAATAAAATTGATTGATTGATTGATAAAGCTCGCCGCCATTGTCCTAAAGGCGGACGAATATGGGTTTGGCGGATGCCAGGAGAACGCTACCTGCCACAATGCATAGTGCCAACTGTAAAGTTTGGTGGAGGAGGAATAATGGTCTGGGGCTGTTTTTCATCTACATTGTGGGGTAAGAGGAACACCAACCACTCAGAGGCCTCTAATAAAGAGTTATTCTATTGTAACCAAGGGACAATAAAGTGGTATTCTATTGTAACCAAGGGACAATAAAGTGGTATTCTATTGTAACCAAGGGACAATAAAGTGGTATTCTATTGTAACCAAGGGGACAATAAAAGTGGTATTCTATTGTAACCAAGGGACAATAAAGTGGTATTCTATTGTAACCAAGGGACAATAAAGTGGTATTCTATTGTAACCAAGGGACAATAAAGTGGTATTCTATTGTAACCAAGGGACAATAAAGTGGTATTCTATTGTAACCAAGGGACAATAAAGTGGTATTCTATTGTAACCAAGGGACAATAAAGTGGACAATATGGTATTCTTGTAACCAAGGGACAATAAAGTGGTATTCTATTGTAACCAAGGGACAATAAAGTGGTATTCTATTGTAACCAAGGGACAATAAAGTGGTATTCTATTGTAACCAAGGGACAAAGGTATTCTATTGTAACCAGGGACAATAAAGTGGTATTCTATTGTAACCAATAAAGGGACAATAATAGTGGTATTCTATTGTAACCAAGGGACAATAAAGTGGTATTCTATTGTAACCAAGGGACAATACAGTTATTCTATTGTAACCAAGGACAATAAAGTGGTATTCTATTGTAACCAAGGGACAATAAAGTGGTATTCTATTGTAACCAAGGGACAATACAGTGGTATTAAAGTGGTATTCTATTGTAACCAAGGGACAATAAAGTGGTATTCTATTGTAACCAAGGGACAATAAAGTGGTATTCTATTGTAACCAAGGGACAATAAAGTGGTATTCTATTGTAACCAAGGGACAATAAAGTGGTATTCTATTGTATCCAAGGGACAATAAAGTGGTATTCTATTGTAACCAAGGGACAATACAGTGGTATTCTATTCTCTTAGTTTCTATTGTAGGCTGGATCATAACTGTAGGTAATATACGTAGATAGGACCTGGGCTGTATTCATAAAGCCTCCTCAGAGTAGGAGTAGTGCTGATCTAGGATCCGTTTTGACTTTATGATCATAACGAATGGACAGGGGGGACCTGGGGCTGTATGTAATATAATATGTAGATAATATAATATGTAGATAATATAATATGTAGATAATATGTACTGTAGATAATATAATATGTAGATAATATGTACTGTAGATAGCACCAGGGCTGTCCTCCCTCCATCGGCCCTAGTGTCCTATAAAGGGAACAGGGTGTCATTTGGGATGCAAACATGATGTGTATCACCTTGGAAAGTTAGACGTTGCATCGCTTTTGAATGCCGATAACTTGCTGAGACTCACACACACACACACACACACACACACACACACACACACACACACACACACACACACACACACACACACACACACACACACACACACACACACACACACACACACACACACACTCACACACACACACACACACACAGACACTCACAGTGTGATCCGCCTTGGAAAGTTGTTAAAACGCCGTTGAAGTATCAGAAGGAAGTAAATGTTACATTGTAGCTTCCTGGACTAGAGACCGGATGAGGCCTACTGACACACACACACACCACACCCCATACACACACACACACACACACACACACACACACACACACACACACACACACACACACACACACACACACACCACCACCACACCCACACACACACACACACACACACACACACACACACAGACACACACACACAGACACACACACCACACCCCATACAGTGGGTTTCAATTTACAATTATTTGCATGTTCAAAATTGGATCTGTTTTTTTTTTTTTTATTAGTGTCTGTTGTGTCATTATAGGAGGCCAGATAATAAACATGCGTAGGCCCACTTCAGTCTGTGTGTCTGTGTGTGTGTGTGTGTGTGTGTGTGTGTGTGTGTGTGTGTGTGTGTGTGTGTGTGTGTGTGTGTGTGTGTGTGTCTCTGTGTGTGTGTGTGTGTGTGTGTGTGTGTGTGTGTGTGTGTGTGTGTGTGTGTGTGTGTGTGTGTGTGTGTGTGTGTGTGTGTGTGTGTGTGTGTGTGTGTGTGTCTGTGTGTGTGTGTGTGTGTGTGTGTGTGTGTGTGTGTGTGTGTGTGTGTGTCTGTGTCTGTGTGTGTGTGTGTGTGTGTGTGTGTGTGTGTCTCTGTGTGTGTGTGTGTGTGTGTATGCATGAGTGGTGCACAGAACTGTGACCGTGTAGTAAGATGACCCCTCCTACTCTCCCTCTGGTATTGTGCCGGCCGGCTGTGAGGACTAGGAGGCGAGAGGTGGTGGTGGCAGAGAGAGAGTGAGGGGAGGGGCAGGGGCGTCACGCACCCCGAACATCTGAGGGGGCACAAAGTACAGTATGTGAGGATGGCTGGGGGTGGTCCGGGGGGGGGGGGCCCCCCCATCTGAAAGTTTGGAGAATTTTTCATTTTTTCCAAACACCTGAATCTGCTTTTTCTTGCAACCTAGAGCCATAATCATTACGCTTAATTCTTTGTAAAAAATATATATGATTATTTTTCTGCATATCTAAGCATACCTCTTGAGCTGCATCCTCCTGAATGGTGGTAAAAAAAAAAATATAAAAATAAATGAAATATGCTTCTCTGCATCTCTGCTCAAACCTGGGTAAAAGATTGAAAGGAATGTGAGTCTTATTCAGTACATTTAGTAATTGTTTGCTTTTCTAAAATCAACCAACCTTGCCAGCATGCATGCCAGCTAAGATAGTTAGATAAGATCGCTACTCTAACGTGATCGATAGCCTGAAATGTCTTCATGGTTGGGAGATTGGGAACCTATCTGTGCTAGCTAAAGCCAACTTCATAAAATCGCTACAGATGTAAGATGTGATCACCCTGTTGCAGGAGGACTTTCTTGCAATGCAAGAAATGTTAACCTTGTAGTATATTTAAGGTTTAAAAAGGCTTCTGAAGTATGTAATTTCCCACTTTGAAATTACAGACTTGATTTCCCTTACGAAAAATGTATCAACCCCCAACGAAAATGTTCATTCATTAAAAAATCCACATAATAATTCACATTTCCTATTGCCGCAGGAATTATTTTATTTATTTTTTATATATAGGGGACAAATCTGAGGGGGCACGTGCCCCTGTGCCCCCTATGAGCATGACGCCTCTGGGGAGGGGAGGGAACGAAGCCGAGCGCGGAGCAGGAAGGAAAAGAAACGAAGCAGGAGAGGCTTTGAATGCTAACAAGCGTTATAGCTTTTAACTACAGTAGTAAGCCGCCGTTGTTTAGCCTAAAAGGTGGAGAGTTTTAGCCGAAAACATCAAACGATGGGAGTCGGAGAACTAGTAGCTTACTAGCCCACCACCTGGTAGCCAGCCGAACAGGCGAAGGCTATGCGCCAGCTGCAGAATACACCATCATCATCATCGGTGCCGCTACCTTCATCTTTATCAGTTGAAGTGAAATGTATTGCCTAGTCTGTATGGGAGACGGATCTTACGCTTACTGACCATTACCATGGAGATAGAGAATATAGTCGCAAACACGGTGCTGCTGAAGGCGAGAGAAGGTAAGAGACATTGTACTGAAACGACGACATGACATGGTTATTCTAGAGGGGGGGAAACATTTCGAGAGAGAGAGAGGGAGAAGGGGTGTAATCATAACAAAGCAAGGCTCAGTTTTTTGGCTATCCCTTGGATTGTGTTCTACACAGCTCTTTCTCTCGACCCTCTCTCCCTCTAGGATCTCTTTCTCTCCCTACGCAGTGGTTTTCCCATCGTCTTGACTGGCTGACTATAGGGGGAAACGTATAGCGTTGTGTTAAATTGTAGCCTTCCTACTATGTTAATCATTGTAACTCTAGTCACATAATACACAGCAATATCCAGGCCTGATCTATACACAACGATCGTGTTGAGTTTCGCAGCGTCAATAATAACGACAATCGATTAGGCTATATCACCGTTTGATATCGGATTCGTGTTTCTAATGACAATATCTGAACGGATCGGTTGGTATGGCGGTAGGCTAGTAGCAACAGCAGATCGTGTTCGTAGTTAAGGCTTCCCAGTCTTGAAATATCCTGTAGCAGTCTTATGTTTCCAATTCCATTGACTGACAGAGCAGGCTATCGACTTGATACGTTGGCGATATAGTGCATATGGCTTTCGCTGGATCTTATGCCTGCTTGGCCGTTCAGATGTATGTAGCCTGTGTGTGTCACATTATTTGACGCAGATATTAAAGCCACTGCATTGCCACCCTGCCAAAGAGAAGGGGACCCGCTCCCGTGTGTTTCCCTAGGTGGAGACCGGCAGCTCTGGGTCTTTCTCGGGCCTGGGTAAAGCGACGAGGCCAAATCGAACACAGTGTACCCCAAGTTTGTGTCTGGGGAAGGGGCCCAACACAAGCCGCAGGCGTGAGGACTACGGCAAAAAAAAATATCGGAATAATACCACAAGTGGTCGATTGATGCCGTTCTGTCTGGCTGTCTTTTTTGTCGTGAGGTTTGACTCGAAGAGAAAGGAAGAGATGTGTGTTTATACTGGTGGGCCCTTCAAATTCAACTCTGGAACTCGAAGCCAGTTCCGATGCTTTTCCCCCCTCAGTTTGTTCCCCTCTAATCAGGGACTGATTTAGACCTGGGACACCAGGTTGGTGAAATGAACTATCAGGTAGAACGGAACCAGCAGCCTCCGGACCTCGTAGGGCAGGGTTTCCCAAACTCTGTGCACGTTTTTGTTTTTGCCCTAGGTGTTACATTGAATGAATATGGTTTGTTATCACGTGCGCGCCATTTTTTGGAGAATTGTCAACGACAGATCTTCATAGAGAGAAGTGCAACAAGGTAATATTTTTTGGACCGCGAACATCAGAATTTGTAACAAGCCTGATGATAATCTTTGATTTGACCAACGAACGGGTGTGTAGGCTCCTAGCATATGTTTATCATATACACTGAATTCTATATAGTGTTGCGCTCTGCAAGCCGGAATACAGAAACATTCATGCTAGTTTTACCTCGTCAACGTCAATACACAACCCACATCAACGTCGGAATCTGAAGTCAAATTGGTCAAACCGTGAGATCTTGTTGCGTTCACACAGGCCTACTGAACATGGCTGTTATAATGTATCCTCATGTTATTAACCCTTTACGCTCCTGGGAATTGGCCTATATGGATAGGGCTACGTTGAAATGTTTCTTTCCGAAGAAATATGAAAAGGATAAACATGGTACAAATTGAAACGGAACAGTTTGGAGATTATAGGAACGTTATTAGACCAAAGTTTAGGACACAACAGTTGACCTGACACAAGACTGAATCCAAAACATTACACTGTTGATTTTATGTGCATTTTACATTTACTGTACTTTTCACCGCATTTTTTGATAACGAAATCTGAAAATACTTTGGATACATTAATTCAAATGAGAATATTCCTGGAAAATGTGGGGGAGGTGCAACATAATACAGAAGAAAGGGAAGGCGGATACCTAGTCAGCTGTGCAACTGAATGCATTTAACTGAAATGTGTCTTCCGCATTTAACCCAAACCCTCTGAATCAGAGAGGGGGGGGGGGGGGGGGGGGGGGGGTCGGTATTTTTTTTTAACGCAATACCGAAAACGGTTCCATTATAAATCGCAATCTGGGTCAGGTGGGCATGATTTGAAAGCATGTTCTATTGCCAACATGACTAGCTAAGTTATAAAATACAGTCTTACTGTGTTAGGCTTTCACAAGGTAATTCAGAGAAACAGATCTTTAATTTTGGTGCGCGTAGAAAGGAGTCATGAGTGCATTCAGGTGCGTTGTTCTGCTGTGAATTTTCTTCCCAATAGACAAACAGCAGTAGATTGGCAGTAGAATGGCCTTACTGAAAATCTCAGTGACTTTCAACGTGGCACCGTCATAGGATGCCACCTTTCCAACAAGTCAGTTTGTAAAATTTCTGCCCTGCTAGAGCTGCCCCGATCAACTGTAAGTGCTGTTGTTGTGAAGTGGAAACGTCTAGGAGCAACAGCGGCTCATCCGGGAAGTGGTAGGCCACACAAGCTCACAGAAAGGGACCGCCGAGTGCTGAAGCGCTTAGCGCGTAAAAATAGTCTGTCCTCGGTTGCAACACTTACTACTGAGTTCCAAACTGTCTCTGGAAGCAATGTCAGCACAATAACTGTTAGTCGGGAGCTTCATGAAATGGGTTTCCATGGCCGAGCAGCTGCACACAAGCCTAAGATCACCATGCGCAATGCCAAGCGTCGGCTGGAGTGGTGTAAAGCTCGCCGCCATTGTCCGGCGGAAGAATATGGGCTTGGCAGATGCCAGGAGAACGCTACCTGCCACAATGCATAGTGCCAACTGTAAAGTTTGGTGCAGGAGGAATAATGGTCTGGGGCTGTTTTTCATGGTTCGGGCTAGGCCCCTTAGTTCCAGTGAAGGGAAATCTTAACGCTACAGCATACAGTGACATTCTAGACGACTCTGTGCTTCCAACTTTGTTGCAACAGTTTGGGGAAGGCCCTTTCCTGTTTCAGCATGACAATGCCCCCGTGCACAAAGCGAGGTCCATACAGAAATGGTTTGTCCAGATCGGTGTGGAAGAACTTGATTGGCCTGCACAGAGCCCTGACCTCAACTCCAACGAACACCTTTGGGATGAATTAGAATGCCCACTGCGAGCCAGGCCTAATCGCCCAACATCTGTTTCCGACCTCACTAATGCCATTGTGGCTGAATGGAAGCAAGTCCCCGCAGCAATGTTCCAACATCTAGTGGAAAGCCTTCCCAGAAGAGTGGAGGCTGTTATAGCAGCAAAGGGGGGACCAACTCCATATTAAAGCCCATGATTTTGGAATGAGATGTTCAACAAGCAGGTGTCCACATACTTTTGGTCATGTAGTGTATCTGGTTAGATGTCTTCTCCTTCTGTGAAATAGTCTCAGTAATGACTTAGTCATAAAAAGTAACGTCCTCTCACTGTCAACTGCGTTTTATTTTCAGCAAACTTAACATGTGTAAATATTTGTATGAATATAACAAGATTCAACAACTGAGACATAAACTGAACAAGTTCCACAGATACGTGACTAACAAAAATTTAATAATGTGTCCCTGAACAAAGGGGGGGGGGGGTCAAAATCAAAAGTAACAGTCAGTATCTGGTGTGGCCACCAGCTGCATTAAGTACTGCAGTGCATCTCCTCCTCATGGCCTGGATCAGATTTGCCAGTTCTTGCGGTGAGATGTTACCCCACTCTTCCACCAAGGCACCTGCAAGTTCCCAAACATTTCTGGGGGGAATGGCCCTAGCCCTCACCCTGCGATCCAACAGGTCCCAGACATGCTCAATGGGATTGAGATCCGGGCTCTTCGCTGGCCATGGCAGAACACTGACATTCCTGTCTTGCAGGAAATCACGCACAGAACGAGCAGTATGACTGGTGGCATTGTCATGCTGGAGGGTCATGTCAGGATGAGCCTGCAGGAAGGGTACCACATGAGGGAGGAGGATGTCTTCCCTGTAACGCACAGCGTTGAGATTTCCTGCAATGACAACAAGCTCAGTCCGATGATGCTGTGACACACCGCCCCAGACCATGACGGACCCTCCACCTCCGAATCGATCCCGCTCCAGAGTACAGGCCTCGGTGTAACGCTCATTCCTTCGACGATAAACGCGAATTCGACCATCACCCCTGGTGAGACAATACCGTGACTCGTCAGTGAAGAGCACTTCTTGCCAGTCCTGTCTGGTCCAGCGACGGTGGGTTTGTGCCCATAGGTGATGTTGTTGCTGGTTATGTCTGGTGAGGACCTGCCTTACAACAGGCCTACAAGCTATCAGTCCAGCCTCTCTCAGCCTATTGCGGACAGTCTGAGCACTGATGGAGGGATTGTGCGTTCCTGGTGTAACTCGGGCAGTTGTTGTTGTCATCCTGTTCCTGTCTTGCAGGTGTGATGTTCGGATGTACCGATCCTGTGCAGGTGTTGTTACACGTGGTCTGCCACTGCGAGGACGATCAGCTGTCCGTCCTGTCTCCCTGTAGCGCTGTCTTAGGCGTCTCACAGTACGGACATTGCAATGTATTGCCCTGGCCACATCTGCAGTCCTCATGCCTCCTTGCAGCATGCCTAAGGCACGTTCACGCAGATGAGCAGGGACCCTGGGCATCTTTCTTTTGGTGTTTTTCAGAGTCAGTAGAAAGGCCTCTTTAGTGTCCTAAGTTTTCAAAACTGTGACCTTAATTGCCCACCGTCTGTAAGCTGTTAGTGTCTTAACGACCGTTCCACAGGTGCATGTTCATTAATTGTTTATGGTTCATTGAACAAGCATGGGAAACAGTGTTTAAACCCTTTTACAATGAAGATCTGTGAAGTTATTTGAATTTTTACGAATTATCTTTGAAAGACAAGGTCCTGAAAAAGGGACGTTTCTTTTTTTGCTGAGTTTATATGGTTAGATGTCTTCTCCTTCTGTGAAACAGGAAGATTCTTGACCGACAGACATTCAACCACATGGTATGTTCTCTCACAAGGGTGTGTGTGTGTGAAATCGCACCCTATTCCCTATCTAGTGCACTACTTTTGACCTGGACCCTGCTCTATAAAGGGAAATAGGGTGCTGTTTGGGATGCGCCCAAGCCAGTCAACCGCAAGGTTCTCTCACAAGGTGTCAGGGGTGTGCCCTCGTGTGAAGGGTGCGTAGTGTACTGACGGTTCCAATAGTAACCACCCACACCATCAAGGAGAAGTGGTTTCAGGGCTGTAGATATGTTCTCAGCTGTGAGATAGTGGGTTGCTTCCCATATGGCACTCTGCTTGGGTGGAGTCCAGATTTTCACACCGACCTTTTGCCGTGCCGGGATATTCTGTAATATTGGCACTGTCCATAATAAAGCGCTACTCTGCCTATTCATTCACTAAACCCTAAACCCTCAACTAAATCTTGTAATGAATAATGTGGAAATTGAGCAAGTTGAGGAGACTAAACTTGTTTGGAGTAACCCTGGATTGTAAACTGTCATGGTGAAAACATATTGATACAACAAGTAGCTAACATTTACATTACATTTACGTCATTTAGCAGACGCTCTTATCCAGAGCGACTTACATGAGCAATTAGGGTTAAGTGCCTTGCTCAAGGGCACATCGGCAGATTTTTCACCTAGTCGGCTCGGGGATTAGAACCAGCGACCTTTCGATTACTGGCACAACGCTCTTAGCCACTAAGCTACCTGCCGCTAAGATGTGGGGAGAAGTCTGTCCATAAAAAAAAAGTGCTGCTCTGCCTTCTTAACAACACTATCAACAAGGCAGGTCCTACAGGCCCTAGTTTTGTCGCACCTGGACTACTGTTCAGTCGTGTATATGTCAGGTGGCACAAAGAGGAAAATTACAATTGGCTCAGAACAGGGCAGCACGGCCGGCCCTTAAAAGTACACGGAGTGCTAACATTAATGACATGCATGTCAATCTCTCATGGCTCAAAGTGGAGGAGAGATTGACTTCATCACTACTTGTTTTTGTAAGAGGTGTTGACATGCTGAATGTACCGAGCTGTCTGTTTTTAAACTACTAGCACACAGCTCAGACACCCATGCATACCCCACAAGACATGCCACCAGAGGTCTCTTCACAGTCCCAAGTCCAGAACAGACTATGGGAGGCGCACAGTACTACATAGAGCCATGACTACATGGAACTCTATTCCACATCAGGTAACTGATGCAAGCAGTAGAATCAGATTTAAAAAAAACTGGTAAAAATACACCTTATGGAACAGCGGGGACTGTAAAGGGACACACACAGGTACACGCACACACACACAAGCGCTAGCACACGCACTCTACACACACGTACATTGTCATATTGTTATATGGTGGTATTAAAGATTTTGTATTGTAGATATGTAGTGGTGTAATAATGTCATGATGTACTGTTTAATCTTTTGTTTTATGTATGATGTAAAGTGCCTTAATGTGTTTGGACCCCAGGAAGAGCAGCTGCTGCCTTAGCAGGAACTAATGGGGGATTCCTAATAAATACAAATACAAAACACAAGGGGGCGCTGTTTTTGAAACCCCACTGAGGCTCTTTAAGCCGACGGTTAGCAATGCTAAGTACATGTAAAATCCCATAGAGAATGCTAACTAAATGCTAACGAGCTAACGAGCGTATAGTCGACCTAAACTTTACAAGTAGTACTGCTCAGTTTGCGGCACGCACAAAAAAACAAATATTACAAGGCTCTTGATCCAGGAGGGGATTCTCTGCTGTTACCAGGAGAAGCTTCTCTGCTGTTACCAGGAAGCTTGACGCACACTGAAAAACTAAATAGTTACTAAATTAGCAAACCGAATGCACAACTGCAGAGCATTAATCACATTTTAACTTAACAGTTAGCAGATATCTAGCTGGCAAACGTTTAGTTGTGAATTCCATACTGTAACTAGATCGTGGTCCTCTGTAGCTCAGCTGGTAGAGCACGACGCTTGTAACGCCAAGGTAGTGGGTTCGATCCCCGGGACCACCCATACACAAAAATGTATGCACGCATGACTGTAAGTCGCTTTGGATAAAAGCTTCTGCTAAATGGCATATTATTATTATTATATTATAGATCACCTGGCTGCACAACGGTGAGTGACTCACAAGGCTCCGGTCCCTTGTCGTTGTGTGCTTGTAAACAAACACCATGTGACTGGGGACCACCGGTAAGCTTCACAATTTAAACATGCTGTGACAGGTGAAATGAAGAACAGCATCTTCTTTATCTCCTAAGGTATTGCACAAGTTGACTGCAGGTATTTACTTAAATAGTAGCTAGATATGTTCAATTTGAATTTTATGCCATTTAAAAAAAAAACTTCAAAGAAATTGTTTCAACGGTAATTGAAAAACTGTCCTGTGGCTTTTTCCAAATACCCCCGGTATACGGTATATACGGTATAATGCCCAAGACTACATGGCACCCTATTCCCTATATAGTGCACTACTTTTGACCAAAGTCCTATGGGCCCTGGTCAAAAGCAGTGCACTATATAGGGTGCCATTTGGGATTCAACCATTGTCATGTATGGCCGCTTGTTTGACCTCAGCTTGTGGTTCCTATGGCTCATTCTGGTTCCAATGGCTCGTATCTGCCTACCTCTGTTGCCCCCCCCCCCCCCCGTGCCTAATAGAGTTCAAATGGCTTTCTATTGATTTCTATTGACCGTTTCTAATGCCTGAGGACCAGGATGTTACTTTAGGGACCTTTCTGCCCTGCCTGCCTGTAGAGTATCATCATCTAGGGGAATAAAATGGTAGGCCCACATATATTTTTAGCAGACCTCATCCATCCGACTTACAGTTAGTGAGTACATATTTTTTTAAATACTGGCCCCCCGTGGGAATTGAATACATCCAAACGCCATATCAACAGCTACATCCTGTGTGTGTGTACCCTGGACGTGGGCCAATTGTGCGCCGCCCCATGAGTCTCCCGGTCGCGGCCGGCTACGACAGAGCCTGGATTCGAACCAGGATAGTGGCACAGTAGCACTTCAGTGCCTTAGACCACTGCGCCACTCAGGAGTATCACATACATCCTGTGTGTGTGTGTGTGTGTTGAAGTAGTACTAGTTCTGTGACATGACGGGGGAGGGGTCTGGGAAGTGCTTGGTGGGGGAGGGGGGAGGTGGCTGGTGTGTTTTCACATCTGGGTGATGTTGTAAAACACTTCACTACAACATCTCAAAAAAATATTTGGCCTGTAAATAAATAACAGGTTTGTGTCCCTAATGGCACCCTTCCTATAGGCCCTGGTCAAAAGTAGTACACTACGTAGGGACTAGAGTGGCATTTGGGACTTACACAGGCCCTTTAAATACAGTACAGTATAATAACAGCATGCCAGATGGTTGCTCATACAAATAGGCTTTAAAACATTTTTAATAAGCCAACTGGCAGAGCCAACCTTGTGATGTTCACACAGTGTTAAAAATATGCCCGTTTAGCCCCGAGTCAGCCAAGAGGCTAGCCTAGCTGCTAATGCTACATACGCATCACATGTGGCGCGAGCTAGCGGTAGCCTCTAACGCTAAATACGCAAACAGATGTGTTGGAGCTAGCGGTAGCCGCTAATGCTAAATACGCAAAGAGATGTGTTGGAGCTAGCGGTAGCCGCTAATGCTAAATAAAGCTAGCGGTAGCTAATGCTAAATACGCATGATGTGTTGGAGCTAGCGGTAGCCGCTAATGCTAAATACGCAACACATGTGGTTGGAGCTAGCGGTAGCCGCTAATGCTAAATACGCAAACAGATGTGTTGGAGCTAGCGGTAGCCGCTAATGCTAAATACGCAACAGATGTGTTGGAGCTAGCGGTAGCCGCTAATGCTAAATACGCAACAGATGTGTTGGCGCTAGCGGTAGCGGTTAAAACTACATACGCAACACATGTGGTTGGAGCTAGTGCTAGCTGCTTACGCTACATATCTACAACACATCTGTCCCAGTCACAGCCCATTTGTGGGTCTAATAAGTGTAGGAAGGGAACCACATTAAGGGAGCCGTCACAAAGCAGTGTGTTTTACAGGCGTCAGTCACAGGAACACCCTGCTGTACACACACACACACACACACACACACACACACACACACACACACACACACACACATTGACAACGAGTGTTAGCCAGCCTGAGACCGCAAGGCTAATAAAATGCAGGCTAACACCACAACCAGGGTCCTGTTCATTAGGTAATGCAAGGGAAAATGTTTTTAAATAGTGTTTCTTATTGGACAGGTCCAGGAAGTTCCCTCCCTGTTTTAGATGGTTTTTTCCTACCTTTGGTGCTTCATGAACATGACCACGTCACATAGTGTTATCTGAGGGAAGACTTCTGAGAAGGTGTCTGAACCCCGGGTCTCTCACGGGAGAAACCAACGTCTTGACCGTTAGACCGCAGGCAGGCAGGGCTACCCCATCCACGAGACCATGAGCCGGCCTCATGGCCACTACAGAGGCATATAGGAAGCTCTGTTGTTTTCTGCTCATTCATCAGTCTGTTAAACAGAAAGAAAGAAGGGATCAGAGAGGAGGGATCGGAAGAAGAGTGAACACAGACAGCCTCCAGTAGAGACAGTTATGAGCGCTCTCTCTCTCTCTCTCTCTCTCTCTCTCTCTCTCTCTCTCTCTCTCTCTCTGTCTCTGTCTCTGTCTCTCTCTGTCTCTCTCTGTCTCTCTCTCTCTCTCTGTCTGTCTCTGTCTCTGTCTCTCTCTCAGGACATAAGGTGAAAATAAGGGTCAGTTTTCTTTGGATCCATCCAAAATGGCACCCTATTCCCTATATAGAGCACTACTTTTGACCAAGTAGTGCTCTATATAGGGGATAGGGTACCATGTGTGACTTGGCCCTTGTTAGATTTAATAGAATCGTAGGGAACTCAGAGATGGATAGGGGAGAGCTAGGGAAAGGGCTTGCAAAACTTCTGGAATGTGTGTTTATGTGCCTGTGTGTGTGTGTGTGTGTGTGTTGATGGTACAGTATGTTGTGTAGTGTTTAATGTCGTAACAGTTACATTAGTTCATGAAGCATGTTCCTCCATGAGACTGGCCATTACAAATGTATGATGGAGAGAAGGAGGGAGGGAGAGAACATGAAGAGGGGGGACGGGAGGACAGGAATGAAGGAGAGGGGGGTGAGAAGGTGAAGGAGACCGAGGGGAGGAGGAACGATTGTGAAAGAGAGGGGGATAGAGTGAAGAAATGAGGGGAGAGAGGAAGAGAGGGGGATAGAGTGAAGAAATGAGGGGAGAGAGGAAGAGAGGGGGATAGAGTGAAGAAATGAGGGGAGAGAGGAAGCAATAGAGGAATAATAGGGAGGAAGAGAGGAAGAGAGGAGAGGAAGAAGGGGGGAGAAGGAGAGAGAAGAGAGGGGAGAGAAGAGAGAAGGGGAGAGAGAGAGGAGAGAGAAGGAGAGAGGAGAGGAGGGGAGAGGGGAGAGAAGGGGAGAGAAGGGGAGAAAAGGGGAGAGAAGGGGAGAGAAGAGAGAAGGGGAGGGGAGAGAGAGAGAAGAGAAGAGAGAAGGAGAGAGAAGAGAGAGGAGGGGAGAGAAGAGAGAAGGGGAGAGAAGGAGAGAGAGAGAGGAGGGGAGAGAGAGAGAGAGAGAGAGAAGGAGAGAGAAGGGGAGAGAAGGGGAGAAGAGGAGAGAGAGAGAAGGGAGAGAAGAGAGAGAGAGAAGAGAGAAGGGAGGAAGGAGAGAAGAGAGAAGAGAGAGAAGAGAGAAGGAGAGGAGGGGAGAGAAGAGAGAGGAGGGGAGAGAAGAGAGAAGGAGAGAGAAGGGGAGAGAAGCGAGAGAGGAGAGAGAAGGGGAGAGAAGAGAGAGAGAAGAGAGAAGGGGAGAGAAGAGAGAGCAAGAAGATGCCTTTACATTGAGACATATAGGTTAGTGTTCGGAGGATGACAAAGTTGTTGTGCCAGAGACTCAGTACTATCGTTGCAGGTGGCCAGTGGACTTCATGTGTACACACACACACACACACACACACACACACACACACACACATGCACGCACGAGATGAGTCACCAGTCCAAATAAATACAAGTATGTTTGAACAAAGACTCATGACGGGAGTTAGTCATGCTTTATGAAGAATACACACACAGATACAGTGGGGAGAACAAGTATTTGATACACTGCCGATTTTGCAGGTTTTCCTACTTACAAAGCATGTAGAGGTCTGTAATTTTTTATCATAGGTACACTTCAACTGTGAGAGACGGAATCTAAAACAAAAATCCAGAAAATCACATTGTATGATTTTTAAATAATTAATATGCAAGGTTGGCACACCTGTATTCTGGGGAGTTTCTCCCATTCTTCTCTGCAGAAGTTCTGTCAGGTTGGATGGGGAGTGTTGCTGCACAGCTATTTTCAGGTCTCTCCAGAGATGTTCGATCAGGTTCAAGTCCGGGCTCTGGCTGGGCCACTCAAGGACACTCAGAGACTTGTCTCGAAGCCACGTCTGTGTTGTCTTGGCTGTGTGCTTAGGGTCGTTGTCATGTTGGAAGGTGAACCTTCGCCCCCAGTCTAAGGTCCTGAGCGCTCTGGAGCAGGTTTTCATCAAGGATCTCTCTGTACTTTGCTCCGTTAATCTTTCCCTCGATCCTGACTAGTCTCCCTGCCGCTGAAAAACATCCCCACAGCATGATGCTGCCACCACCATGCTTCACCGTAGGGATGGTGCCAGGTTTCCTCCAGACGTGACACTTGGCATTCAGGCCAAAGAGTTCAATCTTGGTTTCATGAGACCAGAGAATCTTGTTTCTCATGGTCTGAGAGTCCTTTAGGTACCTTTTGGCAAACTCCAAGCGGGTTGTCATGTGCCTTTTACTGAGGTGTGGCTTCCGTCTGGCCACTCTACCATAAAGGCCTGATTGGTAGAGTGCTGCAGAGATGGTTGTCCTTCTGGAAGGTTCTCCCATATCCACAGATGAACTCTGGAACTCTGTCAGAGTGACCATCGGGTTCTTGGTCACCTCCCTGACCAAGGCCCTTCTCCCCGTTTTCTCAGTTTGGCCGGGCGGCCAGCTCTTGGAAGAGTCTTGGTGGTTCCAAACTTCTTCCATTTAAGAATGATGGAGGCCGCTGTGTTCTTGGGGACCTTCAATGCTGCAGACATTTTTTTGTACCCTTCCCCAGATCTGTGCCTCGACACAATCCTGTCTCGGAGCTCTACGGACAATTCCTTCGACCTCATGGTTTGGTTTTTGCTCTGACATGCACTGTCAACTGTGGGACCTTATATCGACAGGTGTGTACCTTTCCAAATCATGTCCAATCAATTGAATCTACCACAGGTGGACTCCAATCAAGTTGTAGAAACATCTCAAGGATGATCAATGGAAACAGGATGCACCTGAGCTCAATTTCGAGTCTCATAGCAAAGGGTCTGAATACTTATGTAGATAAGGTATTATTTTTTATTTTTTTTATAAATTCGCACACATTTCTAAAAACCTGTCCTCGCTTCGTCATTATGGGGTATTGTGTGTAGATTGCTGAGGATTTGTATTATTGAATCCATTTTAGAATAAGGCTGTAACGTAACAAAATGTAGAAGAAGTCAAGGGGTTCTGAATACTTTCCCAAAGGCACTGTATACAAGTTATTTAAAAAACAACTATTTATTGGACGGCTGCCAAATACTTGATGAAGAACCATCAACTACAACAGTTCAGTTGAATCAGTCTAAATATATCATCATTAGCACGTGGTTTGGTCGGGATTAGATATGAAATCTTTAATATAGCCTATCATTAAAATACACGAGGGACATGGAATCACTTCAACGTTAGATTAGAACACTTTTGCGGCTTCAAAATGACTAAGAAATATATGTTCATTGATGAGTGACATAAGGTAATTACAGTAACTCTTGACATCCGGTTCTTATACAATAATAACTGTGATTGTTCCAGTAGCAACATTTGTTATTGCACAGGAATTCGGAAATGTAATTGCGTAAATAATGGAGTTATTATGTAAGTGGAATAAAAGAACAGTCACTATTCCTCTTGTGTACAGAAAAATTACCAAAAGTATTACATAACAACATGCTAATAAAATGTGGCCCCAAAGTTTTTTTTTTTTTTTAACACATTCTCACAATAACTGTTTTTTAACACAAGCACAAAGCTTCAGACTAACTGTTTTGTGTGTACATGTTAAAGTGTGAAATTGACCTCCATCCTTCTCTCTGTAAGTGGGTTGGGTCTCTGACAGGAAGCTCTTCAGGGGTAAAACCTACTACAGATTCTCTCACCTCCATGTTCTCTCTGTATGTAGTTGGGTTGGGTCTGACAGGAAGTGAACTCTTCAGACTAAATCTACTACAGATTCTCTCACCTCCATCCTTCTCTCTGTATGTAGTTGGGTTGGGTCTCGGACAGGAAGTGAACTCTTCAGACTAAAACCTACTACAGATTCTCTCACCTCCATCCTTCTCTCTGTATGTAGTTGGGTTGGGTCTCTGACAGGAAGTGAACTCTTCAGACTAAAACCTACTACAGATTCTCTCACCTCCATCCTTCTCTCTGTATGTAGTTGGGTTGGGTCTCTGACAGGAAGTGAACTCTTCAGACTAAAACCTACTACAGATTCTCTCACCTCCATCCTTCTCTCTGTATGTAGTTGGGTTGGGTCTCTGACAGGAAGTGAATCCTTCTCTCTCTTCAGACTAAAACCTACTACAGATTCTCTCACCTCCATCCTTCTCTCTGTATGTAGTTGGGTTGGGTCTCTGACAGGAAGTGAACTCTTCAGACTAAAACCTACTACAGATTCTCTCACCTCCATCCTTCTCTCTGTATGTAGTTGGGTTGGGTCTCTGACAGGAAGTGAACTCTTCAGACTAAAACCTACTACAGATTCTCTCACCTCCATCCTTCTCTCTGTATGTAGTTGGGTTGGGTCTCTGACAGGAAGTGAACTCTTCAGACTAAAACCTACTACAGATTCTCTCACCTCCATCCTTCTCTCTGTATGTAGTTGGGTTGGGTCTCTGACAGGAAGTGAACTCTTCAGACTAAAACCTACTACAGATTCTCTCACCTCCATCCTTCTCTCTGTATGTAGTTGGGTTGGGTCTCTGACAGGAAGTGAACTCTTCAGACTAAAACCTACTACAGATTCTCTCACCTCCATCCTTCTCTCTGTATGTAGTTGGGTTGGGTCTCTGACAGGAAGTGAACTCTTCAGACTAAAACCTACTACAGATTCTCTCACCTCCATCCTTCTCTCTGTATGTAGTTGGGTTGGGTCTCTGACAGGAAGTGAACTCTTCAGGAAGTGTAGTTGGGTTGGGTCTCTCAGACTAACTAAAACCTACTACTACAGATTTGGGTTGGGTCTCTGAACTCTTCAGACTAAAACCTACCAGATTCTCTCACCTCTCCTCTCTCTGTATGTAGTTGGGTTGGGTCTCTGACAGGAAGTGAACTCTTCAGACCTACTACAGATTCTCTCACCTCCATCCTTCTCTCTGTATGTAGTTGGGTTGGGTCTCTCTGACAGGAAGTGAACTCTTCAGACTAAACCTACTACAGATTCTCTCACCTCCATCCTTCTCTCTGTATGTAGTTGGGTTGGGTCTCTGACAGGAAGTGAACTCTTCAGACTAAAACCTACTACAGATTCTCTCACCTCCATCCTTCTCTCTGTATGTAGTTGGGTTGGGTCTCTGACAGGAAGTGAACTCTTCAGACTAAAAACCTACTACAGATTCTCTCACCTCCATCCTTCTCTCTGTATGTAGTTGGGTTGGGTCTCTGACAGGAAGTGAACTCTTCAGACTAAAACCTATCCTCTGACAGGAAGTGAACTCTTCAGACTAAAACCTACTACAGATTCTCTCACCTCCATCCTTCTCTCTGTATGTAGTTGGGTTTTGGTCTCTGACAGGAAGTGAACTCTTCAGACTAAAACCTACTACAGATTCTCTCACCTCCATCCTTCTCTCTGTATGTAGTTGGGTTGGGTCTCGGACAGGTAAGTTGGGTTGGGTCTCGGACACTCTTCAGACTAAAACCTACTACAGATTCTCTCACCTCCATCCTTCTCTCTGTATGTAGTTGGGTTGGGTCTCTGGACAGGAAGTGAACTCTTCAGACTAAAACTCTACTACAGATTCTCTCACCTCCATCCTTCTCTCTGTATGTAGTTGGGTTGGGTCTCTGACAGGAAGTGAACTCTTCAGACTAAAACCTACTACAGATTCTCTCACCTCCATCCTTCTCTCTGTATGTAGTTGGGTTGGGTCTCTGACAGGAAGTGAACTCTTCAGACTAAAACCTACTACAGATTCTCTCACCTCCATCCTTCTCTCTGTATGTAGTTGGGTTGGGTCTCTGACAGGAAGTGAACTCTTCAGACTAAAACCTACTACAGATTCTCTCACCTCCATCCTTCTCTCTGTATGTAGTTGGGTTGGGTCTCTGACAGGAAGTGAACTCTTCAGACTAAAACCTACTACAGATTCTCTCACCTCCATCCTTCTCTCTGTATGTAGTTGGGTTGGGTCTCTGACAGGAAGTGAACTCTTCAGACTAAAACCTACTACAGATTCTCTCACCTCCATCCTTCTCTCTGTATGTAGTTGGGTTGGGTCTCTGACAGGAAGTGAACTCTTCAGACTAAACCTACTACAGATTCTCTCCCATCCATCCATCTCTCTGTATGTAGTTGGGTTGGGTCTCTTCCAGACTAAAACCTACTACAGATCTGTCTCTCCTGACGTTCTGTCTGTCTGTCCTGTCTCCTTCTCCCTCCCTCTCTCTCTCTCTCTCTCCTTCCCTCTCCTCTCCCTCCTCCCTCTCTCTCTCCTTCTCCACCTCTCTCTCTCTCTCTCCTTCCCTCTCTCTCTCCAGTACACAGTAGACCGATCAGACGTGTTTGCCTCTCTAAGCAGGAAGTCTCTCCAGGCAGCTTGCAGTTACAGCGGAATTTGTTTACAGTGTGTGTGTTCGGGCGTGCTTGCCCGTGTGTGTGTTAGTTAGGGGTGTGACGTTTAAACGACACTGGGATCGTTAACGTTTAGGAAAAAATATCCCTAACTGAAAGACAGTGTTTTTTCCCCCCACAACATTAAAATCACAGTGCAGTTATCGTCAAAAAAAAACACATTATTTTCCATGTTATAGCCTAGCGAGACGATAGGCTTTGCAGTCTTGGGAAAGTTGTGTAATTTTAAATAAAAATAGGCAAACTTTAGGTTATTTTGGTAAATATAAGAGATCCAGATTACCAAGACATATGAGCAGGGTTCTTTCTGCATCCCCCTCCTCTCTCTCTCTCCCTCGCGCTGGCTCTCCTGCTCTTTCTCTTAGTCTATTCAATGACGATAGGCTCTCTTAACTTTGTACTGAAGTTGCGAGACATTGTAAGCCAAGAAATTGCGAGATACAGCATTCCATTGTGAAATACAGCTTTTGATTGCTGATAGATAGGGCCTAGTGCAAGGTTCTGACTGTCTGTCCGGTGGCTGACCTGCCTATACTGATAGATGGGCCTAGTGCACGGTTCTGACTGCTGTTTGATACCTGATAGGGGCCTAGTGCACGGTTCTGACTGTCTGTCCGGTGGCTGACCTGCCTATACTGATAGATGGGCCTAGTGCACGGTTCTGACTGTCTGTCCGGTGGCTGACCTGCCTATACTGATAGATGGGCCTAGTGCACGGTTCTGACTGTCTGTCCGGTGGCTGACCTGCCTATACTGATAGATGGGCCTAGTGCACGGTTCTGACTGTCTGTCCGGTGGCTGACCTGCCTATACTGCGCCCTTTCCCTCTCTCTCCGTCTCTCTCCAGCTCGCTACGGAATATGCGAGTGTTTGTGTTCTCAGAAGTACGGCAACCAATCAGTCTCCTCCGTTCCAAAAATGCCGAATCTTAGGAGTCGAGGAGTCGATTCCTAGCTGAATCGAATCTTGCCCCCTCAGAAATATGCCCCCAACTCCATATTAATGCCCCATGATTTTGGAATGAGATGTTGGACGAGCAGGTGTCCACAGACCTTTTTGGTCAGGTAGTGTGTCTTGTAGCCTATATTCATTACCAAATAGGTCCTGCTTTACTCTGTAGTATCCATGGTGCTGATGCAGAGGAGATGGGTTACAACCTGTCACTTCAAAATCACTCAATGGTCTCAGAGTCTCTGCATTTGAAATGTGTTTATTGTGGTGTAGCAGAATTCAATGTAATTGCAATGCAAGAACCCCCCCCCCCAAATTTCAAAAGTGTGCCCCCTCACAGATTTCAAAAGTTGTGCCCCCTCACAGATTTCAAAATTGTGCCCCCTTAGTCACACCTTTTGGCCATTTTAGTGTATATATACGTTACTATTTCACAAGTCATGATTTTAAAGGAGCAGTACTTAGGTTAGGGTTTGATTCATGTCATACGTCTTATACCTGACAGGATTACAAAATATGTGTGCTAAATGGCACCCTATTCACTATGTAGTGCACTACTTTAGACCAGAGAATGGCACCCTATTCCCTATATAGTGCACTACTTTAGACAAGAGAATGGCACCCTATTCCCTATATAGTGCACTACTTTTGACCAGAGCCCAAAGGGTTTAGTGCACTATATATGGGATGCGGACCAAAGTGAAATAGTTTAGACTGCAAGTTTTATTTGATCAAATAGATTTCATTCATTCATTCAAACAATTCTCACCTTCACCAATTCATTTAGTGCAGTATTTAAACAACTCACATTTGACTGTATTTTCATGAATTCACTAATGGTAGGAGAAGACGTGTGTTGAGATTTTAGAGTTTTACATATAAACAGTAAAAAGATTTTGCTGAATTATTTAGTGCCATGTTTGTTTTGGTGATGTCATTGTTGTTGACAACTCAGAATGAGGACGTACCTCACCACTGATGAGAGAGAGAGAGAGATGGGGAGGAAGGGAGAGAGATGGGGAGGGAGGGAGAGAGGGGAGGGAGGAGGGAGGGAGGGAGGGAGGGAGAGAGGGGGTGATATGGGGAGGGAGGGTGGGAGAGAGAGGGAAGGGGGGAAAGAAGGGGATGGGGAGTAAGAAAGAAGGGGAGAGAGGCTCTCTCTCTTTCTTCCTGCGTGAACTCTCCTGCAGGGAGAACCATGCTCTGCTCTCTCTCTCCTCTCTCTTCCTACCTCTCTCTCTCTCTCTCCTCTCTCCTCTCCCTCTCTCTCCTCTCTCTCTTCTCTCTCTCTCCCTCTCTCTCTCCTCTCTCTCTCTCTCTCTCTCTCTCTCTCTCTCTCTCTCTCTCTCTCTCTCTCTCTCTCTCTCTCTCTCTCTCTCTCTCTGTCTCTGTCTCTCTCTCTCTCTTCTCTCTCTCCTCTCTCTCTCTCTCTCTCTCTCTCTCTCTCTCTCTCTCTCTCTCTCTCTCTCTCTCTTCTCTCTCTCTCTCTCTCTCTCTCTCTCTCTCTCTCTCTCTCTCTCTCTCCTCTCTCTCTCTCTCCTCTCTCTCTCTCTCTCTCTCTCTCTCTCTCTCTCTCTCTCTCTCTCTCTCTCTCTCTCTCTCTCTCTCTCTCTCTCTCTCTCTCTCTCTCTCTCTCTCTCTCTGTCTCTCTCTCTCTGTCTCTCTCTCTCTCTCTCTCTCTCTCTCTCTCGGTCTCTCTCTCTCTCTCTCTCTCTCTCTCTCTCGCTCTCTCTCTCTCTCTCTCTCTCTCTCTCTCTCTCTCTCTCTCTCTCTCTCTCTCTCTCTCTCTCTCTCTCTCTCTCTCTCTCTCTCTCTCTCTCTCTCTCTCTCTCTCTCTCTCTCTCTCTCTCTCTCTTCCTCCCTCTCTTTCTCTCTTTCCTTTGGAGATCACAGGATGTTAATTATGAGAGACGTTTCTCTCCGTCCGTTCTGTCAAACTCAACGACTGGCCTAAGATCAGTGTTTAAGAAGGCGTCAGTGTTTTCTCTAACATGGCTATGGACAACTAAACCTGGGTTGCTTGTATTCAAAACTGTTCCGCTATCAGTGCTTGTGTGGGCCTTGCTCTCTCTCTCTTCTCACTCCCTGTTACTTGCGTCATAGAGCATGCCATCACTTAGTGAGGTTTACCCTCCCTCACCCTCTCATGTCTTAAAAAGCTTTGCGTCCCAAATGCCACCATGTTCCCTATATAGTGCACTACTTTTAGACCAGGGCCCATAGTGCTCTAGTGCACTATATAGGGAATAGGGTGCCATTTGAGACGGAACCATGAAAAACCACTTTAAAAGAGTAACGTTTGAGCATTTCTGAAAATTCTAGAAGCTAGGATGGCTTTATTGGCACAGCTAGGGATAGACACTTATGATGGTGACGTTAGCAACGATAGCTCAACCATAACAAAGACTGATGTGAATAGCAACAGAATCAATATCATATCTGTCTAATAATAGGAGATATTAGGCTAACAGCTATCATGCAAAATCTCTTCGGGAAATAAATTGTATTTTAAATTGTATAAATAAATATTTTTTTACAAAAAACGTTAACTGCATCACTCTGAGTAACCACAGAGAGGAGAATGGCAGTATCAATGTCTGTTTTAAAACAACCTCGTTTTTTTTATATTAACTCTCTGAGGGGGTGATCACATTTGTTAAAGGATTATCAGTGAAGATCTGTGATTTAGTGAAGTGATTGGGGCCATCTGACCTTCTCCTCCAAGGAGGCAAAGGGAGACCGGAGAGTGGAGTATGCAATTAAGATTCTCCCAGTGTGTCTCTCTGACCCGATTCCATTTATACTGAACAAAAATATAAATACAACATGTAAAGTGTTGGTCCCATGTTTCATGAGCTGAAATAAAATATCCCAGCAGACAGCATGTATGGCGAGCGTTTTGCTGATGTCAACGTTGTGAACAGAGTGCCCCGTGTTGGGGTTATGGTATGGGCAGGCATAAGCTATGGACAACGAACACAATTGCATTTTTATTAATGGCAATTTGAATGCGCAGTGATACCGTTATCCTGAGGCCCATTGTCGTGCCATTTATCCTGCACCATCACCTCATGTTTCAGCATGATGATGCACGGCCCCATGTCACAAGGATCTGTACACAATTCCAGGAAGCTGAAAATGTCCCAGTTCTTCCATGGCCTGCATACTCACCAGACATGTCACCCATTGAGCATGTTTGGGATGCTCTGGATTGACGTGTACAACAGCGTGTTCCAGTTTCCGCCAATATCCAGCAACTTCGCACAGCCATTGAAGAGGAGTGGGACAACATTCCACAGGCCACAATCAACAGCCTGATCAACTCTATGTGAAGGAGATGTGTTGCATTGCATGAGGCAAATGGAGGTCACACCAGATACGGACTGGTTTTCTGATCCACGCCCCTACCTTTAAAAAAAAAAAAAAAAAGGTATCTGTGACCAACAGATGCATATCTGTATTCCCAGTCGTGTGAAATCCATAGATCTAATGAATTTATTCAAATTGACTGATTTCCTTTATATGAACTGTAACTCAGTAAAATCTTTTTGAAATTGTTGCGTTTTTATATTTCTGTTCAGTGTAGATCCTTAGCCCCCTCGCCAAATGACGTCCCAAAGTGCCCTACTTTTGAGTAGTGGAGTCCCGTGGGGTACCCCGTAGTCCGATGCATTATTAGGAGTAGTGGAGTCTCCGTCAGAGGTAGTGCACTATATTAGGAGTAGTGGAGTCTCCGTCAGAGGTAGTGCCCTATATTAGGAGTAGTGGAGTCTCCGTCAGAGGTAGTGCCCTATATTAGGAGTAGTGGAGTCCGTCAGAGGTAGTGCCCTATATTAGGAGTAGTGGAGTGCGTCATTTGGGGTGATATTTCCAAGTGATTATAATCTTTCTATAACCCTTCAGCTGGTTCATTCATACTGTGGAATCATGTTCTCATGTAAAGCTTATGGCCATTGGGATAAAAGGCCCTTCCCCCTCCCCTGGTCCTTACTCCTCCCTTCAGTAGTTCAGGGTTGAAAGCGCTATAGGTGGACAGGTGGAAGACATTAATCTGGCGACGGCATAAAGGGGCATAGCCCTGTAATAGAATAGAATTGGGCCTGTAACTGTCTTTCTCAAATACCAGGAAGAGATGGAGACCCTGCACACTGTTGAAAAAAATGTAAAAACGTTTTTTATCCCAAACTGAGGTTTAAATTATTTTGATACCTACTCACCTGGAACAGACATGTTCTGGTATAAAGGACATTTGAAAGGGGCTCGTCCTCCTATCAGTTCTCGGGTATGGCTGTGCTTCATTCCAGGATGCTGTTTTCCCTTCCTCACGTTCTCTCTCTCCTTCACTGGTCTGATTGACCGCCAGGCAAAAGGGTGAATGAAATGTAGGGGCCTGTGTATATGAGATGCCGTCCTCCAGGGTGAATGAAATGTAGGGGCCTGTGTATATGAGATGCCATCCGCCAGGGTGAATGAAATGTAGGGGCCTGTGTATATGAGATGCCGTCCTCCAGGGTGAATGAATGAAAGATGTAGGGGAAATGTAGGGGCCTGTGTATATGAGATGCCGTCCTCCAGGGTGAATGAAATGTAGGGGCCTGTGTATATGAGGCCGTCCAGGGTGAATGTGTATATATGAGATGCCATCCAGGGTGAATGAAATGTAGGGGGCCTGTGTATATGAGATGCCGTCCTCCAGGGTGAAAGCAATGTGTGTGTGTGTTGTAACACGCTGCAGGTGTGTGTTGTGGGATATCCCTCCACAGTGGTCCCTCGGCCCCTGTAGAAGATATCCCTCCACAGTGGTCCCTCGGCCCCTGTAGAAGATATCCCTCCACAGTGGTCCCTCGGCCCCTGTAGAAGATATCCCTCCACAGTGGTCCCTCTGCCCCTGTAGAAGATATCCCTCCACAGTGGTCCCTCTGCCCCTGTAAAAAGATATCCCTCCACAGTGGTCCCTCGGCCCCTGTAGAAGATATCCCTCCACAGTGGTCCCTCGGCCCCTGTAGAAGATATCCCTCCACAGTGATCCCTCGGCCCCTGTAGAAGATATCCCTCCACAGTGGTCCCTCGGCCCCTGTAGAAGATATCCCTCCACAGTGGTCCCTCGGCCCCTGTAGAAGATATCCCTCCACAGTGGTCCCTCGGCCCCTGTAGAAGATATCCCTCCACAGTGATCCCTCGGCCCCTGTAGAAGATATCCCTCCACAGTGATCCCTCGGCCCCTGTAGAAGATATCCCTCCACAGTGATCCCTCGGCCCCTGTAGAAGATATCCCTCCACAGTGGTCCCTCGGCCCCTGTAGAAGATATCCCTCCACAGTGGTCCCTCGGCCCCTGTAGAAGATATCCCTCCACAGTGGTCCCTCGGCCCCTGTAGAAGATATCCCTCCACAGTGGTCCCTCGGCCCCTGTAGAAGATATCCCTCCACAGTGGTCCCTCGGCCCCTGTAGAAGATATCCCTCCACAGTGGTCCCTCTGTGTGTGTGTGTGTGTGTGTGAAATGATATCCCTCCACATAGAACCACCAGTCTGGAGTCCCTCTGACCCCTGACCCTACTAGTCCCCCTGACAGTGGTCCCTCGTCCCCTGTAGAAGATATCCCTCCACAGTGGTCCCTCGGCCCCTGTAGAAGATATCCCTCCACAGTGGTCCCACAGTGGAAGTCCCTCGTCCCCTGTAGAAGATATCCCTCCACACTGGTCCCTAGTCCCCCTGAGGGGGTCTCGTCCTCCACCCTGTAGAAGGTCATGTACTGAGATATCCTCCCCAGGGGGTCCCTCGGCCCCCTGTAGAAGGGAAAAGGTCAACTGACCCTACTAGTCCCCCTGAGGGGGTCGCGTCCTCCGTAGAAGAAAAGGTCCCTCCACAGTGGTCCCTCGGTCCCTCCGTAGAAGAGGTCCATGACCCTCTAGTCCCAGTGGTCCCTCGTCCCCCTAGAGGGAAAAAAGGTCAACTGACCCCTACTAGTCCCCCTGAGTCCCTCGGCCCCTAGAGGGAAAAGATATCTGACCCTACTAGTCCACAGTGGTCCCTCGTCCCCTAGTAGGGGAAAAATCCCTGACCCAGTGGTCCCTCGGGGGTCCGTCCTGTAGAAAAAGATAACTGACCCTCCACAGTAGTCCCCCCCTGTAGGGGGTCCCTCGTCCTCCGGCTAGTAGAAGAAAAAGGGTCAACTGACCCTGTAGAAGATAGTCCCCCACAGTGGGGTCCCTCGTCCTCCGTAGAAGATATCCCTCCACAGTGGTCCCTCTAGTCCCCTGTAGGGGATATCCCTCCACAGTGGTCCCTCGGCCCCTGTAGAAGATATCCTCCACAGTGGTCCCCCTACCCCCTGTAGAAGGTCGTCCCTCCACAGTGTAGGGGAAAGGTCCCCTGACCCTGTAGTCCCCTGAGGGGGTCGTCGTCCTCCGCTAGACCTCTGAGGTCAACTGACCCTACTAGTCCCCCTGAGGGGGTCGTCGTCCTCCGCTAGAGGGGAAAAGGTCAACTGACCCTACTAGTCCCCCTGAGGGGGTCGTCGTCCTCCGCTAGAGGGGAAAAGGTCAACTGACCCTACTAGTCCCCCTGAGGGGGTCGTCCCTCCGCTAGAGGGAAAAGGGTCAACTGACCCTACTAGTCCCCCTGAGGGGGTCGTCGTCCTCCGCTAGAGGGGAAAAGGTCAACTGACCCTACTAGTCCCCCTGAGGGGGTCGTCGTCCTCCGCTAGAGGGGAAAAGGTCAACTGACCCTACTAGTCCCCCTGAGGGGTCGTCGTCCTCCGCTAGAGGGGAAAAGGTCAACTGACCCTACTAGTCCCCCTGAGGGGGTCGTTGTTCTCCGCTAGAGGGGGAAAAGGTCAACTGACCCTACTAGTCCCCCTGAGGGGGTCGTCGTCCTCCGCTAGAGGGGAAAAGGTCAACTGACCCTACTAGTCCCCCTGAGGGGGTCGTCGTCCTCCGCTAGAGGGGAAAAGGTCAACTGACCCTACTAGTCCCCTGAGGGGGTCGTCGTCCTCCGCTAGAGGGGGAAAAGGTCAACTGACCCTACTAGTCCCCCTGAGGGGGTCGTCGTCCTCCGCTAGAGGGGAAAAGGGTCAACTGAAAGACCCCTTTTAAATAAGACGTGTGTGTTTTTCCTTTGAACACTTTAAGGTAGTTTCACGGTCAAACCTGATTGCAAAGAGTTCCGTCTTTGTGACCCACTACCCTTTCAACATTCTGTGACCTTTGAACTGTTCTATCACAAGAACTTTGACTGCAGGAAGTGATTGGTGAGAATAGCCAGCTGGACACACACACTGAACTCTGTTTTATATCCTGTGATTACCCCATCAGTATGTAAGGGCCAGCTAGCTGTTGTTGTGGATGAGGTTATGTTGATCCAAATGTTTGTGTTCCTGATATGGACCTCTGCTGTAAGTTAACCTCTGTTTCTCCACTCTCTCTCTCTCTCTTTATCTCTCCTGTCCATCTACCCTCTCGATCTCTCCCTGTCTCTCTCTATGTAAGGGCCAGCTCTCTCTCTCTGTCTGTTGTCTCTGTCCACCTCTCTTCTGTCTCTCTCTCTGTCTCTGTTGTCTCAGTCTGATATGTCTCTGTGTCTCTCTCTCTCTGTCTGACTCTGGCTCTCTCTCTCTCTCTCTCCTCTCCTCTCTCTCTCTCTCTGAGGATCTCTCTCTCTCTCTTCGCTCTCTCTCTCTCTGACTCCTCTCTCTCCCTCTGTGACGCTCTCTCTCTCTCTCTCTCTCTCTCTCTCTCTCTCTCTCTCTCTCTCTCTCTCTCTCTCTCTCTCTCTCTCTCTCTCTCTCTCTCTCTCTAGTCTCTCTCTCTCTCTCTCCCTCTCTCTCCCTCTCTCTCTCTCTCTCTCTCTCTCTCTCCCTCTGTCTA
>CM072220.1:7453001-7463001 GCA_036851935.1 Coregonus suidteri
CAGACGGAGAGGACTGTTCAGTGTGTGTGTGTGTGTGTGACGGAGAGGACTGTTCAGTGTGTGTGTGTGTGTGTGACGGAGAGGACTGTTCAGTGTGTGTGGTGTGTGTGTGACGGAGAGGACTGTTCAGTGTGTGTGTGTGTGTGTGACGAGAGGACTGTTCAGTGTGTGTGTGTGTGTGACGGAGAGGACTGTTCAGTGTGTGTGTGTGTGTGTGACGGAGAGGACTGTTCAGTTGTGTGTGTGTGAGAGGACTGTTCAGTGTGTGTGTGTGTGACGGAGAGGACTGTTCAGTGTGTGTGTGTGACGGAGAGGACTGTTCAGTGTGTGTGTGTGACGGAGAGGACTGTGTGTGTGTGGTGAGGACTGTTCAGTGTGTGTGTGTGTGTGTGACGGAGAGGACTGTTCAGTGTGTGTGTGTGTGTGAGACGGAGAGGACTGTTCAGTGTGTGTGTGTGTGTGACGGAGAGGACTGTTCAGTGTGTGTGTGTGTGTGTGTGACGGAGAGGACTGTTCAGTGTGTGTGTGTGTGTGAGACGGAGAGGACTGTTCAGTGTGTGTTGTGTGTGTGACGGAGAGGACTGTTCAGTGTGTGTGTGTGTGACGGAGAGGACTGTTCAGTGTGTGTGTGTGTGACGGAGAGGACTGTTCAGTGTGTGTGTGTGTGAGACGGAGTGTTCAGTGACGGAGAGGACTGTTCAGTGTGTGTGTGTGTGTGTGACGGAGAGGACTGTTCAGTGTGTGTGTGTGTGTGACGGAGAGGACTGTTCAGTGTGTGTGTGTGTGTACGGAGAGGACTGTTCAGTGTGTGTGTGTGTGTGACGGAGAGGACTGTTCAGTGTGTGTGTGTGTGTGTGTGACGGAGAGGACTGTTCAGTGTGTGTGTGTGTGTGTGTGACGGAGAGGACTGTTCAGTGTGTGTGTGTGTGTGTGACGGAGAGGACTGTTCAGTGTGTGTGTGTGTGTGTGACGGAGAGGACTGTTCAGTGTGTGTGTGTGTGACGGAGAGGACTGTTCAGTGTGTGTGTGTGTGTGTGTGACGGAGAGGACTGTTCAGTGTGTGTGTGTGTGACGGAGAGGACTGTTCATAAGTCTGTAACTACTATAAACTGCTCCAACATTCCTCCAACCTCCCATGTGGGCCTTTTGCCTTGGTGTTGTCTTGGCAGATTCTAGACTAGTCTACATTGAGAAAGTGAGAGAGAGACTGTGTGTGGTGTTGCTGTGTGTGTGTATTGTTAGTGTGTGTGTGTGTGTGTATTGTTGGTGTGTGTGTGTGTATTGTTGGTGTGTGTGTGTGTGTGTATTGTTGGTGTGTGTGTGTGTATTGTTTGTGTGTATTGTGTGTGTGTGTGTGTGTGGACGTGTTTAACTATACCAGACCAGAAGTACCCACAATGTCAAATTCTATTTCTAGGGGGTTTAGTATTGGTGTTAGGGTTAGAATTAAGGTTAGGAGCTAGGGTTAGGTTTAGGTTTAGGTTTTGGGATTAAGGTTAGGTTTTGGGGTTAGGGTTAGGGTTAAGGTAAGGGTTAGAGTTTGGTGTAGGGGTTAAGGTTAAGGGTTTGGGGTTAAGGTTAGGTTAGGGTAAGCGTTAGGGTAAGGGATAGGGGTTAGGGTTAGGTTTCGATTTAGGGTTAGGTTTAGGGTTAGGGAAAATAGGATTTTGAATGGTACTGAATGATGTGTCCCCACATCAGTGAGTGTGTGTGCCGTTGGGGTGTGTCTGTGTCAGGGAGGAAGTGCAGATTGGACTTCCTTCCTGTTTCTCCCCACAGTCACAGGGAGGGGACAGGAAGTTTGTGTGTGAGTGTATGCGAGTGTTACACAGTATACCTAAACGTCTCTACTTTTTCGATACTAGAACATGAATAACGGTTTGGTACTAGAATTTGTTTTACATTCGGTACGTCTGTCAAATGAGTCTCACGTCGTCTGCTGATTTGAGAGAGGATCAAGTCTGTCTGTCAGCCGATGCCCCCCTTTACACACTTGGAAAAAAATGCGACGCGGAATGTAGAAATGTTGAAACTGTTAATTACTGTTGGCAAAACAGCATCCATAAAGGCTAGAACACTTGACAATGCTAGAAGATAGCGGTAGCTTCCAGCTCTGTAGGCTAACTTTCCTTGCTAGCTGACAGCTAAACCTAACATCAATTCACTACCCAGGTACTCAGTTTTTTGATAATATGCAAACCAAAACGCAAAGTATGCTGATTTCAAAGCCGATTGTCGCCAGAAACGTTATTAATTCACTTGATCGTCTCTCCCTCCCTCACACAGCATGCACACAGCATGTACCCCTCCCTCCCTCACACAGCATGTACCCCTCCCTCCCTCACACAGCATGTACCCCTCCCTCCCTCACACAGCATGTACCCCTCCCTCCCTCACACAGCATATACCCCTCCCTCCCTCACACAGCATGTACCCCATGAATGAAGTCGTTACTGGGTCTTAAAGAGACAGTGCCCCGCTTATATAGACGGAGAGATTGCTACTTCTATGCAATTGTTGTTGATCAGTACAATAACATAACACTGTATGTTCTCTTAGCAGTTGACAATAAAAGTACGTTCCAAATGGAAGGGAAACAGATTGATTTGTCATCTGTAGCCACGGGAACTCAGCCAAAAACAAGCTCAATAGCTCAATGGGTTCACACGCTCCTATTGAATATGCATTCAGCTGTATTGTGGACAGGCCTAGGCTACATCTTGATTTACCCAGTTTATCAATAGAGATTTACCTATCAAATAAAGTATTAGCATGATGCTGTTATGCAGTTAGGATTGGTTAAAAACAAAGACAAATTGACTGTAGGATTGATTGACTGATGCACACATGGCTCTCTCTGAAAAATGTGGGCGTAAAAAATGTCTGAACTCAAAAAGATGCTCAACATAGCAGCAGCTGAGTTTATCTGTCTGGATCAAGTGCCGTTCTGTGACTTTATGTGGTCCTCCGTAGCTCAGCTGGTAGAGCACGGTGCTTGTAACGCCAAGGTAGTGGGTTCGATCCCTGGGACCACCCATACACAAAAGTCGCTTTGGATAAAAAAGCGTCTGCTAAATGGCATATTATTATTATTATCAGAGTTCTCTATGACTGTGTGTGTGTGTGTGTGTGTGTGTGTGTGTGTGTGTGTGTGTGTGTGTGTGTGTGTGTGTGTGTGTGTGTGTGTGTGTGTGTGTGTGTGTGTGTGTGTGTGTGTGTGTGTGTGTGTGTGTGTGTGTGTGTGTGTGTGTGTGTGTGTGTGTGTGTGTGTGTGTGTGTAACTGTGTGTGTGTCCCTAACCCCTGTGTGTGTGTCCCTAACCCCTAACCCTGTGTGTCCCTAACCCCTAACCCTGTGTGTGTGTCCCTAACCCCTAACCCTGTGTGTGTGTCCCTAACCCCTAACCCTGTGTGTCCCTAACCCCTAACCCTGTGTGTGTGTCCCTAACCCCTAACCCTGTGTGTCCCTAACCCCTAACCCTGTGTGTGTGTCCCTAACCCCTAACCCTGTGTGTGTGTGTGTCCCTAACCCCTAACCCTGTGTGTGTGTCCCTAACCCCTAACCCTGTGTGTCCCTAACCCCTAACCTGTGTGTGTGTCCCTAACCCCTAACCCTGTGTGTCCCTAACCCCTAACCCTGTGTGTGTGTCCCTAACCCCTAACCCTGTGTGTCCCTAACCCCTAACCCTGTGTGTGTCCCTAACCCCTAACCCTGTGTGTGTGTCCCTAACCCTAACCCTGTGTGTGTAACCCTGTGTGTCCCTAACCCCTAACCCTGTGTGTGTGTAACCCTGTGTGTCCCTAACCCCTAACCCTGTGTGTCCCTAACCCCTAACCCTGTGTGTCCCTAACCCCTAACCCTGTGTGTGTGTCCCTAACCCCTAACCCTGTGTCTCCCTAACCCCTAACCCTGTGTGTCCCTAACCCCTAACCCTGTGTGTCCCTAACCCCTAACCCTGTGTGTGTGTCCCTAACCCCTAACCCTGTGTGTGTCCCTAACCCTGTGTGTCCCTAACCCTAACCCTGTGTGTGTGTCCCTAACCCCTAACCCTGTGTGTGTGTCCTAACCCCCCTGTGTGTGTGTCCCTAACCCCTAACCCTGTGTGTGTGTCCCTAACCCCTAACCCCTAACCCTGTGTCCCTAACCCCTAACCCTGTGTGTCCCTAACCCCTAACCCTGTGTGTGTCCCTAACCCCTAACCCTGTGTGTCCCTAACCCTGTGTGTCCCCTAACCCCTAACCCCTGTGTGTGTGTCCCTAACCCTAACCCCTGTGTGTCCCTAACCCCTAACCCTGTGTGTGTGTCCCTAACCCCTAACCCTGTGTGTGTGTCCCTAACCCCCCTAACCCCTAACCCTGTGTGTCCCTAACCCCTAACCCTGTGTGTCCCTAACCCCTAACCCTGTGTGTGTCCCTAACCCCTAACCCTGTGTGTGTGTCCCTAACCCTAACCCCTAACCCTGTGTGTGTGTCCCTAACCCCTAACCCTGTGTGTGTGTCCCCCCCTAACCCTGTGTGTCCCTAACCCCTAACCCTGTGTGTGTGTCCCTAACCCCTAACCCTGTGTGTGTGTGTCCCTAACCCCTAACCCTGTGTGTGTGTCCCTAACCCTGTGTGTGTGTCCCTAACCCCTAACCCTGTGTGTCCCTAACCCCTAACCCTGTGTGTGTGTCCCTAACCCCTAACCCTGTGTGTGTGCGTCTTTTGACCAGACAAGCCACCAACCAGTTGACAGGATATGAAAACCGATTTCGACATTTGGCTTCAATATTGATGAAATGAAAATAAATTGCACCCTATTCCCTGTGTAGTGCACTACTTTTCACCAGATTCCCTGGACACAGGGAGTGGGGAGTGAGAGAGTGAGAGAGAGAGAGAGAGAGAGAGAGAGAGAGAGAGAGAGAGAGAGAGAGAGAGAGAGAGAGAGAGAGAGAGAGAGAGAGAGAGAGAGAGAGAGAGAGAGAGAGAGAGAGAGAGAGAGAGAGAGAGAGAGAGAGAGAGAGAGGAAGAGAGAGAGAGAGAGAGAGAGAGAGAGAGAGAGAGAGAGAGAGAGAGAGAGAGAGAGAGAGAGAGAGAGAGAGAGAGAGAGAGAGAGAGAGAGAGAGAGAGAGAGAGACAGAGAGAGAGAGACAGAGAGAGAGAGAGAGAGAGAGAGAGAGAGAGAGAGAGAGAGAGAGAGAGAGAGAGAGAGAGAGAGAGAGAGAGAGAGAGAGAGAGAGAGAGAGAGAGAGAAGAATTACGCAAACATGACATATGCAAATACAGTGACGTATTACAGTAACACAGCTGTCAGGATGTAGTGAAACACCCAAGGGTCCACCCACGCTGTCTCACCCGCACACCAAGTTACACATTCTCGGAATTAGGTGAGGTCGGTCGGTCATTGGGGTAGGCCCCTCACCATTCTGTCATTGGGGTAGGCCCCTCACCATTCTGTCATTGGGGTAGGCCCCTCACCATTCTGTCATTGGGGTAGGCCCCTCACCATTCTGTCATTGGGGTAGGCCCCTCACCATTCTGTCATTGGGGTAGGCCCCTCACCATTCTGTCATTGGGGTAGGCCCCTCACCATTCTGTCATTGGGGTAGGCCCCTCCCCTCACCATTCTGTCATTGGGGTAGGCCCCTCACCATTCTGTCATTGGGGTAGGCCCCTCACCATTCTGTCATTGGGGTAGGCCCCTCACCATTCTGTCATTGGGGTAGGCCCTTACCATTCTGTCATTGGGGTAGGCCCTGACCATTCTGTCATTGGGGTAGGCCCCTCACCATTCTGTCATTGGGGTAGGCCCCTCACCATTCTGTCATTCTGGGGTAGGCCCCTTACCATTCTGTCATTGGGGTAGGCCCCTCACCATTCTGTCATTGGGGTAGGCCCCTCACCATTCTGTCATTGGGGTAGTCCCTGAGTGGCGCAGTGGTCTAAGGCTCTGCATCGCAGTGTTAACTGTGGTGCCACTAGATCCTGGTTCGAATCCAGGCTCTGTCGCAGCCGGCCGCGACCGGGAGATTCATGTCATTGGGGGTAGTGGCCGGCAGGGATGTAGCTCAGTTGATAGAGCATGGCGTTTGCAACGCCAGGGCTGTGGGTTCGATTCCCACGGGGGGGCCAGTATAAAAAAATATATATGTATTCCTAACTGCTCTGGATAAGAGCGTCTGCTAAATGACATTCCCTGACCATTCCAACACAGAAAAGCTGCTTTTTAACATACTGGACAGTTCCTTTATAGTGTTCGGTTTGTTATAAATATTACTTTGAAGTACCAGAAGTTGATGTGATTGATTTAACTATTGACGACTGAAGAGAGGCTTGAACCACTGCCAAGATGACCCCCTCTATCTCATACACATGTTCTGTGTTGTGGACAAGCTGTCTAGTTGAACGTTCTCTTCAGAACCCAGTCATCTGAATGGAGACAGAACACTAGAACCCAGTCATCTGAATGGAGACAGAACACTAGAACCCAGTCATCTGAATGGAGACAGAACACTAGAACCCAGTCATCTGAATGGAGACAGAACACTAGAACCCAGTCATCTGAATGGAGACAGAAACACTAGAACCCAGTCATCTGAACAGACAGAACACTAGAACCCAGTCATCTGAATGGAGACAGAACACTAGAACCCAGTCATCTGAATGGAGACAGAACACTAGAACCCAGTCATCTGAATGGAGACAGAACACTAGAACCCAGTCATCTGAATGGAGACAGAACACTAGAACCCAGTCATCTGAATGGAGACAGAACACTAGAACCCAGTCATCTGAATGGAGACAGAACACTAGAACCCAGTCATCTGAATGGAGACAGAACACTAGAACCCAGTCATCTGAATGGAGACAGAACACTAGAACCCAGTCATCTGAATGGAGACAGAACACTAGAAACCCAGTCATCTGAATGGAGACAGAACACTAGAACCCAGTCATCTGAATGGAGACAGAACACTAGAACCCAGTCATCTGAATGGAGACAGAACACTAGAACCCAGTCATCTGAATGGAGACAGAACACTAGAACCCAGTCACTGAATGGAGACAGAACACTAGAACCCAGTCATCTGAATGGAGACAGAACACTAGAACCCAGTCACACACACACACACACACAGACTACACACTGTACACACACACACACACACACACACACACACACACACACACACACACACACACACACACACACACACACACACGCATGGACACATGGACACACAGGTTTAAATAGTCCAGACTGGTGCAGGTTTAAATAGTCCAGACTGGTGCAGGTTTAAATAGTCTAGACTGGTGCAGGTTTAAATAGTCCAGACGGGTGCAGGTTTAAATAGTCCAGACTGGTGCAGGTTTAAATAGTCCAGACTGGTGCAGGTTTAAATAGTCCAGACTGGTGCAGGTTTAAATAGTCTAGAAGGTTTAAATAGTCCAGACGGGTGCAGGTTTAAATAGTCCAGACGGGTGCAGGTTTAAATAGTCCAGACTGGTGCAGGTTTAAATAGTCCAGACTGGTGCAGGTGTCTAGACCGGTTTTTAAATAGTCCAGACTGGTGCAGGTTTAAATAGTCCAGACGGGTGCAGGTTTAAATAGTCCAGACGGGTGCAGGTTTAAATAGTCCAGACGGGTGCAGGTTTAAATAGTCCAGACGGGTGCAGGTTTAAATAGTCCAGACTGGTGCAGGTTTAAATAGTCCAGACTGGTGCAGGTTTAAATAGTCCAGACGGGTGCAGGTTTAAATAGTCCAGACGGGTGCAGGTTTAAATAGTCCAGACGGGTGCAGGTTTAAATAGTCCAGACGGGTGCAGGTTTGCTAGATGGGTGCAGGTTTAAATAGTCCAGACTGGTGCATGTTTTAAATAGTGCAGGTTTAAATAGTCCAGACTGGTGCAGGTTTAAATAGTCCAGACTGGTGCAGGTTTAAATAGTCCAGACTGGTGCAGGTTTAAATAGTCCAGACTGGTGCAGGTTTAAATAGTCCAGACGGGTGCAGGTTTAAATAGTCTAGACCGGTGCATGTTTAAATAGTCCAGACGGGTGCAGGTTTATATAGTCTAGACATGTTTAAATAGTCCCAGATGGGTGCAGGTTTAAATAGTCCAGACGGGTGCAGGTTTAAATAGTCCAGACCATGTTTAAATAGTCTAGACCGGTGCAGGTTTAAATAGTCCAGACGGGTGCAGGTTTAAATAGTCTAGACCGGTGCAATGTTTAAATAGTCTAGATGGGTGCAGGTTTAAATAGTCCAGACGGGTGCAGGTTTAAATAGTCCAGACTGGTGCAGGTTTAAATAGTCCAGACTGGTGCAGGTTTAAATAGTCCAGACGGGCGGCATGTTTAAATAGTCCAGACTGGTGCAGGTTTAAATAGTCCAGAACGGGTGCATGTTTAAATAGTCCAGATGGGTGCAGGTTTAAATAGTCCAGACGGGTGCAGGTTTAAATAGTCCTAGATGTGCAGCAGTTTAAATAGTCCAGACGGGTGCAGGTTTAAATAGTCCAGACGGGTGCAGGTTTAAAATAGTCTAGATAGGTGCAGGTTTAAATAGTCCAGACTGGTGCAGGTTTAAATAGTCTAGACCGGTGCAGGTTTAAATAGTCTAGACTGGTGCAGGTTTAAATAGTCCCAGACTGGTGCAGGTTTAAATAGTCCAGACTGGTGCAGGTTTAAATAGTCCAGACGCGTGCAGGTTTAAATAGTCTAGACTGGTGCCAGGTTTAAATAGTCCCAGACGGGTGCAGGTTTAAATCGTCTAGATGGGTGCAGGTTTAAATAGTCCAGATGGGTGCAGGTTTAAATAGTCTAGACTGGTGCAGGTTTAAATAGTCTAGACTGGTGCAGGTTTAAATAGTCTAGACTGGTGCAGGTTTAAATAGTCCAGACTGGTGCCAGGTTTAAAACAGTCCAGACTGGTGCAGGTTTAAATAGCTACTGCATGTTTAAAATAGTCTAGATGGGTGCAGGTTTAAATAGTCAGGTTTAAAATAGTCTAGACCGGTTTAAATAGCTACTGGTTTCTTTAAATAGTCTAGACCGGTGCATGTTTAAAACAGGATCTCTCTCCCCAGGTTTAAATAGTCCAGACTGGTGCCTTTAAATAGTCTCTGCTTTCTCTGCTGTTTAAATAGTCCTCCCTCCTCTCAGGTTTCTCCCTAGTCTAGACCTGCATCCCTAAATGTCTAGTGGGTCGGCCAGTGGTTTTAAATAGTCCTGGGGTGCAGGTTTTCTCTCCCTCATTTGGGGTGCTTCAGAGGAAATGTGACTATCTAGTCGTGGCCAGCTGGGCTGAGACACGACCACTGTCGATTCTATCATAAGCAAGGCAACTTAACCCTATATTGTCTCATGTTTGATGTCGCTCTGGAGAGCGTCTGCTAAATGACGAGTCAAACTAGTGCAAAAGTATTTAAACAGTAAAAGTTTGTATGTCTCACTTCATAGCTCTGTCTCTCTCTCTGTCTCTCTCTCTCTCTCTCCGGAAATCTATCTCTCGCTCTCTTATAAAGGAGATCTCTCTCTCTCTCTCTCTCTCTCGCTCTCTCTCTCTCTCTCTCTCTGTCTCTGTCTGCTCTCTCTCTCTCTCTCTCTCTCTCTCTCTCTCTCTCAGATAGGGACTATACCAGTCTGTGTGAGAGACAGCCGATTGGTCGATTGCTGTTCCGTCAGTACTGTGACACCAGGCCAGAGCTCAAACGCTGCATCGAGTTCATGGACTCTGTGGTAAGAAATTTTATATCAATATTTTTCTTTTTCTGTCTCTTTCTCTGTCGTTAACCCCATCTCCCACGATTTCTCTCTCTCTCTCTCTCTCTCTCTCTCTCTCTTCTCTCTCTCTCTCTCTCTCACACTCTCTGTCTGTTTCTCTCTCTCTCTCTCACACTCTGTCTGTTTCTCTGTTTCTCTCTCTCTCTCTCTGTGTCTCGCTCTCTGTCTTTTTCTCTGTCTGTCTCTGTCTCTTTCTCTAACTCTTTCTATCTCTCTCTCTCTCTCTCTCTCTCTCTCT
>CM072220.1:7465501-7485501 GCA_036851935.1 Coregonus suidteri
CCAGGAACAGGGTTTCCTACCCCCTGATATCACTCCAGGAACAGGGTTTCCTACCCCCTGATATCACTCTCCAGGAACAGGGTTTCCTACCCCCTGATATCAATCCAGGAACAGGGTTTCCTACCCCCTGGTATTTTCCTACCCCCTGATATCACTCCAGGAACAGGGTTTTTCCTACCCCCTGATATCACTCCAGGAACAGGGTTTCCTACCCCCTGATATCACTCCAGGAACAGGGTTTCCTACCCCCTAATATCACTCCAGGAACAGGGTTTCCTACCCCCTGATATCACTCCAGGAACAGGGTTTCCTACCCCCTGATATCACTCCAGGAACAGGGTTTCCTACCCCCTGATATCACTCAGGAACAGGGTTTCCTACCCCCTGATATCACTCCAGGAACAGGGTTTCCTACCCCCTGATATCACTCCAGGAACAGGGTTTCCTACCCCCTGATATCACTCCAGGAACAGGGTTTCCTACCCCCTGATATCACTCCAGGAACAGGGTTTCCTACCCCCTGATATCACTCCAGGAACAGGGTTTCCTACCCCCTGATATCACTCCAGGATCAGGGTTTCCTACCCCCTGATATCACTCCAGGAACAGGGTTTCCTACCCCCTGATATCACTCCAGGAACAGGGTTTCCTACCCCCTGATATCACTCCAGGAACAGGGTTTTCCTCCCCCCTGATATCACTCCAGGAACAGGGTTTCCTACCCCCTGATATCACTCCAGGAACAGGGTTTCCTACCCCCTGATATCACTCCAGGAACAGGGTTTCCTACCCCCTGATATCACTCCAGGAACAGGGTTTCCTAACCCCTGATATCACTCCAGGAACAGGGTTTCCTACCCCCTGATATCACTCCAGGAACAGGGTTTCCTACCCCCTGATATCACTCCAGGAACAGGGTTTCCTACCCCCTGATATCACTCCAGGAACAGGGTTTCCTACCCCCTGATATCACTCCAGGAACAGGGTTTCCTACCCCCTGATATCACTCCAGGAACAGGGTTTCCTACCCCCTGATATCACTCCAGGAACAGGGTTTCCTACCCCCTGATATCACTCCAGGAACAGGGTTTCCTACCCCCTGATATCTCTCCAGGAACAGGGTTTCCTACCCCCTGATATCACTCCAGGAACAGGGTTTCCTACCCCCTGATATCACTCCAGGAACAGGGTTTCCTACCCCCCTGATATCACTCCAGGAACAGGGTTTCCTACCCCCTGATATCACTCCAGGAACAGGGGTTTCCTACCCCCTGATATCTCTCCAGGAACAGGGTTTCCTACCCCCCTGATATCACTCCAGGAACAGGGTTTCCTACCCCCTGATATCACTCCAGGAACAGGGTTTCCTACCCCCTGATATCACTCCAGGAACAGGGTTTCCTACCCCCTGATATCACTCCAGGAACAGGGTTTCCTACCCCCTGATATCACTCCAGGAACAGGGTTTCCTACCCCCTGATATCACTCCAGGAACAGGGTTTCCTACCCCCTGATATCTCTCCAGGAACAGGGTTTCCTACCCCCTGATATCACTCCAGGAACAGGGTTTCCTACCCCCTGATATCACTCCAGGAACAGGGTTTCCTACCCCCTGATATCTCTCCAGGAACAGGGTTTCCTACCCCCTGATATCACTCCAGGAACAGGGTTTCCTACCCCCTGATATCACTCCAGGAACAGGGTTTCCTACCCCCTGATATCACTCCAGGAACAGGGTTTCCTACCCCCTGATATCACTCCAGGAACAGGGTTTCCTACCCCCTGATATCACTCCAGGAACAGGGTTTCCTACCCCCTGATATCACTCCAGGAACAGGGTTTCCTACCCCCTGATATCACTCCAGGAACAGGGTTTCCTACCCCCTGATATCACTCCAGGAACAGGGTTTCCTACCCCCTGATATCACTCCAGGAACAGGGTTTCCTACCCCCTGATATCACTCCAGGAACAGGGTTTCCTACCCCCTGATATCACTCCAGGAACAGGGTTTCCTACCCCCTGATATCACTCCAGGAACAGGGTTTCCTACCCCCTGATATCACTCCAGGAACAGGGTTTCCTACCCCCTGATATCACTCCAGGAACAGGGTTTCCTACCCCCTGATATCACTCCAGGAACAGGGTTTCCTACCCCCTGATATCACTCCAGGAACAGGGTTTCCTACCCCCTGATATCACTCCAGGAACAGGGTTTCCTACCCCCTGATATCACTCCAGGAACAGGGTTTCCTACCCCCTGATAACTCTCCAGGAACAGGGTTTCCTACCCCCTGATATCTCTCCAGGAACAGGGTTTCCTACCCCCTGATATCACTCCAGGAACAGGGTTTCCTACCCCCTGATATCACTCCAGGAACAGGGTTTCCTACCCCCTGATATCACTCCAGGAACAGGGTTTCCTACCCCCTGATATCACTCCAGGAACAGGGTTTCCTACCCCCTGATATCACTCCAGGAACAGGGTTTCCTACCCCCTGATATCACTCCAGGAACAGGGTTTCCTACCCCCTGATATCACTCCAGGAACAGGGTTTCCTACCCCCTGATATCACTCCAGGAACAGGGTTTCCTACCCCCTGATATCACTCCAGGAACAGGGTTTCCTACCCCCTGATATCACTCCAGGAACAGGGTTTCCTACCCCCTGATATCACTCCAGGAACAGGGTTTCCTACCCCCTGATATCCCTCCAGGAACAGGGTTTCCTACCCCCTGATATCTCTCCAGGAACAGGGTTTCCTACCCCCTGATATCACTCCAGGAACAGGGTTTCCTACCCCCTGATATCACTCCAGGAACAGGGTTTCCTACCCCCTGATATCACTCCAGGAACAGGGTTTCCTACCCCCTGATATCACTCCAGGAACAGGGTTTCCTACCCCCTGATATCACTCCAGGAACAGGGTTTCCTACCCCCTGATATCACTCCAGGAACAGGGTTTCCTACCCCCCTGATATCACTCCAGGAACAGGGTTTCCTACCCCCTGATATCACTCCAGGAACAGGGTTTCCTACCCCCTGATATCACTCCAGGAACAGGGTTTCCTACCCCCTGATATCACTCCAGGAACAGGGTTTTCCTACCCCCTGATATCACTCCAGGAACAGGGTTTCCTACCCCCTGATATCACTCCAGGAACAGGGTTTCCTACCCCTGATATCACTCCAGGAACAGGGTTTCCTACCCCCTGATATCTCTCCAGGAACAGGGTTTCCTACCCCCTGATATCTCTCCAGGAACAGGGTTTCCTACCCCCTGATATCTCTCCAGGAACAGGGTTTCCTACCCCCTGATATCACTCCAGGAACAGGGTTTCCTACCCCCTGATATCTCTCCAGGAACAGGGTTTCCTACCCCCTGATATCACTCCAGGAACAGGGTTTCCTACCCCCTGATATCACTCCAGGAACAGGGTTTCCTACCCCCTGATATCACTCCAGGAACAGGGTTTCCTACCCCCTGATATCTCTCCAGGAACAGGGTTTCCTACCCCCTGATATCACTCCAGGAACAGGGTTTCCTACCCCCTGATATCACTCCAGGAACAGGGTTTCCTACCCCCTGATATCACTCCAGGAACAGGGTTTCCTACCCCCTGATATCACTCCAGGAACAGGGTTTCCTACCCCCTGATATCACTCCAGGAACAGGGTTTCCTACCCCCTGATATCTCTCCAGGAACAGGGTTTCCTACCCCCTGATATCACTCCAGGAACAGGGTTTCCTACCCCCTGATATCACTCCAGGAACAGGGTTTCCTACCCCCTGATATCACTCCAGGAACAGGGTTTCCTACCCCCTGATATCACTCCAGGAACAGGGTTTCCTACCCCCTGATATCACTCCAGGAACAGGGTTTCCTACCCCCTGATATCTCTCCAGGAACAGGGTTTCCTACCCCCTGATATCACTCCAGGAACAGGGTTTCCTACCCCCTGATACAGGGTTCCATGTAGGGTGTAGCCTTACATAATGTTTGTCTAGTCGTGTGTCTGGCACCTTCATTGGGGAGGACGGGCTCATGGTAATGGCTGGAGTTGGAATGGTATTCAAATACATCCATTTGATGGTCCTCTGTAGCTCAGCTGGTAGAGCATGGCGCTTGTAACGCCAGGGTAGTGGGTTCGATCCCCGGGACCACCCATACGTAAAAATGTATGCACACATGACTGTAAGTCGCTTTGGATAAAAGCGTCTGCTAAATGGCATATTATATTATTATATTATTATTATTATTATTATTATTATTATGCCATTCCATGCGCTCCGTTCCATTTATTATGAGCCGTCCTCCCCTCAACAGCCTCCTCTGTCCCACAGGCCATATAAGCACACACACAAAAAAATTACTTTTTCTAAGTCCAATTTTTTTTGCCAAATATGTCTAAAACAGAGAGATACTATCTAGTGACGCTTTAGGAGTACGTCTGAGTACCCAACCCCCAACTGTCTTGCCGTTGTAGCCTAGTCACGCTGTAACCTACAGCCGTGTGTCTGTCTATAGAGACTACAGAAGTCCACTCCATGCTGCCACGTGAGCCAGTAACTGTTGACCATATTTGTCTATAATTGTTTTTAGACTGTTTTAGTCCAAACCGTATCCATGTTAGGTCGACTTGGTTCACAGACAGACCTCGTCCGTCTAGAACTTAACAGTGGTGTTAGTCTAGGGCGCCTTCCCAAATGGTACTCTATTCCTATTGGCCCTGGTCAAAAGAAGTGCACTACATAGGGAATAGGGTGCCACCTCTGGTCAAAAGAAGTGCACTACATAGGGAATAGGGTGCCATTCTCTGGTCAAAAGAAGTGCACTACATAGGGAATAGGGTGCCATTCTCTGGTCAAAAGTAGTGCACTATATAGGGAATAGGGTGCCAACTCTGGTCAAAAGAAGTGCACTACATAGGGAATAGGGTGCCAACTCTGGTCAAAAGAAGTGCACTACATAGGGAATAGGGTGCCAACTCTGGTCAAAAGAAGTGCACTACATAGGGAATAGGGTGCCAACTCTGGTCAAAAGAAGTGCACTACATAGGGAATAGGGTGCCATTCTCTGGTCTAAAGTAGTGCACTATATAGGGAATAGGGTGCCAACTCTGGTCAAAAGTAGTGCACTACATAGGGAATAGGGTGCCAACTCTGGTCAAAAGAAGTGCACTACATAGGGAATAGGGTTTCAACTCTGGTCAAAAGAAGTGCACTACATAGGGAATAGGGTGCCAACTCTGGTCAAAAGTAGTGCACTATATAGGGAATAGGGTGCCAACTCTGGTCAAAAGTAGTGCACTATATAGGGAATAGGGTGCCAACTCTGGTCAAAATAGGGTGCAATTTAGGATACAGACTAGAACTAACTCTGCCGAACACTACGATGACGCAATCGCTGCCGTTGACAGACAGACCTGTGGAAGTCAAGAAGCGTGACGAGAATCACTCACACACACACACACACACACACACACTCAGAGTCTGACAGGAGAAGCGTGAAGAGAAACTTGGTGGCCATTTTGTTTCTCTGACTATGTAGTTGTCGTTTCCGTAATCATATGGTGACATCATCCTGTGGTGGTGTTCTAGTTATCATATGGTGACATCATCCTGTGGTGATGTTCTAGTTATCATATGGTGACATCATCCTGTGGTGGTGTTCTAGTTATCATATGGTGACATCATCCTGGGGTGGTGTTCTATTTATCATATGGTGACATCATCCTGTGGTAGTGTTCTAGTTATCATATGGTGACATCATCCTGTGGTGTTCTAGTTATCATATGGTGACATCATCCTGTGGTGGTGTTCTAGTTATCATATGGTGACATCATCCTGTGGTGGTGTTCTAGTTATCATATGGTGACATCATCCTGTGGTGGTGTTCTAGTTATCATATGGTGACATCATCCTGTGGTGGTGTTCTATTTATCATATGGTGACATCATCCTGTGGTGATGTTCTAGTTATCATATGGTGACATCATCCTGTGGTGATGTTCTAGTTATCATATGGTGACATCATCCTGTGGTGATGTTCTAGTTATCATATGGTGACATCATCCTGTGGTGTTCTAGTTATCATATGGTGACATCATCCTGTGGTGTTCTAGTTATCATATGGTGACATCATCCTGTGGTGGTGTTCTAGTTATCATATGGTGACATCCTCCTGTGGTGGTGTTCTAGTTATCATATGGTGACATCATCCTGTGGTGTTCTAGTTATCATATGGTGACATCATCCTGTGGTTAGTGTTCTAGTTATCATATGGTGACATCATCCTGTGGTGGTGTTCTAGTTATCATATGGTGACATCATCCTGTGGTGTTCTAGTTATCATATGGTGACATCATCCTGTGGTAGTGTTCTAGTTATCATATGGTGACATCATCCTGTGGTGATGTTCTAGTTATCATATGGTGACATCATCCTGTGGTGATGTTCTAGTTACATCATCCTGTGGGTGTGGTGTTCTATCATATGGTGACATCATCCTGTGGTGGTGTTCTAGTTATCATATGGTGACATCATCCTGTGGTGGTGTTCTAGTTATCATATGGTGACATCATCATGTGGTGGTGTTCTAGTTATCATATGGTGACATCATCCTGTGGTTAGTGTTCTAGTTATCATATGGTGACATCATCCTGTGGTAGTGTTCTAGTTATCATATGGTGACATCATCCTGTGGTGTTTCTAGTTATCATATGGTGACATCATCCTGTGGTGGTGTTCTAGTTATCATATGGTGACATCATCCTGTGGTGGTGTTCTAGTTATCATATGGTGACATCATCCTGTGGTGGTGTTCTAGTTATCATATGGTGACATCATCCTGTGGTGGTGTTCTATTTATCATATGGTGACATCATCCTGTGGTGATGTTCTAGTTATCATATGGTGACATCATCCTGTGGTGATGTTCTAGTTATCATATGGTGACATCATCCTGTGGTGATGTTCTAGTTATCATATGGTGACATCATCCTGTGGTGTTCTAGTTATCATATGGTGACATCATCCTGTGGTGTTCTAGTTATCATATGGTGACATCATCCTGTGGTGGTGTTCTAGTTATCATATGGTGACATCCTCCTGTGGTGGTGTTCTAGTTATCATATGGTGACATCATCCTGTGGTGGTGTTCTAGTTATCATATGGTGACATCATCCTGTGGTGTTCTAGTTATCATATGGTGACATCATCCTGTGGTTAGTGTTCTAGTTATCATATGGTGACATCATCCTGTGGTTAGTGTTCTAGTTATCAAATGGTGACATCATCCTGTGGTTAGTGTTCTAGTTATCAAATGGTGACATCATCCTGTGGTGGATAGAGGGAGAGTGTGTATGGTGTTGTTAACAGTGTGTCTCTCCTGCCAGGCCCTCTACCAGCTAGCTCCAGTGTGTATGGTGTTGTTAACAGTGTGTCTCCCCCTTGCCAGGCCCTCTACCAGCTAGCTCCAGTGTGTATGGTGTTGTTAACAGTGTGTCTCTCCTGCCAGGCCCTCTACCAGCTAGCTCCAGTGTGTATGGTGTTGTTAACAGTGTGTCTCTCCTGCCAGGCCCTCTACCAGCTAGCTCCAGTGTGTATGGTGTTGTTAACAGTGTGTCTCCTCCTGCCAGGCCCTCTACCAGCTAGCTCCAGATGAGAAGAGGAAGGATTGTGGAATAAAAATGTTAGAAACGTACTTTAATAACGGGGTGAGTAAGTTACTTCAATAACAGATTAAAGGCCCAGTGCAGTCAAAAAAACTGTTTTTCTTGTGTTTTACGTCATATTCTACAACAGCTGTAAAAGGGTGAAAAATGTCAGTCAGTGTAATTTCCTGATAGTTGCTGGTTGAAAATACAATCTACACAACATGTAATTGCCTTTTGAACTATTTTATACCATTATTGAAATGCTGTCCAAAAGAGTATGACTTCATCTCCTGTCTCTCCAGCAATATTAATATGATATTTGAAATGTAATGATGAATGGATAAATATATGCATACATAAATGTGTGTGTGTGTACAGTGGGGTAAAAAAGTATTTAGTCAGCCACCAATTGTGCAAGTTCTCCCACTTAAAAAGATGAGAGAGGCCTGTAATTTTCATTATAGGTACACGTCAACTATGACAGACAAAATGAGAAAAAAAAATCCAGAAAATCACATTGTAGGATTTTTTATGAATTTATTTGCAAATTATGGTGGAAAATAAGTATTTGGTCAATAACAAAAGTTTCTCAATACTTTGTTATATACCCTTTGTTGGCAATGACACAGGTCAAACGTTTTCTGTAAGTCTTCACAAGGTTTTCACACACTGTTGCTGGTATTTTGGCCCATTCCTCCATGCAGATCTCCTCTAGAGCAGTGATGTTTTGGGGCTGTCGCTGGGCAACACGGACTTTCAACTCCCTCCAAAGATTTTCTATGGGGTTGAGATCTGGAGACTGGCTAGGCCACTCCAGGACCTTGAAATGCTTCTTACGAAGCCACTCCTTCGTTGCCCGGGCGGTGTGTTTGGGATCATTGTCATGCTGAAAGACCCAGCCACGTTTCATCTTCAATGCCCTTGCTGATGGAAGGAGGTTTTCACTCAAAATCTCACGATACATGGCCCCATTCATTCTTTCCTTTACACGGATCAGTCGTCCTTGTCCCTTTGCAGAAAAACAGCCCCAAAGCATGATGTTTCCACCCCCATGCTTCACAGTAGGTAGGGTGTTCTTTGGATGCAACTCAGCATTCTTTGTCCTCCAAACACGACGAGTTGAGTTTTTACCAAAAAGTTATATTTTGGTTTCATCTGACCATATGACATTCTCCCAATCCTCTTCTGGATCATCCAAATGCACTCTAGCAAACTTCAGACGGGCCTGGACATGTACTGGCCTAAACAGGGGGACACGTCTGGCACTGCAGGATTTGAGTCCCTGGCGGCGTAGTGTGTTACTGATGGTAGGCTTTGTTACTTTGGTCCCAGCTCTCTGCAGGTCTTTATTTGCAAATTATGGTGGAAAATAAGTATTTGGTCACCTACAAACAAGCAAGATTTCTGGCTCTCACATACCTGTAACTTCTTCTTTAAGAGGCTCCTCTGTCCTCCACTCGATACCTGTATTAATGGCACCTGTTTGAACTTGTTATCAGTATAAAAGACACCTGTCCACAACCTCAAACAGTCACACTCCAAACTCCACTATGGCCAAGACCAAAGAGCTGTCAAAGGACACCAGAAACAAAAGGTCCCCCCGTGTGGGTTCTGGGATTTTTGCTCTTGTGATCATTTTGACCCCACGGGGTGAGATCTTGCATGGAGCCCCAGATCGAGGGAGATTATCAGTGGTCTTGTATGTCTTCCATTTCCTAATAATTGCTCCCACAGTTGATTTCTTCAAACCAAGCTGCTTACCTATTGCAGATGCAGTCTTCCCAGCCTGGTGCAGGTCTACAATTTTGTTTCTGGTGTCCTTTGACAGCTCTTTGGTTACAGATATGTGAGAGCCAGAAATCTTGCTTGTTTGTAGGTGACCAAATACTTATTTTCCACCATAATTTGCAAATAAATTCATTAAAAATCCTACAATGTGATATTCTGGAGAAAAAAAAATCTCAATTTGTCTGTCATAGTTGACGTGTACCTATGATGAAAATTACAGGCCTCTCTCATCTTTTTAAGTGGGAGAACTTGCACAATTGGTGGCTGACTAAATACTTTTTCCCCCCACTGTATATATGTATATATATACAGTTGAAGTCGTAAGTTTACATACACTTAGGTTGGAGTCATTAAAACTTGTTTTTCAACCACTCCACAAATGTCTTGTTAACAAACTATAGTTTTGGCAAGTCGGTTAGGATCTACTTTGTGCATAACACAAGTAATTTTTCCAACAATTGTTTACAGACAGATTATTTCACTTATAATTCACTGTATCACAATTCCAGTGGGTCAGAAGTTTACATACACTAAGTTGACTGTGCCTTTAAACAGCTTGGAAAATTCCAGAAAATGATGTCATGGCTTTAGAAGCTTCTGATAGGCTAATTGACATAATTTGAGTCAATTGGAGGTGTACCTGTGAATGTATTTCAATGCCTACCTTCAAACTCAGTGCCTCTTTGCTTGACATCATGGGAAAATCAAAAGAAATCAGCCAAGACCTCAGAAAAAAAATTGTAGACTTCCACAAGTCTGGTTCATCCTTGGGAGCAATTTCCAAACGCCTGTAGGTACCACGTTCATCTGTACAAACAATAGTACGCAAGTATAAACACCATGGGACCACGCAGCCGTCATACCGCTCAGGAAGGAGACACCTTCTGTCTCCTAGAGATGAACGTACTTTGGTGCGAAAAGTGCAAATCAATCCCAGAACAACAGCAAAATAACCTTGTGAAGATGCTGGTGGAAACACGTACAAAAGTATCTATATCCACAGTAAAACGAGTCCTATATCGACATAACCTGAAAGGCCGCTCAGCAAGGAAGAAGCCACTGCTTCAAAACCGCCATAAAAAAGCCAGACTACGGTTTGCAACTGCACATGGGGACAAAGATCATACTTTTTGGAGAAATGTCCTCTGGTCTGATGAAACAGAAATAGAACTGTTTGGCCATAATGACCATCATTATGTTTGGAGGAAAAAGGGGGGTGGCAGCATCATGCTTTGGGGGTGCTTTGCTGCAGGAGGGACTGGTGCACTTCACAAAATAGATGGCATCATGAGGAAGGAAAATGATGTGGATATAGTGAAGCAACATCTCAAGACATCAGTCAGGAAGTTAAAGCTTGGTCGCAAACGGGTCTTCCAAATGGACAACGACCCCAAGCATACTTCCAAAGTTGTGGAAAATGGCTTAAGGACAACAAAGTCAAGGTATTGGAGTGGCCATCACAAAGCCCTGACATCAATCCTATAGAAAATGTGTGGGCAGAACTGAAAAAGCATGTGCGAGCAAGGAGGCCTACAAACCTGACTCAGTTACACCAGCTCTGTCAGGAGGAATTGGCCAAAATTCACCAAATTTATTGTGGGAAGCTTGTGGAAGGCTACCCGAAACATTTGACTCAAGTTAAACAATTTAAAGGCAATGCTACCAAATACTAATTGAGTGTATGTAAACTTCTGACCCACTGGGAATTTGATGAAAGAAATAAAAGCTGAAATAAATAATTCTCTCTACAAATATTCTGACATTTCACATTCTTAAAATAAAGTGGTGATCCTAACTGACCTAAGAAACTGGATTTTTACTAGGATTAAATGTCAGGAATTGTGAAAAACTTACGACTTCAACTGTACATGTAGTAAGTCGTTTTTTTGAGTATCTGTACTTTACTTTACTGTAAACTACTTTTACTTCACTACATTCCTAAAGAAAATAATGTACTTTTTACTCCATACATTTTTCCTGACACCCAAAAGTACTTGTTACATTTTGACAGGAAAATGGTCCAATTCACACGCTTATCAAGAGAACATCCTTGGTCATCCCTACTGCCTCTGATCTGGCGAACTCACTAAACACTCATGCTTCATTTCTAAATTATATCTGAGTATGCCCTTTGCTAATAAACAAGAAAATGGTGCCGTCTGGTTTGCTTTATGTAAGAAATTTGAAATTATTTATATGTTTACTTTTGATACTTAAGTATATTTTAGCAATTACATTTACTTTTGATTCTTAAGTATATTTAAAACCGAATACTTTTAGACTTTTACTCAAGCAGTAGTTTACTGGGTGACTTTCACTTTTACTTGAGTCATTTTCTATTAAGGTATATTTACTTTTACTCAAGTATGACAATTGGGTACTTTTTCCACCACTGAGTAAAACTGCAATAAATGTGGCAAGGAAATTAACTTTATGCCCTGAATACAAAGCGTTGTGTTTGGGGCAAATCTTCATATTCATATTTTCAAGCATTGTGGTGGCTGCATCATGTTATGGGTATGCTTGTCATTGACAAGGACTAGGGAGTTTTTTTTTTGTTGATAAAAATTAACGGAATGGAGCTAAGCACAGGCAAAATCCTAGAGGAAAACCAGGTTCAGTCTGCTTTCCAACCAACACCAGGAGACAAATTCACCTTTCAGCAGGACAATAACCTAAAACTCAAGGCCAAATAAATACTGGAGTTGCTTATCAAGACAACATTGAATGTTCCTGAGTGGCCTAGTTACAGTTTTGACTTAAATCGGCTGGAAAATCGATGGCAAGACTTGAAAAATGGCTGTCTAGCAATGATCAACAACCAACTTGACAGAGCTTGAAGAGTAAAAAAAAAAAAAGAATAGCGTACAAATATTATTAAACAATTCAGGTGTGCAAATCTCTTACAGACGTACCCAGGAAGACTCACAGGTGTAATCGCTGCCAAAGCTGATTCTAACATGTATTGACTCAGGGGTGTGAATATTATGTAAATGATATATTTCTGTATCTATTTTTCAATAAATGTGCAAACATTTATAAAAAATATGTTTTCACTTTGTCGTTATGGGGTATTGTAAAGTCACTCTGGATAAGAGCTAAATGACTAAAATGTAAATGTCAAATGTTGTGTTTTTTTATTTTTATTTTATTTTTTTCAGCCATTTTGAAATCGGGCTGTAACACAACATAATGTGGAATAATTCAAGCGGTATGAATACTTTTCTGAAGGCACTGTTGATAGATAGATGAATTAATACGTGTATTCTCTCTCCGTCTAGTCGGCAGCCCATCTGCGAGATATACCTCAGGAGTTGGTAGGGGAGTGTCGTGAAAAGCTGGAACAGACGCCCTGCAAGGAACTCTTCAACGACTGCTGCAAGTATGTCTGTCTCCTCATTGGTCAAAACACCTGTCAATCAGGGTATAACCTGGCATTCATTGGTCAGCTCACCTGTCAATCATGGGTATCGCTTGGCATTCATTGGTCAGCTCACCTGTCAATCATGGGTATCGCCTGGCATTCATTGGTCAGTTCACCTGTCAATCAAAAGAGCTACAGATAATTCAAGGGGGTGAGGCTATTGTATCTGTGGGGCCATTTTGGAATGATGGTTGTGTTGGAATTGCCGGGAAGGAAGATTTGACTGAATCCTGCCAGAGATGATGCAGTGAGGGAGATAACTGAGGCCCAAAATCTGTCTTCTCTAGCAGGTGGCGTTTTATCATATTTGTTTTTTGTATGGAGGTCAATGAGAGAGTGGCATTTGGTTAACAAAACTGTAATGGCTTATTTGCTGTGTGTGGCTTATTTGATCAAATAGAAGGTTTGTAATGCTTAGGTTGTTACCAGTGTACTGATATACAGTGCCTTCGGAAAGAATTCAGACCTCTTGACTTTTTCCACATTTTGTTACGTTACAGCCTTATTCTAAAATGTATTAAAAAAATGTTTTACTCCATAATGACAAAGCGAAAACAGGTGTTTAGAAAATGTTAACTAATTTATTTAAAAAATAAAAACAGAAATACCTTATTTACATAAATATTCAGACCCTTTGCTATGCGACTCGAAATTGAGCTCAGGTACATCCTGTTTCCATTGATCATCATTGAGATGTTTCTACAACTTGATTGGAGTCCACCTGTGGTAAATTCAATTGATTGGACATGATTTGGAAAGGCACACACCTGTCTATATAAGGTCCCACAGTTGACAGTGCATGTCAGAGCAAAAACCAAGCCATGAGGTCGAAGGAATTGTTCGTAGAGCTCCGAGACAGGATTGTGTTGTGGCACAGATCTGGGGAAGGGTACAAAAAAAATTCTGCAGCATTGAAGGTCCCCAAGAACACAGTGGCCTCCATCATTCTTGAATGGAAGAAGTTTGGAATCATCAAGACTCTTCCTAGAGCTGGCTGCCCGGCCAATCTGAGCAATCAGGGGAGAAGGGCCTTCGTCAGGGAGGTGACCAAGAACCCGATGGTCACTGAAAGAGCTCAAGAGTTTATCTGTGGAGATGGGAGAACCTTCCAGAAGGACAACCATCTATGCAGCACTCCACCAATCATGCCTTTATGGTAGAGTGGCCAGACAGAAGCCACTTCTCAGTAAAAGGCACATGACAGGCCGCTTGGAGTTTGTCAAAAGGAACCTAAAAGACTCTCAGACCATGAGAAACAAGATTCTCTGGTCTGATGAAACCAATATTGAACTCTTTGGCCTGAATGCCAAGCATCACGTCTGGAGGAAACCTGGCACCCTCCCTACAGTGAAGCATGGTGGTGGCAGCATCATGCTGTGGGGATAATTTTCAGTGGCAGGGACTGGGAGACTAGTCAGGATCGAGGGAAAGATGAAAGGAGCAAAGTACAGAGAGATCCTTGACGAAAACCTGCTCCAGAGCGCTCAGGACCTCAGACTGGGGCGAAGGTTCACCTTCCAACAGGACAACGACCTTGAGCACACAGCCAAGACAACGCAAGAGTGGCTTCGGGACAAGTCTCAGAATGTCCTTGAGTGGCCCAGCCAGAGCCCGGACTTGAACCCGATCGAACATCTGTGGAGAGACCTGAAAACAGCTGTGCAGCAACGCTCCCCATCCAACCTGACAGAACTTGAGAGGATCTGCAGAGAAGAATGGGAGAAACTCCCCAAATACAGGTGTGCCAAGCTTGTAGCGTCATACCCAAGAAGACTCAAGGCTGTAATCGCTGCCAAAGGTGCTTCGACAAAGTACTGAGTAAAGGATCTGAATATGTATGTAAATGTGATTGGTTTTTTATTTTTAATACATTTGCAAAAATTTCTAAAACCCTGTTTTTGCTTTGTCATTATGGGGTATTTTGTGTAGATTGATGAGTAAAAAAAAAACAATTTAATCAATTTTAGAATAAGGCTGTAACGTAACAAAATGTGGAAAAAGTCTGAATACTTTCCGAAGGCACAGTAAGTAGGACACGTGAGATAGTTACCACAGCCACAAAGTCACAAACCCTGCCTATTTCTTCAATTGATTTTCTTAAAATGTGATTTTATACCAAACCTTAACCACACTGCTAACCTTATGCCTAACCCCACACTGCTAACCTTATGCCTAACCCTAACCACACTGCTAACCTTATGCCTAACCCTAACCACACTGCTAACCTTATGCCTAACCCTAACCTCAACCACACTGCTAACATTATGCCTAACCCCACACTGCTAACCTTATGCCTAACCCTAACCACACTGCTAACCTTATGCCTAACCCTAACCTCAACCACACTGCTAACATTATGCCTAACCCTAACCTTAACCACACTGCTAACCTTATGCCTAACCCTAACCTCAACCACACTGCTAACCTTATGCCTAACCCTAACCTTAACCACACTGCTAACCTTATACCTACCCCTAACCTTAACCACACTGCTAACCTTATGCCTAACCCTAACCTTAACCACACTGCTAACCTTATGCCTAACCCTAACCTCAACCACACTGCTAACCTTATGCCTAACCCTAACCTTAAATGAAAACCAAAAAAAGCAAATCTGTTTTCATGAATTTTTATGATATAGCCAATTTGGACTTTGTGGATGTGGTAACTAGTGGAAACCGGTGTGCCTGTTGTTCACACACCTTCTCATTGGCTAGAATGGTCTTGCCTCCTCCCGATTTAGTACGTGGTAAACAAAAACAGCTGAAGGGATCTTTACAAGATTCTGGGAATGTGTTGTAACCCATTGGAGGAGATATGGAAGTTGACGTTAGTTTGGCTTAGCCTCATAGGTCTCCCGGGCCGCGACAGAGCCTGGACTTCAACCAGGAACTCGATGTTACTTTTCAATGGCTCCTGGCTTTGTGTGTTTGGCAGGGATTCCCAACCCTGTTCCTGGGGAACGACCATAATGTAGGTTCTCTACAACCCTGGTCTCCTGAGTCTAATCATTAGCTGGTTGATCAGCTGAATCAGGTTAGTTACAACTGAGGGTTGGAGTTAAAACCTACAGGAGGGTATCTCCAGGAACAGGTTTGCGGTAAAAACCTACAGGAGGGTCTCTCCAGGAACAGGGTTGGAGTTGAAACCTACAGGAGGGTATCTCTCCAGGAACAGGGTTGGAGTTAAAACCTTACAGGAGGGTATCTCTCCAGGAACAGGGTTGGAGTTAAAACCTTACAGGAGGGTATCTCTCCAGGAACAGGGTTGGAGTTGAAACCTACAGGAGGGTATCTCTCCAGGAACAGGGTTGGAGTTGAAACCTACAGGAGGGTATCTCTCCAGGAACAGGGTTGGCATTTCTGCTGCATCTTGTCAACTAAGGCTGCAGTTAGGATGTTTCTGAAACTTTTTTAAGACATCAACTGTTTAGAGTTATGAAGTGTGTGTGTGTGTGTGTGTGTGTATGTGCACAGTGTCTGTGTGTGTGTCTGTTTACGGTGTGTGTGTGTGTGTGTGTGTCTGTGTATGGTGTGTGTGTGTGTGTGTTTGTTCACTGTATGTGTGTGTGTTGGAAAGAGCTCAACCCTGTCACAGTAATGATTATGAGCTGTATGACAGACAGACAGACAGACAGACAGTGGTGCCAAATGGAGGAAAAGCAGCAGGCAGAGAAGGCATCCGGACACCTGGCATGGGCACAACAGCAGCCTCAGTGTTCACCACACACACACCACACACACACACACACACACACACACACACACACACACACACACACACACACACACACCACACACACACTCTCTGACTTGCAGGTGTCATAGTTTCCTCAGAGCCAATAGACAGGACACACAGAGATGCACTACATGACCAAAAGTATGTGGACACCTGCTCGTCCAACATCTCATTCCAAAATCATGGACGTTAATATGGAGTTGGTCCCCCCCTTTGCTTCTATAACAGCATCCACTCTTCTGGGAAGGCTTTCCACTAGATGTTGGAACATTGCTGCGGGGGACTTGCTTCCATTCAGCCACAAGAGCATTAGTGAGGTCGGGCACTGATGTTGGGCGATTAGGCCTGGTTCGCAGTCGGCGTTCCAATTCATCCCAAAGGTTTGATGGGGTTGAGGGCAGGGCTCTGTGCAGGCCAGTCAAGTTCTTCCACACCGATCTCGATAAACCATTTCTGTATTGACCTCACTTTGTGAAGTCCTGGGAACTTCACCAGCAAACGTTTGGTGTCACAGAAAGAAAGGAAAAGTTATCTCTCTCCCAATGTAGGCTATACCTCGATCAATTAAAAATATAAAAAATTCTGGTGCTCCTAAATCTTATGTGGTGCTCCTAACTTTTTTTTTTTAGAGCCTTGCTTTCACTGAAAGGTCAATTCAACCTCATATTCATCATCTCCAGCACCATACCAGTGTCTATATACAGTACCAGTCAAAAGTTTGGACACACCTACTCATTCAAGGGTTTTTCTTTATTTTTACTATTTTCTGCATTGTAAAATAATAGTGAAGACATCAAAACTATGAAATAACACATATGGAATCATGTAGTAACCCAAAAAATTTTAAACAAATCAAAATATATTTTACATTTGAGATTCTTCTATAGTAGCCACCCTTTTGCCTTGATGACAGCTTTGCACACTCTTGGCATTAAAGAGCAAATCCCGCCATTTTTCAACCTCATATTCATCATCTCCAGCACCATACCAGTGTCTACCTGTGTGAAAACGGGGGCGTTTCTATGATCTGTGGTTCAACAGAGAAGAAGAAAGGTCCTACAAAATGGCTTCTCTGTGACATCACAGGGTAGGATTACAAGTTAGAAGAATGAGTTTCTATCCAGAGGGAGGGTATTTCCTTGCTCCCCAGGTCAGAGTGTTCGAAAATTACTGTTTAAATATTTAACTTTTTTTTTTCTTTTGATGATGCGTAACTTTTTACCTTTTATATTTGTTTTAATTTATTTAAACGTAGAAATACGCCATTTTTCCCATATATAGACACTGGTATTGTGCTGGAGATGATGAACATGAGGTTTGAAAAGTGGTGGAATTGCCCTTTAAGTCCCATTTTCCCTTAGTCTTGCGTTGATGTCAACGGACGACTATTTTAAGTGGACATTTGACTTGAGAGGAAGTTAGAATTCATCCCAAAAAGTTTCCAGAGCTTATTCCCAGTTGGACAATCATCCCTTATTCCTAATGGGAAAATGACACACACACACACACACACACACACACACACACACACACACACACACACACACACACACACACAGTAGTCAGACTTTATGAAGAATACACGCACGCACAGGCATACACTCACATATAACCTACTACTCTCTCTCTGTCTCTCTCTCTCTCTGTCTCTCTCTCTCTCTCTCTCTGTCTCTCTGTCTCTCTGTCTCTCTGTCTCTCTGTCTCTCTGTCTCTCTGTCTCTCTCTCTCTCTCTCTCTCTCTCTCTCTCTCTCTCTCTCTCTCCCTCTCTTTCTCTCTCTGTGTCTCTCTCTGTCTCTCTGTCTCTCTGTGTCTCTCTCTCTCTCTCTCTCTCTCTCTCTCTCTCTCTCTCTCTCTCTCTCTCTCTCTCTCTCTCTCTCTCTCTCTCATCTCTCTCTCATCTCTCTCTCTGTCTCTGTGTGTGTGATAACTTAAAGTTCAAGCAGTTGGAATGGGGAGGGCGGGAATCTCTCTCTGACGTACCAGGGTTCTCCCTTGGGACAACCGGAATCTCGGAACGCCGTCTGGAGTAGGGGAACGTTATTTTGGAAGAACGATTCTGTTCTCAGTCTGGGTTAGAGACATGAGCTAGGGCTGATGAAATTATTCATCCGTCTGTGTGTTTCTCTCTGTGTGTGTGTGTGTGTGTGTGTGTTTCTCTCTGTGTGTGTGTGTGTGTGTTTCTCTCTCTGTGTGTGTGTGTGTTTCTCTCTGTGTGTGTGTGTGTGTGTGTTTTTCTCTCTCTGTGTGTGTGTGTGTTTGTTTCTCTGTGTGTGTGTGTGTTTGTTTCTCTGTGTGTGTGTCTGTTTCTCTGTGTGTGTGTGTGTGTGTGTGTGTGTAAATGCATGTACACATGCGTATGCGAGGAGCTAAAAATAGTTATTTTTTGTGCTTTCCTAGTTTTAAACAGTTTACTACAGTTCAGTTTGAAGGGGTTATGACAGTTCAAATAGACAGTATACTGCAACTGAACAAAAAATAGAAACGCAACATATAAAGTGTCGGTCCCCATGTTTCATGAGCTGAAATAAAAGATCCCAGAAATGTTCCAAATGCACTAAAAGCTTATTTCTCTCAAGTTTTGTTCACAAATTTGTTTTACGTCCCTGTTAGTGAGCATTTCTCCGTTGCCAAATAAAATCCATCCACCTGACAGGTGTGGCATATCAAGAAGCCGATTAAACAGCATGATCATTACACAGTTGCACCTTGTGCCGGGGATGATAAAAGGCCACTCTGAAATGTGCAAACACATTTTGTTCAGTGTACATTAATTTGGGGACAGGTATAAACACACATGAAACATTCATGAACATTTAGCTAGCTAGCTAGTTTGCTGTTGCTAGCTAATTTTTGTGTTTTCTACTCCGACAATTAATCCACAGATAAAAGGGGAAAACCTAGTTAGTTTCTAGTCATCTCTCCTCCTTCAGTGGATTTTATATGGCGGTTGGCAACCAACTTTAAGGTGCATTACCGCCACCAACTGGACTGGAGTGTGGACCTCAGTTCACCTTTCAATCACCCACCTGGGTATATTACATTCACATTTTAGTCATTTAGCAGACGCTCTTATCCAGAGCAATTAGGGTTAAGTGCCTTGCTCAAGGGCACATCGACAGATTTTTCACCTAGTCAGCTCGGGGATTAGAACCAGCGACCTTTCGGTTACTGGCACAACGCTTTTACCCACTAAGCTACCTGCCGCCCCCTTATATGCTCCTAAAAACCAAATGAGGAGATGGGAGAGGCGGGACGTTGCAGCGCGTCAAGCAACACCTTGGCTACGCAGACGCTCGTTGATGCGCGCGAGCGGGTTTGGATGAAATGATTGAGTAAACACGTATGGGTACGTTTAATTAGCAACGCGGGTGGTGTGGTCAGCACGTAAGACA
>CM072220.1:7495501-7500501 GCA_036851935.1 Coregonus suidteri
GATCCCGACTCATTGCTCACATTGTGGTAATCACTGTGGTAATCAAGTCAACTCCCCCGTAGTAATCAGTTGCCGTGAGGGACCATTCTAATCCTTAAACTCACAGGGACCGTGTGTATAGACACACACACACACACACACACACACACACACACACACTATGTCCTTCTATCCTCGTGGGGACCAAAAATGTATTTCCATTCAAAATCCTATTTTCCCTAATCCTAACCTTTACCCTGAAACCTAAACCTAACCCCGAAACCTAAACCTAACTCCGAAACCTAAACCTAACTCCAAAACCTAAACCTAACCCCGAAACCTAAACCTAACTCGAAACCTAAACCTAACTCCGAAACCTAAACCTAACCCCGAAACCTAAACCTAACCCCGAAACCTAAACCTAACCCCGAAACCTAAACCTAACTCCGAAACCTAAACCTAACTCCGAAACCTAATCCTAACTCCGAAACCTAATCCTAAACCACTAACCCCTTACCCTTAACCCTAATTGTAACCCTAACCCCTAATCTTCAAATGGCCGTTGTCTTCATGGGGACGTGGGATATTGAGGGAGATTTCTCCTTGTTTTACTGTCCTTGTTAGGGACTTTTGGGGGATTTCAGGTCCCCACAAGGATAGAAGAACCAGCCCCCCCCCCCACACACACACAAACACACACTCTACAATGGGGTGTAAGTCATTGACAGTGATGAATCACCACGGTAACCCGGGGTGGGGGGGGGGGGGGGTGTCTGTACTATAGAGCCAAGAACAAACAGTCCTGCGTAGTAACCTCCCGGCCCGAGGGAGTGCTCTGGTCCCAAACGTATCCCGGGGCGTCGGTATTTGAGCAGGGCTTGTAGTTCCATGACAAATTACCTCGTGGGTGTCTCATAATGGCACCCTAATCCCTTTATAGTTGGTGCACTACTAGCAGGGCCCTGGTCAAAAGTAGTGCACTATATAGGGAATAGGGTGCCATTTGGGACCCATAACCCGTTGGGACGTACTGAAAATATAAACTGATTGTTTCATCGAACAATGCTCTATTTTAATCAAAAGGGTCTAATTGATCAAAATACAGTCATTACAATGTCGACGTTATTCTATGGATGAAAGAGGTGTGTGTGTGTGTGTGTGTGTGTGGTGTGTGTGTGTGTGTGTGTGTGTGTGACCTGTTGGAACTAGTCGAGGTCTGAGAACAATGACTGCGTGTTTAACAACTCTAATCTACATCATGTTCTCTAGGAAGGGAATCGCCTGTGTCTGTCTGTGTGTGTGTGTGTGTCTCTCTGTGTGTGTGTGTGTGTGTGTGTTGTGTGTGTCTCTCTGTGTGTGTGTGTGTGTGTGTGTGTGTGTGTGTGTGTGTGTGTGTGTGTGTGTGTGTGTGTGTGTGTGTGTGTGTGTTCTCCTCAGAAGACTGCTGCGTAAGAGCTACCCTTGGGTGACGGGGGGTGGAGGGACGGGGGGGGACGGGGTGACGGGGGGGACGGGGGGACGGGGGGGGGGGGACGGGGGGGTACGGGGGGGGGGGGGTGTCAGGGCGAGGTGACCCCCTCCTATCTCCTCCAGGAGCTGAGGCTGAGATAGAAGCTACCCAGCTGTACTTGGGAGTGTGTGGGAGTTTCTCAACGTGCTTGTTAACAGCGTAGTATTTGACAGCGTCAGGGACGGTGGTTTTGAAGATAGCAGTATTGAGTCCCAAATCACACCCTATTCCCTATTATAGTGTACTACTATTGACTATTGGGGCCATAGGGCTCTGTGCCATTTGGGACGCGCCTAGACACAACACTTTGGTAACCATGTAGCTAGTCTCTCAAAGGCAAACTCCCTGCTCAAATGGGAAGGTACTCTGTGTACACACACACACACACACACACACACACACACACACACACACGCACACAGTCATGCGTCAGCGTGGAAAAAGCGTGCTAGATCATTAAGATTGAACACAAGGCTCAGTCTAAGTCGGAAAACTGTGCATTGGAACTCTGTCTGTGTGTGTGTGTGTGTGTGTGTGTGTGTGTGTGTGTGTGTGCCCCCTTCCCAATAACTTTCCCAGTCCCCCGTGGTCGGTCCTGTTTTCCGAGCGTGTATTCCGGGGTTCCAAGTGTTCCAACAGATGGGAATCCTCCCTGTAGCAGGAAACATCCTCCTTCTAAATAACACTGACCTGCGTGTCAATGATCTCCATAGGGCAGGAGATAGATGACCTAGAGGAGAGGAGAGGGAGGGAGAGGAGGGAGGGAGGAGGGGAGAGAGAGAGGGAGAGGGAGAGGGAGAGGAGAGAGAGAGAGAGAGGGAGGGGGGGAGAGAGAGGGAGAGAGAGAGAGAGAGAGAGAGAGAGAGAGAGAGAGAGAGAGGGAGAGAGACGAGAGCGTGAGAGAGAGATAGTTTTTCATAGTCTGTCTACTCTGTCTCTGTCTCTCCCTGTCTCTGTCTCTCTACTCTCTCTCTGTCTCTGTCTGTCCCTGTCTCTCTCTCCCTGTCTCTCTCTGTCTCTCTCTGTCTGTCTCTCTGACAGTGTGTGTACATTAAGGAGGTCTGGTTTTGGCTAATGGATTGTTATGAGGGACATCACAGACCATCTTCACACAAACACACACACACACACACACACACACACACATATCAAGACCCTATGGGAACATGGTGTATGTGTTGCTATAGAGACAGAATGGAGTCATTGTCTGTGTTGCATTCTAGCGGTTTCCAAGTGTGTGTCATGCGTTGTGTGTCTGTGTAGATGTGTGTGTCATTTACAGTGTGTCTATGATCTGTTTTCCATTTTGATGTCATTGCAATGCATGTTGGGACTTCCTGTAGTTGTGAAATCATGTATCAATGCACTCTCTTCTCTCTCTTTCTCGTCCCCCCTCCCCTCCCTCCTCCCTCCCTCCCCCTACCCACCTCCCCTCGCCTCCCTCCCCTCCTCCCTCCCCTCCCCTCCCTCCCCCCCCCCCCCCCCTCCCTCCCCCCCCCTCCCTCCCCCCTCCCTCCCCCTCCCCACCTCCCCTCCCTCCCCTCCTCCCCTCCCCCCTCCCCCCCCCCCCTCTCCTCCCCCCCCCCCCCCCCCCCCTCCTCCCTCCCTCCCCCCCTCCCTCCCCCCCCCCTCTCCCCCCTCCCCCCCCCGCCCTCCTCCCTCCCTCCCCCTACCCACCTCCCCTCCCTCCCCCCCCTCCCTCCCCCCTCCCTCCCCCCCTCCCTCCCTCCCTCCCTCCCCCCCCCCCCCCCCCCACCCTCCCCTCCCTCCCCCCCTCCCCCCTCCTCCTCCTCCTCCCTCCCTCCAGGTTAATTTAACCTATGCGTATGAGACTAAGGATGCTCTGTGTTTGGTACTGACCATAATGAATGGAGGAGACCTGAAGTTTCACATCTATAATATGGGGAACTCTGGCTTTGATGAGCAGAGGGCCGTCTTCTACGCTGCAGAGATCTGCTCTGGGCTAGAAGACCTGCACCGCGAGAGGATAGTCTACAGGTTGGTAATCAACAAATTAATTACTAAATCAACCCACTAATCAATAATTCAATAAATCAATCAACTTTACATTTAGATGTGCATTAAGAGTCACTTACAAAATATATTACAGCAGGGCTGTCCAACCCTGTTCCTGGAGAGATACCCTCCTGTAGGTTTTAACTCCAACCCGGTTCCTGGAGAGATGCCCTCCTGTAGGTTTTCGCTCCAACCTCAGTTGTAACAAACCTGATTTAACTTATCAACCAGCTAATTATTAGAATCAGGTTTTCCGTATTAGGGTTGGAGTTAAAATCTACAGGAGGGTATCTCTCCAGGAACAGGGTTGGAATTAAAACCTACAGGAGGGTATCTCTCCAGGAACAGGGTTGGAATTAAAACCTACAGGAGGGTAGCTCTCCAGGAACAGGGTTGGAATTAAAAAAGTAAACACAGGAGGGTAGCTCTCCAGGAACAGGGTTGGAATTAAAACCTACAGGAGGGTAGCTCTCCAGGAACAGAGTTGGACAGCACTGCATTAAGTAAACACACAAGACAAGTGTATACTTCAAAGTGTACACTGTGCTGAGGCTGCTGATAAATGCACACTGCTAAGCGCATTATTCTGTTTTAAATCAATTTACAAAGATGTTAAGATGACATGTAGAGTATCAGGGTGAAGTGTGTGTGTGTTGCGTGCGTGCGGGCTGCTGATTTAGATGGTTAGCTGATTTAGATGGTTAGCTGAGTTAGATGGTTAGATATTTATCTGATTTAGATGGTTAGATAGTTAGCTGATTTAGATGGTTAGATGGTTAGCTGATTTAGATTGTTAGCTGATTTAGATGGTTAGCTGATTTAGATGGTTAGATGGTTAGATAGTTATCTGATTTAGATGGTTAGATTATTTAGATGGTTAGATAGTTAGCTGATTTAGATGGTTAGATGGTTAGCTGATTTAGATGGTTAGATGGTTAGCTGATTTAGATGGTTAGATGGTTAGCTGATTTAGATGGTTAGATAGTTAGCTGATTTAGATGGTTAGCTGATTTAGATGGTTAGATGGTTAGCTGATTTAGATGGTTAGATAGTTAGCTGATTTAGATGGTTAGATGGTTAGCTGATTTAGATGGTTAGATGGTTAGCTGATTTAGATGGTTAGATGGTTAGCTGATTTAGATGGTTAGATGGTTAGCTGATTTAGATGGTTAGATGGTTAGCTGATTTAGATGGTTAGCTGATTTAGATGGTTAGCTGATTTAGATGGTTAGCTGATTTAGATGGTTAGATGATTTAGCTGATTTAGATTGTTAGATGGTTAGCTGATTTAGATGGTTAGATAGTTAGCTGATTTAGATGGTTAGCTGATTTAGATGGTTAGATGGTTAGCTGATTTAGATGATGGTTAGCTGATTTAGATGGTTAGCTGAGATGGTTTTAGATGGTTAGATTATTGGTTAGCTGATTTAGATGGTTAGATGGTTTAGCTGATTTAGATGGTTAGATGGTTAGCTGATTTAGATGGTTAGATGGT
>CM072220.1:7510501-7530501 GCA_036851935.1 Coregonus suidteri
GCTACGAAGACGAAGAGCACGAGGCGCCTTCCCGACTTTAAACCACTCCCCTTCTCCTCCCTCCCTCCTCTCCTCCTCCTCTCCTCCTCTCCTCTCCTCCCTCATCTCCTCCCCTCCCCCTCCCTCCTCCTCCTCCTCCTCCCTTCCCCTCCTCTCCTCCTCCCTCCCTCCTCTCCTCCTCCTCCTCCCCTCCTCCTCTCCTCCCTCCTCCCTCCTCTCCTCCTCTCTCCTCCTCCCTCCTCCCTCCCTCCCTCCCTCCTCTCCTCCTCTCCTCCCCCCTCTCCTCCTCCCTCCTCCTCTCTCTCTCCTCCCCTCCCTCCTCTCCCTCCTCCCTCCCTCCCTCCCTCCTCTCCTCCCCCCCTCCCTCCCTCCTCTCCTCCCCCTCCATCCCTTCCCTTCCTTCTTCAAACGCCTCCGGAGCGTCAAATGTTAGGAACTCGATGAATGTTGAACCTGTATTTATGATATGTATTAAAAGTGTATTATAATAATTAAAGAAAAAACATATGAGTTTAAAGATTTTGTACATTTGTACTTGAATTGTGTCTAGATGTATATTTTCACTAAAGGTTGTATTGTATAAAAGCCATATAAGTACCACTTGAATGCATACATCATTTTTTAAAGTGTTTTTATTTGTATTTTATTTTAACATGTTTTGTTTATTTGTTTTTGGAATGAGTATGGAAAATGTGTATTAAGGATCTTGTTCTTTTTTAAGAAGCAGGCTGTGTCCATAATGGCACCCTATTCCCCTATATAGCCCACTACTTTTACCTGTGGCTATGCCCTATGGATCCTGGCCAGAAGTAGTGTAGGGAAAAGGGTGCTGTTTGGGACTGAACCATTGTATCAGTAGTCTTTTTTGTTATTTTTCTCGATGGGAGCCTTTGTTTGTACGTACAGTGTTTGTTGCATCCCAAATGGCACCCTATTCCCTGCGTAGTGTAGTGCACTATGTAGGACTAGGGTGTAATTTGGGACGTATTCTACGTCCAGTATTACCGCATCACATATTCCCTGTTCCAAATCCGCCCCTAGCCCCTACACTCTACGCCCTAAACCCTAGCCCCTAGACTAAAACAACCCCTAGTTCCTACACCCTAAGAATCCCCCAGCCCATAGCTAGACTCTATGCCAGGGTTCCCCAACTGGCGGCCCACGGGCCGAATTTGGCCGGCGGGCGATTTTATTTGGCCCCCCCGCAATGTATACTTTAAATGTTATTTTATTGTTGGACATATAAGACTGTAAAAACACCAGCAAATCAGCTCCAAGTTATTAACATTTTGGAAATCTCTTCAAAGATATTTCCACGCATAATAGAGAGATGTACAGGTATGTGATCGTATACAAATGTAAGCAAGGTATGAAATAATTATGTTTTAGTCAAATATTATATCTGTTTGGGGTTCTTGCGGTCAATTTGCAGTCTGCAAATCATTTGTAATCATGTTCCGGCCCCCTGATCATCTGCGCAAGAAGAAATCGGTCCGCGGCTTAATCTAGTTGATGATCTCTGACCGACGTACTAGGCCCATGTGTAGATCTGAGAGGATTGGACAGCAGAACAGATTTAGTTCTGTCTGCGTGTCTCATAGTCAAAAATAACTTCCTTAAACTTAAAACTTCCCTAAGAATACGGAAAATGTAGTCACCCACTTCCAGAAAAAGCACAGATAAGCAGTTGACATGGAGAATGGTCAAGTGCTCCGACGGAGGGGGGGCGGGGGGGGGGGAGAGAGATGCCTTGATTTAACAGTGTAGTATAACTTGTGTGTCCATGCCTTAAGCTATGGTGATGAGGATGATTTACAAACTGAATATAAAGTTCTGAAATGTCACACAACCGGACCTTTGTAACTCGGACTGGCTTCATTTTGAAGACAAAAGTGCTTTCATATAATCAAGAACGTGTCAAATAGGTTAAATTAAGACCAATTACTGGCGCTGAGATGGGTTTATCCATTGCAAATGTTCTACAGTTTAATCGTAATGCCGTCTTTGCCTCCACCCAAGGCGGCGACCCAAATGGCACCCCTATTCCCTATACAGTGCACTACTTCTGATTAGAGTCCTATGGGCCCTGGTCAAAAGTAGTGCACTATAAAGGGAACATGGTGCCATTTGGGGATGCATAGCTAGGAATCTTGACATGCACCCTGTCCCCTGTCTTAGCCCCTTCGGAATAACATAACATTTCCCATAGAAACTGATCTAAGGTCCCCCTTTTTTTTGACCCCATTGATGATTTGAAGTGAGGATTGGGAGAGGGGAAACTGATCCCAGATCAGCGCCTTAAAGGGGAACCTCTACCCGGAGTTAGCGTCTTCATCACAGTGCTATGACAACTAGACGTTCCGTTTTTTTTGCACAGGCTTTGTTCCAAATGGCACCTTATTCCCTCTATAGTGCACTACTAGTGACCAGAGCCCTGGGTCAAAAGTAGTGCACTCCATAGGGAATAATGTACCATTTTGGGATGTACCCACAGCCTTTTTTTTGACCCCACGTTCTGTTCCGGTGAATGTGGCAGATGATACAGGCTACGTCCAAAATGGCACCTTATTCCCTATTTAGTACACTACTGTTGACCAGGGCTCATGTCAAAAGTAGTACAGAATTGGCTGCCATTTGATGGACAATACCAGGGGAGAGAGACTTGTATGAGGATTTGATCATGTCTCACTATACACCATGAAGTCTCTTCCGTAGGAATGACTTGAGACAAGCGTCTGTGTGTGTGTGTGTGTGTGTGTGGGTCTGAGGGAAACAAATGTTATTCCTGCCTATAAATATCAATCACCAAATGTACAGGAGACGGAAAGATTTGCAGAATCACCTTGTTGGATTTTGTGCACTTTGTCGTACAGTACCGGAATAACTCTCTCTCTCTGTGTCCCAAATGGCACCCTATTCCCTATATAGTGCACAACTTCTGGCCAGGGCCCATAGGTCATGATCTCTCCCTCTCTCTCACTAGTAGTGCACTATATAGGGAATAGGGTGTAATCTGGGACACAGACCCTTGTTATATCCACTAGAACAGCTTGTTGCTCATCGGGGCAGTGTTCTGTAAATGTCATAACCCCTGGCATAATCTGTCACCCATGGCATAATCTGTCACCCCATGGCATAATCTGTCACCCCATGGCATAATCTGTCACCCCATGGCATAATCTGTCACCCCATGGCATAATCTGTCACCCCATGGCATAATCTGTCACCCCATGGCATAATCTGTCACCCCATGGCATAATCTGTCACCCCATGGCATAATCTGTCACCCCTGGCATAATCTGTCACCCCATGGCATAATCTGTCACCCCTGGCGTAATTTGTCACCCCTGGCATAATCTGTCACCCCATGGCATAATCTGTCACCCCTGGCATAATCTGTCACCCATGGCATAATCTGTCACCCCATGGCATAATCTGTCACCCCTGGCATAATCTGTCACCCAGGGAACTGAGGGAATTTTGTATTTTGTATATTTGTTTGTCATTCAGGTGACCATATTATTTACCAACCATCCAACCGATGTAACCCCCTCACTTTTTTTAATGCTGTGAAAATGTTGAGATGGATCTTTTTGCTGTTTGCTGTACATATTGTACTGTATCCATTTCCTTTATACAAACACCCCCCCCCACCTCCCAGAATGACCTTTCATTCTGTTTAACCATTGGAGGGGTGAATCTAAGAATCTTATGACAGTTGTCCCTTAGTGCTCTATTCCGGAATTCCCTGCCCTTTATGACGTCATTGATTTGAATCAATTAGAATGTTGAACAAAACAGAATGTACTGTTGACATTCCTGAAAGGGTTCAAGGAATTCCATTATACATTATTTTACACAAATGACTGCAGTTAACCATTTGGATACACCACACAGTCTTCTAAAGAAGTCACTAGAACTTCTCTGTTAGAAAAAACATTAGGTTTATCACATACATACACTTGTAGTGGTTCAGCTCTAATCAGCCTCGTATCTGACATGGGGAAAGAGAACTGTGAGTGTTCAGAGATCTGGCTATTCCATGACATTCTATTCTAGAATCAGGAACATTATACAGTGCAGGACATAGCTAGCTCTGGCTGTTGGCTTCTTGTTGTCTTCTCTATATTTTTATATTTCTTTGCTTCCAGACGCGTCACAAAGCTCACCTCGTCTGTCCGTCTGTCAGTGTAGAAACACTCTTTGCCTCAAAAAAAACCTTGTAAATGATGTGCTTCGAAACTTGTAAGCGCTTTGAAATCTCATCACACGCAGGCGCATGCACGTAGGTGCGGACACACACAGGGACTCGCACGTACACACACACACACACACACACGCACGTACACACACACACACACACACACACAGGGACTCGCACGTACACACACACACACACACACACACACACACACACGGGACTCGCACGTACACACACACACACACACACAGGACTGGGGGAAAGGTTTGGCATCCATCCCTGTACAGCAGTAAGAGATGTTTAGTTTTGTTGCACTAAAAGGTGCGGAAACTGGTTGCGTCTCAAATGGCACGCTATTCCCTATGTAGTGCACTACAAAAGAAGTGCACTACATGGGGAATAGTGTGTCATTTGGGACGCTAACCATAACTATAGGAAGTGTCTTTGAGCATAACACCAATGACATCAAATCAGACAGGAATTGGTTTTGATTTTAAAAAAGGTTTCAACTGAAATAACTGGCATAAACCCTTAACTACAGTATGTGGATGGCCAAGAGTTGTTCCTGAACACGTGCCCTAGGAAAACCTCCTGAGCCCAAGTTAAAGCCTCTCTCTCTATGGCTTTAATCCGATCGCGCTTTGTCCACAATGCACGTTTTTTTTAAAGTCAACGTTCCCGTGGAGATCACATTCACGGTAAATGCTGCATATGTCAGCTCAGTCAGAAAATGACCTTTTTTTAAATGGTGCGTCGTCCAAATCCGCCATGGGATTGAATCCCAGCCTATAGCCCGTCTTCTAACTAAGGGTCCCTTGTTGTCCCTGGTTACATCATGTGATCAGGATGGAGGAACTCAAGGCCTTACCCACAGTATGTGCCGACCAGTCATCCTTAGTCAGTTTTCTTTGTTTTTTTTCGAAATGTTCAACTTGTTTTCATTCTGAATGGCTGGCCCCACGCGAAAAGGAACCTAATACAGCTCATCAAAAAAATAACAATTTTTTTTTTTTACAGTTTTGAATGTCCGCACAAAGTGCATTTTTAATGCCTGTTTTAAAAATAAAATGTTTTTTATTACTCAAGCATGTTATTGGTTGTTGCAGGTTCCTTGTCTGTAATTGAAATGATCTTTCAGTGCCAACATATGACACCTATTTGATGGGACAACAACTTTGTTTATCACAAGGTGACCGGACAAATTATACTTTTCTTTTTGGCTACGTCCCAAAAATGACAGCATAATCCCTAGATAGTGCATTACTTTTGACCAGGGCCCATAAGGCTGTTCAAAAGGCCCCCGGTCAAAAGTAATGCACTATATAGGGAAGTAAAATAGGTGCCATTTTGGGACGTAGACTTTTTCATTTTCATTTTCTTTTGGTTAGTTGTACAGTCATGTTGTTCAACCACTGCAGTCAATGTAATTGTTGTACAAGTTGTATCACTGGGTGTCACTGTATCATATCTTCTGACATTTGTAATTATTCTGAGAATACACTGCCGTTTGGATAAAAAAAACAACTCCTGAGTCACCGGACTGGTTTTTTGGTACATTTGACATTTTTTAGACATTTGGCAGAAGCTTTTATCCAGAGCCGACTTACAGTTAGTGCTTTCATCTTAAGATAGCTAGGTGAGACAAATGATTATATCACAGTAATGCATTGTAGTCATGAAGCACCATTTTATTATACAAATATACACTAACAGTAAAGCAGGATAAAGGTAGTGTCCCAAATGGAACCCAACAGTAAAGCAGGATAACGGTGGTGTCCCAAATGGAACCCAACAGTAAAGCAGGATAAAGTAAAGCAGGATAAAGGTAGTGTCCCAAATGGAACCCAACAGTAAAGCAGGATAAAGGTGGTGTCCCAAATGGAACCCAAAACCCAAGTAAAGCAGGATAAAGGTAGTGTCTCAAATGGAACCCAACAGTAAAGCAGGATAAAGGTAGTGTCCCAAATGGAACCCAACAGTAAAGCAGGATAAAGGTGGTGTCCCAAATGGAACCCAACAGTAAAGCAGGATAAAGGTGGTGTCCCCAAATGCAGAACCCAAATGGAACAGTAAAGCAGGATAAAGGTAGTGTCCCAAATGGAACCCAACAGTAAAGCAGGATAAAGGTAGTGTCCCAAATGGAACCCAACAGTAAAGCAGGATAAAGGTAGTGTCCCAAATGGAACCCAACAGTAAAGCAGGATAAAGGTAGTGTCCCAAATGGAACCCAACAGTAAAGCAGGATAAAGGTGGTGTCCCAAATGGAACCCAACAGTAAAGCAGGATAAAGGTAGTGTCCCAAATGGAACCCAACAGTAAAGCAGGATAAAGGTAGTGTCCCAAATGGAACCCAACAGTAAAGCAGGATAAAGGTAGTGTCCCAAATGGAACCCAACAGTAAAGCAGGATAAAGGTAGTGTCCCAAATGGAACCCAACAGTAAAGCAGGATAAAGGTGGTGTCCCAAATGGAACCCAACAGTAAAGCAGGATAAAGGTGGTGTCCCAAATGGAACCCAACAGGAATAAAAGCAGGATAAAGGTAAAGGTGTCCCAAATGGAACCCAACAGTAAAGCAGGATAAAGGTGGTGTCCCAAATGGAACCCAACAGTAAAGCAGGATAAAGGTAGTGTCCCAAATGGAACCCAACAGGAAAGCAGGATAAAGGTGGTGTCCCAAATGGAACCTTATCCCCTACCTACTGTAGTGTACTACTTTTGACCAGAGCACTATGGGTCTTAGTCAAATGTAGTACACTACACAGGGAATAGACTACCATTTGAGACATACAGAAAGCACACATACAGGTGCAGCCTACATGCCAGATAGTAATTGAGTGGTGTGATTTCCTACAGTTACCAAGTTTCTGAGAGTGGTTTTGAGGCAGTCACCTGGAAGAAAAACTAATGATTTCATGTTGAATGGAACGTTTTCTATTCTACCTGCTTCTTTCCATCTGTTCTATTGAAATATTGATATCACACTATTAAATGCACTGCACTAAGACACTGCATGTGTGACCACTGCCTAGTGTTTTCCCATATATTTTTAATACGCACTAGAACATAAACGGTGCAGATGATATACCGTTCTGATATCACGGAATATCGCCTCCTCGCGCAGGATTTCAGCACTCGTGACGCTCAACAACAAAAAGCCGTTCCCCCACCCAAACACCCACCCACTCACCCAAACACCCACCCACTCACCCAATCACCCAATCACTGCTGACAACGGCGGAGCCTCGTCCTTATTGGCCCCAATCACTGCTGACAACGGCGGAGCCTCGTCCTTATTGGCGCCTGCTCTTCCTCTGATTGGCTACCAATGTAGCGTTGACCCAACCCTACCCAGCTGTCACAGAGCTCCCACTTCCTTGTGATTCTGTCGGGGGGTGCATCAAAGATGGCTTTGAGTATGGATGGTACCTACATCAACCAACGTCCCGTTAATTTACCGAGGATATTGTAAAGAAATAACGGATTTTCTTGCGTCGAAAGCGAAGGCGGTGAGGCGGCAGTAGTTGTCGCGAGCAGTGTTCACACGCTCGTCGCACTACGACCCGCTCGCGTGTTTTTGATTGCGCTAGCTAGCTAACGGACGCTAACGACAATTTGTAAATATTAGCCAGCTAAGCTAGCCACTGCTGGTAAAATGGCCACCATGGATAAATTGATGAAGGCCTTTGAATCTCTCAAGTCATTCCAGCAACAACAGGGACCACCAACGGCCGAGGAGATGGTTCAAAAACAGTAAGTCCATGTTTGTATATGGTAATTGTGTTGAGAAATTGTTAGCGATGGGTTAAGCGCAAATAAACGGCCGCTAGCTAGCTAGCTAACGAAGCTGTCCGCAGGTTATTGCGAGTTAGCAATGCTAACCTTATAGTTAGCTAGCTGTCAACGTCGCACCTCCAGGGCTACCTGTCATAACACACACAAACAACAACACACAGACACAGACTCGTCAATTTTGATAGCTAACGTCAGCTGGTGCTTGTAAACAAATGCTAAGGTGGACAAAATACTAAGATATCCTTTCACTAAACCAAAGTCTTGAAAAATATAAATCAGTGCAGATTTCCTGATTTTTTTTCCCCCCCATCGTTCGTTGCTGGTTGTCTAATACACATAGAATGAGCCTTTACATGTAGAATTGATTTCAACACGTTTTCTTTATGAAATCAATATAATCACATTTTTATTTGTCACATGCTTGGTAAACAACATGTGTAGACTAACAGTGAAATGCTTACTTACAGGCCCTTCCCAACAATGCAGAGAGAAAGAGGGTAATAACAGAAAGATAATACTGTGCCTTTTTCCACATTTGTTGTGTTACAAAGTAGGATTAAAATGGAATGAATTATGTATTTTTGTCAACGATCTACACAAAATACTCTAATGTCAAAGTGGAAGGAAATTCGATTTTCTTTGGTGAAAAATAAATGAAAAAAAACCCCATGAGATGTTAGAATCACCTTTGGCAGCAATTACAGCTGTGAGTATATCTGGATAAGTCTCTAGAGAGCTTTGCACACCTGGATTGTACATTATTTGCACATTATTGTTTTAAAAATTCTTCAAGCTTTGTCAGGTTGGTTGTTGATAATTGCTAGACAGCCATTTTCAAGTGTTGCCATAGATTTTCAAGCTGATTTAAGTCGAAACTGTAACTAGGCAACTCAGGAACATTCAATGTCGTATTGGTAAGTAACTCCAGTGTATATTTGGCTTTGTGTTTTAGGTTATTGTCCTGCTGAAAGCAAACTGACCCAGGTTTTCTTCTAGGATTTTGCCTGTGCTTAGCTCTATTCCGTTTCTTTTTATCCTGAAAAACTCCCTAGTCCTTGCCAATGACAAGCATAGCCATAACATGATGCAGCCACCACTATGCTTGAAAATATGAAGATTGTTACTCAGTGATGTGTTGTTGGATTTGCCCCAAACATAATGCTTTGTATTCAGGACAAATGTAATTACTTTGCCACTTTTTACTTTAGTGCCTTATTGCAAACAGGATGTATGTTTTGGAATATTTGTATTCTGTACAGGCTTCCTTCTTTTCACTCTGTCATTTAGCTTAGTATTATGGTGTATCTACAAAGTTGTTGACCCATCCTCAGTATTCTCTAATCACAGCCATTAAACTTTGTAACTGTTTTAAAGTTACCATTGGCCTCATGGTGAAATCCCTGAGCGGTTTCCTTCCTCTCCGGCAACTGAGTTAGGAAGGACGCCTGTATCTTTGTAGTGACTGGGTGTATTGATTCACCATCCAAAGTGTAATTCATAACTTCACTATGCTCAAAGGGATATTCAAAGTAGGGATGCACGATATATCGGTAAGCACATCGGAATCGTCCGTTATTAGCTAAAAATGCCAACATCGGCATCGGCTCTATGTATAGTTTAACGCCGATGTGCAAAACCGATGTCAAAGCTGACGTGCATACCTGTATAACGTAGGTAGATGACGTAATGACGCCACGAAAAAATACAGCGCAACACAGCATTCCTAACCTAGCCCACAATGTCTGCTGTGTGGATATATTTTGAAGTTTCAAAGGAAGATAACAAGAAGGCCATATGCAATGTTTGTGCTGCTATTATTTCCCAAAGGAGGGGAGAAAGTGAAATCTTTCAATACCACAAACCTAATTACTCATTTGAAAGTGCGTCACCCCGAGACGTTCAGCGACTACTTACAACAAAAGCAGAAAACACTAAGCTCACACTTCCAACAACTTAACAAGTTCAAGTCGAGCAGTCATTTGAAAGAGTAAGAACATTTCAGCCAGACAACTCAAAGGCGAAATCCATTAACGTCAAGATAATGTAATTAATTACCCTTGACATTCTACCGTTCTCTGTCGTGGATGATGTTGGCTTTCGCCGACTGGTCAAGAGCACCGGTACACATTACAAAGTAGGCGCTATTTTTCAGATGTTGCTCTACCGGAGTTACACAGTATTGTTGAAACGTACATCCATGAGCTACTTGCTATGGGTGTCACTGCTATTAGCTTCACGACTGACATTTTGGACCAGCGATGTCAGCCCAAACTCCCTAGAAAGGCCCTGAAGCTAGGAAGAAACCCTAGAGAGGAACCAGGGCATATATGATGGGTGCCAGTATCCTCTGGCTGTGCCGGGTGAAGGTCATGCCCATGTCTGACAGCACAAGTGGGTCAACGAGGATTTCATACTGAGGAAAGCCGTATTGCATGCTCAAGAATGTGCTGGTTCTCATACATTTTACATTTTAGTCATTTAGCAGACTCTGTTATCCAGAGCGACTTACAGTTAGTGAGTGCATACATTTTTCATACCGCTGCTGCCATTTTCAATGGCATTTGAGAACAACATGTTTGAAACTTGGAATATCCCCAAGAACAAAGTACAGGCTGTGCTACGTGATAATGCACATAACATGACAAAGGCTTTGGAAGAATGCGGAGTCGCCAGTTTGCCATGCATGGCACACACCAGTGGCAACAGGTAGGAAGATAGTGGGTCATTTTAAACACTCACAGCTAGCTTACAGCCGCCTGCCTGCAAGCAATACAGGAACAGTACTTTTTACATGATAGAGAGCCTGCTGGAACAGAAACGAGTGCTTGGCGTGTACGCAGCCGACTATGAGTTACCTGCAACAATCAGTACAAACCAGTGGACTCTCCATTGAAAACATGAACACACTCCGAGCTCCATTCGAACAACTGACTCGAGAAATAAGCTCATCAACTGCTGTCTGCAGCAGCCGTGATTACCCTCTGTCATGGCATTGAAACGCCTGCTCAACAAAACTGCCGACACAGACCGTGGGGTTAAAACTTGCAAAAGTACTCTACTAGAGGCTGTGAACAAGCGATTCGGGGGCATTCTCTCTCTGAGCCTCTTTACTGTGTCTCCACCATGCTCGATGCTAGGTACAAGGACCGCTACTTCGATGCAGACAAGAAACAGTGTTTACTGGAAATGTTACAGACACAGCTGGACAAGATGGAAAACGGACACAGTGACAGTGCGCACCAAGGAAGAGGACCCACGACAGAAGAGGCCACGGACAGACAGAGCGGAAACTTCACTGCTTGGCATGTATGATGAAATTCTGGTTGAGAATGGAACGACGGAACAAATGAACAACGAAACAGCACAGCAAGGAAGTGAAATAAATCTGTTTTGATTATGTTTTACTGGTAATGGGGACATACGTAAATGCCTACAAAATAACTTTTTGGTTAGTGTGTGTGTGTGTATCTCTGTGAGAGAGACGTGTTGTATTTTCATTTTCTGTTACTACTTATTACAACATTTGCCAACGTTGATCTATACCTAATGATCCTTTGGAATGCAAGAATAATGCAATATGTTGTATTACATTTTAATTTCCTAAATGAAAGATGAGATGATGTGTTGTAAATTTGCTCGCATTTTTACTTGTCGTCAGTTGAGCACATTTGAAAAGTTTAAATTCAAGCCATTTTATAGCAGTTTATGACATAGCCTAGAGACAGTCATTTTTTTCAAGCAGTTAAAGCTAAAATGATTAACTGCATTTTAGTTTAAACCAATATTTATTTCAAAGCATTTTTTAAAGTTTCTCCATACAGTCAATATTGGATAGTAAGAAGAGCCAGCAACAACTTAACCATCTTTGTAATGCGGGGGGCAGCTAAAATATTTGTGTCATGAATATCAGTTGTGTGATAAAATAAGTTCATGGATTTGTCATTTTTCTAATTTACAAGTTATTAAACAATCTGTTTCTAACTGAACAAATGAACATATGACACTTTGTTTAAACTATTTAACTGTACTAGAATGCTTAAAAGGCAGCTAAAATTTTAAATATCGGTTATCGGTATCAGGGTTTTTTTTTTTGGGCAAAGAAAATATCGGATATCGGAATTGGCCAAAAATGTCATATCGGTGCATCCATAATTCAAAGGGATATTTTTTGCCATGTACCGATAGGTGCCCTTCTTTTTGAATATCCCTTTGAGCATTGGAAAACCTCCCTGGTCTTTTGTAGTTGAATCTGTGTTTGAAATTCACTGCTCGACTGAGGGACCTTTACAGATAATTGTATGTGTGGGGTACAGAGATGAGGTAGTCATTCAAAAATCATGTTAAACACTATTATTGCACACAAACTAAGTCCGTGCAACTTATTATGTGACTTGTTAAGCACATTTAGGTTTGCCATAACAAAGGGGTTTATATACTTATTGACTCAAGACATTTCAGCTTTTCATTTTTAATTAATTTGTAAACACAAAACACAATTCCACTTTGACATTGTGGTTTAGTCTGTGTAGGCCAGTGACAAAATCTCAATTTAAACCATTTTTTAAATTCAGGCTGTAAAACAAAAAAAATGTGGACAAAGTCCAGGGGTGTGAATACTTTCAGAAGGCACTCTTACATATAGGGATAAAGGGACTAGGCAACAGGATAGATAATAGACAGTAGCAGCAGTATACTGTAGGTAGGGATAAAGGGACTAGGCAACAGGATAGATAATAGACAGTAGCAGCAGTATACTGTAGGTAGGGGTAAAGTGACTAGACAACAGGATAGATAATAAACAGTAGCAGCAGTATACTGTAGGTAATAAAGTGACTAGTCAACAGGATAGACTAATAGACAGTAGCAGCAGTATACTGTAGGTAGGGGTAAAGTGACTAGGCAACAGGATAGATAATAGACAGTAGCAGCAGTATACTGTAGGTAGGGGATAAAGTGACTAGACAACAGGATAGATAATAGACAGTAGCAGCAGTATACTGTAGGTAGGGGTAAAGTGACTAGGCAACAGGATAGATAATAGACAGTAGCAGCAGTATACTGTAGGTAGGGGTAAAGTAACTAGGCAACAGGATAGATAATAAACAGTAGCAGCAGTATACTGTAGGTAGGGGTAAAGGGACTAGACAACAGGATAGATAATAGACAGTAGCAGCAGTATAACTGTAGGTAGGGGTAAAGTGACTAGGCAACAGGATAGATAATAGACAGTAGCAGCAGTATACTGTAGGTAGGGGTAAAGTAACTAGGCAACAGGATAGATAATAAACAGTAGCAGCAGTATACTGTAGGTAGGGGTAAAGTAACTAGGCAACAGGATAGATAATATCTACACAGTAGCAGCAGTATACTGTAGGTAGGGTAAAGGGACTAGACAACAGGATAGATAATAGACAGTAGCAGCAGTATACTGTAGGTAGGGGTAAAGGGACTAGACAACAGGATAGATAATAGACAGTAGCAGCAGTATACTGTAGGTAGGGTAAAGTGACTAACAACAGATAGATAGACAGTAGCAGCAGTATACTGTAGGTAGGGGTAAAGTGACTAGACAACAGGATAGATAATAAACAGTAGCAGCAGTATACTGTAGGTAGGGGTAACATAAAGGGACTAGGCAACAGGATAGATAATAAACAGTAGCAGCAGTATACTGTAGGTAGGGGTAAAGGGACTAGGCAACAGGATAGATAATAGACAGTAGCAGCAGTATACTGTAGGTAGGGGTAAAGGGACTAGGCAACAGGATAGATAATAGACAGTAGCAGCAGTATACTGTAGGTAGGGGTAAAGGGACTAGGCAACAGGATAGATAATAAACAGTAGCAGCAGCATATGTGATGAGTCAAAAGAGTTAGTGCAAAAAGTGTGAATGCAGATAGTCCGGGTTAGCTATTAGTTATCTATTTAATTAAACTGTTTAGCAGTCTAAATGTAGGTTGACTGTACACCTGCAAGGCATGTACAGTTACCTTGTAATCAGTCTTACCTTTTAGCAATAGCAACACACTTGCATCACACCATCACATTCCCCATTGTTGTTCCACTTCATTAGGAAAGGTAATGCTACAAGGTCTTACACCCAAACACCTGGGGTGTATTCATTACGCCGATTCTGTTGGAAAACCGTTTACTCCAAACGCTGTTGAGTTCCGTTTTGTTCTTAAACTGGAGTTGTAGTTCCGTTGTCACTCTACATCTACATTTACATTTTCGTCATTTAGCAGACGCTCTTATACATTTAAAAAAAAATAAGCGTCTGGAAGAAGTTGGAAGGAACCCCGCGGACTTCATTCCACTTTAGAGCATGGAAGAATCGATCATTTATAGATGCGCAGCTTGTGCCAAACACTTCAGACTATTCCGATTGGAATGGCAACGCGTGGAAACAGTACCATTTAAAATGAACTACAACTTCCGCTTAAGAACCCAACAGCTTTTACGTCACGTTGAAGAGCGTTTGGAGTAAATGGTTTTGCAACATATGAAACGTTTTGCAACTCAATGGACGTAATGAATACACCTGTTATTATTTATTTTTATTTTCATCCTTAGGACTAGTGCTGACCCCATTTAGTCGACTGGTCAATTGTTTGACTGGTCAATTGTTTGGTCGTTAGGCAGTTGATCGACTGGTCTATTGTTTGGTTGTTAGGCAGTTGGTCGACTGGTCTATTGTTTGGTTGTTAGGCAGTTGGTCGACTGGTCTATTGTTTGGTTGTTAGGCAGTTGGTCGACTGGTCTATTGTTTGGTCGTTAGGCAGTTGATCGACTGGTCTATTGTTTGGTCGTTAGGCAGTTGATCGACTGGTCTATTGTTTGGTTGTTAGGCAGTTGGTCGACTGGTCTATTGTTTGGTTGTTAGGCAGTTGGTCGACTGGTCTATTGTTTGGTTGTTAGGCAGTTGGTCGACTGGTCTATTGTTTGGTTGTTAGGCAGTTGGTCGACTGGTCTATTGTTTGGTTGTTAGGCAGTTGGTCGACTGGTCTATTGTTTGGTTGTTAGGCAGTTGGTCGACTGGTCTATTGTTTGGTTGTTAGGCAGTTGGTCGACTGGTCTATTGTTTGGTGTTAGGCAGTTGGTCGACTGGTCTATTGTTTGGTTGTTAGGCAGTTGGTCGACTGGTCTATTGTTTGGTTGTTAGGCAGTTGGTCGACTGGTCTATTGTTTGGTTGTTAGGCAGTTGGTCGACTGGTCTATTGTTGGTTTTAGGCAGCCGTTGGTGGTTTTGTTAGGCAGTTGTCGACTATTGGTCTATTGTTTGGATTGTTTGTTAGGCAGTTGGTTCGACTGGTCTATTGTTTGGTTGTTAGGCAGTTTGGTCGACTGGTCTATTGTTTGGTTGTTAGGGTCGAGTTGGTCGACTGGTCCATTGTTTGGTTGATAGGCAGTTGGTCGACTGGTCCATTGTTTGGTTGTTAGGCAGTTGGTCGACTGAGATTTCTTTAGTCCAGCAGTAGCATAAAATAAATACTTTTTTCATGGTGTACAAGACATCTGTCTGATTGGACTAGTCCATAGTGGAGGTCGTGGGGACACCTGTCTGATTGGCTCCTGTCTGAGTGGACTAGTCCATAGTGGAGGTCGTGGGGACACCTGTCTGATTGGCACCTGTCTGAGTGGACTAGTCCATAGTGGAGGTCGTGGGGACACCTGTCTGATTGGCTCCTGTCTGAGTGGACTAGTTCATTGTGGAGGCCATGGGGATGGCACAGTCCATCACTGTAAGACATGCTACTGAAATAGTATATGGTTATATTATGTAAGCACAATGGTGCAACACTAATACAAATAATATTATTTTATAACAAATGCGCTTTCTCCCGCGTTAGATAGCGGTCACTGTCCGCGGTTCTGAAACACATCAGTGCGCTGTTGAATTGGTGCCTTTTCCTAGACCATGTTGCTATGTGCATAATAGCAAAGTGAACCAGCATATTGGTGTTGAGAACAATGCGGCGGAGGCAGCAGCGGAGTGAGGAGACGAGAAAACAGCCCTTGCCTTAATTGTCCAAGAAAAGTGAGGAGAGAAGACACCAACTTAATGAAGTCTATAATCAACAGCCCTAACTCTTAAATGTGACTGGCTTTATAAATCATCCATTTGTTTGAGTGTTTGTTTAATAGTCTACTGATTTCCGTGAGCACCAAGCCTCACGCAACCACAACAAGTCGGATAAACAATTTCACAAATCTGTCTGTGTTTAATCTTTGCTATGATGTAATAAAGGCTTTACACTTATTTTTCCGTTAGAACGGCCTCTGGTATTACTTCTAATTTAGTGTTGTTTACACTCTTCAAATTTTCAGAAATTATATTTATAATAATAATAATAACCCTCCTTTTTCTTGATCTGCTTATTTATTGGTACTATTGTTATTACGATCATTATAATAATAAGTCATGTCATTATATTAGTAGTCTTGGTAGAGCAGCCTTGTATAACCCCCATGGAGCTGTAGGCCTAAGAGCGCATCCTGTTTATAGTCTTAATGCCGTAACATACTTAGGCCTGTAGTTCAATAGTTATATAGGCTACTGTATCTATCAGTCAATCAATCATTCATTCTTTCATGTCATCAATCAAGCATTTTAGTTTTTAAAATAAAATAACAAAGTGACCTTTTTGAGTAATCAGCGTAAACAATAAATAAACCGTTCCATTTCGGAAATTGCATTCACGAATGAATGCGACTGTTTTTAGTCTTTGCTGTAATAAAGGCTTTACAAAAAAAAAAAAAATAACGTTACAACACACTCTCTGGTACGCTTATAATTTATTTAGTGTTGTTTACATTGTTCCAAACGGTCAGAAAACGTATATTGTAATCTATACAGCACCTGTTTGGTACACACAATTTGCACGCAGCGCTCCTTACTTTTTTCTTGATCTCCAGTATTTTCCACAACTAGTCACATTTATTTACATTCCCCCGTTTTCGAGTTTATTTGTGACTTCCTCTGCATCCATTTTGCTGTCAGTGTGTTACGGTGTTTGGAGTTTGTTTATAACCAATGTATTGATGTGATTATGATAGGCTATAGGTCAGGCCCTATTGGTCAGGTGCATGCGATGCGTACATGGCACGTAAAGAGAGCAAAGGGTTGAGGGAATAGGGAATGATTTTTAAAGTCAGAAATGGCTGTAATTATGTTGCAGCTTCAGCAACAGTGACAGCGTGATAAACACTGTTGATGTTCTGTGGTGGACGCTGCATTAGGGAGGAGAGAGAGACAACCGGTGCTTGTCACAGTCACTCGCTGTCATTCTTTTTTTTTTTAACACAGCGCAGCAAGTCTTAGCCCAGCCCGGCACAATCAAATCAATTGCTGGTCGGACTCCCTCTAGTCGTTTGTGTGTCTTAATTAGTTAATCAAACAGTGTGCTTAAAGCATCAAACAAGCTCAGTGCGTATAGTCAATTTAATTAAAACACATAGGATGTGTCTATATATAACATTTCGACCAATCAATTGGTGGAAAGAACAGACGACTCTCGGTGGAACCAAACATTGTTTTGTTGGGGACAGCCTTACTTGGGACACATCCCAATACTCTACAGAAGCTTCCTCCTCGCCTCGTCTCCTATCCTTCATCTGCACTGATCTGTAAAGCAATGTTGTTGGAGCAATCTTTCCTCTTCAGTTTTTCTTGCATGTGCTCTTAACCCTGTGTTACCTTATGTCTCTCTTTCACACACCCACACACATGCACACACACCATTGATCTGTCTCTGTCTCTCTCTCCCTGTCTCTCTCTCCCTCTCTCCTCTCTCTCTCTCTCTCTCTCTCTCTCTCTCTCTCTCTCCTCTCTCTCTCTCTCTCTCTCTCTCTCTCTCTCTCTCTCTCTCTCTCTCTCTCTCTCCTCTCTCTCTCTCTCTCTCTCGCTCTCTCTCTCTCTCTCTCTCTCTCTCTCTCTCTCTCTCTCTCTCTCTCTCTCTCTCTCTCTCTCTCTCTCTCTCTCTCTCTCTCTCTCTCTCTCTCTCTCTCTCTCTCGCTCTCTCCCCCCTCCCTCTGTAGGAAGAAAGAGCTGGCGACCACCAAAAAGGACAGAGTGGCCCACTGCCTGACCATATGTGAGAACATCGTAGCTCAGTCTCTGAGGTAAGCCTGCCTGCCACCACTGATCTGGGATCAGCTTTACCCCGCTACCAGTCCCGTTATGAACCCATAGGGACGTCATTCATAAAACTGACCCTAGATCACTGTTTAGAAGTAACTTGAATACATGATATGTAGTCAAAGGCACACTTACACACACACAGGCGTGTACATGCACACACACAGAGTAGGATGTTCCAGATTTAGCTCTACTATTATTGGTAATCAGATTTGATATTCCTGGTTAGATGAGGTTTACACATGATTATGTCCCAAATGGCACCCTATTCCCACTACTTTTGACGGGCTCTATTTGTTTCCCCACTAACCAATAGAAGTGCATTAATACAGCACTAGGGATGGTAACGATTCACCCGACACGCATCGGTCCCGGTTCACATGTTTAAGATATGAGTGCATCGGTCCGCGGGACCCCAAAAAAACCGATCCAAATGTAGAACGCGTTGCTCAGGAAATCGATTTTTAAACGTTACAAACCTGCTGATTCATTAAAAAAAAATGTTTTGCTCAAAAGTTTCTTTCTATCTTCTGAAAACCCCTCTCGTCTTCTGTGACAACTGATACGTCCACTCCTTCAGTGTGGAACTAAGCATGTTACTGTGTCGACAGTCATTGATCTACAAGTCGTTTCGCAGGCCGAACAACCCCAGGCAATATCAGTAGCCTAATCAAACTGCACGCTGTGTGCAGCCTTTGCGTACTGGCCTATTCCTGATCTGATTCCACATCTGCGCATCACCTTCAGCATTCAAAAGTTTGTTAAAATGGCTTGTGCAAATATTAGGCTATTAGTTGAGTGACAACCAATGTAATTTGCTAGGTAATTTTTTTAAAATCAAATGCGCTGTTGAACATTGTGTTTTACCGGAATAAAAGTAGCCAAACCTACCACCAGCAACACAACTGTCATCTGGCTATATGCTGATCAGGGGGTTAGGATACAAATGCACTGTATGAACATTGTGTTTTTACCGGAATGCTGAAGTAGGATACAAACCTACCTGTACCAGCAACACAACTGTCATCTTTAGGATACTTTTTATGGCTGATCATCAGGGTTTAGGATACATTACATTTATGGCTGTATGCTGATCAGGGTTTAGGATACATTACATTTATGGCTGTATGCTGATCAGGGTTTAGGATACATTACATTTATGGCTGTATGCTGATCAGGGGTTTAGGATACATTACATTTATGGCTGTATGCTGATCAGGGTTTAGGATACATTACATTTATGGCTGTATGCTGATCAGGGGTTAGGATACATTACATTTATGGCTGTATGCTGATCAGGGTTTAGGATACATTACATTTATGGCTGTATGCTGATCAGGGTTTAGGATACATTACATTTATGGCTGTATGCTGATCAGGGTTTAGGATACATTACATTTATGGCTGTATGCTGATCAGGGTTTAGGATACATTACATTTATGGCTGTATGCTGGCTGTATCAGGTTTAGGATACATTACATTTATGGCTGTATGCTGATCATGGTTAGGGTTACATTACATTTATGGCTGTATGCTGATCAGGGTTTAGGATACATTACATTTATGGCTGTATGCTGATCAGGGTTTAGGATACATTACATTTATGGCTGTATGCTGATCAGGGTTTAGGATACATTACATTTATGGCTGTATGCTGATCAGGGGTTTAGGATACATTACATTTATGGCTGTATGCTGATCAGGGGTTTAGGATACATTACATTTATGGCTGCTGATATGCTGATCAGGGTTTAGGATACATTACATTTATGGCTGTATGCTGATCAGGGTTTAGGAGGATACATTACATTTATGGCTGTATGCTGATCAGGGTTTAGGATACATTACATTTATGGCTGTATGCTGA
>CM072220.1:7535501-7548001 GCA_036851935.1 Coregonus suidteri
CTCCGGGATGATCTTGTCGGAAGTTGTCCCCCGATGTGCTATCACTTTGCCTGCACCAGGCCGACCATTAATTGCAACGGTATAAATTGTGTGTTGGCCCTGTGAGGTAAAACTATGAGGTGATGGCCCTGTGAGGTAAAACTATGAGGTGATGGCCCTGCGAGGTAAAACTATGAGGTGATGGCCCTGCGAGGTAAAACTATGAGGTGATGGCCCTGTGAGGTAAAACTGTGAGGTGATGGCCCTGTGAGGTAAAACTATGAGGTGATGGCCCTGCGAGGTAAAACTATGAGGTGATGGCCCTGCGAGGTAAAACTATGAGGTGATGGCCCTGCGAGGTAAAACTATGAGGTGATGGCCCTGCGAGGTAAAACTATGAGGTGATGGCCCTGCGAGGTAAAACTATGAGGTGATGGCCCTGTGAGGTAAAACTATGAGGTGATGGCCCTGTGAGGTAAAACTATGAGGTGATGGCCCTGTGAGGTAAAACTATGAGGTGATGGCCCTGCGAGGTAAAACTATGAGGTGATGGCCCTGTGAGGTAAAACTATGAGGTGATGGCCCTGTGAGGTTAAAACTATGAGGTGATGGCCCTGTGAGGTAAAACTATGAGGTGATGGCCCTGCGAGGTAAAACTGTGAGGTGATGCCCTGTGAGGTAAAACTATGAGGTGATGGCCCTGTGAGGTAAAATGAGGTGATGAGTGAGGTAAAACTATGAGGTGATGGCCCTGTGAGGTAAAACTATGAGGTGATGGCCCTGCGAGGTAAAACTATGAGGTGATGGCCCTGCGAGGTAAAACTATGAGGTGATGGCTCAAGAACCGTTGTTATAAACCCACTCTTCTATGGATTGGATGTGGCTCTAACTCCCCCCCCTCCCCTCCAGACCCTACCTGGTGAACCTCCTCCCCTGTCTGACCAGGATCACTAAGAGACAGGAGGAGAGTGTTCAGGAGACCCTGGCTGCTGCCATCCCGAAGATCATGTCTGCTCTGGGGCACTTCGCTAACGACGGGGAGATCAAGGTACACACACACACGCTCCTGTCTTTAGAACTGTCCTACCAAAGGTGGTTTTTCTCTGTCAGGAAAGGCTCAAAGACCCCCCAAAACAACCTCCGTTAAAAATGTTAAAACTGTTCTATTGAAAGCCTCGAGTTGCAAAGAAATAATGGAAGTATTGATGTACTTTGTCCTCCTTCTGTATCCGTTTTTTTAGAATCCTCTTTATAAGCATGACCTGATAGTATCTGATGTGGTATTTTCAGGTGTTGTTGAAGTCGTTTGTGGCCAACCTGAAGTCTACTTCTCCTACGATCCGGCGGACGGCCGCCAGCTCAGCGGCTAGTATGTGTCAGCACTCTAGACGGGCCTCCTACTTCTACACCTGGCTGCTCAACATCCTGCTGGGTCAGTACCAAAACACAACCATGCCGAGTTCCAAATCAACCCGCCTAGCACAGGGATCATCAATTACATTTAGCCGTGAGAGGAGTTTTCCTTGAGCGGGTGGGGGGGAATACTTGGGAACAGATTTCCTAGTGATTTTCCTGGTGATTTTACATCCACATGAAGATATTACCATAATGTTTCTGTTTATCCAATCCCTTCAGATGTATTGTAGTGTCTACGGTGCAGGGGTTAGGGCTTCAAGAGGTCTCCCTCTCTCTCTCTCTCTCTCTCTCTCTCTCTGTCTCTCTCTCTCTCTCTCTCTCTCTCTCTCTCTCTCTCCTCTCTCTCTCTCTCTCTCTCTCTCTCTCTCTCTCTCCTCTGTCTCTGTCTCTCTCTCTCTCTCTCTCTGTCTCTCTGTCGCTCTCTCTCTCTCTGTTCTCTCTGTCTCTCTCTCTCTCTGTCTCTCTCTCTCTCCTCTCTCTCTCTCTCTCTCTCTCTCTCTCTCTCTCTCTCTCTCTCTCTCTCTGTCTCTCTCTCTCTCTCTCTCTCTCTCTCTCTCTCTCTCTCTCTCTCTCTCTCTCTCTCTCTGTCTCTGTCTCTCTCTCTACTCTCTGTCTCTCTCTCTCTCTCTCTCTCTCTCTCTCTCTCCTCTCTCTCCCTCTCTCTCTCTCTCTCTCTCTCTCTCTCCTCTCTCTCTCTCTCTCTCTCTCTCTCTCTCTCTCTCTCTCTCCCTCTCTCTCTCTCTGTCTGTAATTCTGTCTGGTCTTGTTTTCATGAGGTCCTCTCTCTCTCTCTCTAGGTCTGTCTGGTCTCTCTCTCTCTGAGGAGAACATCTCTCTCTCTCTCTCTCTCTCTCTCTCTCTCTCTCTCTCTGAGGATAACATCTCTCTCTCTCTCTTCAGGTCTGTTGGTCTCTGTAGATGAGGAGAACATCTCTCTCTCTCTCTCTCTCTCTCAGGTCTCCCTCTCCTCTCCCTCTGTCTCTCTCTCTCTCTCTCTCTCCTCTCTCTCTCTCTCTCTCTCTCCAGGTCTGTTGGTCCCTGTAGATGAGGAGAACATCTCTCTCTCTCTCTCTCTCTCTCTCTCCAGGTCTGTTAGTCTCTGTAGATGAGGAGAACATCTCTCTCTCTCTCTCTCTCTCTCTCCAGGTCTGTTCGTCCCTGTAGATGAGGAGAACATCTCTCTCTCTCTCTCTCTCTCTCTCTCTCTCAGGTCTGTTAGTCTCTGTAGATGAGGAGAACATTCTCTCTCTCTCTCTCTCTCTCTCTCTCTCTCTCTCCAGGTCTGTTAGTCTCTGTAGATGAGGAGAACATCTCTCTCTCTCTCTCTCTCTCTCTCTCTCCAGGTCTGTTGGTCCCTGTAGATGAGGATCATCCTAGCCACCTGGTCCTGGGGGTGTTGTTAACCCTTCGCTACCTGATGCCTCAACTACAGCAACAGGACAGGACCACCAGCCTCAAAGGAAGCTTCGGAGTCACGAGGAAGGAGTCTGACGTACAGCCCACGCCTGAACAGCTGCTGCAAGTGGGTGTTAAACGTGTCTGTAATGTGTGTTAAACGTGTCTGTAATGTGTGTGTGTACGTTTTCTATAATGTGTGTGTGTGTGTAACGTGTGTTTTCAAGTTTTAATGTCACATGCACAAGTACAGTGAAATGCCTTCCTTGCAGCTCTATCCCCAAACAATGCATGAATCAATAACAATGTGTGACTAGACCGATAACACAGGAGAAATATGAAGAACACAATACGTAATGAAGCATACTATATATATATATACACTGTGTGTCAGTTCCCAATCCCTGGTGTCTGTGTCTAGGCGTATGAGTTGACTCTACACTACACCCAGCATGGTGATCACAACGTGGTGACCGCTGCTCTGGAGCTGCTGCAGCAGATGTTCCGGACTCCGCCCCCAGAGCTGCTGCACATGCTCATTACGCGCGGCAGCGTTCTGCACGCCGGCGTGTTCCGACAGGACATCGAGAGCCGCGCCCGCTCCGGCAGCGTCCTGGAGTTCATTGGTTAGTCGAACCCCATCGATCAAAACGAATACTGCTTGGTCATTGGTGGATTGCTCTGTCAGTTAAATCCGTAGTCTCAAATTACACAAGCCCAGTCATTGGGTAAATGCTCTGCCAGTCACGCCTCCTGTGTCTCTGTTCTGACTCCTGTTTTCCTGTCTGCTGATTCCCAGGTCCCTAAAGGCTCACTATACACTGAGTGTACAAAACATTAGGAACACCTTCCTAATATTGAGCTGCACCCCCTTTTGCCCTCAGAGCATTATTCCCTATATAGTGCCCCACTTATGCTACATTGTAAAAAAAAAAGTATGTGGACACCCCTTCAAATTAGAGGATTCGCCTATTTCAGCCACACCCCGTTGCTGACAGGTGTATAAAATAGAGCACACAGCCATGCAATCTCCATAGACAAACATTGATAGTAGAATGGCCCGTACTGAAGAGCTCAGGGACTTTCAACGTGGCACCGTCATAGGATGCCACCTTTCCAACAAGTCAGTTTGTCAAATGTCTGCACTGCTTGAGCTGCCCCGGTCGACTGTAAATGTTGTTATTGTGAAGTGGAGCAACAACGGCTAGGAGCAACAACGGCTCAGCGTGAAGTGGTAGGCCACACAAGCCCACAGAACTGGAACGCTGAGTGCTGAAGCAAGTAGCGTGTAAAAATAGTCTGTCCTCGGTTGCAACTCTCACTACCGAGTTCCAGGCTGCCTCTGGAAGCAACGTCAGCACAAGAACTGTTCGTCGGGAGCATCTTGAAATGGGTTTCCATGGCTGAGCAGCCGCACACAAGCCAAAGATCACCATGCGCAATGCCAAGCGTCGGCTGGAGTGGTGTAAAGCTCGCCGCCATTGGACTCTGGAGCAGTGGAAACGCGTTCTCTGGAGTGTTGAATCACGCTTCACTATCTGCCAGTCCGACATTCGAATCAGGGTTTGGCGGATGCCAGGAGAACGCTACCTGCCCCAATGCATAGTGCCAACTGTAAAGTTTGGTGGAGGAGGAATAATGGTATGGGTCTGTTTTCCATGGTTCGGGCTAGGCCCCTTAGTTCCAGTGAAGGGAAATCTTAACGCTACAGCATACAATGACATTCTAGACGATTCTATGCTTCCAACATTTGTAGCAACAGTTTGGGGAAGGCCCCTTCCTGTTTCAAAATGACAATGCCCCAGAAATGGATTGTCGAGGTGCACAAAGCGAGGTCCACACAGAAATGGATTCTGACCTCAACAACCCCACAGAGCCCTCAAACACCAGTGTGGAAGAACTTGACTGGCCTGCACAGAGCCCTGACCTCAACCCCATCAAACACCTTTGGGATGAATTGGAACGCCGACTGCGAGCCAGGCCTAATCGCCCAACATCAGTGCCCAACCTCACTAATGCTCTTGTGGCTGAATGGAAGCAAGCATTTTCTAGTGAATGAAGATGTTCGAACGAGCAGGTGTCCGACAGGTGTCCACTACTTTGGCCATGTCGTGTATGACCAGAGCCCTATTGCCCCATAGGGCTCTTGTCAAAATAAGTGCACTATATAGGGAATAGGGTGCCATTTGGGACATATCCCCTCTCTCACTAACTAACCTGCGTCTCTTCCTCTTGTCTGTCTGGGGGTATAATGGCTATTTCCCATGGGGCTTTTCTTCTTTTCTCTCCCTTCACTTCCTGTTCCTGTGCGTGTTCTTCCTGTTTCCTGCCTGCAGCCGGGGGCGGGTCTTCCTGTAATAGTCCACTCCTCCTCAGAAAACAGAAAGGTGATTTTAATAACTCTCTCTCTCTCTTTCCTGTGTACTGCTCCCTCTCTCTAACACAGTGTTTTCCCAAACCTCTCCTCCAGCACCCCCAGCCGTTCAACATGTTTTTTTTTTAAATATATATATTCCTGAAATAGCACATCTGATTCAACTAAAAAAAAAAGACCTTGGGCATTAGTTGATAAGTTGAATCATGTGTGCTAGCTTTTTAGAATAGTGAAAATACATGGGAGGGCTCGGGCTCCCAGAGGAGAGGTTGGAGAACCATCGGTCTAACAGAGGCTTTATATCTAGTCCTGTGACTGGCCCCATGTAGCGACTGTGTTACAGTGGTCCTCTTTTATTCTCTCTGCGTGTCCCAGGCAAGATGCTGTCGGGGGAGGAGGAGGGGTTAGAGGACGACCCTGAGAGGGCAGAGGTCACCACCGGGGCCTTTACAGGTGAGAGACGACGGAATACTGGAACATCACCGTTCATATCACTCAAGCTCTTTATTATTATTACATGTTGGAGATGCTTGTTCAATTGTCCGATCATTTGAATGTTAATTGTTTTAAAGATGAATAATTAGTTAATTGCCATGGTATCCGACATCATGTCGAGGCAATCGTGTTATCATTAGGGGTCTATTCATATTGTTACCGATCAATGTTATGATTATTCAAATATTTACTCATGTAAACAGGATATATGAAACTGACAGGGAATAGGCCTATATCCTGCAGTTCTGTTTAATGTGACTTGTCTCGGCAGTCACACTTTAAATATTGTACAATGTTAGTGTGACTTGTCTCGGCAGTCACACTTTAAATATTGTACAATGTTCGTGTGACTTGTCTCGTCATTTTTTATATTTTTATTAAGTCATTTAGCAGACGCTCTTATCCAGAGCGACTTACAGGGAATAGCATATTAGGGTTAGTGCCTTGCTCAAGGCACATCGACAGATTTTTTACCTAGTCGTGACTCGGGGCAGTCACACTTAGAATTGTACACCTTTAATGTGTTACTGGCAGTCACACTTTAAAATATTGTACAATAAGTGACCTGTCTCGGCAGTCCATATTGTACAATGTTAGTGTGACTTGTCTCGGCAGTCACACTTTAAATATTGTACAATGTTAGTGTGACTTGTCTCGGCTTTTTAAAAGTACAACTTATTTGTGTTGCTTCTGTTTCTCCTTTTTGCTTTTCTCTTATTTTGTAAAAATATATTATGCGTTTTTTGGAATAATGCCCTTTTTCCAATTAGTTGATGCTGTCTGTATATGCAGGGAGGGGATGCACATGACACTCTTGTCAAAGCCATGGGCATGAGTGTAAAGGGTGGGGGAATCTGCATGAGTTTGCTCATTCAATTCCATTTAGGAGAGACAGTGTGGGAGGGATTGGGAGGGGAGGGGAAGACTTAAGCATAGCATCTTTTCATTTTGAGTGGTTTGGGGCATTCTTTGGGCAGCACAGGACGCTACAGATAAATACATCACATCTTATCCACTACTTCCTCCTTGGGTCTTTTTTGGCAGGTCATCACAACATTTGATACACATGATTGATATAACCTTATTTTCCTCAAATGCACTGGGTCTGAATACGCTGCTTAAACGTTGTAGTTACTTAGGTTGATTTTGCAACGATCCCAGGAAATCTCATCTGTTTAGAAAAGGATATATCTCCATTTTCAAAACAAAATATTATCATGTCATTGCTTCATCATGTTTTACTACAAAAAGTAAAGGGGGTACTAATTGTTGCCAGACGCAACTTCCAATGCACTAACTTAGGTGGAGGATCCCTCAGGGAGCGGAGAATCATTTTTATTAAACTGATTATAAGCGGAAGTAAAATTGCTATTGTGTCGGTCTATGCACCGAGCGCTTACGACAGCTCATTTTATGACCAATTATCTACCCTGACACTAGATTTAGCTGACTTCCGACTAATTATTGGCGGCGATTTTAATGCAATTTGGGAGCACACACTAGACAGATCTGGGCAGACCGAGGGGAGAGAGACCATCGTCTTGCCTCTGTGGCACTGCAGAATTGGGCAAATGAGGCGGCAGTTGACGATTTGTGGCGAATTATGAATCCCTCCTCTCGGAATTTCACCTTTTTTTCTCTGCTCGACATAAATCCTTCTCCCGAATTGATTTTTATGTTCACTTCAAAGGGCCTGTTCAATAAAGTTCTTCATATAGATTTATTACCCATGGTCCTCTCTGCTTTGCAGAGCCGCTATCAGTAATGACAACAAGCGTGCGCCACGTTGGCGGTTTAAGACATCATTGCTCCGGAATGACACGTTTTAAAAAGGAATTGGAAGAACAGTTACTGGAATTCCTCAGCATTAACCAACCATCAGTGTCTGTATGCTGTGGGACGCAGTGAAGGCTTCATTAGGAACAGGTCCATAGCGTTCGCATCTGGCCTCAACAAGGAACCAAACCGTAGAGTACTTGAACTCTAAACAAAACTGTCACAATAAACAAAACTGTCACAATTGGAAGCGAGTATGCATATCTGTACCACCCCAGAAAAAATTCACGAATGCGACATAAAAAAAAAATCCAGGTTGTTCTTCCTTGTTTCAGGAGGTTTTCATCTGAACCCTGGAGTACTAATTGATCATCCAACTAACCAGAGTGTTGTTGTATTGAAAGGTGAGGTTGAGCGATGGGGTGATGGGTTAATGTGTCTCCCTTCCCTGACTCAGGCACAGCCCAGGTACCGAGCAGCCTCCAGTTAGTCGACATTCATTACGAGTCCGTGGACATGGCCTTATGTGCAGCCCCGTTCCTCACAGCATGCTCTGCAGCCCGGCGAGTCCGTGGACATCAGTGGCGCCTCCTCGGAACAAGGAACGACTGCCCTCGGGACCTCCGGAACCGTCTCCGGCAGTGAGGGAGGGGCGGGGACTCCTGAGTCGCCCAATGACAACGGGGCGGATGAGGACATGCTTAGCCACAGCTCCAGCGGGGCTAACGTTACCCCGGAAACGGCCGACTACGCCACACCGGAGAATGCGGAGATGCCCGACGGGCCCCTGCTGGACCCCCTAGGAGACCCCTCGCTGCCCCCGAGCGCCGACTCATCACAGACCACCACAGAGGGGCCGGACTCGGCCGTCACGCCGTCAGACGTCGCTGAACTCGTAAGTCTTTTCTGCCATGTAGGAGTTAGATCTGTATGAATAAATAAGTATTTTTATTGATATTTACTGGAAGCGAACAGAGTCGATTGCCCTCCGATGTTGCTGATCTGGGGGAGTAGAGATTGGAGTTGGAATTGAAATGAGTGATTTGAATGAGTTGAATGGACAAGGTTCCCCAGAACACCAACGGTGCGTTTTTCACATGGCGCTAACCATTGGATTAGACTCAGTAGAATGGACCGAACCCATCAGGCCACAGGTTTTTGGTTGGGACCCTCTAAAATGGCATTGCTGCATGTGTTAAACACTGAGGCTCAGAATTGTTTGCGTAAGATTGCTTTGAATGGGAATGTCCATTCTTCTAATTCCAATTCTATGGTCTGCCCCCCCTCACCCTCCCTCACCATGCCCCCCCCCCCCCCACCTCGTGACACGCAGCCGCGTTCGCCATTGCCGCTGGTGATCGTGGAGCTGCCGTTTGAGGCCCCTCCCTCTCCGACCTCCACTGAGGGTCCAGACGCTTCCGACAGCGACTCCTCCTCTACCTCCGCTGCTTCTTCCTCTTCCTCCCTCTCTTCTGGCGCCAACGCTTCCTCTAGCGGTAGTAGCAAGGTGATTGGTTGATGATGTCAGAGGGGAGGGGGAAGGGAGTACATGGCTGTAGTTCCGGTTTCTTCTTGTCACTCTCCTCCGTCCTGACCCCGTCCCCCTTTCCTTAAAACCGGTCCATGCACGCTACTCTCTGCTAAGAACCGTCCCATTCTCCCCCCTCTCTCGTTTCCATGGCAATCTGGAGTCAGGGATTTAACCTCTCCTGATTGGTTGCTTTCCCCATCCTTCTTGTTTGGTGATTATTAGTTTTCTTTGAGAGATCATTGAAACTCTTCAGAAATCTAAAACTTGTCCCCTCACTCTCCTTCCACCTCGCTCCCCTCTCCCCTCGCTCCTCCTCTCCCCTCGCTCCCCTCTCCCCTCCTTCCCTCTCGCTCCTCCTCTCCCCCCTCGCTCCCCTCCTTCCCTCTCGCTCCCCCTCACCCCCCTCTCCCCTCCTTCCCTCTCGCTCCTCCTCTCCCCCTCACCCCCTCTCCCCTCCTTCCCTCACGCTCCTCCTCTCCCCTCTCCCCCCCCCCTCGCCCCTCTCCCCTCCTTCCCTCTCGCTCCTCCTCTCCCCCCTCTCGCTCCCCCCTCCTTCCCTCTCGCTCCCCCCCTCACCCCCCCCTTCTCCCCCCCCTTCCTCTCGCTCCTCCTCTCCCCCTCGCCCCCCTCTCCCCTCCTTCCCTCTCGCTCCTCCTCTCCCCCCTCTCCCCCTCGCCCCCCTCTCCCCTCCTTCCCTCTCGCTCCTCCTCTCCCTCCTCGCCCCTCTCGTCCCCCTCTCCCTCCTTTCCCCTTGCTCCCCCTCTCCTGATCTAGTGATCTCTCTGCTTTGCTTTTCTCTTGCGTTTTCTCTTGTTGGATGATGGAGTGAGTTCTGTAAGAACCTGTTAACCCAGAGCGTGGTTCCTCCTCTGTGTAGGTTGAGTCCAAACCCAGTTCAGTGTTTTAGTTATAGGGTTGCAAAAATCCGCTGTCTTGTCTAGAAATCCTGGACGTAAGATTTCCTGCTTATTCCCCTCTGATTCCGGGAATCTTCCAACTGGGATTTCTGGAAAACCTGGGAATTTTGGAAAAGTTGCCACAATTCTGCATCCCAATTTAGAGCTCTATCAATGTCCCCTGAGTCCTTCTCAATCCCAAAAGATGATAGTAGTAGCCTTTTGTCCAAAACTAGGCTGGTTATTGCCAGTAACTATCAAGGCAGTAGACATGTTTCTGTCTGTTAACGAACACACTGTACTTGTTTAGTGTTGAATAATGAACCTCAGTCACTGATGTCTGTCTGTCATTGTTTGTCTCTCTGTTTGTGTGTGTATCTGTCTCTCTCTGTGTGTGTGTGTGTGTGTGTGTGTGTGTGTGTGTGTGTGTGTGTGTGTGTGTGTGTGTGTGTGTGTGTGTGTGTGTGTGTGTGTGTGTGTGTGTGTGTGTGTGTGTGTGTGTGTGTGTGTGTGTGTGTGTGTGTAGGTGTTGGACAGCAGTGAGAGCCTGTATTCAGGGATGCAGATTGGAACGTTACAGGATGAGGAAGAGGAGGGAGCCGTTCCTTCCTCACTTGGCCAAGCACACCCTGAACCTTTCTCCCAGTCCGCACTGGGTACGACACACTATGCTACACACACACACACACACACACACACACACACACACCACACTGGGTACGACACACTATGCTACACACACACACACACACCACACTGGGTACGACACACTATGCTACACACACACACACACCACACTGGGTACGACACATACACACACGTTAAAAACACACACGTTACAAACACACACACACACACACACACACAGTATACACACACTGCCGTTGTTATAATAATAATAATATGTTGTTGTAGCCCTGAGTAGACCCCACCTCCTAGAGGGCAGAGGTCACAACAGACAGGCGTCAGACAGCAGTGTGGATCACTTCATACCAAAGGAGGAACCAGTGGAGACAACAGAGCTGGAGAACAAGGTACACAGTGGAGGGAGACACACACACACACACACACACACACACACACACACACACACACACACACACACACACACACACACACACACACACACACACACACACACACACACACAGAGGGAGACACACACACACACACGGAGGAGACACACACACGGAGGGAGACACACACACACACACAGAGGGAGACACACACACGGAGGGAGACACACACACACACACACACGAGGGAGACACACACACACACACACACACACACACACACACAGAGGGAGACACACACACACACGGAGGGAGACACACACACACACACACACGGAGGGAGACACACACACACACACGGAGGGAGACACACACACACACACACACACACACACACAGAGGGAGACACACACACACACACAGAGGGAGACACACACACACACACACACACACACACACACACAGAGAGAGGGAGACACACACACACAGAGAGACAGACAGACACACACACGGAGAGAGGGAGACACACACACACACACGGAGGGAGACACACACACACACACACACACACGGAGAGGGAGGACACACACACACACACACACACAGAGGGAGACACACACACGGAGAGAGGGAGACACACACACACACACACACACGAGGGAGACACACACACACACACACACACACAGAGGAGGGAGACACACACACGGAGAGAGGGAGACACACACACACACACACACACACGGAGGGAGACACACACACACACACACACACAGAGAGAGAGAGACACACACACACACAGAGAGAGGGAGACACACACACGGAGGGAGACACACACACACACACACAGAGAGGGAGACACACACACAGAGAGGGGGAGACACACACACACAGAGAGACAGACAGACACACACACGGGAGGGAGACACACACACACAGAGAGAGAGGGACACACACACACAGAGAGGGAGACACACACACAGACAGAGAGGGAGACACACACACAGAGAGGGAGACACACACACAGAGAGGGAGACACACACACAGAGAGGGGAGACACACACAGAGAGGGAGACAGACACACACACGTAGACACACACACACACACACACACACACACACACGGAGGGAGACACACACACACAAAAGGCTTAATTGTCTTATTAAAGTAAAATGTCTTGAAATAAAATAAATTACTTGAATTAAGCCTTTTTTAGCTTAAAATAAGCAAAATGAATTACCAATGAAGTTATATAATTTAGCTTGGTAAGAAAACGAATCTGCCAATGACGTTAGATAAAACCCCCCACTGATTTTAAGGTAGTTATCACTCAATAGAAGATATTTAGGCTTGCTTAGATTTCACTTTTTACAGTGTAACGTTCACGTTTGCCTTTTCTAATTGGCTAATGTTATTGTCTGTCTTATTTTGACTGGTTGATGATTGGCTAATTGTATGTGTCATCCCCCAGCCATCGAGGATAAAGGGTCCGATTGGCCACTACACAGACCAAGGGGCGGAGCCACTGGTTCACTGTGTACGACTCCTCTCTGCCTCCTTCCTACTGACTGGACAGAAGAATGGTAGGAGTCTGGAAGACAGACACGTGTGCATCTGACCT
>CM072220.1:7559970-7564970 GCA_036851935.1 Coregonus suidteri
CTCTCTGTCTCTCCTCTTTTGCCCCTCTCTGTCTCTCTCCCCTGCCCTCTCTTTTTTCTCTCTCTCTGTCCCTCTTCGCCTTTCTCTCTCTCTCTGTCTTTTCTCTCTTTTTCTCTCTCTTTTCTTCCCTCCTCGGTCTCTCTCACTTGTCCCCTCCCCCCTCCCTCTCCCCCCCTCTTTCCCTCTTTTTCTTTTTCCTCCCCCTTTTCCCCTGCTCCCTCGCTTAAAATCCCCCCCCCTCCCCCTTCTCTCCCTCTTTTCTCCCTCTCTTTTCCCCTCTCTTTTTTCTCTCCTCTCTCTCCTATTCCCCCCCTTTTTCACCCTCTTCTCTGTCTCTCTCTGTCCCCCTTTCTCTTCTTTTCTCTCTCTCTCTCTCTGTCTCCTTTTCCTCTCTCTGTCTCTCTCTCTCTTTTCTCTTTTCCTTTTGCCCTTCTTCTCTCTCTGTCTCTCTCTTTTTCCTCTCTCTCTTTTCCTCTCTCCCCCTGTTTCTCTCTCTCTTTTTCTCTCTCCTTCCCCTCTCTCTCTTCTCTCTCTCTTTTTTGTCTCTCTCTCTCCCCCCTCTCTCCCCTCGTCTCCCCCTCTCTCTCTCTCTCCCCCCTCTCTCTCTCTCTCTCTTCCCTCTTTTCTTCTCCTCTCTCTTTCTCTCCTCTCTCGTCTCTTCTCTCCTCTTCTCCCCCTTTTCCCTCTTTCTCTCTCTCTCGGGTCTCTTTTGTCTCTCTCTTTTTCCTGTCTCTCTGTCTCCTTCCTCTCCCCTCTGTCTCCCCTCTCTCTTTTCTCTCCCTCTCTTTCTCGTCTCCTTTTCCCCTCCTCCCCTCCCCTGTCCCCCCTTCTCTTCTCTTCTCCCCCCCCTCTCTCTCCCCTGTCTCTCTCCCCTTTCTCTCTTCTTTTCTCTGCCCCTCTTCCCCTTCTCCTCTCTCCCCTTCTCTCTCTCTCTCTCTTTCCTCTTTTCTTCTCTTCTTCTGCCCTCTCTCTCCCCTCTTTCCTCTCTCTTCTCTGTCTTTTCTCTCTCTTTTTGTCTTTTCTCTCGTCCTCTTCTCTGTCTTCTTCTTTTCTCTTCCGTTCTCTCTCTCTCTTTTCTCTCTCTCTCTCTCTTTCTCCCCTTTTGTCTCCTCGCTCTTTTTCTCTCTCTCTCTCTCTTCCTCTCTCTCTCTCCCTCCTCTCTTTTTCTCGCTCTCCCCTCCCTTTCTCTCTCCCCTCCCTCGCTCTCTTTTCCCCTTTTCTCTCCCCGCCTTTTATCCTCTCTCTCTTTTCCTCTCTCTGCCTCTGGGGTCTCTCTCTTCTCTTCTCCCCTCCCCCTTTTCCCCCTCTCTCTCTCTCTTTTCTCTCGGGGTCTCTCTCTCTTCTTTTTCTGCCCCTGTTCTCTTGGCTCGGGGGCCCCTCTCTCTCTCTCTCCCCTCTCGTTTTCGCTCTCCTCTCTCCCTCTCTCTCTCTCTCTCCCCTTTCTCTCTCTCTCTCTCTCCCTCCCCTCTCTCTCTCTTTCTCTCTCTCTCTCTCTTCTCCTCCCCCTTCTCTCTTCTCTCTTTTCCTCTCCCCCCCCTCTCTCGGTTTTTTTCCCCTTTTTCTCGGCCCCCCTCTTTTTCGTTCCCCCTCCCCCTCTCTTTTTCCTTTTTCCCTTTTTTCTCTCCCCCTCTCTCTCTCCTCTCTCTCTTCTCTCCTCTTCTCTCTCTCCCTTCCCCCCTCCCTCTCTCTGGTGTTAAAGGAAGGAATGGAGGGACCAAGTTGTAAATGTGTTAGCGGTGCAGGCCATCACCTCTCTGGTTCTGAGTGCCATGACCCTCCCTCTCTCTGTGTTGTACAGGAGGACTTGGAGCGGACCCAGTGTAATGTGTTAGCGGTGCAGGCCATCACCTCTCTGGTTCTGAGTGCCATGACTCTCCCTACGGCTGGGAACCCTGCAGTCTCCTGTCTGGAGCAGCAGCCCAGGAACAAGACTCTTAAAGTCCTGGACACACGGTACACACACACACACACACACACACACACACACACACACACACACACACACCACACACACACACACACACACACACACACACACACACACACACTGGAAACCCATTACACACACACTGGAAACCCATTACACACACACACACTGGAAACCCATTACACACACACACACACACACTGGAGACCCATTACACACACACACAAGCAACAAAACCCTAAAATACCACAGTGTTCAGATTTTCTCTCTTTCTAAAATGGCTTTTCCCCCTTTATACTATATCCATATGGACAGTTTTCCTAGTTATTCCTGACATCATGGTGGCCTTGTCTTCCCGTCAGGTTTGGCAGGAAGTTGTCAGTGATCCGAGGAGCGGTGGAGAGAGAGCTCCAGGCTATGGTGTCGAAGAGAGACAACGTGCACACGCCCCACCCCTACCACACCTGGGACCCTGTCCCCTCCCTGTCTGCAGTCTCACCAGGTAACACCCCACCCCTACCACACCTGGGACCCTGTCCCCTCTCTGTCTGCAGTCTCACCAGGTAACACACCTGGGACCCTGTCCCCTCTCTGTCTGCAGTCTCACCAGGTAACACCCCACCCCTACCACACCTGGGACCCTGTCCCCTCCCTTGTCCTGCTGTCTCACCAGGTAAACACCCCACCCCTAACCACACCTGGGACCCTGTCCCCTCTCTGTCTGCAGTCTCACCAGGTAACACCCCACCCCTACCACACCTGGGACCCTGTCCCCTCTCTGTCTGCTGTCTCACCAGGTAACACCCCACCCCTACCACACCTGGGACCCTGTCCCTCTCTCTGTGCTGCATTCCTCACCAGGTAACACCCCACCCCTACCACACCTGGGACCCTGTCCCCCTCTCTGTCTGCTGTCCTCACCAGGTAAACACCCCACCCCTACCACACCTGGGACCCTGTCCCCTCTCTGTCTGCTGTCTCCACCAGGTAACACCCCACCCCTACCACACCTGGGACCCTGTCCCCTCTCTGTCTGCAGTCTCACCAGGTAACACCCCACCCCTACACACCTGGGACCCTGTCCCCTCTCTGTCTGCTGCTGTCTCACCAGGTAACACCCCACCCCTACCACACCTGGGACCCTGTCCCCTCTCTGTCTGCAGTCTCACCAGGTAACACCCCACCCCTACCACACCTGGGACCCTGTCCCCTCCCTGTCTGCTGTCTCACCAGGTAACACCCCACCCCTACCACACCTGGGACCCTGTCCCCTCTCTGTCTGCTGTCTCACCAGGTTAACACCCCACCCCTACCACACCTGGGACCCGGTCCCCTCCCTGTTCTGCAGTCTCACCAGGTAACACCCCCCACCCCTACCACACCTGGGACCCTGTCCCCTCCCCTGTCTCACCAGGTAACACCCCACCCCCTACCACACCTGGACCCTGTCCCCTCTCTGTCTGCCGTCTCACCAGGTAACACCCCACCCCTACCACACCTGGGACCCTGTCCCCTCTCTGTCTGCTGTCTCACCAGGTACACCCCACCCCTACCACACCTGGGACCCTGTCCCCTCTCTGTCTGCTGTCTCACCAGGTAACACCCCACCCCTAAGGAAAAAAAGAGGCCAACCTGGGACCCCCTGTCCCCTCTCTGTCTGCCGTAACACCTGGGACCCTGTCCCCCTCTCTGTCTGCTGTCTCACCAGGTAACACCCCACCCCTACCACACCTGGGACCCTGTCCCCTCTCTGTCTGCTGTCTCACCAGGTAACACCCCACCCCTACCACACCTGGGACCCTGTCCCCTCTCTGTCTGCTGTCTCACCAGGTAACACCCCACCCCTACCACACCTGGGACCCTGTCCCCTCTCTGTCTGCTGTCTCACCAGGTAACACCCCACCCCTACCACACCTGGGACCTGTCCCCTCTCTGTCTGCTGTCTCACCAGGTAACACCCCACCCCTACCACACCTGGGACCCTGTCCCCTCTCTGTCTGCTGTCTCACCAGGTAACACCCACCCCTACCACACCTGGGACCCTGTCCCCCTCTCTGTCTGCTGTCTCACCAGGTAACACCCCCCCCCCCTACCACACACCTGGGACCCTGTCCCCTCTCTGTCTGCAGTCTCACCAGGTAACCACCTGGGACCCCTGTCACACCTGGGACCCTGTCCCCTCTCTGTCTCACCTCACCAGGTAACACCCCACCCCTACCACACCTGGGACCCTGTCCCCTCTCTGTCTGCTGTCTCACCAGGTAACACCCCACCCCTACCACACCTGGGACCCTGTCCCCTCCCTGTCTGCAGTCTCACCAGGTAACACCCCACCCCTACCACACCTGGGACCCTGTCCCCTCCCTGTCTGCTGTCTCACCAGGTAACACCCCACCCCTACCACACCTGGGACCCTGTCCCCTCCCTGTCTGCTGTCTCACCAGGTAACACCCCACCCCTACCACACCTGGGACCCTGTCCCCTCCCTGTCTGCAGTCTCACCAGGTAACACCCCACCCCTACCACACCTGGGACCCTGTCCCCCTCCCTGCACCAGTCTCACCAGGTAACACCCCCCACCCCTACCACACCTGGGACCCTGTCCCCTCCCTGTCTGCTGTCTCACCAGGTAACACCCCACCCCTACCACACCTGGGACCCTGTCCCCTCTCTGTCTGCAGTCTCACCAGGTAACACCCCACCCCTACCACACCTGGGACCCTGTCCCCTCCCTGTCTGCAGTCTCACCAGGTAACACCCCACCCCCACAGGTACCACACCCTGGGACCCTGTCCCCTCTCTGTCTGCAGTCTCACCAGGTAACACCCCCACCCCTACCACACCTGGGACCCTGTCCCTGATGGAGTCTCTGTAGAGCAGTCTCACCAGGTACAAACCCCACCCCTACCACACAGGGACCCTGTCCCCTCTCTGTCTGCTGTCTCACCAGGTAACACCCCCCCCTACCACACCTGGGACCCTGTCCCCTCTCTGTCTGCATGTCCTACAAACCAGGGACAGTCCTGGGATGGAGGGACTAGTAATGTCGTCCTGGGGTCAGATACATTCTGCT
>CM072220.1:7569970-7577470 GCA_036851935.1 Coregonus suidteri
TGGCCACTAGGGTGTGCTCTAGTCATGGACTAGGATGAATGTCATTCCTTCTGTGGCCACTAGGGCGTGCTCTAGTCATGGACTAGGATGAATGTCATTCCTTCTGTGGCCACTAGGGCGTGCTCTAGTCATGGACTAGGATGAATGTCATTCCTTCTGTGGCCACTAGGGCGTGCTCTAGTCATGGACTAGGATGAATGTCATTCCTTCTGTGGCCACTAGGGCGTGCTCTAGTCACGGACTAGGCTAGGATGAAATGCACAGTCATTACTAGGGTTGCAAAGCTACCAGTAATTTACCAAAGTTCCTGGAATCTTCAGTAATTTAGGTAATTAACAGAAAGTCTATGGCAATCTATGGTAACTTTGATAATTTATACTTGAATAACTTTTAAAAAATGGATTCAAATTTAGTATAAATATTTTGTGTCTATGAGTTTCTAGTGGATAGGCAATATGGTTCAAGAGAAAATATCCTATTTAGTGAAAAAGCATCTAATCAACAATGGCATTATATTCCTAAATGTACAAAATATACATGTTGACATAGTCCAATAAGTGTCATATTCTAAAGGATGTGTCATGCTGAAGCCGTCATATTATACTCCAACGGTATTCACTAAGCTGAAGGTTTATATAATAATAATAATATGCCATTTAGCAGACGCTTTTATCCAAAGCAACTTACAGTCATGTGTGCATAAATCTTTACGTATGGGTGGTCCCACTACCCTGGCGTTACAAGCGCCATGCTCTACCAATTGAGCTACAGAGGACCACAGCTAAGACAACCACGCTCTCTCTCTCTCTCCAACGGTATTCACTAAGCTGATGGTTTATATAAGACAACCACATATCACAGTCATAGTAAGTAAAACTTTTCCTCAGCAAAGTCATTGCTAGTAATTTCCTCTCTCTGTCTCTCTCAATTCAATTCAATTTTAATTCAATTTCCATTTGAATTAAATTAAATTTCAGTTTCAATTTAAGGGCTTTATTGGCATGGGAAACGTATGTTAACATTGCCAAAGCAAGTGAAGTAGATAGTAAACAAAAGTGAAATAAACAATAAATATTAACAGTAAACATTACACTCAGAAGTTCCAAAAGAATAAAGACATTTCAAATGTCATATTATGTCTATATACAGTGTTGTAACAATGTGCAAATAGTTAAAATACAAATGGGAAAATAAATAAACATAAATATGGGTTGTATTTACAATGGTGTTTGTTCTTCACTGGTTGCCCTTTTCTTGTGGCAACAGGTCACAAATCTTGCTGCTGTGATGGCACACTGTGGTATTTCACCCAGTAGATAAGGGAGTTTATCAAAATTGGGTTTGTTTTTTAATTCTTTGTGGATCTGTGTAATCTGTGTAATCTGTAAATATGTATCTCTAATATGGTCATACATTTGGCAGGAGTTTAGGAAGTGCAGCTCAGTTTCCACCTCATTTTACATTTACATTTTAGTCATTTAGCATACGCTCTTATCCAGAGCGACTTAAAGGAGCAATTAGGGTGAAGTGCCTTGCTCAAGGGCACATCGACATATTTTTCACCTAGTCGGCTCGGGGATTAGAACCAGCGACCTTTCGGTTACTGGCACAACGCTCTTAACCACTAAGCTACCTGCCGCAGTGTGCACATAGGCTGTCTTCTCTTGAGAGCCAGGTCTGCCTATGGCGGCCTTTCTCAATAGCAAGGCTATGCTAACTGAGTCTGTACATAGTCAAAGCTTTCCTTAAATTTGGGTCAGTCACAGTGGTCAGGTATTCTGCCACTGTGTACTCTCTGTTTAGGGCCAAATATTGCCAGAGCTAAGGATGATGTTGAAGAGTTTAAGTATAGCCAATTGGAATTTGTGGTCTGTATATTTTATCATTTCATTGGGGATACCATCAACACCACAGGCCTTTTTGGGTTGGAGGGTTTGTATTTTGTCCTGTAGTTCATTCAATGTAATTGGATAATCCAGTGGGTTCTGATTGTCTTTAATAGTTGATTCTAAGACTTGCATTTGATCATGTATATTTTTTTGCTGTTTGTTCTTTGTTATAGGGCCAAAAAGATTGGAGAAGTGGTTTTACCCATACATCTCCGTTTTGGATAGATAGCTCTTCGTGTTGTTTGTTTAGTGTTTTCCAATTTTCCCAGAAGTGGTTAGAGTCTATTGATTCTTCACTTACATTGAGCTGATTTCTGACGTGCTGTTCCTTCTTTTTCCGTAGTGTATTTCTGTATTGTTTTAGTGATTCACCATAGTGAAGGCGTAGGCTCAGGTTTTCTGGGTCTCTATGTTTTTGGTTGGATAGGTTTCTCTCAATTTCTTTCTTAGGTTTTTGCATTCTTCATCAAACCATTTATCACTGTTATTACTTTTCTTTGGTTTTCTGTTAGATATTTTTAGATTTAATAGGGAAGCTGAGAGGTCAAATATACTGTTTAGGTTTTCTACTGCCAAGTTTACACCTTCACTATTACAGTGGAACGTTTTGTCCAGGAAGTTGTCTAAAAGGGATTGAATTTGTTGTTGCCTAATTGTTTTTTGGTAGATTTCCACACTACTTTCCTTCCATCTATAGCATTTCTTAATATTATTCAGTTCCTTTGGCTTTGATGCCTCATGATTGAGTATTGCTCTGTTCAAGTAGACTGATTTTGCTGTGATCTGATAGGGGTGTCAGTGGGCTGACTGTGAACGCTCTGAGAGACTCTGGGTTGAGGTCAGTGATAAAGTAGTCTACAGTACTACTGCCAAGAGATGAGCTATAGGTGTATCTCTCTCTCTCTCTCTCTGTCTCTCTCTCTCTCTCTCTCTCTCTCTGTCTCTCTCAATTTTTCAATTCAATTTAAGGGCTTTATTGGCATGGGAAACGTGTGTTAACATTGCCAAAGCAAGTGAAGTAGATAGTAAACAAAAGTGAAATAAACAATAAATATGAACAGTAAACATTACACTCAGAAGTTTCAAAAGAATAAAGACATTTCAAATGTCATATTATGTATATATACAGTGTTTGTAACAATGTGCAAATAGTTAAAGTACAAATGGGAAAATAAATAAACATAAATATGGGTTGTATTTACAATGGTGTTTGTTCTTCACTGGTTGCCCTTTTCTTGTGGCAACAGGTCACAAATCTTGCTGCTGTGATGGCACACTGTGGTATTTCACCCGGTAGATAAGGGAGTTTATCAAAATTGGGTTTGTTTTTGAATTCTTTGTGGATCTGTGTAATCTGAGGGAAATATGTCTCTCTAATATGGTTATACATTTGGCAGGAGTTTAGGAAGTGCAGCTCAGTTTCCACCTCATTTTACATTTACATTTTAGTCATTTAGCAGACGCTCTTATCCAGAGCGACTTAAAGGAGCAATTAGGGTTAAGTGCCTTGCTCAAGGGCACATCGACAGATTTTTCACCTAGTCGGCTCGGGGGATTAGAACAGGTCACAAATCTTGCAGCTGTGATGGCACACTGTGGTTTTTCACCTCTGTCTGTCTCTCTTCTCTCTCTCTCTCTCTCTCTCTCTGTCTCTCTCTCTCTCTCTCTCTCTGTCTCTCTCTCTCTCTCTCTCTCTCTGTCTCTCTCTCTCTCTCTCTCTCTCTCTCTCTCTCTCTCTCTCTCTCTCTCTCTCTCTCTCTCTCTCTCTCTCTGTCTCTCTCTCTCTCTCTCTCACTCTCTCTCTGTGTCTCTTTCTCAGCTGTGTGAACCTGCACAACCAGCAGCATGTCTTGGTGATGTGTGCTGTGGCCTTCTACATGATGGAGAACTACCCTCTGGATGTAGGAGCTGAGTTTACAGCTGGGGTTATACAGGTTAGTACTGTATGTACGGAGAGAGAGAGAGAGAGAGAGAGAGAGAGCTACACCCTCTGTCTTACACCCCACCTCTCTCCCTCCACCCCACCTCTCTCTCCCTCATCCCCCCTCCATCTCTCTCTCCACCCCACCTCTCTCTCCCTCATCCCCCCTCCATCTCTCTCTCCACCCCACCTCTCTCTCCCTCCCTCTCTCCCCCCTCCATATCTCCCTCCACCCCACCTCTCTCTCCTCATATCTCTCTCTCTCCCCACCCTCTCTCTCTCTCATCCCCCCCATCCATCTCTCCATCCACCCCACCTCTCTCTCTCCCTCCATCCCCCCTCCATCTCTCTCTCCACCCCACCTCTCTCTCCCTCATCCCCCTCCATCTCTCTCTCCATCCCACCTCTCTCTCTCCCTCCATCCCCCCTCCATCTCTCTCTCCACCCCACCTCTCCCTCCCTCCATCCCCCCTCCATCTCTCTCTCTAGATGTGTGGTGTGATGGTGTCAGCCAGTGAAGACTCTACACCCTCAGTGATCTACCACTGTGTGTTGCGTGGGTTGGAGCGCCTCCTGCTGTCGGAGCAACTATCTCGTATGGACGGAGAGGCGCTGGTTAAACTGAGTGTAGACAGGGTTAACATGCCCAGCCCTCACAGAGCCATGGCTGCACTGGGTCTCATGCTCACCTGCATGTACACAGGTAAGATATACACTAGCAACTATACTATAGCTGCTACTACTACTATAAAAACTTGACTAACGCTAGCTAGCTTAGCCCTGCATGTACACAGGTAAGACTAATAGATACTAGTTACTATCACCTAACAAACGTTAGCTACTTTGTATCATCTTGCTAACGCTAGCTAGCTTAGCCCTGCATGTACACAGGTAAGACTAATAGATACTAATTACTATCACCTAACAAACGTTAGCTACTTTGTATCATCTTGCTAACGCTAGCTAGCTCATAGCTGCATGTACACAGGTAAGACATCTAGACATACCTATACCTGGCTAACTAACTCTAGCTAGCTTATACCTGCTATCTGCATGTACACAGGTAAGACATCTATCATTTTACAACAACGATACCATCCTACTCATATTACACAAGTAGGGTAACTAGATACTAGTTACTATAACCTAACTAATGTTAACTAGCCTAGCCCTGCATGTATGTAGTTCCAAGACAACTAACTTATTAGCCATTATCACTAAACTAATTCTAGTTAGCTTACGCTTGCATGTACGCATGATAATAATGCATTACGCTGTAGGTGTATAACAAGTGTCCTGTATGCGCCCCAGCCATGCTAGAGCTGGAATAAAGCTATCGCTAACATAACAATGTAGAGGCTATAGCTGTCGCTAACATAACAATGTAGAGGCTATAGCTGTTGCTAACATAACAATGTAGAGGCTATAGCTATCGCTAACATAACAATGTAGAGGATATAGCTATCGCTAACATAACAATGTAGAGGATATAGCTATCGCTAACATAACAATGTAGAGGATATAGCTGTTGCTAACAGAACAATGTAGAGGCTATAGCTATCGCTATCGCTAACATAACAATGTAGAGGATATAGCTATCGCTAACATAACAATGTAGAGGATATAGCTATCGCTAACATAACAATGTAGAGGATATAGCTGTTGCTAACATAACAATGTAGAGGCTATAGCTATCGCTAACATAACAATGTAGAGGATATAGCTATCGCTAACATAACAATGTAGAGGCTATAGCTATCGCTAACATAACAATGTAGAGGCTATAGCTGTTGCTAACATAACAATGTAGAGGCTATAGCTATCGCTATCGCTAACATAACAATGTAGAGGATATAGCTATCGCTAACATAACAATGTAGAGGCTATAGCTATCGCTAACATAACAATGTAGAGGATATAGCTGTTGCTAACATAACAATGTAGAGGCTATAGCTATCGCTAACATAACAATGTAGAGGATATAGCTAACATAACAATGTAGAGGATATAGCTGTTGCTAACATAACAATGTAGAGGCTATAGCTATCGCTAACATCACAATGTAGAGGCTATAGCTATCGCTAACATAACAATGTAGAGGATATAGCTGTTGCTAACATAACAATGTAGAGGCTATAGCTATCGCTATCGCTAACATAACAATGTAGAGGCTATAGCTATCGCTAACATAACAATGTATAGGCTATAGCTATCGCTAACATAACAATGTAGAGGATATAGCTATCGCTAACATAGCTAACACTAACATAATAAAGTATATAGCTAATGCTAACGATACTAAGAATCCCCTTTCTTTCCAGGACAGGAAAACAAGTTTCCCTCCTACCATCCTACGACCAATTAAACTAACCCCCAACCCTACAAACTCCTCCCTCCCAAACTAACCTGGGAACCGGTCTGTTTACGTAACGTTCCACATTGGCGATGACACAGAGGACAAGGAGTGGAACGTTAGCCACACAGACTGGTACACAGGCTACTCCAAAACCCCCAAACCAGCTTTGTCTATGAAATATAAAAAAAATAACCTAACTTTTCCATCAATCAATCGTTTTAATAATTGAATAATCACAACGAAATCCCCCTCTCATCCTCCCAGCGGTGCGTACCTCAGCCTGTACAGCAGAGTCAGCGTTGGGGTCAGAGGTTAAAGGTCAGGGGTCAGAGGTTACCTCGGGTCCTGTTGCTTTCTCCTCAGGCAAGGAGAAGGCCAGCCCTGGTCGCCCGACCGACGCTGTTGACCCTCAGGCCCCCGACAGTGAGTCTGTCATCGTTGCCATGGAGAGGGTCTCTGTGCTCTTCGACAGGTAGGGTGGTGACGGTAACGCGGCTGGACATACACACGTCTACACACTCCGTCAAACACACAACACTCCGTCAAACACACAACACTCCATCAAACACACAACACTCCGTCAAACACACAACACTCCATCAAACACACAACACTCCGTCAAACACACAACACTCCATCAGACACAGACACACAACACTCCGTCAAACACACAACACTCCGTCAAACACACAACACTCCGTCAAACACACAACACTCCGTCAAACACACAACACTCCGTCAAACACACAACACTCCGTCAAACACACAACACTCCGTCAAACACACAACACTCCGTCAAACACACAACACTCCATCAAACACACAACACTCCATCACACACAACACTCCGTCAAACACACAACACTCCATCAAACACACAACACTCCGTCAAACACACAACACTCCGTCACACACACAACACTCTCAAACAAAACACACAACACTCCGTCACACACAACACTCCGTCAAACTCCGTCACACACACAACACTCCATCAAACACACAACACTCCGTCACACACACAACACTCCGTCAAACACACAACACTCCATCAAACACACAACACTCCGTCACACACACAACACTCCGTCACACACACAACACTCCGTCAAACACACAACACTCCGTCAAACACACAACACTCCGTCAAACACACAACACTCCGTCAAACACACAACACTCCGTCACACACACAACACTCCATCAAACACACAACACTCCATCAAAACACACAACACGGCTGGACATACCCACGTCTCCTCACTCCGTCAAACACACAACACTCCGTCATATTTCATCCAGTGGTGCTTCACAACATTACTCTATACCCCCCC
>CM072220.1:7579970-7626710 GCA_036851935.1 Coregonus suidteri
AATTATCAAATCTATATTATATTATTTTAATTAATTCACTCTCTCTCTCGCCGACACCAATATGACAGAGGAAGAGAGGAAGGAAGTTGTTTTTACGTATCTTTCCGAGTTAAAAGGATCTCTTAATAGCCATAGTAATCTGCATCTTAAAAAAAAAAAAAAACAAGAGATTGTATCGTTGTCACTGCGGACGGACAGACACAGAAAGACAGACAAGGTGTTCACTGTTAACATTTTGTTGCTATGATCCCGGTCTCGCAGTGAACTAGCTAGCCTGGGCATCGCCCCGAATGGCACCCTATTCTCTGTAGTGCACTACGTTTGCTCCAGGGCTATGGTCAAAAGTAGTGCACTTTGTAGGGAATAGGGGCTCTAGGAGGAGACGCCTATAACCCACCCTGTCCCATTGGTCAGCGTCCCTGTATCATATGCAGTAGGGCGGCATTTGGGATTCAACCCACTGAATCCCTTTGTGTTGTTTTTAAGATGTAAGTGATGATTATTATGACGACTGCACTGAAAGGACTTTCACAGTCATCTTTTAAAGGAGAAGAATCTTCGTATATAATGAATGGATTATCATGTCAAAAGTAACGTAATAATTGTAAAAAAGTGAAAACTGAAAGCCATGACGGTGTATGAATGAGATGACGACTACTGTAAAGACATGATGAAGAAACTGAAATGGACGTTGAGATGACAGACGGGTTGGTTGTTTTTACTGTGTCTCTGTGTCACACACAACTACACACACACAACTACACACACACACACACACTATAGCATGTCCTATGATTCCCCTGTCATTTCAAATGGACACACACATTGAGCTGCATGCTTTGCTGTTGAGCTGAACTGAACGTCCGCTGGCCAGAAGCATAAGGTGGCCATTTTATTGACCTTTTGAGATGCCTGACCGGTTGGTCGACTGACCTCCTCGCAATGTCCCTGATGCACTGGCCTTGACCGACTCAGTAATGACCTATTGTTGTCCTCCTGTGTGTTTTAAACTGATGCATGGCCTCTCCTCATTCCTTTCCTAGCTGTTAGTTAGATCAAACTATCATTGATTGATCGATTGGTTGATTAGTTTCACTGTATTTCTATGGTAACCGTCGCCGGGCCGACGACCCCAGCGGTTGTTGTACAGGAGGAGGAGCAGCAACACAAACAATCCAAAGGGAACCTTGTAACCATAGCGACCAACAGCAAGCTTTGACAAATCAACAGGCGGGGAGGTCGTAGCGTAGCAACAAGCGAGGCCGCCGCGGCTATGGCGACGGAATTAGTCCTTTAGTTGTGGGTGTTTTAATCAGAGCTTTACAAAGTTGCGTTACTTTGCTGTTCAGTTCTGACCTTTTACACATTAGTGCAGAGTGAGAGAGACAGAATTTGACCACTAAAAACATGAACTTCTTCTCACATCTAGGCCTAGTTCAGCGCTTTTATTGATTCACGATTCTCTCTTCGGCTGTGTCCTATTCCCTATATAGGGTCCCATTAGGGACACACACTATCAAATACTTCTGATGGAGGTCTAGCGCCCAAAACAGCCGTGTTCAAACCATCCCATCAGACACCATGGTTCTGGGTCAGGGTCAGTACAGATTAGGATTAAATGTGTCCATAGTCAGCAAATTATAAAAATACATAAAGAGTCGCGCACACACACATATAGATATATATATATATATAAACCCACAGTAATTTCTGTAAAACACCAACGTTTGGGCATCACTGTGCCTTCTTCAGACGCCGTGTGTGTGTGTGTGTGTGTGTGTGTGTGTGTGTGTGTGTGTGTGTGAATGTTTGAGGCAGTGTGTGTGTGTGTGTGTGTGAGAGTCTGTGTGTGTGTATGGACTGACTGATGTTCTGTAAAAACGTTGATGTCAGATCTGTCTCTTGTTGTTAGATAGAGACCCAGATAAGGTCTGAAAACCCTTATTGTTGTTTAAGATATGGACCCAGATAACACTTATTCAGTCTGTCTCTAGTTGTTAAGATATGGACCCAGATAACACTTATTCAGTCTGTCTCTAGTTAAGATATGGACCCAGATAACACTTATTCTGTTTTCTTTGTCCTTTTAATTATTTCTTAATTAAAAAGCATAAAACTGGCACCTTGATAGTGTAATAAGATTACCCAGAATTCTTTGTGTTGAGCGGACGACGGGGGTTAGAGGTCGACTGATATGTTTAGCACAGCTCTCGTTGAGAGACTTTTAAAATCAATTTTTAGGTTAAAAGCTAAACTGAAAGTTCAGTGTCTTGGGGTGTCTTCAGTGGTCACTAACCCTGGTCAAGAAGGGCTACAGTGTGTGTGCAGGATTTTATTCCTGCCTAGCACTAACACACATCATTCAGCTAATGAAGGTCTTGATGATTCTGTGATAAACTAAAAGCAGGTGTGTTAGTGCTGGGCTGGAACAAAAGCCTGCACCCCTGTACCTCTCCGGGAGCGAGGTTGGCCAGCCTTGTCCTACATGGTCCGAACAGAAGCAGATGTGATGTGAGATTCTTCCCCGGAGGCTTTCATTGATCATCAGGAGGCAATGATAGAATCAGAACTGTCATTCTACGGAGAGAATTAGAATGACTTCACTCCATTCTGAAGCCTCTCCTGCTATACAACCAGTTGCATTCTGTTTCTGTCACACTTCTCGTTCACTCTGTCTGCAAGGAGATATACTGTTCATTTCAAATATAATTTAAAGGCAATATTTTTAACTTGATGAAATTACTGGAGATAATGTGATGTAGAAATGAATAAAGTATTTTAAAAAATGTTAAAAAGGAAATTGCATGTTGTGCGTTTCCTTTGTAAATGAATGTCTTCTCTTTCAAAATATATTAATTCCACTACTGTTTAGATAATACAAACATTAGCTTCATGTCATGCTGTTAACCTCAAGCTAAGATATTAGGTAGGATAAGGTGGTTGTGGGGGTGTTTTAGTCCAATGTTTAAGGGGGCGTGTTTAATCCTCTCTCACGGTGTTTAGTCCAATGTTTAAGGGGGCGTGTTTAATCCTCTCTCACGCTGAGTTGGGCGGGAAGAAAACAACAGATTAACAAGAGATTTTAAGGATTTGCCGACCTGCAATATTTGATAATGTACAGTAGTCTACTGTAGTGTATATCTGTTTCTTGTCTCTGATTTAAGCCTGCATCCTAAACAGCACCCTATTCCCTATGTATTGCAGCCGTATGGATCCTGGTCAAAGGTAGTGCACTACATAGGGAATAGGGTGCAGTTTGGGGGAAACGGGAATTAAAGACACAATTTAGACCTGACCAGACACGGCTGCCGTCACAGACAGTCAACCAAGGTTGCTGTGATGTCATCTCAGTCCTGTGTAGTCTACACACTTGGGGCATTTTTAATAGTTGTTAAAGAGTATTAATCACAGATTAACCATTAGCCATATGGCTCACATAGACTGCGTCCCAAATGACCCCCTATTCCCTATATAGTGCTCCTACAGCCCACCACAGGAGGGATGGGGGTCCCCAATCTGGACCTACTAACATACTGGACATAGACAGCACATTTAGGGGTAATGCATGTAATCACATAACTATTCTATTTCTATGCTTGTTGTGATTGACCATGCATCAGCCATCAGAGGATGTATTATTTTCTCAATATAATAACATTCTCAATGATGTTACAGAGATAGACTAGAGAGGATGTTACAGATAGAGATTATGTACAACATATTACAGGATATTACCCTCTCTCTCTCTCTCTCCTCTCTCTCTCTCTCTCCTCTCTCTCTCTCTCTCTCTCTCTCTCTCTCCCCCTCTCTGTCTCCCCCCCCCCCCCCCCCCCCCCCCCCCTCTCTCTCTCTCTCTCTCTCTCTCTCTCTGAGGAGTTGGTCTCTCCCTCCCTCTCTCACCATCTCTCTCTCCGGACATAATCTCCCCTCTCTCTCTCCCATCCTCTCTCTCCTGACTCTCCCCCTCTCTCTCTCTCTCCCTATCCCCCCCCTATCAGGCAGCTATTTATGGGAGATTGACCCCTCCGGAATTATAAGATGTAATGCCTGATGACGAATGGACATTTATGGGGATGTTTTTATCCCCCCCCCCCCCCTCCCTCCCCTCCTGTTAGAACCCTCTCTCCAGTTACTGTTGGTTAGACATGCACGATGCCCATATGGAACTTCACCATGCTGTTCTTTCAGCCGGCCGGACATAATTCAAATCCTCAGACAAGATGCTTCCCATGACCTCTGACCTCTGTGCTGACTGTCTGTCTGTGCGGCTGTGGTACAGTAGGCTATTCCCAGAGTGGATATCAGGCAGCTATTTATGGGAGATCGACACAGACTGTCTACGGAATTATAAGATGTAATGCATGATGACGAATGGACATTTATGGGGATGTTTTTATCTCAGAAAAAGGGGGGTAGTTTACATAGATTGTGGTATATAACTTATAATCTATATGTTAGAACACAAGGTGTGATATCTGTGTTACTGTTTTATCAGCTCCATCATCAGTAACCACCAGTTGTGATATCATGTATTACTGTCAGGTTATATTATCTCCATCAGTAACCACCAGTTGTGATATCATGTATTACAGGTAACCACCAGTTGTTGTGATATCATGTATTACTGTCAGGTTGTGATATCAGTATCTCCATCAGTAACCACCAGTTGTGATATCATGTATTACTGTCAGGTTATAGTATCTCCATCAGTAACCACCAGTTGTGATATCATGTATTACTGTCAGGTTATAGTATCTCCATCAGTAACCACCAGTTGTGATATCATGTATTACTGTCAGGTTATAGTATCTCCATCAGTAACCACCAGTTGTGATATCATGTATTACTGTCAGGTTATAGTATCTCCATCAGTAACCACCAGTTGTGATATCATGTATTACTGTCAGGTTATAGTATCTCCATCAGTAACCACCAGTAACCACCAGTTTACTGTGATATCATGTATTACTGTCAGGTTTATAGTATCTCCATCAGTAACCACCAGTTGTGATATCATGTATTACTGTCAGGTTATAGTATCTCCATCAGTAACCACCAGTTGTGATATCATGTATTACTGTCAGGTTATAGTATCTCCCATCAGTAACCACCAGTTGTGATATCCTGTCAGGTTATAGTATCTCCCTCAGTTTGTGATATCATGTATTACTGTCAGGTTATAGTATCTCCATCAGTAACCACCAGTTGTGATATCATGTATTACTGTCAGGTTATATTACCTCCATCAGTAACCACCAGTTGTGATATCATGTATTACTGTCAGGTTATATTATCTCCATCAGTAACCACCAGTTGTGATATCATGTATTACTGTCAGGTTATATTATCTCCATCAGTAACCACCAGTTGTGATATCATGTATTACTGTCAGGTTATAGTATCTCCATCAGTAACCACCAGTTGTGATATCATGTATTACTGTCAGGTTATAGTATCTCCATCAGTAACCACCAGTTGTGATATCATGTATTACTGTCAGGTTATATTATCTCCCATCAGTAACCACCAGTTGTGATATCATGTATTACTGTCAGGTTATAGTATCTCCATCAGTAACCACCAGTTGTGATATCATGTATTACTGTCAGGTTATAGTATCTCCATCAGTAACCACCAGTTTCTCCCAATACTCCAGACCAGTAACCCCCCTCCCCTCCTCCCCAAACACACACACACACACCTCCTTTTAGTCTTTCTTCAGCAGCTGGTAGTTAGTAGTCTTTCGTTTGTTTACGGTGCTTACTGCTAACCTAACCATGGGATCAGACTGAACATAATCGGGTACGCATTTATGAACTGTAAGCAATTTTAAACACTTTTTTAAAACTGGATAGCTAGCTAGTTATATAGCCACGGTGAAGTTCTCCATATGGATATACGTTTTTCAATGTAATGGCTAACAAATGCATTGGCCAGGTGGTGGATTGAGTAAATTGAACAGAGAAAAACAAAACGTTAAAGTAAGTTAACGTTATAGGTATTATATTTAGTTAGTTAATTAGCTATAAGCATGATATATTACTATATTTAAACAGTAAGCAACATAGATTAGCAAAATTAGCCATCTGGCTAGCGAATAAACTAGGCTGAACCGGTAGCTAACCATGACAACTGCAGCGATACCGTTACACTTTAGCCAGCTGTTCTAATCTCCTTGGGAAACAATGTATAGCTTTCTTCCTCTGTATCGTCTGCAAACACATTCCGGAGAGTGCCACGGTCTTGTGTAGTCTTTACTGTAATTGTGTGTGAAAGATATAACTTTGGTTGGATGCCATTTTCTTGTTAACATTGGATTTGAATTCGGCCACCTGTAGCATACTGTACTTTTGTTGCTAGCCGATTCTCAATCAAACTTTAATCATTCTAGCTAGTTTTTTTTTTTTGTACATTCGGCGAACAGTTCTGAGTATGATTGACAGCCATGTAAACCAATGACAGGACAGAAAAGTTATGTGTACACTATCGTTACCATGGTTACTCGTTGACATTACAAGATTCTGGAAAACGGAGGCGGGACAGTAGTTAAGCACGGGTGGATGCACTTTCAAGGTGTATGGATTTTCGACCAGCAATTTACGGACAATAATTACAAAGTTTGTAAACTATCTTTATATTCCTTATAAACACAAAGACTGAAGCCCAAATGACGACAGTGCAGTGCTAGTGATACAATTAACAACTTGTTGTCATTTTTCGTTAGAATCTTAGCTTGTTAGCTACGCTTGCTATAGGTACCTAGCTAGCTACTGTAGCCAGCTAACTAAATTAGCTCTCTGTTCTCGTCCTCTCTTGCAAACAAGCTGCTAAGCTTAGCTAGTTCTCTCTTTGGCTGAGTTTAGCTCACTTGTAGGTTTGTCAGCAGTTAGCAAACATTGCTTGTTAGCTAGAGGGTGTGGAGAGAGGAGAGGAGGCTATCTTGTTGCCACGCAACTGTATGCCCTCCTGTCTTCAACACCTGTGGAAAGGTGAGTCGCGAGTTACCGCCCTCGGTTTTGAAATCATCCTTCCCATTGAACAATGCAATGCGTCTTCTAACCCCACCCACGGGCAGGTGTGGTGTTGTGTCAGTGGTGGAGGTGCATTCATTCACCAAGGGGGTGTTGTAGAATGCAGTAATCCTTCCTTGGCATTCCTTGCGTTTAAAATGTATTTGGTGTTTATTTATCTCATAGTTCTTTCCTTTATATGACTTCTTGAAGGAGTGTACACTTGGAGGACCTTTCCTTCTTTTCTCCATGGTTGTAAGACAGTGCTTCCCAAACCTCTCCTTGAGTTCCCCCCAAACCGTTCAACTTATTTGATGTATTCCAGTGCTATTCTACTAGTCAACTAAGCACCAAGCCCTTCATTGGTAAAATCAACTGGAAATCAAATCACATTTTATTTGTCACATGCGCCGAATACAACAGCTGTAGACCTTACAGTGAAATGCTTACTTACAAGCCCTTTACCAACAATGCAGTTTTAAGACAAACAAGAGTTAAGAAAATTATTTACTAAATAAACTAAAGTAAAAAAAAAATTAAAGAGCAACAATAAATAAAAAAATAATGAGGCTATATACAGGGGGTACTGGTACCGAGTCAATGTGGGGGGTACAGGTTAGTCCAGGTAATAATGAGGCTATATACAGGGGGTACTGGTACCGAGTCAATGTGGGGGGTACAGGTTAGTCCAGGTAATAATGAGGCTATATACAGGGGGTACTGGTACCGAGTCAATGTGGGGGGTACAGGTTAGTCCAGGTAATTGAGGTAATATGTACATGTAGGTAGGAGTAAAGTGACTATGCATAGATAATAAACAGCGAGTAGCAGCATCGTAAAAAAGGGGGGGGGGGGTCCAGGTTAATGCAAATAGTCCGGTTAGCCATTTGATTAGCTGTTCAGCAGTCTTATGGCTTGGGGGTAGAAGCTGTTAAGAAGCCTTTTGGACCTAGACTTGGCGCTCCGGTACCGCTTGCCGTGCGGTAGCAGAGAGAACAGTCTATGACTAGGGTGGTTGGAGTCTTTGATAATTTTTAGGGCCTTCCTCTGACACCGCCTGGTATAGAGGTCCTGGATGGCAGGAAGCTTGGCCCCAGTGATGTACTGGGCCGTATGCACTAACCTCTGTAGTGCCTTGCGGTCGGAGGCCGAGCAGTTGCCATACCAGGTAGTGATGCAACCAGTCAGGATGCTCTCGATGGTGCAGCTGTATAACTTTTTGAGGATCTGGAACACATCAAATAAGTGTGGAACAGCTTGGGGTACTCAAGGAGAGGTTTGGGAAACACTGCTACCAACCCCAATGGTACTGTGCTGACTCAGATGTGTTCCTTTCAGGCATGTGGCTTGATTGTTGTTATATTGGCTCCTGCCCTCTGTGTGTTGTATTGGCTACCATCAGATATACTCACAATGAGTCCTTGGTGCTGTTTGTCCCTCCTGTCTCTCTGTAGGTGACCCCCTGCCTGACCTGTGACAAGTCACATCATCATCAGAGAGTGGCACCAGCATGGCAGGGCTGGCGTTGGAGTGGAGGGGCTGACGCCAAGCTCTCACCCTCCTGACACATTGTTTTGAAAGCCCTCGACACTAGAACGAGACAGGGAGGAAAAGCATTAGAGGGAGAGGGAGACAGAGGAAGGAGATAGAGGGGGAAGAAGGGAGGAGAGGAGAGAGATTAAGCCTCATCAAAAGAAACAGCAGTTCTCTTCACCATGCCTTACCATGCCAATAAAGCTCATTGAATGGAATGGAGTCGACAAAACTCACATCAGTATATTCAACCCCTCTCCTCTTCCTGGTTGTTGTTCTAGGCCTAAATTACTATATGTTCTCAGTCAACTTATCTGGTAACATAAGGGTTGGATAAATAACATCAGTCAGCTTATCTGGTAACATAAGGGTTGGATAAATAACATCAGTCAGCTTATCTGGTAACATAAGGGTTAGATAAATAACATCAGTCAGCTTATCTGGTAGCATAAGGGTTGGATAAATAACATCAGTCAGCTTATCTGGTAACATAAGGGTTAGATAAATAACATCAGTCAACTTATCTGGTAACATAAGGGTTGGATAAATAACATCAGTCAGCTTATCTGGTAACATAAGGGTTAGATAAATAACATCAGTCAGTTTATCTGGTAACATAAGGGTTGGATAAATAACATCAGTCAGTTTATCTGGTAACATAAGGGTTAGATAAATAACATCAGTCAGCTTATCTGGTAACATAAGGGTTAGATAAATAACATCAGTCAGCTTATCTGGTAACATAAGGGTTGGATAAATAACATCAGTCAGCTTATCTGGTAACATAAGGGTTGGATAAATAACATCAGTCAGCTTATCTGGTAACATAAGGGTTAGATAAATAACATCAGTCAGCTTATCTGGTAACATAAGGGTTAGATAAATAACATCAGTCAGTTATCTGGTAACATAAGGGTTGGATAAATAACATCAGTCAGCTTATCTGGTAACATAAGGGTTAGATAAATAACATCAGTCAGCTTATCTGGTAACATAAGGGTTAGATAAATAACATCAGTCAGCTTATCTGGTAACATAAGGGTTAGATAAATAACATCAGTCAGCTTATCTGGTAACATAAGGGTTGGATAAATAACATCAGTCAGTCATCTGGTAACATAAGGGTTAGATACATAACATCAGTCAGCTTTATCTGGTAACATAAGGGTTAGATAAATAACATCAGTCAGCTTATCTGGTAACGTAAGGGTTGGATAAATAACATCAGTCAGCTTATCTGGTAACGTAAGGGTTGGATAAATAACATCAGTCAGCTTATCTGGTAACGTAAGGGTTGGATAAATAACGTACAATAACAGAACAACGAGTCAAAACAATGTTCAGACAGACGGACACCTCGTCCAAGAGACGTCATGGAGGACATGGGGGCAGCGGGGATCGTATCCGGGGGGTGGAGGTGGCCAGGGGGAGGGCAGGGTATGGGTTCACCCTCTCTGGCCAGGGCCCCTGTGTCCTCAGCTGCATTCTAAAAGGAAGTCCGGCGGACTACGTGGGTCTCCGCTCCGGTGACCACATCCTGTCCGTGAACGACATAAACGTCTCCAAGGCGTCGCATGAGGACGTCGTCAAGCTGATTGGCCGATGCACGGGGGTTCTGCACCTGGTCGTCGCCGAGGGAGACCGGGGAGGCCGTCGTCACGGACACGGTGGTACCAACCGCAACCGTCGCCACGGAAACAATTCAGGAAGTCCAGCCGGAGGAGCGGCAGCTGCCGCGGACTCGTGCTCCAGCGACGAGGAGTTGTGTGGTTTCCATAACAACAGCAGCAGAGGCGGCAACAACAACAACAGCGTGAAGCCGGGTTCTCGCGGTAACAGCGCCAGCGGTGGTGGTGGTGGAGGAGGAGGGGGGGTGGTGGTTGGTTCAAGCCCAAGCTGGACTCTAAAACCCTGGGTATTAACAGGGCAGAGAGGGTGGTGGCGGAGATGCAGTCTGGAGGAATATTCAACATGATCTTTGATAACTCTTCACACTCCTCCAGCAGCTCGGAGAAAGGTATCAATCTGCCTGTTTTAATATATCACGTTTTTTTAATATACTGTTTGACATCACATTTTGGGCTGGTTTCCCAGACACATTTTAATGGAGATGCTTTTTAGTCCAGGACTAACTAGGCTTAATCTGTGTCTGGTAAACTGGCCCTTTATGTACAGTGCATTCGGAAAGTATTCAGACCCCTTGACTTTTTCCACATTTTGTTACGTTACAGCCTTATTCTAAAATGGATTAAATAGTTTGTTCCCCCTCATCAATCTGCACACAATACCCCATAATGACAAAGCATAGGGTCATTGTCCCCAGTCTGAGGTCCTGAGTGCTCTGGAGTAGGTTTTCATCAAGTATCTCTCTGTACTTTGCTCCGTTCATCTTTCCCTCGATCCTGACTAGTCTCACAGTCCCTGCCACTGAAAAACATCCCCACAGCATGATGCTGCCACCACCATGCTTCACCGTAGGGATGGTGCCAGGTTTCTTCCAGATGTGACGCTTGGCATTCAGGCCAAAGAGTTCAATCTTGGTTTCATCAGACCAGAGAATCTTGTTTATCGTGGTCTGAGAGTCCTTTAGGTGCGTTTTGGCAAATTCAAAGCGGGCTGTCATGTGCCTTTTACTGAGGAGTGGCTTCCGTCTGGCCACTCTACCATAAAGGCCTGATTGGTGGAGTGCTGCAGAGATGGTTGTCCTTCTGGAAGGTTCTCCCATATCCACAGATGAACTCTGGAACTCAGTGACCATCGGGTTCTTGGTCACCTCCCTGACAAAGGCCCTTCTCCCCCGATTGCTCAGTTTGGACCGGGCGGCCAGCTCTAGGAAGAGTCTGGGTGATTCCAAACTTCTTCCATTTAAGAATGATGGAGGCCACTGTGTTCTTGGGGACCTTCAATGCTGCAGAAATGTTTTGGTACCCTTCCCCAGATCTGTGCCTCGACACAATCCTGTCTCGGAGCTCTACGGACATTTCCTTCGACCTCATGGCTTCGTTTTTGCTCTGACATGCACTGTCAACTGTGGGACCTTATATAGACAGGTGTTTGCCTTTCCAAATCATGTCCAATCAATTGAATTTACCATAGGTGGACTCCAATCAAGTTGTAGAAACATCTCAAGGATGATCAATGGAAACAGGATGCACCTGAGCTCAATTTCGAGTCTCATAGCAAAGGGTCTGAATACTTATGTATGTTTTTATCTTTAATACATCTGCCAAAATTTCTAAAAAACAGTTTTCTCTTCGTCATTATGGGGTATTGTGTGTAGATTGAGAGGATGTCTTTTTTATTGAATCCATTTTAGAATAAGGCCGTAACGTAACAAAAATGGAAAAAGTCAAGGGGTCTGAATACTTTCTGAATACACTGTATGTTTCTGTACCACCATGTTCAAATAAACTAAACCTAACCCTAAACCTGAACCTGAACTAAACCTAAACCTAAACTTGACCCTAAACCTAATCCTAAAGACAGGGTCATCGCTCCTCCTCCTCCTCCTCCCCGTGCCTCCTCTTCCTCCTCTGCGTCGGCCAAGCCTGCGAGGCCCCTGTCAGAACCAGAGTTCCCCCCGTACCATAACGGCCGGGGCCGGTCCCGCAGCAACCCCAACCTGCTCTCCGAGGAGGAGATGGCCAGGGTTCTAATGAGCGATGACTCCGTGTTCCTAGATGGGTTCCATCTGCAGGAGGCAGAGGTCCAGGTGAATACTGAGGATGTGTCCCAGATGGCACTATTCACTTTTGACCAGAGTCCTACTACCCCTCCTGATTCAAATGCGGAAGACACATTTCAGTTGAATGCATTCAGTTTTACAACTGACTAGGTATCCCCCTTTCCTTTGATACCCACACAGCTACATTATCAGCTAGGTTTGATACCCACACAACTACATTATCAGCTAGGTTTGATACCCACACAACTACATTATCAGCTAGGTTTGATACCCACACAACTACATTATCAGCTATCAGCTAGGTTTGATACCCATACAGCTACATTGTCAGCTAGGTTAGGTTTGATACCCACACAACTACATTATCATTATCAGCTAGGTTTGATACCCACACAACTACATTATCAGCTAGGTTTGATACCCACACAACTACATTATCAGCTAGGTTTAATACCCACACAACTACATTATCAGCTAGGTTTGATACCCACACAGCTACATTGTCAGCTAGGTTTGATACCCACACAACTACATTATCAGCTAGGTTTGATACCCACACAACTACATTATCAGCTAGGTTTAATACCCACACAACTACATTATCAGCTAGGTTTAATACCACACACAGGTTTGATACCCACACAACTACATTATCAGCTAGGTTTAATACCCACACAACTACATTATCAGCTAGGTTTGATACCCACACAACTACATTATCAGCTAGGTTTGATACCCACACAACTACATTATCAGCTAGGTTTTACCCACACAACTCAGTGAATAGTTGGAGTAATTATCAGTTTTTACTGCCCCCCACAACTCTTTCAGCAGGTTGGAGAGGTGGAAGGGGACATTTCTGCCCGGTTTGAGCCCAGCGAGGGTTATCCTGAACCCACACGTGGGTATGATGGTAGGGTACCTGGGCTCCATAGAGCTGGCCTCTACAGGGGCTAGTCTGGAGAGCGACAGTCTGCAGGCCATCAGAGGAAGCATGAGACGACTCAGGGCAGAACAGAAGATACACTCCCTGGTCCTCATGAAGGTACGGGTTGCTTTGGATTGGTTGAACGTTTGGTTGGTTGGTTGGTTAGTTGGTAGGTTGGTTTATTGATTGAATGGTTGATTGGTGGGTTGGTTTATTGATTGAATGGTTAGTTGGTTAGTTGATTGGTGGGTTGGTTTATTGATTGAATGGTTGGTTGGTTGGTTAGTTGATTGGTGGGTTGGTTTATTGATTGAATGGATGGTTAGTTGATTGGTTTATTGATTTAATGGTTGGTTGGTTTATTGATTTAATGGTTGGTTGATTGGTTGGTTGATTGGTTGGTTGATTGAATGGTTGGTTGGTTGATTGAATGGTTGGTTGGTTGAATGGTTGGTTGGGTGGTTGGTTGGTTGGTTGGGTGGTTGGTTGATTGGTTGGTTGGTTGATTGAAATGTTTAGATGCCATATCTCTAAATGGTACTTTGACCCTGTGCTCTAACCTGTGGGTGGGTCTCGGGGTCGTTGTTACAAAAACCACAAACAATCTCTGTTTCCTCTGGAAAGAAGGACTATAAAGCCTTCTTCTTGGAATAGAGGACTGTGTGTTTCTAAAATAGAAGGGATTGTAACTCGATATGTTGTTCTTCCCAGGTGATGCACGATTGTGTGCGGCTGTGCAGTGACAGGAGACAGGTCCTTGCTACCTACCCTGCCGAGAAGCTAGCCTTCAGCGCCTGTTGCCCCGACGACCGACGCTTCTTCGGACTGGTCACCATGCAGGCCTCCCATGACGACGACGGTCACTATGGCAATGGTAACCGGGAGGAAGAGGGCGGGCTGAGGACTTCCTGTCACGTGTTCATAGTCGACCCCGAACTCTGTCATCACCAGGTAGGGTTGGACAAAAGGTCAAAGAAAAAATACCCACAAACCTTTTCAAAGCTCTCAAGCTAATAATAACATCCATATTAAACTGCCATATTTTAACATTTACAAACATACAATTTACGAAACTTTAGAAGTTATTTTGAATATTTGTGGGGGGTCCTAGAGTCCTGGGCCCGGTTTCCCAAAAGCATCTTAAGGCTAATTTCATCGTTAGAACCTTCGTAGGAGCATCGTTAAATCTCCGAGCTGTTTCCCAAACCCAACGTTGCACTTGAAAACACTCGTAATCTAACGCCTGCCTCAGACCACTCGTGGAACAGCTAAGTGCGTAGTTAAGATGCTTTTTTCGCCCTCCCACGTTACTTTATACACAGAAAATCTCCACTAAACATAGAATCACATGGTTTATCCGTCTCTCTGTGACCACCGATAACTTCAGAACAAAAGTTGACAAAAAAATACAAAGTTGCCAATGTCTTTGCAATTGACACCAAACAAGCGACGTATAAAAATATGCTTCAAATGAAAACCGAGATGACTGCATTAAAAATATTAATACATTAGGCTATAGGCCTATTTCAGTCACATTGAAATACATTTGATGTTCAATCAGTTGAGTTCTATTTTGCTACTTGTAGGCTACTGTCTGTCATTTGTCTCAATATATTGGATGATCTGTAGCCTAACATGTAGGCAATGAAGTGCCAAATCGGTGATTTAGTGCATTTTTATTGGGTAAGTGTCACGATCATCCGGGAATAGTGGTGCGGGAATAGTGTGCTGGAATACATGGTGCTGCTTGAATAGTGGTGCTGGAATAGTGGTGCTGGAACACAACTACATGGTGCTAATAGTAACTATAATATCATTTGACATAGATCTACACACCCTGGCTCACAACTAGTGTCCCCACCCAGGGCGTGACAGTAAGCATTAGACTAAGACACCCAGGGCCTCCCGAGTGGCGCAGCGGTCTGAGGCGCTGCAGCCCAGTGCTTGAGGCGTCACTACAGACCCGGGTTCGATCCCAGGCTGTGTTGCAGCCGGCCGCGACAAGGGAGACCCATGAGGCGGCGCACAATTGGCCCAGCGTCGTACCGGGTTAGGGGAGGGTTTGGCCGGCCGGGATGTCCTTGTCCCATCGCGCTCTAGCGACTCCTTGTGGCGGGTCGGGCGCCTGCAAGCTGACTTCGGTCGCCAGTTGTACGGTGTTTCCTCCGACACATTGGTGCGGCTGGCTTCCGGGTTAAGCGAGCGGTGTGTGAAGAAGCAGTGACGCCTTGGCAGGGTCCTGTTTCGGAGGACGCCTGGCTCTCGACCTTCACCTCTCCCGAGTCCGTACGGGAGTTGCAGCGATGAGACAAGACTGTAACTACATTTACATTTTAGTCATTTAGCAGACGCTCTTATCCAGAACGACTTACAGTTAGTGAGTGCATACATTTTACCAATTGGATAACACGAAATTGGGGAGGAAAAAGGGGTCCAAAAAGAAATATGAATAAGACGCCTGAATATCTGCAGCCGTAAGTGGTAATATCTCTCTAGGAGCTGATCCGTCGTCAGTATTGCGAAATAGTTCTAATGTTAAAGGTAAGATTTGAATTGAGAAAGCTGATCTGAGAGAAGTGCTGCCTTTCTTTCGATCGTGTTAGTATCATGCTCCCAACGATGCGCTTAGCGACTGTTCTCTCTGCGTGGTGTTTTGGGAAACGCGTGTTACGTCTTTGTCCGTTGTATGAAAGATGCATGGTTAAAACACTGGTGAGCCTAAGTTCCATGGTGAGGAGTGTTACCAGTACATAAAGAGCATCGTTACTGAGCCCTGCTAGGAACCCTGGACCATGTTACCAGTAAGATGAGGACTTTTTGGCCCTGGAACGTTACTACTGGCCCTGGAATGTTACCAGTACATAAAGAGGACTTACTGGCCCTGGAATGTTACCAGTACATAAAGAGGACTTACTGGCCCTGGAATGTTACTTTGGAATGTTACATACAAGAAGGACTTACTGGCCCTGGAATGTTACCAGTGAGACTGGCCCTGTTAAAGTACATAAATAGGACTTACTGGCCCTGGAATGTTACCAGTACATAAAGAGGACTTACTGGCCCTGGAATGTTACCAGTACATAAAGAGGACTTACTGGCCCTGGAATGTTACCAGTACATAAAGAGGACTTACTGGCCCTGGAATGTTACCACCATAAGAGGACTTATAAAGAGGACTTACTGGCCCTGGCCCTGGAATGTTACCCTGGAGTACAGTAAAGAGGACTTACCGGCCCTGGAATGTTACCAGTACATAAAGAGGACTTACTGGCCCTGGAATGTTACCAGTACATAAAGAGGACTTACCGGCCCTGGAATGTTACCAGTACATAAAGAGGACTTACAGTACCATACATAAAGAGGACTTACCCACTTGTTACCAGTACATAAAGAGGACTGTTACCAGTACATTACCAAAGAGGACTTACTGGCCCTGGAATGTTACCAGTACATAAAGAGGACTTACCGGCCCTGGAATGTTACCAGTACATAAAGAGGACTTACTGGCCCTGGAATGTTACCAGTACATAAAGAGGACTGGAATGTACCAGTGGCCCTGGAATGTTACCAGTACATAAGAGGAGAGGCCCTGGAATTTACCAGTGGCCCTTACCGGCCCTGGAATGTTACCAGTACATAAAGAGGACTTACTGGCCCTGGAATGTTATCAGTACATAAAGAGGACTTACTGGCCCTGGAATGTTATCAGTACATAAAGAGGACTTACTGGTTTAAATTCTTTAACAACTAAAAGGGGGGAGGCTAAATGGGATTTAGGAGGTTTTTCTGTTGATAGCGATGCAGACTGTAAACTGAATATTTATGGCAACTGTAATTCACTACTATAGATAAAACCTACCATAAATACACTAAACGACCATATTTTCAGAGGGGTTGGAATAAGCAAAACATAAACATACTTCTCCTCCTCTCTTCTTCTTCTCCCTTCCTTCTTCCTCTCCTCCTCTCCTCTCCTCCTCCTTCTTCTCCTTCTTCTCCTCCTCCTCCCCCTCTCCTCCTTCTCTCTTCTTCTCCTCTCCTCCTTCTTCTCAGTCCTTCTCTTCTTCTCCTTCTTCCTCCTCCTTTCTCCCTTCTTCTCCTCCTCCTCCTCCTTCTTTCTTCTTCTTCTCTCAACCTCCTCCTCCTCCTCCTTCTTCTCCTCCTCCTCCTCTCCTTCCTCCTCCTTCTTCTTCCTTCTCCTCCTCCTCCTCCTCCTCCTCCTCCTCTTCCTTCTCTCCTTCTCCTCCTCCTTCTCCTTCTTCTCCTTCTTCCCTTCTTCTTCTCCTTCTCCTTCTCCTTCTCCTTCTCCTCCTTCTCCTTCTCCTTCTCCTTCTCCTTCTCCTCCTCCTCCTCCTCCTCCTTCTCCTCCTCCTCCTCCTCTCCTTCTTCTCCTTCTCCTTCTCCTCCTCCTTCTTCTCTCCTCTCCTTCTCCTCCTCCTCCTCCTCCTCCTCCAGGTCCATGTGGGTGTGGCCAGGAGGTTTGGGTTTGAGTGTACCCCAGATCATGACACAGGGGGGTGTCTGGAGTTCCCCCTTACCTCCCAGCCTCTACTGCAGTTTGTGTCTGTCCTCTACCGGGACATGGGGGAGAATATTGAGGGGGTCCGGGCGCGGGCGTTCGTCGATCCGGACAACGACCCACAGCAGGTAGGTTGTCAGGACTGTGTTTTACCGTCTGTTGTTATTTGACCTTCATTCCAAATGGATGCTGTTTTCTTTCCTGTCTTGTTTAGTTTAGCAGAGCTTTGACACAACTTGAATGTCCAAAATACTAACACTGTGTTCTGGAGTGTGGAGCGCCGACTGGGCCTTTTTCTATTGGTTTATTAAGCCAGCCGAGCTCAACCAGGCACAGAGAAAATATTTGAAATATTTGTCAGATATTTGAAATCCAGGTCTGAATATTATTTATACATCACTTTTCAATGATGATGATGATTGTTGTTGTTATTATTATTATTTATTATTATTGTTATTATTGTAGTTGTTATTGTTGTTGTTGTTATTATATTATTGTTGTTATTATTGTTATTATTGTTGTTGTTATTGTTATTATTATTGTTGTTATTGTTGTTGTTGTTATTTTATTTATTATTATTTGTTGTTATTGTTATTATTGTTGTTGTTATTGTTATTATTGTTGTTGTTATTAACAGAACCACAGCACCAGCAGCAACAGCGACAGTGGCATCGGTAACTTCCTGCCAGAAGAGAAGAGTAACCGTGTCTTATTGGTCGACCTGGGAGGCCATAACCACAACCATAACCCTGGTCCACGCCACTGGGACAGCCCTCCTCCTCCCTCGGCCCAGGGCTGGAACCAAGTCCCTCCCGGTGTCAACCCTGGCCCCCCTCTCCCCCTCCACCTCCCCCGCACCACAACAACGGCTACCTCGCCGACCTCCCCCCCTGTCCCCCCTGCCATCCCCCTCGGGGGGCCCACTCCTCCCACCCCTCACTCCACCACTACCCGCCAGGGAAGAGGGGAGATAGAGGGGGAGGATCTGGAGGAGGAGGAGAGCAGAGCCTGGCCCAGACCCAGCAGCACCATCAGTCTCAACGCTGGTTACCGGTCCATGTCCTGAGAGACTGGAGACAACCAGGCCAGGCAGGACAGACACGGGGACAAGGCGTTGGACCAGGGCTGTGTAGCGATCAGGAGTCCTACGCTGAGTCAACAGACGGCTGGTCGTCAGCTAACTGCAGCACCCTCCCTCCACCCATGAACAAGATACCTGCCGACCGCTACAGGGCTCCACTGCCAGCCGGGGACCTGCCCCTGCCCCCCCAGCCTCCCAGGCTGACCACGCAGAAGGATGAGTGGGCTAAGAAGCTGTTCGGGCCTGGGGCCGGGGCTGGAGAGAAAGGACTCGGAGAGCCCAAGCAGAATGGGAAGAGACGTGGAAATGGGAAAGACGGGGAGAAAAAGGTAAGAGAGATATACAGTATGACGTGGCGGTGTTGGAGAGGTGTGTGTGTGTGTGTGGCGGTGTTGGAGAGGTGTGTGTGTGTGTGTGGCGGTGTTGGAGAGGTGTGTGTGTGTGTGTGTGGTGGTGTTGGAGAGGTGTGTGTGTGTGTGTGTGTGTGTGTGTGTGTTGGAGAGGTGTGTGTCGTGTGTTGGAGAGGTGTGTGTGTGTGTGTGTGGTGTTGGAGAGGTGTGTGTGTGTGTGTGTGTGTGTGTGTGTGTGTGTGTGTGTGTGTGTGTGTGTGTCAGTCTGTGTGTAGAAGTTTGAAGTACAGCATCAGATTTATATTGATGTATTTGACCAACTTTTCTCTAGTAGGAGTGCTTGTAGTGTCTGTATTGTAAAGCACTGTGTGTGTGTGTGCGTGTGTGTGTGTGTGTGTGTGTGTGTGTGTGTGTGTGTGTGTGTGTGTGTGTGTGTGTGTGTGTGTGTGCGTGCGTGCGTGCTTGGTCCTGGATTATAAAGCTCCAGTCCAGAATCATATTCTACTATGATAATAGCTGGTGGTCTTGGTTGTGGAGGGAGCTTGTTAGAAGTGAAGCCCACATGAGAAGACAGGCTGTATCAAACCACGGGAGTGGAAAATTACTCTCTGGAAATGCCTGGCCACAGGCACAAGCCCTACATCTCTCTTGGTCTATCTGTCTCTCTCTCTCTCTCTCTCTCTCTCTCTCTCTCTCTCTCTGTCTCTCTCTCTCTCTCTCTCTCTCTCTCTCTCTCTCTCTCTCTCTCTCTCTCTCTCTCTCTCTCTCTCTCTCTCTCTCTCTCTCTCTCTCTCTCTCTCTCTCTCTCTCTCTCTCTCTCTCTCTCTGTCTCTCTCTCTCTCTCTCTCTCTCTCTCAATTTTCATTTCAATTCAATTTAAGGGTTTTATTGGCATGGGAAACATATGTTAACATTGTCAAAGCAAGTGACGTAGATAGCCTATGGCGGCCTTTCTCAATAGCAAGGCTATGCTCACTGAGTCTGTACATAGTCAAAGCTTTCCTTAAGTTTGGGTCAGTCACAGTGGTCAGGTCAGGCCAAATAGCATTCTAGTTTGCTCAGTTTTTTTGTTAATTCTTTCCAATGTGTCAAGTAATTATCTTTTAGTTTTCTCATGATTTGGTTGGGTCTAATTGTGTTGCTGTCCAGGGGCTCTGTGGGGTCTGTTTGTGTTTGTGAACAGAGCCCCAGGACCAGCTTGCTTAGGGGACTCTTCTCCAGGTTAATTTCTCTGTAGGTGATGGCTTTGTTATGGAAGGTTTGGGAATCGCTAACTTTTAAGTGGTTATAGAATTTAACGGCTCTCTTCTGGATTTTGATAATTAGCGGGTATCGGCCTAATTCTGCTCTGCATGCATTATTTGGTGTTTTTCGTTGTACACTGAGGATATTTTTGCAAAGTAGTTGATTCTAAGATTTGCATTTGATCATGTATATTTTTTTGAAGTTTGTTCTTTGTTATAGGGCCAAAAAGATTGGAGTAGTGGTTTACCCATACATCTCCGTTTTGGATAGATAGCTCTTCGTGTTGTTGTTTGTTTAGTGTTTTCCAATTTTCCCAGAATGATTCAATTACATTGAGCTGATTTCTGACGTGCTGTTTCTTCTTTTTCCGTAGTGTATTTCTGTATTGTTTTAGTGATTCACCATAGTGAAGGCGTAGGCTCAGGTTTTCTGGGTCTCTATGTTTTTGGTTGGATAGGTTTCTCAATTTCTTTCTTAGGTTTTTGCATTCTTCATCAAACCATTTGTCATTGTTACTTTTCTTCGGTTTTCTGTTAGAGATTTTTAGATTTGATAGGGAAGCTGAGAGGTCAAATATACTGTTTAGGTTTTCTACTGCCAAGTTTACACCTTCACTATTACAGTGGAACGTTTTGTCCAGGAAGTTGTCTAAAAGGGATTGAATTTGTTGTTGCCTAATTGTTTTTTGGTAGGTTTCGACACTACTTTCATTTTTACATTTACATTTTAGTCATTTAGCAGACGCTCTTATCCAGAGCGACTTACAGGAGCAATTAGGGTACAATTAGGGCACATTAACAGATTTTTCACCTAGTCAGCTTGGGGATTAGAACCAGCGACCTTTCGGTTACTGGCACAACGCTCTTAACCACTAAGCTACTTTCCTTCCATCTATAGCATTTCTTAATATTATTCAGTTTCTTTGGCTTTGATGCCAAAGTCATTCCAAGTCTGTCTCTCGTCTCTCTCTCTCTCTCTCTGTCTCTCTCTCTCTCTCTCTCTCTCTCTCTCTCTCTCTCTCTCTCTCTCTCTCTCTCTCTCTCTCTCTCTCTCTCTCTCTCTCTCTCTCTCTCTCTCTCTCTCTCTCTCTCTCTAGATTTCTTCACATTTTTTTGTGTTACGAAGTGGGATAAAAATTGATTTAATTGTAATGTAATGTCTGTAATGTCAAAGTGGAAGAAAATTGTTTTTTAAAAAAAAAAAGATTTATAGAAATTAAATACATAAAATATAGTAGTTCCATTAGTATTCAGCTCCCTGAGTCCATACATGTTAGAAACACCTTGGCAGCCATTACAGCTGGGAGTCTTCTTGGGTAAGTCTCTAAGAGCTTTACACACCTGGATTGTACAATATTAGCCCATTATTCTTTTCATAATTCTTCAAGCTCTGTCAAGATGTTGGGGATCGTGGCTAGACTGCAGTTTTCAAGTCTTGCCATAGATTTTCAAGCAGATTTAAGTCAAAACTGTAACTTGGCCACTCAGGAACATTCACTGTCTTCTTGGTAAGCAACTCCAGTGTAGATGTGGCCTTGTGTTGTAGGTTATTGTCCTGCTGAAAGGTGAATTCCTCTCCCAGTGTCTGGTGTAAAGCAGACTGAACCAGGTTTTCCTCAAGGATTTTGCCTGTGCTTAGCTCCATTCCGTTTCTTTTTATCCTGAAAAACTCCCCAGTATTTTCCGATGTCAAGCATACCCATACCATGATGCAGCCACCACCATGTTTTGAAAATAAGGAAGCAGTTACTCAGTGATGTGTTGTGTTGGATTTGCCTTAAACATAAGGCTTTGCATTTAGGACAAAAAGTGTATTCCTTTGGTGTGTTTTCTTACTGTATTTCTTTAGTGCCTTCATTTAAATCATTATTGTGGAGTCACTACAATGTTGTTGATCCATCCTCAGTTTTCTCCCATCACAGCCATTGAACTCTGTAACTGTTTTAATATCGTCAATGAACTCGTGGTGACATCACTAAGCAGTTTCCTTCCTGTCCTGCAGCTCAGTTCAGAAGGACGACTGCATCTTTGATGTGTCTGGGTGGTTTAATACATCACCCACAGGATAATTATTAACTTAAATATACACTACATTACCAAAATAATGTAGACACCTGCTCGTTGATCATCTCATTCCAAAATCATGGGCATTAATATGGAGTTGGTCCCCCCTTGCTGCTATAACAGCCTCCACTCTTCTGGGAAGGCTTTCCACTATGTTGGGCGATTAGGCCTGGCTCGCAGTTGGCGTTCCAATTCATCCCAAAGGTATTCGATGGGGTTGAGGTCAGGGCTCTGTGCAGGTCAGTCAAGTTCTTCCACACCGATCTCGACAAACCATTTCTGTATGGACCTCACTTTGTGCACGGGGGCATTGTCATGCTGAAACAGGAAAGGGCCTTCCCCAAACTGTTGCCACAAAGTTGGAAGCACAGAATCGTCTAGAATATCATTGTATGCTGTAGCGTTAAGATTTATTTTCACTGGAACTAAGGGGCTTAGCCCGAACCATGAAAAACAGCCCCAGACCATTATTTATCCTCCACCAAACTTTACAGTTGGCACTATGCATTGGGGCGGGTTGCGTTCTCCTGGCATCCGCCAAACCCATATTCATCCGTTGGACTGCCAGATGGTGAAGCATGATTCATCACTCCAGAGAACGCTTTTCTACTGCTCCAGAGACCGATGGCGGTGAGCTTTACGCTTTGGCATTGCGCATGGTGATTTTAGGCTTGTGTGCGGCTGCTCGGGCCATGGAAATACATTTCATGAAGCTCCCAACGAACAGTTATTGTGCTGACGTTGCTTCCAGAGGCAGTTTGAAACTCGGCTGAAATAGCCGAAATCCACTCATTTGAAGGGGTGTCCACATACTTCTGTAAATGTAGTGTATATTCAATGTCTGATGTGTTATTGTTACCCATCTACCAATCACTGTCCTTCTTTATGAGGCTTTCTAAAAGCTCCCTGGTCTGTGTAGTTGAATCTGTGCTTGAAATGCAATACTTGACTGAGGGACCTTACAGATGTTGTAGGTATTGGGGACAGAGGAAAGGTTAGTCATTAACAAATTATCTTTTTACATTTACATTTTAGTCATTTAGCAGATGCTCTTATCCAGAGCGACTTACAGTTAGTGAATACATATTTGTTTTATACTGGCCCCCCGTGGGAAACGAACCCACAACCCTGGCGTTGCAAACGCCATGCTCTATCAACTGAGCTACATCCCTGCCGGCCATTCCCTCCCCTACCCTGGACGACGCTGGGCCAATTGTGCGCCGCCCATGAGTCTCCCGGTCACGGCCGGCTGCGACAGAGCCTGGATTCGAACCAGGATCTAGTGGCACAGTTAGCACTGCGATGCAGCGCCTTAGACCACTGCGCCACTCAGGAGACTTTATGTCAACCCCTATTATTTCACACAGAGTGAATCCATGTAACTTATGATGTGATTTGTTAAGTCACATTTTACTCCTGAACTAATTTAGGCCTAAACAAAGGGGGTGAATACTTATGGAACGACTATATTTTAGTTATCAATTTTTTATTAATCTTTAAAATAAAATAAATTATTTTCCTTCCACTTTGGCATTACAGAATATTTTGAGTAGATCGTTGACAAATAAATGGCAATTAAATATATTTTAATCCCACTTTGTAACACAATACAATGTGAAGAAATCCAAGGGGTATGAATACTTTTGCAAGTAATTAGCGCCCTATGGGCCCTGTTTAAAAGTAGTGAATCCCATCCCCTGTCCCTGGCCTTGACTCCAGTATCAAACCATCCATTATTAATTAGATAGATGTAGTGATGGGCATTGGGCACCTGGTCTGCTCGGTTTAGTCCTCACCTGTTCTAATGCTGGTGAATAGAACTAGACCTGTTCTAAAGCTGGTGAATAGAACTAGACCTGTTCTAATGCTGGTGAATAGAACTAGACCTGTTCTAATGCTGATTAATAGAACTAGACCTGTTCTAATGCTGATGAATAGAACTAGACCTGTTCTAATGCTGATTAATAGAACTAGACCTGTTCTAATGCTGATGAATAGAACTAGACCTGTTCTAATGTTGCTTAATAGAACTAGACCTGTTCTAATGCTGATGAATAGAACTATAACTATACCCTGTGTTGTTCTAATGCTGGTGAATAGAACTAATGTTGATTGCTGATGAATAGAACTAGACCTAATGTTCTAATGCTGAATGAATAGAACTATACCTGTTCTAATGTTGATTAATAGAACTATACCTGTTCTAATGTTGATGAATAGAACTAGACCTGTTCTAATGCTGATGAATAGAACTAGACCTGTTCTAATGTTGATTAATAGAACTAGACCTGTTCTAATGTTGATTAATAGAACTAGACCTGTTCTAATGTTGATTAATAGAACTATACCTGTTCTAATGTTGATTAATAGAACTAGACCTGTTCTAATGTTGATTAATAGAACTATACCTGTTCTAATGCTGATGAATAGAACTAGACCTGTTCTAATGCTGATTAATAGAACTAGACCTGTTCTAATGTTGCTTAATAGAACTAGACCTTTTCTAATGCTGATGAATAGAACTATACCTGTTCTAATGTTGATTAATAGAACTAGACCTGTTCTAATGCTGATGAATAGAACTATACCTGTTCTAATGTTGATTAATAGAACTATACCTGTTCTAATGTATGAATAATAGAACTAGACCTGTTCTGTTGATTAATAGAAACTAATAGAACTAGACCTGTTCTAATGTTGTGATATAGAACTATACCTGTTCTCTAATGCTGATGAATAGAACTATACCTGTTCTAATGCTGATGAATAGAACTAGACCTGTTCTAATGATGAATAGAACTAGACCTGTTCTAATGCTGATGAATAGAACTAGACCTGTTCTAATGTTGATTAATAGAACTAGACCTGTTCTAATGCTGATGAATAGAACTATACCTGTTCTAATGTTGAATAGAACTAGACCTGTTCTAATGCTGATAATAGAACTATACCTGTTCTAATGTTGATGAATAGAACTAGACCTGTTCTAATGCTGATGAATAGAACTAGACCTGTTCTAATGCTGATGAATAGAACTAGACCTGTTCTAATGCTGATTAATAGAACTAGACCTGTTCTAATGCTGATGAATAGAACTATACCTGCCTCAGCCTGCCTGGCTTACTAGGTTAACATGATCACGGTAGGACGAATATACCTTTTATTGTGTGGATTCGTTTAGTTTACTAAACTGTACTCTATTCCATGAGTTCTTTTGGTGATTGATCTACGTCTGGAAATGACATAGTTTTCTCTAAATGATGTGGTATGACTGTGGTAGGCCTATACTTTCCCATGTTTACTTAAAAGGGATAGTGTGAGATTAACTCATGGAGACCATTTATGTCTCTGTGAGCAGTTTGAAGGTAGTTGAACTTCAGTGGAGGCTGGTGGGAGGAGCTATAGGAGGACGGGCTCATTGTAATGGCTGGAATGGAATGAATGGAACGTTATCAAACAAATGGGAACCACATGTTTGACTCCATTCCAAATATTCCATTCCAGCCATTACAATGAGCCCGTCCTCCTATAGCTCCTCCCACCAGCTTCCTCTGTTGAATTTGAAGGTACATTATCGTTAGCGTAGCGCAACGACTGGAAGTCTTCAGGATCAACTAGCCAGCTCCTCTCAAAAGCAGGGAAATAGACCTACGTACCCAAAGCAGGGAAATAGACCTACGTACCCAAAGCAGGGAAATAGACCTACGTACCCAAAGCAGGGAAATAGACCTACGTACCCAAAGCAGGGAAATAGACCTACGTACCCAAAGCAGGGAAATAGACCTACGTACCCAAAGCAGGGAGACCACGCCCAAAGCAGGAAAATAGACCTACTACCCAAAGCAGGGAAATAGACAGGGAAATAGACCTACGTACCCAAAGCAGGGTGGTCGGCACTTTGTACTCTTGTCTTTTTAAAAGTGTAATTATAATATTCAGATTATAGCTGTTTTCAAAGCAGTTAGTTTTAAAACTGTTTTTCTGCGGCATTTCATTGATCCGCCGTGACGGTGGGGCGCAGGGATAGGCTGTGTGCGACCTCTCAAGTCATCACAGCTGGCCAGCTGAGGCAGAAACCATTTTAAGAACTGACACTTTCATTTCTTAAAAGGTCAGCGGAATGTTCCAGGGCATCAAAACCGTGATGCGTCGTGGGTAAATTGCGACTGACTGACTGTATAAATAATACAGAGGAGTTATTGATGATACGAGGTGATTTGTAGATCAGTCGGGTCTCCACTAGCCCTTTAAAGCCTGCTGCAGATGGTGGAACGCGCGCCCATTGCCTGAGATGAGATGATGTGGAACGCGCCCATTGAGATGAGACGAGATGATCTGTAGGTCAGTCGGGTCTCCACTAGCCCTTTAAAGCCTGCTGCAGATGGTGGAACGCGCCCATTGAGATGAGATGAGATGCAACGCTTTGCTCTCACACAGTCACACACCGGACCCGGCTCCACAAGGGGGGCTAAATGGGGCTTAGCCCCCCTCAGTTGATACTTGTGCCCCCTCAGTTTTAGTTGTATGTCCCTATAGGAAATGATTTGAGTGACAGATTGGCGGGAAATCTGTATCTCCGCTGCACTGTGTGAGTAGCATGGACGGAGCCCGCGCGCGGAGTGTTTGGTGTGTAGGGGGCTATGGAAAGCCACTGGGCGGTTAGGTATGACTCCTTTGGGTTTCCATAAAAAAAGCGGGTAAAAAAAAGTGTCATCTGTGGTAGGCTCCGTGAATAACGAGAGACATCTCTGCCTGTAATATTTGATTTTGACGGGGTCAAGTTTACATTTACATTTAAGTCATTTAGCAGACGCTCTTATCCAGAGCGACTTACAATTACCGGTACATTATTATTTGTATTATTCATACTGGACCCCCGTGGGAATCGAACCCACAACCCTGGCGTTGCAAATGCCATGCTCTACCAACTGAGCTACATCCCTGCCGGCCATTCCCTCCCCTACCCTGGACGACGCTGGGCCAATTGTGCGCCGCCCCATGGGTCTCCCGGACAGATTCGAACCAGGATCTCTAGTGGCACAGCTAGCACTGCGAAGCAGTGCCTTAGACCAGTGGTCTACAGTTGAAGCTGTAGTTGAAGTTTACAGTTGAAGCTGCTTCACTCAACTCTGCCTCACGCCCCCAACCACTACAGAGTTTAGCTAGCTAGCTGTGAAATGCGTTAGTAGTGTTGTTAGCCTATTTAGCTCGAACCGGCTAAAACGTTCATTTAATAGCAACTGGTTCATAGGAATAGAGTGGGCTGGAATACTCGGCTACTGCAGGTGCTGCATTTTGGTTCCCCGTGGTTAAAAGTTCTGTGCCGGCCGGGTCCAATGCTAACGCGGTCGAGGCCTTCACCCAAGGCGGCTATTCTAACTGGAAGCATGCTATTGATAGAACCAAAGGATTCGCCGGGCATCATCAAGCAAAGAGCGTTTGAAATGCACTGCACTGTGGAAAGAAAAAACAAGTTGTATTCGGCTGCATTCACATAGGCTGTTTGTAATAGGTGATTTACCCCATCATACAGTATATATACAAAAGTATGTGGACACCCCAATTAGTGGATTCGGCTATTTCAGCCACACCCCGTTGCTGACAGGTGTATAAAATAGAGCACACAGCCATGCAATCTCCATAGACAAACATTGGCAGTAGAATGGCCCATACTGAAGAGCTCATTGACTTTCAACGTGGCACCGTCATAGGATACCATTTTTCCAACAAGTCAGTTCGTCAAATGTCTGCCCTGCTAGAGCTGCCCCCGGTCAACTGTAAGTGTTGTTATTGTGAAGTGGAAACGTTTAGGAGCAACAACGGCTCAGCGTGAAGTGGTAGGCCACACAAGCCCACAGAACTGGACCGCCAGGTGCTGAAGCGCGTAGCGAGTAAAAATTGTCTGTCCTCGGTTGCAACACTCACTACCGAGTTCCAAACTACCTCTGGAAGCAACGTCAGCTCAAGAACTGTTCGTCGGGAGCTTCATGAAATGGGTTTCCATGGCCGAGCAGCCGCACACAAGCCTAAGATCACCATGCGCAATGTTAAGCGTCAGCTGGAGTGGTGTAAAGCTCACCGCCATTGGACTCTGGAGCAGTGGAAACATGTTTTCTGGAGTGATGAATCACGCTTCACCATCTGGCAGTCCGACGGACAAATCTGGGTTTGGCGGATGCCAGGAGAACGCTACCTGCCCCAATGCATAGTGCCAACTGTAAAGTTTGGTGGAGGATAAATAATGTTCTAGGGCTGTTTTTCATTAGTTCATGTGAAGATAAATCTAAACGCAACAGCATACAATGCAATTCTAGATGATTCTGTGCTTCCAACTTTGTGGAACAGTTTGGAGATGGCCCTTTGCTGTTTCAGCATGACAATGCTCCCGTGCACAAAGCGAGGTCCATACAGAAATGATTTGTCGAGATCAGTGTGGAAGAACTTGACTGGCCTACACAGAGCCCTGACCTCAACCCCATCGAACACCTTTGGGATGAATTGGAACACCGACTGCGAGCCAGGCCTAATCGCCCAACATCAGTGCCCGACCTCACTAATGCTCTTGTACCTGAATGGAAGCAAGTCCCCGCAGCAATGTTCCAACATCTAGTGGAAAGCCTTCCCAGAAGAGTGGAGGCTGTTATAGCAGCAAAGGGGGGACCAACTCCATATTAATGCCCATAGATTTTGGAATGAGATGTTGGACGAGCAGGTGTCCACAGACTTTTGGTCAGGTAGTGTGTCTTGTAGCCTATATTCATTACCAAATAGGTCCTGCTTTACTCTGTAGTATCCATGGTGCTGATGCAGAGGAGATGGGTTACAACCTGTCACTTCAAAATCACTCAATGGTCTCGGAGTCTCTGCATTTGAAATGTGTTTATTGTGGTGTAGCAGAATTCAATGTAATTCCAATGAAAGAAACTCCCAAAAATGGTGCCCCCCCCCTCACGGATTTCAACTGCCCCCTTAAGTCACTTTATCCTGGCGCCAGGTCTGACACACACATTGGGCTTGTTTGACATTACAGGCGACTGCCGACTGACGGAGCTACAAAGAACCTTGCATCTTAAATAACGACTCGTTGTTATTTGTAGATCAGTCAGTCAGTCACAATTGACCCCATGATACATTACGGTTTTGATCGAACGTGGCCATTATTTGCGCATGTGCACGGGTTCCCTTCACGCTGTGTACAGCGTGGTAGCCAGGGGGGTTTCCACTAGTTACCACAGCCATAAAATTAAAATGGGCTATATCGTAAAACATTTACAAAAAATGAGCTTTTTGGTCTTAAATTACGGTTAGGCGTAAGGTAAGCAGTGTGGTTAAGGTTAGGTTGAAAATAACATTTTTAAGAAGATCAATTGTAGAAATGGGCAGTGTTTATGACTTTGGCTGTGGTAACTAGTGACAACCAGGGGGCTCAAAACAGCGGAGAAGGTACATTTGACATTTTAGTCATTTAGCAGACGCTCTTATCCAGAGCGACTTACAAGTTAGTGAGTGCATACATTTTCATACTGGCCCCCCCGTGGGAATTGAACCCACAACCCTGGCGTTGCGAACGCCACGCTCTACCAACTGAGCTACACGGGACCTAATAAGTTGCATTGAATTACTTTAATTTCTTCCAGAAGGAACTTTCCAGAAGGAACTTTAGTTTCGCGCTTCAATACTCTTAATTGTTGCGGAAATATACACTCAATGGCCCGTTTATTAGGTACACCCCATCTAGTACCGGGTCGGAACCAGGCGACGTTTTTCCACTCCTCAATTGTCCGGTGTTGGTGATGGCGTGCCCACTGGAGCCGCTTCTTCTTGTTTTTAGCTGATAGGAGTGGAACCCGGTGTGGTCGTCTGCTGCAGTAGCCCATCCGTGACAAGGATCGATGAGTTGTGCGTTCCCGAGAATGCCGTTCTGCACACCACTGTTGTACCGCGCCGATATTTGCCTGTTTGTGGCCCGCCCGGTTAGCTTGCACGGTTCTTGCCATTCTCCTTGGACCATTCTCACCAACGAGCTGTTTTTCGCCCACAGGACTGCCGCTGACTGGATGTTTTTTGTTTGTCGCACCATTCTCGGTATAACCTAGACACTGTCGTGCGTGAAAAGCCCAGGAGGGTGGCCGTTTCTGGGATACTGGATCCGGCGCACCTTGCAACCAACAAATTATACCATGCTCAAAGTCGCTTAGGTCACTCGTTTTGCCCATTCTAACGTTCAATCGAACAGTAACTGAATGCCTCGATGCCTGTCTGCCTGGTTTATAGAGCAAGCCAAGGCCACGTGACTCACTGTCTTCTTCTTCAGTGGGGTTTATCGGCGGTTGGCATCCAACATTATGGTGCATGACAGCCACCTACCGTGACTCACTGTCTGTAGGAGGAACCATTTTCGTGAACGGGGTGGTGTACCTAATAAACTGGCCGGTGAGTGCATATGTATGCTGTTTACGTTCTGCATCCACGTCATATCGCTGAGTCCACCTTTTTAAGTATTTCTGGCTGAGACGCGTTTATCTCGTTTTTCAGTTTACAGTCTGATAATGTGGTTTATCTGCGCCAAACTTGGTACAAAACCACGCCCACGAGTAGCCTAGCAAAAGCCGCGCTGATTGGACAGCGAGTTCTGACGTTCCTCTTCAGGAAGTAAACACGAGAGCACAGCTCTTCGGTTTCGAGCTAGCTACATAGCTGCTATCAGATAAGAAAAGTGTGAGAAGGGTAACTTCTAGCGACATCAACATACTGCTAAGCCATTGCTCGTCCAAAGCAATATTGATTTACCTCGCAGCCGTGACTGAAGATTGGCGACACTGCTGGAAGTATTTTCAAGCTATTAGCTAGCTAGTTTACATTAGCAAGTAGCTAACTAAACTAGTGTGCTGCGACTTGCATAACATCGACGGACAACCATCATCAACGATATTGCTAACTAACGTTAACCCTAACTAAAGGGGTTTCCCTTTTTTTTCAGTTGTGCTACCGTCGCTGCTCCAATATGCCTCGTGAGTGCGCTGTTAAAATGTGCGAAAACAAACAAAAGACTTGGTCGGCTCTAATGTTTCACCGACTTCCATTGAGTAATCCGGACCGATTGAAACTATGGATGGTTGCCCTGAACAAAGATGCTGATACTCCGACCGAGGACCTCAGAAAGTTACTAGTTTGCTCGGAACATTTTCTACCGGGGGACTATTATGAGAAGTTGGGACAGGACAGACATACGAGGATGAGAATCATGAAAAGTTTCCTGAAGGATACAGCGGTGCCATCAGTGGGCGTTCACACGCCAGGACAACGTGGAATAATTGCGGTAAGTGTAATTTAAATAATATCTGATTGATTGAATAGTGTTATCATAGTGTTATTGTTCCTTGATAAATGACAAACTAGAGCGTAGGTTTAACAACTTTTTTTAACCAGATGCTGGAACTACCAATGTAGCTAGCTATCAACCACTGCGTGCGTGGCGCATTGTATTATGGGTAGCGTAGTCTTCGTGTTTTTAACACACAACACAAATAAAAGCTGTTCTGATAACATTTCATAGGGCTGTCACTTTACTGGTGGACAAGCTGTTTCAGTGTCATTCGCTACCTTTGTGTGAATGCCCTCCTCAGAGCGCATACACACACACACACACACACACACACACACACACACACACACACACACAAGTACAACACCCACTTTTAGCCAAAGAATAGCCAAGTACAACAAAACGACTAAGTCAACTTTGTGCCATTTTTTTGGTGCCTTTATTCAGTTTCAAAGTCAAATAAATAATAGCATTTCCACATGCAACAGAAAGGAACCATGACTTAACTGTATAGTGTTAGCTAGCCTTCTAATAGATGACAGCATGCCACAAAAAGAGAACAGTTATTATAGGGAGAATCTCAATCGCATTTCCTTGACTCCTTGTACTCTCGCCTCGCCCCCTTCTCAAAACCCATTGGATGAGGTCAGAGGGGAGGGACCTCTCATCACACCCAATGGGGTTTAAGAAGGAGAGAATCAAGGAAATGCAATTGAGATTCTCCCACGGCCTTGTTCAAAGCCAAATTGATTGCATGCCTACACATGTTCTCATGTGTTTATTCCAAATGAATACGGACATTTCCTGGTCCCCGTCCCTTTCTCCCAGGTTGAGACAGGAGACGTGCCTCCAGCTGTAGACAATCCACCAGGTACAGACTCGGCATCTCCTCCAACCCCACAACAGAGCTCCGCCCATGGAGGGTCAGGTGTTGCTACGGCTACTGCAGGGTTCATCTCCCAACCGGGTCGTCAACAGACAGCGTCGGGGACAGAGCCTGCTCCAAGCTCTGGGACGTACGTGGCCCTGGCACTTAGGAAGGTAATGCTGTTGTTTTGCTATCATGATGTTCTGCTAGCTATTGATGGATAGTATGTTAATAGCCTTAAACCAGCCTTGAACGGCTCATTGGGGCAGTAGTCTATCTCCTGTTTCTGTAGTGAGACAGCCTGATGTACCAGGACACCCCCTGGACAGGACACTAGCCCATCTCCTGTTTCTGTAGTGAGGCAGCTTGATGTACAGTACACCCCCTGGACAGGACACTAGCCTATCTCCTGTTTCTGTAGTGAGGCAGCTTGATGTACCAGTACACCCCCTGGACAGGACACTAGCCTATCTCCTGTTTCTGTAGTGAGACAGCTTGATGTACCAGTACACCCCCCTGGACAGGACACTAGCCTATCTCCTGTTTCTGTAGTGAGACAGCTTGATGTACCAGTACACCCCCTGGACAGGACACTAGCCTATCTCCTGTTTCTGTAGTGAGGCAGCTTGATGTACAGTACACCCCCTGGACAGGACACTAGCCTATCTCCTGTTTCTGTAGTGAGGCAGCTTGATGTACAGTACACCCCCTGGACAGGACACTAGCCTATCTCCTGTTTCTGTAGTGAGGCAGCTTGATGTACAGTACACCCCCTGGACAGGACACTAGCCTATCTCCTGTTTCTGTAGTGAGGCAGCTTGATGTACAGTACACCCCCTGGACAGGACACTAGCCTATCTCCTGTTTCTTCTGTAGTGAGGCAGCTTGATGTACCAGTACACCCCCTGGACAGGACACTAGCCTATCTCCTGTTTCTGTAGTGAGGCAGCTTGATGTACCAGTACACCCCCTGGACAGGACACTAGCCTATCTCCTGTTTCTGTAGGGAGACTGCTTGATGTACAGTACACCCCCCTGGACAGGACACTAGTCTATCTCCTGTTTCTGTAGTGAGGCAGCTTGATGTACCAGTACACCCCCCTGGACAGGACACTAGCCTATCTCCTGTTTCTGTAGTGAGACAGCTTGATGTACCAGTACACCCCCTGGACAGGACACTAGTCTATCTCCTGTTTCTGTAGTGAGACAGCTTGATGTACCAGTACACCCCCTGGACAGGACACTAGTCTATCTCCTGTTTCTGTAGTGAGACAGCTTGATGTACAGTACACCCCCTGGACAGGACACTAGTCTATCTCCTGTTCTGTAGTGAGACAGCTTGATGTACAGTACAGCCCCTGGACAGGACACTAGTCTATCTCCTGTTTCTGTAGTGAGACAGCTTGATGTACAGTACACCCCCTGGACAGGACACTAGTCTATCTCCTGTTTCTGTAGTGAGACAGCTTGATGTACAGTACACACCCCCTGGACAGGACACTAGTCTTTCTCCTGTTTCTGTAGTGAGACAGCTTGATGTACAGTACACCCCCTGGACAGGACACTAGTCTATCTCCTGTTTCTGTAGTGAGACAGCTTGATGTACCAGTACACCCCCTGGACAGGACACTAGTCTATCTCCTGTTTCTGTAGTGAGACAGCCTGATGTACCAGGACACCCCCTGGACAGGACACTAGTCTATCTCCTGTTTCTGTAGTGAGACAGCTTGATGTACAGTAAACCCCCTGGACAGGACACTAGTCTATCTCCTGTTTCTGTAGTGAGACAGCTTGATGTACCAGTACACCCCCTGGACAGGACACTAGCCTATCTCCTGTTTCTGTAGTGAGACAGCCTGATGTACCAGTACACCCCCTGGACAGGACACTAGTCTATCTCCTGTTTCTGTAGTGAGACAGCTTGATGTACAGTACACCCCCTGGACAGGAACACTAGCCTATCTCCTGTTTCTGTAGTGAGACAGCTTGATGTACCAGTACACCCCCCTGGACAGGACACTAGTCTATCTCCTGTTTCTGTAGTGAGACAGCTTGATGTACCAGTACACCCCCTGGACAGGACACTAGTCTATCTCCTGTTTCTGTAGTGAGACAGCTTGATGTACAGTACACCCCCTGGACAGGACACTAGTCTATCTCCTGTTTCTGTAGTGAGACAGCTTGATGTACAGGACACCCCCTGGACAGGACACTAGTCTATCTCCTGTTTCTGTAGTGAGACAGCTTGATGTACCAGGACACCCCCTGGACAGGACACTAGTCTATCTCCTGTTTCTGTAGTGAGACAGCTTGATGTACCACTACACCCCCTGGACAGGACACTAGTCTATCTCCTGTTTCTGTAGTGAGGCAGCTTGATGTACACTACACCCCCTGGACAGGACACTAGTCTATCTCCTGTTTCTGTAGTGAGACAGCTTGATGTACCAGTACACCCCCTGGACAGGACCCTAGTCTATCTCCTGTTTCTGTAGTGAGACAGCTTGATGTACAGTACACCCCCTGGACAGGACACTAGTCTATCTCCTGTTTCTGTAGTGAGGCAGCTTGATGTACCAGTACACCCCCTGGACAGGACACTAGTCTATCTCCTGTTTCTGTAGGGAGACAGCTTGATGTACCAGTACACCCCCCTGGACAGGACACTAGTCTATCTCCTGTTTCTGTAGTGAGACAGCTTGATGTACAGTACACCCCCTTGACAGGACACTAGTCTATCTCCTGTTTCTGTAGTGAGACAGCTTGATGTACAGTACACCCCCTGGACAGGACACTAGTCTATCTCCTGTTTCTGTAGTGAGACAGCTTGATGTACAGTACACCCCCTGGACAGGACACTAGTCTATCTCCTGTTTCTGTAGTGAGACAGCTTGATGTACCAGTACACCCCCTGGACAGGACACTAGTCTATCTCCTGTTTCTGTAGTGAGACAGCTTGATGTACCAGTACACCCCCTGGACAGGACACTAGTCTATCTCCTGTTTCTGTAGTGAGACAGCTTGATGTACCAGGACACCCCCTGGACAGGACACTAGCCTATCTCCTGTTTCTGTAGTGAGACAGCTTGATGTACCAGGACACCCCCTGGACAGGACACTAGCCTATCTCCTGTTTCTGTAGTGAGACAGCTTGATGTATAGTACAGACACCCCTGGACAGGACACTAGTCTATCTCCTGTTTCTGTAGTGAGACAGCTTGATGTACAGTACACCCCCTGGACAGGACACTAGCCTATCTCCTGTTTCTGTAGTGAGACAGCCTGATGTACCAGTACACCCCCTGGACAGGACACTAGTCTATCTCCTGTTTGTAGTGAGACAGCTTGTTGTACCAGGACACCTCCCTGACAGGACACTAGTATATCTCCTGTTTCTGTAGTGAGACAGCCTGATGTACAGTACACCCCCTGGACAGGACACTAGCCTATCTCCTGTTTCTGTAGTGAGACAGCTTGATGTACAGTACACCCCCTGGACAGGACACTAGTCTATCTCCTGTTTCTGTAGTGAGACAGCTTGATGTACCAGTACACCCCCTGGACAGGACACTAGCCTATCTCCTGTTTCTGTAGTGAGACAGCTTGATGTACCAGGACACCCCCTGGACAGGACACTAGTATATCTCCTGTTTCTGTAGTGAGACAGCCTGATGTACAGTACACCCCCTGGACAGGACACTAGTCTATCTCCTGTTTCTGTAGTGAGACAGCTTGATGTACAGTACACCCCCCGGACAGGACACTAGTCTATCTCCTGTTTCTGTAGTGAGACAGCTTGATGTACAGGACACCCCCTGGACATGACACTAGTCTATCTCCTGTTTCTGTAGTGAGACAGCTTGATGTACAGGACACCCCCTGGACATGACACTAGTCTATCTCCTGTTTATGTAGTGAGACAGCTTGATGTACAGGACACCCCCTGGACAGGATACTAGTATATCAAAGGGCCTGATGGATAACATACAGGTTATTGGTTGGGCTGACATGCATGATTTTTTTATGTTTTGCAGAATATTCCCTCTACGACTACAACGGGGGACGCATGCAGAAGGAAAAAACCAAAGCACAACGTTCTTGTGAGTATCTGTCTGGCATTTCCTGTTCATTCTGTTGATACAGCTTGATCTATTGGGCCAGACTCATTCTGTTGATACAGCTTGATCTATTGGGCCAGACTCATTCTGTTGATACAGCTTCATCTATTGGGCCAGACTCATTCTGTTGATACAGCTTCATCTATTGGTCCAGACTCATTCTGTTGATACAGCTTGATCTATTGGTCCAGACACATTCTGTTGATACAGCTTGACCTATTGGTCCAGACTCATTCTGTTGATACAGCTTCGTCTATTGGTCCAGAATCAAGGGACCTATCAAGTTGCATGTAAACATGAGGATGGAAAACTGATAGAAATGGTCCAATCCATTTATCTGGAGGTAGAGAAATACAGCTGGTTAGGTAAGGTGCTGTCTAGCGTAGCAGAACACTTCAAAAGGAATCGCTGCACACTAGTCTAGTCTCCCCAACGTTTCCACTGCCAGCTGTCTTCATCAGAGTGCAGCTTTTCCTACGAACTCTCCTTTCCTTTGAAACATATTTTTTTTTCTTCTGTCAAATCAGGTGGAGCGCAGGAAGAAAGGCCGAATGGACACAGCCGTTAAGACGACTGCAGTGAAGGACTGTGCCAGTATGAGGTCTGCGGAGGCTGCCGGCGATGCTGCCGGCGATGCTGCCGGTCCCAGTGTCGTCACGCCTTTCACCAGCTACAGCCCCTCCACCTCCAGCCAGGGATCCAGCTCTGACAGTAGTGTGCCGGGAGAAGTGGATGGAGGAGGAGGAGGAGGATGGAGCGAAAGGAAGTGGATCGTGAACGAGTCGAAACTCAAGGAGCTTTTCCAGACGTGTCACCGGTGTGGAGCTGCCCTGCGCAGCAGGACTATAACCGCTTTGGGTTACAGCCAAATCAAAGTGACGTGGTCTTGTCCCGACAAGCACAGAGGAGAGTGGCAGTCATGTCCTGATGCTTTTGGTGTTGGTCACTACCTGCAGATGGTTGGTTACAGAGTGGTGCTGGACTCCATGAGTAGTCAGTTTTTAAGTCATGACTAAGTATCTGCTGTTAGTATGTCATCTTCATCTGGTAAATAACAGGGTCGTAGGATCCTTGTATTAACCAGACTGCTGCCAATCCGTGTAGCAAAACAGAATGTAAGCTGGCAGGACTTCAGTATGGTTATACCAGGTTGGGGTATTTCAGTATGGTTATACCAGGTTGGGGTATTTCAGTATGGTTATACCAGGTTGGGGTATTTCAGTATGGTTATACCAGGTTGGGGTATTTCAGTATGGTTATACCAGGTTGGGGTATTTCAGTATGGTTATACCAGGTTGGGGTACTAGTGGATTGAAAAATAAACTGAGGAGGCTTGTGTGTTTTCGGCCGATATCTGTTCAGGACAAAATCAGGTCTAACATTAAAATGTTATTGTCATTAATTGACACTGTGTCAGAGTTGTGTGTGTGCACTTGTTGCTGTGCAGTAGGCTATTATCTGGCTATGATATTACTATGGGTGCTTATCCCAAATGGCACCCTATTCCCTATATAGTGCACTACTTTAGACCAGAGAATGGCACCCTATTCCCTATATAGTGCACTACTTTAGACCAGAGAATGGCACCCTATTCCCTATATAGTGCACTACTTTAGACCAGAGAATGGCACCCTATTCCCTATATAGTGCACTACTTTAGACCAGAGAATGGCACCCTATTCCCTATATAGTGCAGTACTTTAGACCAGAGAATGTGCACCCTATTCCCTATATAGTGCACTACTTTAGACCAGAGAATGGCACCCTATTCCCTATATAGTGCACTACTTTTGACCAGAGAATGGCACCCTATTCCCTATATAGTGCACTACTTTTGACCAGAGAATGGCACCCTATTCCCTATATAGTGCACTACTTTAGACCAGAGAATGGCACCCTCCTCCATCCTCTAGCTGCACCCAGTACAGCTTTTAGCTACCCCAGTACAGCTTTTAGCTACACCAGTACAGCTTTTAGCTACACCAGTACAGCTTTTAGCTACACCAATACAGCTTTTAGCTACACCAGTACAGCTTTTAGCTACACCAGTACAGCTTTTAGCTACCCCAGTACAGCTTTTAGCTACCCCAGTACAGCTTTTAGCTACACCAGTACACAGCTTTTAGCTACACCAGTACAGCTTTTAGCTACACCAGTACAGCTTTTTTAGCTACCCCAGTACAGCTTTTAGCTACACCAGTACAGCTTTTAGCTACACCAGTACAGCTTTTAGCTACACCAGTACAGCTTTTTAGCTACACCCAGTACAGTACAGCTTTTAGCTACACCAATCCAGTACAGCGTTTAGCTACACCAGTACAGCTTTTAGCTACACCAGTACAGCTTTTAGCTACACCAGTACAGCACAGCTTTTCACTACACCGGTACAGTACAGCTTTTAGCTACACCAGTACAGCACAGCTTTTGCACTACACCGGTACAGTACAGCTTTTAGCTACACCAGTACAGCACAGCTTTTAGCTACACCAGTACAGCTTTTAGCTACACCGGTACAGTACAGCTTTTAGCTACACCAGTACAGTACAGCTTTTAGCTACACCAGTACAGCTTTTAGCTACACCAGTACAGTACAGCTTTTAGCTACACCAATACAGTACAGCTTTTAGCTACACCAGTACAGCTTTTAGCTACACCAGTACAGCTTTTAGCTACACCAGTACAGCTTTTTAGCTACACCAGTACAGCTTTTAGCTACACCAGTACAGCTTTTAGCTACACCAATACAGTACAGCTTTTAGCTACACCAATACAGTACAGCTTTTTTAGCTACACCAGTACAGAACAGCTTTTAGCTACACCAGTACAGTACAGCTTTTAGCTACACCAGTACAGCTTTTAGCTACCCCAGTACAGCTTTTAGCTACCCCAGTACAGCTTTTAGCTACACCAGTACAGCTTTTAGCTACACCAGTATAGCTTTTAGCTACCCCAGTACAGCTTTTAGCTACCCCAGTACAGCTTTTAGCTACCCCAGTACAGCTTTTAGCTACACCAGTACAGCTTTTAGCTACACCAGTACAGTACAGCTTTTAGCTACACCGGTACAGTACAGCTTTTAGCTACACCGGTACAGCACAGCTTTTAGCTACACCGGTACAGTACAGCTTTTTGCTACACCAATACAGTACAGCTTTTAGCTACACCAATACAGTACAGCTTTTAGCTACACCAGTACAGTACAGCTTTTAGCTACACCAGTACAGCACAGCTTTTAGCTACACCAGTACAGCACAGCTTTTAGCTACAACCAATACAGCTTTTAGCTACACCAGTACAGCTTTTAGCTACACCAATACAGTACAGCTTTTAGCTAGCACCAATACAGTACAGCTTTTAGCTACACCAATACACAGTACAGCTTTTTAGCTACACCAGTACAGCTTTTAGCTACCCCAGTACAGCTTTTAGCTACCCCAGTACAGCTTTTAGCTACACCAGTACAGCTTTTAGCTACACCAGTACAGTTTTTAGCTACACCAGTATAGCTTTTTAGCTACACCAGTACAGCTTTTAGCTACACCCAGTACAGCTTTTAGCTACACCGGTACAGTACAGCTTTTAGCTACACCGGTACAGAACAGCTTTTTTTAGCTACACCAGTACAGTACAGCTTTTAGCTACACCAGTACAGCTTTTAGCTACACCAGTACAGTACAGCTTTTAGCTACACCAGTACAGCTTTTAGCTACACCAGTACAGTACAGCTTTTAGCTACACCAGTACAGCTTTTAGCTACACCAGTACAGCTTTTAGCTACACCAGTACAGTACAGCTTTTAGCTACACCAGTACAGTACAGCTTTTAGCTACACCAGTACAGCTTTTAGCTACACCAGTACAGCTTTTAGCTACACCAGTACAGTACAGCTTTTAGCTACACCAGTACAGCACAGCTTTTAGCTACACCAGTACAGCACAGCTTTTAGCTACACCAGTACAGTACAGCTTTTAGCTACACCGGTAAAGGACAGTAGATGACAAAACTTATTGGAGGAATATGTGTTATAGAAACAGGGAGTGAAAGATGTCAGTCTTTCTGTAACCAGGTTTCCATCCACATTATGCTAGTAAAGTCTCTTACCGTATAAAAAAAATCACTACAGCTGTGATTGAAACAGGAAGTTTCGGTACATTCGTTTGACATTGTGGGTTCTTTTTGTGTCGTGAAATTAATTATGCAAGAAATGGTGGTGGAAATGTCTTTGATATTGATATAATAACCATCATACTGAAGTAAACTTGGAGTCATGTGATGACATGTTGTGTGGTCCTCCCACTAGGACTGGGGAAACCATGCAGTTTATTAGACTACAGATTAAATAAGTTATGATGAACTTCACAGGGTGGTGAAAGGGCCACGGTGATGAGCTTGATGCTCCTTTCCAATAAATATAGAGGGTCTTATTCTGGTGACATGATGATCGATGCTCGACTGCCGTTTGACAAATACAAATATTCTCGCTCTTATCCATAATAATGTCATCATGTAGACTAGTCAAACCGCACTGTATCTGCCAGCTGTTGGCTAGAGCGCACGTGTCAAGACTATATTTAACGCAACCGTTTTTGTGACAGAACTATCGGTAGTGTTGAAAATGTAGATAGAAACACTATTTCTATTCGATACATGTAAGCAAAAAAAAAAGTAAATTGCGCATATTGTCTTTATCCTGATTTTTGAATATTCACATAAAAATATGTCGCCAATTGGATGGAAACCTAGCTTGTGTAAAAGAAACAGATGTCAGTAAGTGTGATCGAAACAGAGAGAAATGGGGTAAAATAATCTGTGTTCAGAATGAAAGAAAGCATCGTGATTCACTCTTGAAGAGCCACAGCTCAAGGGGTGTTTTCTGCTTTTCACACAACAGGAACCAACCAAGGCCACAGCACAAATCACCAATCATCATCAAATGGCACCCTGTTCCCTATGTAGTGCACTGCATTGCCCAAAGGGATGCCCATAGGGATACCCAAAGGGATACCCAAAGGGATACCCATAGGGATACCCAAAGGGATACCCAAAGGGATGCCCATAGGGATACCCAAAGGGATGCCCAAAGGGATACCCATAGGGATACCCATAGGGATACCCAAAGGGATACCCATAGGGATACCCAAAGGGATGCCCAAAGGGATACCCATAGGGATACCCAAAGGGATACCCATAGGGATACCCATAGGGATACCCAAAGGGATACCCAAAGGGATGCCCAAAGGGATACCCAAAGGGATACCCAAAGGGATGCCCAAAGGGATACCCATAGGGATACCCATAGGGATGCCCAAAGGGATGCCCAAAGGGATACCCGTAGGAAATAGCGTCCATTTGAGAAACACCCTCTTTTTACTCTGCAGCAACAGCTAGAATCCAACTGGATGGTTTGTTATTTTATTCTTCACTAAATATGGGAATTAAAAAGTGTCATAAGGATTGACTCTCCATGTTAAAAAGGTAGTAACTTCTAGACAGCTCTTTCTTAAGGTTATTTCAGGCTGGAATAGTTCAGTTCTTAATGTGTGGTTTGTTCAGGCTGGAATAGTTCAGTTCATAATGTGTGGTTTTGTTCAGGCTGGAATAAGTAGCAGTCTGCACCAAAGGAAAGTACTCTAAAATGTTGAAGTGTTGTGTGTTATTTGTGATCCTAAAGGGCTGGTCCCCTGGCTCTAACCCCCTCTCCTCTGTGTGTAACAGTATGTTCTGTATCACTTCAGTCCAACCAGCCTGCTGCATTATGAGGCATAATGTTCAGACATTTTACTTCGCTATTTCCCGTTCATTATTCGCTCTCTCCCCACCCCCACACCCTCTCTCCCTCTCTTCTCCCTCTCTGTCTGTCCTGTCTGTCTGTCTCTCTCTCTCTGCTCTGTCTGTCTCTCTCTCGCTCTGTCTGTCTGTCTCTCTCTCGCTCGCTCTGTCTGTCTGTCTGTCTCTCTCTCTCTCGCTCTGTCTGTCCTGTCTGTCTGTCTGTCTCTCTCTGTCTCTGTGTCTGTCTGTCTGTCTGTCTGCCTGTCTCGCGCTCTCGCTCTGTCTGTCTGTCTCTCTCTCTCCTCTCTCTCTCTCTCTCTCTCTCTCTCTCTCTCCTGGGTTCTCTCTCCCTCTCTTCTCTCCCTCTCTCTCTTCTCTCTCTGTCTCTCTCTCTCTCTCTCTGTCTCTCTGCTCTCTCTCTCTCTGTCTCTCTCTCTCTGTCTCTCTCTCTCTGTCTGTCTCTCTCTCTCTCTGTCTCTCTCTCTGTCTCCCTCTCTCTCTCTCTCCCTCTCTGTCTTCTCTCTCTCGTCTCTCTCTCTCCTCTGTCTCTCTCTCTCTCTCTCTGTCTCTCTCTCTCTTTCTCTCTCTCTCTGTCTCTCCTCTCTGTCTCTCTCTCTGTCTCTCTCTCTGTCTCTCTCTCTGTCTCTCTCTCTGTCTCTCTCTCTGTCTCTCTCTCTGTCTTCTCTCTCTCTGTCTTCTCTCTCTGTCTCTCTCTCTCTCTCTCTCTCCTCTCTCTCTCTCTCTCCTCTCTCTCTCTCTCTCTCTCTCTCTCTGTCTCTCTGTCTCTCTCCCTCTCTCTGTCCTGTCTTCTCTGTCTCTCTCTCTCTCTCCCTCTCTCTCTCTCTCCCTCTCTGTCTGTCACTCTCTCGACTCTGTGTCTGTCTGTCCTCTCTCTCTCTCTGTGTCTGTCTGTCTGTCTGTCTCTCCCTATCTGTCTGTCTGTCTCTCTGACTCTCTCAATCTCTGTCACTCTCTACGCTCTAGGTCTGTCTCTCTGTCTGTGTCTGTCTGTCTTGTCTCTCTGCGTGATTGCTGCTGTAACGTTAATGGCTATGCGTGTTGAATGTTGACGTGATTGGCTTGAAAAATAGAGAGCAAGGGGACTAGCCCTGTGCACTGTATAGGGAATACTATTATACTATACTACTAATATAGGGAATAATATTATACTATACTACTAATATAGGAAATAATATTATACTATACTACTAATATAGGAAATAGTATTATACTATGCTACTAATATAGGGAATATGATTATACTATACTACTAATATAGGGAATACTATTATACTATACTACTAATATAGGGAATAATATTATACTATACTACTAATATAGGGAATAATATTATACTATACTACTAATATAGGGAATAATATTATACTATACTACTAATATAGGGAATAATATTATACTATACTACTAATATAGGGAATAATATTATACTATACTACTAATATAGGGAATAATATTATACTATACTACTAATATAGGGAATAATATTATACTACTAATATAGGGAATAATATTATACTATACTACTAATATAGGGAATAATATTATACTACTAATATAGGGAATAATATTATACTACTAATATAGGGAATAGGGTGCCATTTGGGACAAATCCTGTGAGTGGCTTCATGTGATTGGTGGAGACAAAATTAAACAGCTTTTTTAAAACAGATTCAGGTCACCGCTCGCACTAAGTGGAACATTAATTGTTCACTTTAAAGTATAGTCTGAGTCCCAAATGGCACCCTATTCCCTACGTAGTGCACTAAGAGCACTATGGGCCCTGGTCAAAAGTTGTGCACTAAATGCTTGACTGTCGTTTGACAAATACAAATATTCTGGCTCTTATCCATAATAATCTCATCATGTAGACTAGTCTACCCACACTGTGTCTGCGAGCTGTTGGCTTGAGCGCACGTGCCAAGACCATAGGGCACCATTTGTAGAAACGCTAGTGTATGTTAATTAACATTTTTTGATTACCTGTGTTAACATACACTTAAAATAAAGTTAGCACTAAAAGCATCTTGATCACTGATGGTCACTTCCCACTAATGTTAAAAACATCTGCTTTGGTTAAAACCTCTCGCAGTCGCTCTCTCGCTCTCTCTGATACTTTGCGTTTAATTGCCTTTTGTCGAGAGAAAAAAGAGAGAGAGAACCTAGGTGGAAGAAGAGAGAGAACAGAGAACCTAGGTGGAAGAAGAGAGAGAACAGAGAACCTAGGTGGAAGAAGAGAGAGAGCTCGAAAGAGAGAGATCAGAGAACCTAGTAAATGTAAATGTAGGTGGAAGGAGAGAGAGAGAGAGAGAGAGAACCTAGCGTTGTACCTTTTTATTGATCTACTGTGTAAAGTGTAAAATATCACATTTACATAAGTATTCAGACCCTTTACTCAGTACTTTGTTGAAGCACCTTTGGCAGCGATTACAGCCCTGAGTCTTCTTGGGTATGACGCTACAAGCTTGGCACACCTGAATTTGGGGAGTTTCTCCCATTCTTCTCTGCAGATCCTCTCAAGGTCTGTCAGGTTGGATGGGGAGCGTCACTGCACAGCTATTTCCAGGTCTCTCCAGATATGTTCAATCAGGTTCATGTCTGGGCTTTGGCTGGGCCACTCAAGGACATTCACTCCTGCGTTGTCTTGGCTGTGTGCTTAGGGTCGTTGTCCTGTTGGAAGGTGAACCTTCGCCCCAGTCTGAGGTCCTGAGTGCTCTGGAGCAGGTTTTCATCAAGGATCTCTCTGTACTTTGCTCCGTTCATCTTTCCCTCAATCCTGACTAGTCTCCCAGTCCCTGCCACTGAAAAACACCCCCACCATGCTTCACCCTAGGGATGGTGGCAGGTTTCCTCCAGAAGTGACGCTTGGCATTCAGGCCAAAGAGTTCAATCTTGGTTTTCATCAGACCAGAGAATCTTGTTTCTCTCATGGTCTGAGAGAATTTAGGTGCCTTTTGGCAAACCTCCAAGCGGGCTGTCATGTGCCTTTTACTGAGGAGTGGCTTCCGTCTGGCCACTCTAACATAAAGGCCTGATTGGTGGAGTGCTGCAGAGATGGTTGTCCTTTCTGGAAGGTTCTCCCCATCTCCACAGAGGAACTCTAGAGCTCTGTCAGAGTGACCATCGGGTTCTTGGTCACCTCCCTCACCAAGGCCCTTCTCCCCCGATTGCTCAGTTTGGCCGGGCGGCCAGCTCTAGGAAGAGTCTTGGCGGTTCCAAACTTCTGGAGATGGAGGCCACTGTGTTCTTTGGGGACCCTCAATGCTGAATACATTTTTTGGGGACCCTTCCCCAGATCTGTGCATCGACACAATCCTGTCTCTGAGCTCTACGGACAAATTCCTTCGATCTCATAGCTTGGTTTTGCTCTGACCTGCACTGTCAACTGTGGGACCTTATATAGACAGTTGTGTGCCCTTTCCAAATCATGTCAAATAAATTGAATTTACCACAGGGGGACTCCAATCAAGTTGTAGAAACATCTCAAGGATATCAATGGAAACAGGATGCACCTTGGCTCAATTTTGAGTCTCATAGCAAAAGGTCTGAATAGTTATGTAAATAAGGTATTTCTGTTTTTTATTTATTTAATGAATTTGCAACCATTTCTAACAACCTGTGTTTGCGTTGTCATTATGGGATATTGTTGTAGATTGATTGAGGAACATTTTGTTATTTAAGTCCATTTTAGAATAAGGCTGTAAATGTAAATAAAGTCAAGCTGGTAGAGCACGGCGCTTGTAACGCCAAGTTAGTGGGTTCGATCCCCGGGACCACCCATTACACAAAAAAACAATAATGTATGCACGCAATGACTGTAAGTCGCTTTGGAATAAAAGCGTTCTGCTAAATGGCATATTGATTATTATTATTATTATAGTGCCACTACTTTAGACCAGAGCTCTGTGGAACCCTTGTAAGAAGTAGTGAGCTAAATAGGGAATTTTGATGCCATTTTTGGAAGCAGGCTGTGACCCCATGATGACTCTTTGCACTTCTTTATAAGGTCCTGATAACTCACTTCCGTCCAGCGTGTTCCATTGTCAGCTATCTTCCTTTTTATCGACTCATGTATTGTTTACCTAAGTAACACTTCCTTGTTGGATGATAAATTTAGGAAAAAGGATGGGGGTGGGGGGAGATGGGGTCAGGAAGGGGCGGGGGGGGGGAGGAGAGAAAGCTGGAGAAGGATGGGTGAGGGAGGAGGGGTCAGGAGAGGGGGGGGTGG
>CM072220.1:7627210-7642210 GCA_036851935.1 Coregonus suidteri
CACTACTTTAGACCAGAGCTCTGTGGACCCTTGTAAGAAGTAGTGAGCTAAATAGGGAATTTGATGCCATTTGGGAAGCAGGCTATGACCCCATGATGACTCTTTGCACTTCTTTATAAGGTCCTGATAACTCACTTCCCGTCCAGCGTGTTCCATTGTCAGCTACTTCCTGTTTATCGACTCATGTACTGTTTACCCTAGTAAACACTTCTGGTTGGATGATAGTTTGAGGAGAGAGGATGGGGGTGGGGGGAGGATGGGGTCAGGAGAGGGGGGCGGTGGGGGGAGGGAGAGAGAGAAGAGCTGGAGAGAGGATGGGGGGTGAGGGGGGGGGAGGAGAGAGAGGGAGAGGGGGGGAGGATGGGGGTCAGGAGAGGAGGCGGTGGGGGGAGAGAGAGAGAAGAGCTGGAGAGAGGATGGGGGTGAGGAGAGGGGGCGGGGGGGGAGGGAGAGAGAGAGAAGAGCTGGAGAGAGGATGGGGTGAGGAGAGAGGCGGTGGAGGGAGGGAGAGAGAGAGAAGAGCTGGAGAGAGGATGGGGGAGAGGAGAGGGGGGGGGGGAGGGAGAGAGAGAGAAGAGCTGGAGAGAGGATGGGGGTGAGGGGGAGAGAGGGGCGGGGGGTGAGGGAGGGAGAGAGAGAGAGAAGAGCTGGAGAGAGGGGGGGTGGGGGTGAGGAGGGAGAGGGGCGGTGGTGGGGGGGGGAGAGAGAAGAGCTGGAGAGAGGATGGGGGTGAGGAGAGGGGGGCGGTGGGGGGATGGGGAGAGAGAAAGAGCTGGAGAGGGATGGGGGTGAGGAGAGGTGGGGGGAGGGAGGAGAGAGAGAAGAGAGCTGGAGAGAGGATGGGGTGAGAGAGGATGGGGGGAGGGAGAGAGAGAGAGAGAGAAGAGCTGGAGAGAGGATGGGGTCAGGAGAGGCTGGTGGGGGGGGAGGGAGAGAGAGAAGAGCTGGAGAGAGGATGGGGGTCAGGAGAGGCGGTGGGGGGAGGGAGGGGGAGAGAGAGCGAGAGAGAAGAGCTGGAGAGAGGGATAACTATTAGCCTGTATCTGTTCCCAACAGACCATTACGTTCTCCTAATGATCCTGTCCATCATGTATTGGAACGTAACGGCACCCAGGTTCCTGTCTGAGGGGCAGGGTAGACCATATTTACTACTTTCTCCAGGACACCTTACCTTTCTCAAAGACATTCACTTTTTGGAAGGTGGCAATATTTTCAGACCTCGTGGTGGTCAAGAAACCCCCCCCAACTCTACTTGTAGTCTATATTAATAGTGGAGGTCAAAAGAAGTTCCCTCACAGGAAAAATAAAGTTGATTCTATTCTACTGTATTCTGCTATACTCTATTCTTCTATAGTCTACTGTATTTTACGATATTCTATTCTACTATATTCTATTCTACTGTATTCTGCTATATTCTATTCTACTGTATTCTGCTATATTCTATTCTACTGTATTCTGCTATATTCTATTCTACTGTATTCTGCTATATTCTATTCTACTGTATTCTGCTATATTCTATTCTACTGTATTCTGCTATATTCTATTCTACTGTATTCTGCTATATTCTATTCTACTGTATTCTATTCTACTTTTCTATTCTGCTCTCTTCTACTATGTTCAACTCTACTGTATTGTACTATTATATTCTACTGTATTCTACTATTTTATTCTACTGTATTCTACTATATTATACTCTGCTCTCTTCTACAGTATTCTACTCTATTCTACTGTATTCAATTCTACTATATTCTACTATATTCTACTCTTATAATCTACTCTTTTCTATTCTCTGTATTCTGTCTAAAACTCCTTACATTACTGACTATCCACTTGATGTTTAGTCTCTCCTTAGTAAGAGACAGGAAGTAGAGGGGTCTACTGACTATCCACTTGGTGTTTAGTCTCTCCTTAGTAAGAGACAGGAAGTAGAGGGGTCTACTAACTATCCACTTGGTGTTTAGTCTCTCCTTAGTAAGAGACAGGAAGTAGAGGGGTCTACTAACTATCCACTTGGTGTTTAGTCTCTCCTTAGTAAGAGACAGGAAGTAGAGGGGTCTACTAACTATCCACTTGGTGTTTAGTCTCTCCTTAGTAAGAGACAGGAAGTAGAGGGGTCTACTAACTATCCACTTGGTGTTTAGTCTCTCCTTAGTAAGAGACAGGAAGTAGAGGGGTCTACTAACTATCCACTTGGTGTTTAGTCTCTCCTTAGTAAGAGACAGGAAGTAGAGGGGTCTACTGACTATCCACTTGGTGTTTAGTCTCTCCTTAGTAAGAGACAGGAAGTAGAGGGGTCTACTAACTATCCACTTGGTGTTTAGTCTCTCCTTAGTAAGAGACAGGAAGTAGAGGGGTCTACTGACTATCCACTTGGTGTTTAGTCTCTCCTTAGTAAGAGACAGGAAGTAGATGGGTCTACTAACTATCCACTTGGTGTTTAGTCTCTCCTTAGTAAGAGACAGGAAGTAGAGGGGTCTACTGACTATCCACTTGGTGTTTAGTCTCTCCTTAGTAAGAGACAGGAAGTAGAGGGGTCTACTAACTATCCACTTGGTGTTTAGTCTCCTCCTAGTAAGAGACAGGAAGTAGAGGGGTCTACTGACTATCCACTTGGTGTTTAGTCTCTCCTTAGTAAGAGACAGGAAGTAGAGGGGTCTACTGACTATCCACTTGGTGTTTAGTCTCTAATTAGTAGTAAGAGACAGGAAGTAGAGGGGTCTACTAACTATCCACTTGGTGTTTAGTCTCTCCTTAGTAAGAGACAGGAAGTAGAGGGGTCTACTGACTATCCACTTGGTGTTTAGTCTCTCCTTAGTAAGAGACAGGAAGTAGAGGGGTCTACTAACTATCCACTTGGTGTTTTAGTCTCTCCTTAGTAAGAGACAGGAAGTAGAGGGGTCTACTAACTATCCACTTGGTGTTTAGTCTCTCCTTAGTAAGAGACAGGAAGTAGAGGGGTCTACTAACTATCCACTTGGTGTTTAGTCTCTCCTTAGTAAGAGACAGCAAGTAGAGGGGTCTACTAACTATCCACTTGGTGTTTAGTCTCTCCTTAGTAAGAGACAGGAAGTAGAGGGGTCTACTAACTATTCACTTGGTGTTTTAGTCTCTCCTTAGTAAGAGACAGGAAGTAGAGGGGTCTACTAACTATTCACTTGGTGTTTAGTCTCTCCTTAGTAAGAGACAGGAAGTAGAGGGGTCTACTAACTATCCACTTGGTGTTTAGTCTCTCCTTAGTAAGAGACAGGAAGTAGAGGGGTCTACTAACTATCCACTTGGTGTTTAGTCTCTCCTTAGTAAGAGACAGGAAGTAGAGGGGTCTACTAACTATCCACTTGGTGTTTAGTCTCTCCTTAGTAAGAGACAGGAAGTAGAGGGGTCTACTAACTATCCACTTGGTGTTTAGTCTCTCCTTAGTAAGAGACAGGAAGTAGAGGGGTCTACTAACTATCCACTTGGTGTTTAGTCTCTCCTTAGTAAGAGACAGGAAGTAGAGGGGTCTACTAACTATTCACTTGGTGTTTAGTCTCTCCTTAGTAAGAGACAGGAAGTAGAGGGGTCTACTGACTATCCACTTGGTGTTTAGTCTCTCCTTAGTAAGAGACAGGAAGTAGAGGGGTTTACTAACTATCCACTTGGTGTTTAGTCTCTCCTTAGTAAGAGACAGGAAGTAGAGGGGTCTACTAACTATCCACTTGGTGTTTAGTCTCTCCTTAGTAAGAGACAGGAAGTAGAGGGGTCTACTGACTATCCACTTGGTGTTTAGTCTCTCTTTAGTAAGAGACAGGAAGTAGAGGGTCTACTAACTATCCACTTGGTGTTTAGTCTCTCCTTAGTAAGAGACAGGAAGTAGAGGGGTCTACTAAACTATCCACTTGGTGTTTAGTCTCTCCTTAGTAAGAGACAGGAAGTAGAGGGGTCTACTAACTATCCACTTGGTGTTTAGTCTCTCCTTAGTAAGAGACAGGAAGTTTAGGGGTCTACTAACTATTCACTTGGTGTTTTCAGTCTTTAGTCTCCTTAGTAGAGACAGGAAGTAGAGGGGTCTACTAACTATCCACTTGGTGTTTAGTCTCTCCTTAGTAAGAGACAGCAAGTAGAGGGGTCTACTAACTATCCACTTGGTGTTTAGTCTCTCCTTAGTAAGGACAGGAAGTAGAGGGGTCTACTAACTATTCACTTGGTGTTTAGTCTCTCCTTAGTAAGAGACAGGAAGTAGAGGGGTCTACTAACTATTCACTTGGTGTTTAGTCTCTCCTTAGTAAGAGACAGGAAGTAGAGGGGTCTACTAACTATCCACTTGGTGGTTTAGTCTCTCCTTAGTAAGAGACAGGAAGTAGAGGGGTCTACTAACTATCCACTTGGTGTTTAGTCTCTCCTTAGTAAGAGACAGGAAGTAGAGGGGTGTCTACTAACTATCCACTTGGTGTTTAGTCTCTCCTTAGTAAGAGACAGGAAGTAGAGGGGTCTACTAACTATCCACTTGGTGTTTAGTCTCTCCTTAGTAAGAGACAGGAAGTAGAGGGGTCTACTAACTATCCACTTGGGTTTAGTCTCTCCTTAGTAAGAGACAGGAAGTAGAGGGGTCTACTAACTATTCACTTGGTGTTTAGTCTCTCCTAGTGAGTAAGAGACAGGAAGTAGAGCGGTCTACTGACTATCCACTTGGTGTTTAGTCTCTCCTTAGTAAGAGACAGAAGTAGAGGGGTTTACTAACTATCCACTTGGTGTTTAGTCTCTCCTTAGTAAGAGACAGGAAGTAGAGGGGTCTACTAACTATCCACTTGGTGTTTAGTCTCTCCTTAGTAAGAGACAGGAAGTAGAGGGGTCTACTAACTATCCACTTGGTGTTTAGTCTCTCCTTAGTAAGAGACAGGAAGTAGAGGGGTCTACTAACTATCCACTTGGTGTTTAGTCTCTCCTTAGTAAGAGACAGGAAGTAGAGGGGTCTACTAACTATCCACTTGGTGTTTAGTTTCTCCTTAGTAAGAGACAGGAAGTAGAGGGGTCTACTAACTATCCACTTGGTGTTTAGTCTCTCCTTAGTAAGAGACAGGAAGTAGAGGGGTCTACTAACTATCCACTTTGGTGTTTAGTCTCTCCTTAGTAAGAGACAGGAAGTAGAGGGGGTCTACTAACTATCCACTTGGTGTTTAGTCTCTCCTTAGTAAGAGACAGGAAGTAGAGGGGTCTACTAACTATCCACTTGGTGTTTAGTTTCTCCTTAGTAAGAGACAGGAAGTAGAGGGGTCTACTAACTATCCACTTGGTGTTTAGTCTCTCCTTAGTAAGAGACAGGAAGTAGAGGGGGTCTACTAACTATCCACTTGGTGTTTAGTCTCTCCTTAGTAAGAGACAGGAAGTAGAGGGGGTCTACTAACTATCCACTTGGTGTTTAGTCTCTCCTTAGTAAGAGACAGGAAGTAGGGGGTCTACTAACTATCCACTTGGTGTTTAGTCTCTCCTTAGTAAGAGACAGGAAGTAGAGGGGGGTCTACTAACTATCCACTTGGTGTTTAGTCTCTCCTTAGTAAGAGACAGGAAGTAGAGGGGTCTACTAACTATCCACTTGGTGTTTAGTCTCTCCTTAGTAAGAGACAGGAAGTAGAGGGGTCTACTAACTATCCACTTGGTGTTTAGTCTCTCCTTAGTAAGAGACAGGAAGTAGAGGGGTCTACTAACTATCCACTTGGTGTTTAGTCTCTCCTTAGTAAGAGACAGGAAGTAGAGGGGTCTACTAACTATCCACTTGGTGTTTAGTCTCTCCTTAGTAAGGGACAGGAAGTAGAGGGGAGACAGGAAGTAGAGGGGTCTACTAACTATCCACTTGGTGTTTAGTCTCTCCTTAGTAAGAGACAGGAAGTAGAGGGGTCTACTAACTATCCACTTGGTGTTTAGTCTCTCCTTAGTAAGAGACAGGAAGTAGAGGGGTCTACTAACTATCCACTTGGTGTTTAGTCTCTCCTTAGTAAGAGACAGGAAGTAGAGGGGTCTACTAACTATCCACTTGGTGTTTAGTCTCTCCTTAGTAAGAGACAGGAAGTAGAGGGGTCTACTAACTATCCACTTGGTGTTTAGTCTCTCCTTAGTAAGAGACAGGAAGTAGAGGGGTCTACTAACTATCCACTTGGTGTTTAGTCTCTCCTTAGTAAGAGACAGGAAGTAGAGGGGTCTACTAACTATCCACTTGGTGTTTAGTCTCTCCTTAGTAAGAGACAGGAAGTAGGGGGGTCTACTAACTATCCACTTGGTGTTTAGTCTCTCCTTAGTAAGAGACAGGAAGTAGAGGGGTCTACTAACTATCCACTTGGTGTTTAGTCTCTCCTTAGTAAGAGACAGGAAGTAGAGGGGTCTACTAACTATCCACTTGGTGTTTAGTCTCTCCTTAGTAAGAGACAGGAAGTAGAGGGGTCTACTAACTATCCACTTGGTGTTTAGTCTCTCCTTAGTAAGAGACAGGAAGTAGAGGGGTCTACTAACTATCCACTTGGTGTTTAGTCTCTCCTTAGTAAGAGACAGGAAGTAGAGGGGTCTACTAACTATCCACTTGGTGTTTAGTCTCTCCTTAGTAAGAGACAGGAAGTAAGTAGAGGGTCTACTAACTATCCACTTGGTGTTTAGTCTCTCCTTAGTAAGAGACAGGAAGTAGAGGGGTCTACTAACTATCCACTTGGTGTTTAGTCTCTCCTTAGTAAGAGACAGGAAGTAGAGGGGTCTACTAACTATCCACTTGGTGTTTAGTCTCTCCTTAGTAAGAGACAGGAAGTAGAGGGGTCTACTAACTATCCACTTGGTGTTTAGTCTCTCCTTAGTAAGAGACAGGAAGTAGAGGGGTCTACTAACTATCCACTTGGTGTTTAGTCTCTCCTTAGTAAGAGACAGGAAGTAGAGGGGTCTACTAACTATCCACTTGGTGTTTAGTCTCTCCTTAGTAAGAGACAGGAAGTAGAGGGGTCTACTAACTATCCACTTGGTGTTTAGTCTCTCCTTAGTAAGAGACAGGAAGTAGAGGGGTCTACTAACTATCCACTTGGTGTTTAGTCTCTCCTTAGTAAGAGACAGGAAGTAGAGGGGTCTACTAACTATCCACTTGGTGTTTAGTCTCTCCTTAGTAAGAGACAGGAAGTAGAGGGGTCTACTAACTATCCACTTGGTGTTTAGTCTCTCCTTAGTAAGAGACAGGAAGTAGAGGGGTCTACTAACTATCCACTTGGTGTTTAGTCTCTCCTTAGTAAGAGACAGGAAGTAGAGGGGTCTACTAACTATCCACTTGGTGTTTAGTCTCTCCTTAGTAAGAGACAGGAAGTAGAGGGGTCTACTAACTATCCACTTGGTGTTTAGTCTCTCCTTAGTAAGAGACAGGAAGTAGAGGGGTCTACTAACTATCCACTTGGTGTTTAGTCTCTCCTTAGTAAGAGACAGGAAGTAGAGGGGTCTACTAACTATCCACTTGGTGTTTAGTCTCTCCTTAGTAAGAGACAGGAAGTAGAGGGGTCTACTAACTATCCACTTGGTGTTTAGTCTCTCCTTAGTAAGAGACAGGAAGTAGAGGGGTCTACTGACTATCCACTGTGCCCTACTTGCTAAAATGCAATACGCTCTAAAAGTCCAACCTCAAAACATACATGGAAAAACCAAAACCTGTAACACTTATCTAATCGTTTATACATTCATTATATATTAACAATTACGTCATTAACTGATTAATTGTTTAAATATAATAAATATTAGATTGTTAGTAATTTATTTAATTCGATAATTGAATCGCGAGTGCTGCAAGACACCTCTGATTCAGACCAGAATGCATTGACCTGCATTGACGTCAGACGGCCACTGGGCGCCACTGTTTCACCATGTGTAACTCCCTGACCTTCAGTTTCCAATAGACAATCTGGCAATGGACTCCTACTGCAGAGTCAGACAGTGCTGCACAGTTAGATCAGACAATGGACTCCTACTGCAGAGTCAGACAGTGCTGCACAGTTAGTTCAGACAATGGACTCCTACTGCAGAGTTACAGTGCTGCACAGTTAGTTCAGACAATGGACTCCTACTGCAGAGTTAGACAGTGCTGCACAGTTAGTTCAGATAATGGACTCCTACTGCAGAGATGGACAGTGCTGCACAGTTAGTTCAGATAATGGACTCCTACTGCAGAGTCAGACAGTGCTGCACAGTTAGTTCAGATAATGGACTCCTACTGCGGAGTTACAGTGCTGCACAGTTAGTTCAGACAATGGACTCCTACTGCGGAGTTAGACAGTGCTGCACAGTTAGTTCAGACAATGGACTCCTACTGCAGAGTTACAGTGCTGCACAGTTAGTTCAGATAATGGACTCCTACTGCAGAGTTAGACAGTGCTGCACAGTTAGTTCAGATAATGGACTCCTACTGCAGAGTTACAGTGCTGCACAGTTAGTTCAGACAATGGACTCCTACTGCAGAGTTACAGTGCTGCACAGTTAGATCAGACAATGGACTCCTACTGCAGAGTTACAGTGCTGCACAGTTAGATCAGACAATGGACTCCTACTGCAGAGTTACAGTGCTGCACAGTTAGATCAGACAATGGACTCCTACTGCAGAGTTACAGTGCTGCACAGTTAGATCAGACAATGGACTCCTACTGCAGAGTTACAGTGCTGCACAGTTAGTTCAGATAATGGACTCCTACTGCGGAGTTAGACAGTGCTGCACAGTTAGTTCAGACAATGGACTCCTACTGCATAGTTACAGTGCTGCACAGTTAGATCAGACAATGGACTCCTACTGCAGAGTTACAGTGCTGCACAGTTAGATCAGACAATGGACTCCTACTGCAGAGTTACAGTGCTGCACAGTTAGTTCAGATAATGGACTCCTACTGCAGAGTTAGACAGTGCTGCACAGTTAGTTGAGGCAAAACAATGAGGGCGATGTCATGTGACTGCTGCTGTTGCCGGAATGTCATAAATGATCACGTCTGGACGACCATTTGTTTAGAGATGACAGAACTGCTGTTTAATACAGACGTTGATATTGACCCCTGACCCGTGTCGTGGATATGATTACACCCCAACACTATTTCAGTTGTTCTTACCCTTCTGCTTTGCTTCTGTTGAAATGAAAGGCTGATATGGGCCCCGTGTAGCTCAGTTGGTAGAGCATGGCGCTTGCAACGCCCGGGTTGTGGGTTCGTTTCCCACGGGGTGGGGGGGGGGCAGTATGAAAGAATGTATGCACTCACTAACTGTAAGTGTCTCTGGATAAGAGCGTCTGCTAAATGACTAAAATGTAAACAATTGGCCCTGGTGAAAAACAGTGCCCTATAAAGGGAATAGGGTGGTGTTTGGGACGAAGGCCTGCTCCTCGTCACAGGAGACGGCTTACTGTGTGGGTTACATCATGAAGGCTGCGTCTCCTATCAGCGGTGTGTCTCCTATCAGCGGCGTGTCTCCTATCAGCGGCGTGTCTCCTATCAGCGGCGTGCGGCGTGTCTCCTATCAGCGGCGTGTCTCCTATCAGCGGCGTGTCTCCTATCAGCGGCGTGTCTCCTATCAGCGGCGTGTCTCCTATCAGCGGCGTGTCTCCTATCAGCGGCGTGTCTCCTATCAGCGGCGTGTCTCCTATCAGCGGCGTGTCTCCTATCAGCGGCGTGTCTCCTATCAGCGGCGTGTCTCCTATCAGCGGCGTGTCTCCTATCAGCGGCGTGTCTCCTATCAGCGGCGTGTCTCCTATCAGCGGCGTGTCTCCTATCAGCGGCGTGTCTCCTATCAGCGGCGTGTCTCCTATCAGCGGCGTGTCTCCTATCAGCGGCGTGTCTCCTATCAGCGGCGTGTCTCCTATCAGCGGCGTGTCTCCTATCAGCGGCGTGTCTCCTATCAGCGGCGTGTCTCCCTATCAGCGGCGTGTGCGGCGTGTCTCCTATCAGCGGCGTGTCTCCTATCAGCGGTGTGTCTCCTATCAGCGGCGTGTCTCCTATCAGCGGCGTGTCTCCTATCAGCGGCGTGTCTCCTATCAGCGGCGTGTCTCCTATCAGCGGCGTGTCTCCTATCAGCTCTGTGTAGGTCAGTAAACAGGAAGGAACCCTCCCTGCTCAGAGAGAGATCAAACCTCCTCACACACCAGCCGGCGGTATCCAGGCAACACTGCTGGCCCTCTCTCTCCTGATGCCATCTTGGAGATGAGAGGGGGCCGTTCGAGGGGATCGCTTTTGCTGGTCACTGCATTCCAAAGTGTGTTGCATTATGGGGGGAAAACGTTATGCGGGGTTGGAAACATGTTTATTTTGACATTACAAAAAATAGTTTGTATAAACGATGTCAACACTGCCATGTTGCACTGAGGCTTGCTGGTGTCTGACTTTCGGCTGTGGCAGATGCACCTCCCCCGACTACACTCCTTCACTGTCGTCTGCAATTGGTTGCTTCAGCCTTACCACTCAAACCAGCCCAAGGACTCTCTGTAGTAATCACCAGATCACATTCTACTCACATGTCAGCCTGACTCATCCAGCCAGCATCTCAGTCTGACTCTAGACCAATCAGCATCTCAGCCTGACTCTAGACCAATCAGCATCTCAGCCTGACTCTAGACCAATCAGCATCTCAGCCTGACTCTAGACCAATCAGCATCTCAGCCTGACTCTTACGGACTAATCAGCTTTCATAAGTAATTAAATTGTCAAAATCGTGTCTCTCTCTTTCCTGCCCTGAAGAATAGAATATATAATTGGAATGTACAGAATAGACTGTAGAATGTTTAGAGTAAAATATAAAATGTTTAGAATAGAATGAATAAAATATAGGGTGTTTAAAGAATGTTTAGGATCGGAATGTTATGAATAGAATAGAATGTTTAGGATATTTCACCTGTGTTTAACGACTGCTTGGGTCCAGCAGTGGAAGGGTTAACAGCTGTACTCAGCTGGTAGAGCACGGCGCTTGTAACGCCAAGGTGTGGGTTCGATCCCCGGGACCACCCATACACAAAAAAAAATGTATGCACGAATGACTGTCCTTTGGATAAAAGCGTCTGCTAAATGGCATATTATATTATAACAGACAGGAGGGCTATACATGTCTGTCATAAACTCATCCTCCTCTTCTTCCTCTCTCTCTTTCCTCCAGTATCTATATATCCCTCCATCCTCCTCTCTCTTTCCTCCAGTATCTATATATCCCTCCATCCTCCTCTCTCTTTCCTCTAGTATCTATATATCCCTCCATCCTCCTCTCTCTCTTTCCTCCAGTATCTATATATCCCTCCATCCTCCTCTCTCTCTTTCCTCCAGTATCTATATATCCCTCCATCCTCCTCTCTCTCTTTCCTCCAGTATCTATATATCCCTCCATCCTCCTCTCTCTTTCCTCCAGTATCTATATATCCCTCCATCCTCCTCTCTCTCTTCCTCCAGTATCTATATATCCCTCCATCCTCCTCTCTCTCTCTCTCTTTCCTCCAGTATCTATATATCCCTCCATCCTCCTCTCTCTTTCCTCCAGTATCTATATATCCCTCCATCCTCCTCTCTCTTTCCTCCAGTATCTATATATCCCTCCATCCTCCTCTCTCTCTTTCCTCCAGTATCTATATATCCCTCCATCCTCCTCTCTCTTTCCTCTAGTATCTATATATCCCTCCATCCTCCTCTCTCTCTTTCCTCCAGTATCTATATATCCCCTCCATCCTCCTCTCTCTCTTTCCTCCAGTATCTATATATCCCTCCATCCTCCTCTCTCTTTCCTCTAGTATCTATATATCCCTCCATCCTCCTCTCTCTTTCCTCTAGTATCTATATATCCCTCCATCCTCCTCTCTCTCTTTCCTCTAGTATCTATATATCCCTCCATCCTCCTCTCTCTTTCCTCCAGTATCTATATATCCCTCCATCCTCCTCTCTCTCTTTCCTCCAGTATCTATCTATCCCTCCATCCTCCTCTCTCTCTTTCCTCCAGTATCTATCTATCCCTCCATCCTCCTCTCTCCTTCATCCAGTATCTATTTATCCCTCCATCCTCCTCTCTCCTTCCTCCAGTATCTATATATCCCTCCATCCTCCTCTCTCTTTCCTCCAGTATCTATATATCCCTCCATCCTCCTCCTCTCTCTTTCCTCTAGTATCTATATATCCCTCCATCCTCCTCTCTCTCTTTCCTCCAGTATCTATATATCCCTCCATCCTCCTCTCTCTCTTTCCTCCAGTATCTATATATCCCTCCATCCTCCTCTCTCTTTCCTCTAGTATCTATATATCCCTCCATCCTCCTCTCTCTTTCCTCCAGTATCTATATATCCCTCCATCCTCCTCTCTCTTTCCTCCAGTATCTATATATCCCTCCATCCTCCTCTCTCTTTCCTCTAGTATCTATATATCCCTCCATCCTCCTCTCTCTTTCCTCTAGTATCTATATATCCCTCCATCCTCCTCTCTCTTTCCTCCAGTATCTATATATCCCTCCATCCTCCTCTCTCTTTCCTCCAGTATCTATATATCCCTCCATCCTCCTCTCTCTTTCCTCCAGTATCTATATATCCCTCCATCCTCCTCTCTCTTTCCTCCAGTATCTATATATCCCTCCATCCTCCTCTCTCTTTCCTCCAGTATCTATCTATCCCTCCATCCTCCTCTCTCTTTCCTCTAGTATCTATATATCCCTCCATCCTCCTCTCTCTTTCCTCTAGTATCTATATATCCCTCCATCCTCTTCTCTCTTTCCTCTAGTATCTATATATCCCTCATCCTCCTCTCTCTCTTTCCTCCAGTATCTATATATCCCTCCATCCTCCTCTCTCTTTCCTCTAGTATCTATATATCCCTCCATCCTCCTCTCTCTTTCCTCCAGTATCTATATATCCCTCCATCCTCCTCTCTCTTTCCTCTAGTATCTATATATCTCTCCATCCTCCTCTCTCTTTCCTCTAGTATCTATCAAATCAAATGTTATTCATCACATGCTTGGTAAACAACATGTGTAGACTAACAGTGAAATGTTTACTTACTGGCCCTTCTTAACAATGCAGAGAGAAATAAATAATAGAAAAATAATAACACGAGGATTTAAATCCACAATGAGTTTATTTTTTAAACATTTTATTTCACCTTTATTTAACCAGGTCAGCCAGTTGAGAACAAGTTCTCATTTACAACTGCGACCTGGCCAAGATAAAGCAAAGCAGTGCGATAAAAACAACAACACAGAGTTACATATGGGGTAAACACAACGTACAGTCAATAACACAATAGAACATCTATATACAGTGTGTGCAAATGTAGTAAGTTATGGAGGTAAGGCAACGATAACTTGGCTAAATACACGGAGTACCAGTACTGAGTGCAGGGGTACGAGGTAGCTATGTACATATAGGTAGGGGTAAAGTGACTAGGCAACAGGATCGATAATAAACAGTATGTATGTAATGAGTCAAGAGTTAGTGCAAAAAGGGTCAATGCAGATAGTCCAGGTACACTACATTACCAAAAGTATGTGGACACCTGCTCGTCCAACATCTCATTCCAAAATCATGGACATTAATATGGAGTTGGTTCCCCCCTTTGCTGCCATAACAGCCTCCACTCTTCTGGGAAGGCTTTCCACTAGATATTGGAACATTGCTAAGGGGACTTGCTTCCATTCAGCCACAAGAGCATTAATGAGGTCGGGCACTGATGTTGGGCGATTAGGCCTGGCTCGCAGTAGGCATTCCAATTCATCCCAAAGATGTTCGATGGGGTTGAGGTCAGGGCTCTGTGCAGGCCAGTCAAGTTCTTCCACACCGATCTCGACAAACCAGTTCTGTATGGACCGCACTTTGTGCACGGGGGCATTGTCATGCTGAAACAGGAAAGGGCCTTCCCCAAACTGTTGCCACAAAGTTGGAAGCACAGAATCACCTAGAATGTCATTGTATGCTGTAGAGTTAAGATTTATTTTCACTGGAACTAAGGGGCCTAGCCTGAACCATGAAAAACAGCCCCAGACCATTATTCCTCCTCCACCAAACTTTACAGTTGGCACTATGCATTGGGGCGGGTTGTGTTCTCCTGGCATCCACCAAACCCAGATTAGTCTGTCGGACTGCCAAATGGTGAAGCGTGATTCATCACTCCAGAGAATGCGTTTCCACTGCTCCAGAGTCCAATGGCGGTGAGCTTTACACCACTCCAGCTGACGCTTGGCATTGCACATGGTGATCTTAGGCTTGTGTGCGGCTGCTCGGCCATGGAAACCCATTTCATGAAGCTCCTGACGAACAGTTGTGCTGACGTTGCTTCCGGAGGCAGTTTGGAACTCGGGTAGTAAGTGTTGCAACCAAGGAGAGACAATTTTTACGTGCCACTCGATTCAGCACTGAGCCGTTGTTGCTCCTAGACGTTTCCACTTCACAATAACAGCACTTACAGTTGACCGGGGCAGCTCTAGCAGGGCAGAAATTTGACGAACTGACTTGTTGGAAAGGTGTCATCCTATGACGGTGCCACGTTGAAAGTCACTGATATCTTCAGTAAGGCCATTCTACTGCCAATGTTTGTCTGTGGAGATTGCATGGCTGTGTGCTCGATTTTTATACACCTGTCAGCAACGGGTGTGGCTGAAATGGCAGAATCCACTAATTTGAAAGGGGTGTCCACATACTTTTAGCCATGTAGTGTAGCTATTGGTTAAAATATTGGTTAACTATCTTACTAACTATTTATCAGTCTTATGGCTTTGGGGGTAGAAGCTGTTCAGGGTGCTGTTGGTTCCAGACTTGGTGCATCCATCCTCGCGCTCTGTTTTCTGGAATTGATCTGATAGATGCAGGAAATTGGGCACGGCCTGACGTGTGTGTGTGTGTGGTGTGGTGTGGTGTGTGTGTGTGTGTGTGTGTGTGTGTCTGTCTGTGTGTGTGTGTGTGTGTGTGTGTGTGTGTGTGTGTGTGTGTGTGTCTGTGTGTCTGTGTGTGTGTGTGTGTGTGTGTGTGTGTGTGTGTGTCTGTGTGTGTGTGTGTGTCTGTGTGTGTGTGTGTGTGTGTGTCTG
>CM072220.1:7644710-7664710 GCA_036851935.1 Coregonus suidteri
TGTTATACTGACTGAACTACAGAGGACCATGTTATACTGACTGAACTACAGAGGACCATGTTATACTAACTGAACTACAGAGGACCATGTTCTACTGACTGAACTACAGAGGACCATGTTATACTGACTGAACTACAGAGGACCATGTTATACTAACTGAACTACAGAGGACCATGTTATACTGACTGAACTACAGAGGACCATGTTATACTGACTGAACTACAGAGGACCATGTTATACTAACTGAACTACAGAGGACCATGTTATACTGACTGAACTACAGAGGACCATGTTATACTGACTGAACTACAGAGGACCATGTTATACTGACTGAACTACAGAGGACCATGTTATACTAACTGAACTACAGAGGACCATGTTATACTGACTGAACTACAGAGGACCATGTTATACTAACTGAACTACAGAGGACCATGTTATACTGACTGAACTACAGAGGACCATGTTATACTGACTGAACTACAGAGGACCATGTTATACTGACTGAACTACAGAGGACCATGTTATACTGACTGAACTACAGAGGACCATGTTCTACTGACGGAACTACAGAGGACCATGTTATACTGACTGAACTACAGAGGACCATGTTATACTGACGGAACTACAGAGGACCGTGTATTGAAGTGTGGAGAGTTAACCTGCGTGTGTTTCTCTCTAGGCTGGTCGGTTCAGAGGGCTGACTAAGGGCTTCCCTCCTCTACCCCAACGCTCCTCAGGGAGACGATCCTTCGGCCGCTCCAAACACATCAGCCTGGCACGCTCACTGGATGACCTGGAGGTAGGGGATACACGTGCACATAAACACACACACGTGCACAGGTGCAGGCATACACACACACACACACACCCATATGCCCCTAAATGCTAAAAATGAAATGCCCTGCAAAACTGACCCTTACCACCCCTAAAAACACTTCTACCTAAAACTGACCCTTCACCACCCCTAAAAACACTTCTACTAAAACTGACCTTCACCACCCCTAAAAACACTTCTACCTAAAACTGATCCTTCACCACCCCTAAAAACACTTCTACCTAAAACTGACCCTCACCACCCCTAAAACACTTCTACCTGCCTCCCGAGTGACGCAGTGGTCTAAGGCACTGCATCGCAGTGCTAGCTGTAACATTGAGTGTGGAGGAATTACTAGAGATCCTGGTTAGAATCCAGGCTCTGTCGTAGCCGGCTCGCAGACCGGGAGACTCATGGGGCGGCGCACAATTGGCCTGTCGTCCAGGGTAGGGGAACACATGGCGGCCAGGGATATAGCTCAGTTGATAGAGCATGGTGTTTGCAACGCTGGGGTTGTGGGATCGATTCCCACGGGGGGCCAGTATGCAAACAAAAATAAAATAATGAATGCACTCACTAACTGTAAGTCGCTCTGGATAAGAGCGTCTGCTAAATGACTCAAAATGTAAATGTAAATGTAAAACTGATCCTTCACCACCCCTAAAAACACTTCTACCTAAAACTGACCCTCACCACCCCTAAAAACACTTCTACCTAAAACTGACCCTTCACCACCCCTAAAAACACTTCTACCTAAAACTGACCCTTCACCACCCCTAAAAACACTTCTACCTAAAACTGACCCTTCACCACCCCTAAAAACACTTCTACCTAAAACTGACCCCTCACCACCCCTAAAAACACTTCTACCTAAAACTGACCCTCACACTTCTTGATAGAGACTGGGACAGAGTGTGTTAGTGTAGTGGTCATGATAGACACTGGGGACAGAGTGTGTTAGTGTAGTGGTCATGATAGACACTGGGGACAGAGTGTGTTAGTGTAGTGGTCATGATAGAGACTGGGACAGAGTGTGTTAGTGTAGTGGTCATGATAGAGGAGACTGGGGACAGAGTGTGTTAGTGTAGTGGTCATGATAGAGGAGACTGGGGACAGAGTGTGTTAGTGTAGTGGTCATGATAGAGGAGACTGGGACAGAGTGTGTTAGTGTAGTGGTCATGATAGACACTGGGGACAGAGTGTGTTAGTGTAGTGGTCATGATAGACACTGGGACAGAGTGTGTTAGTGTAGTGGTCATGATAGAGGAGACTGGGGACAGAGTGTGTTAGTGTAGTGGTCATGATAGAGGAGACTGGGGACAGAGTGTGTTAGTGTAGTGGTCATGATAGAGGAGACTGGGACAGAGTGTGTTAGTGTAGTGGTCATGATAGACACTGGGACAGAGTGTGTTAGTGTAGTGGTCATGATAGAGGAGACTGGGACAGAGTGTGTTAGTGTAGTGGTCATGATAGACACTGGGGACAGAGTGTGTTAGTGTAGTGGTCATGATAGAGGAGACTGGGACAGAGTGTGTTAGTGTAGTGGTCATGATAGAGGAGACTGGGGACAGAGTGTGTTAGTGTAGTGGTCATGATAGAGGAGACTGGGGACAGAGTGTGTTAGTGTAGTGGTCATGATAGAGGATGGGGACAGAGTGTGTGTTAGTGTAGTGGTCATGATAGACACTGGGGACAGAGTGTGTTAGTGTAGTGGTCATGATAGAGGAGACTGGGGACAGAGTGTGTTAGTGTAGTGGTCATGATAGAGGAGACTGGGGACAGAGTGTGTTAGTGTAGTGGTCATGATAGAGGAGACTGGGGGACAGAGTGTGTTAGTGTAGTGGTCATGATAGAGGAGACTGGGGACAGAGTGTGTTAGTGTAGTGGTCATGATAGACACTGGGACAGAGTGTGTTAGTGTAGTGGTCATGATAGACACTGGGACAGAGTGTGTTAGTGTAGTGGTCATGATAGAGGAGACTGGGGACAGAGTGTGTTAGTGTAGTGGTCATGATAGAGGAGACTGGGACAGAGTGTGTTAGTGTAGTGGTCATGATAGACACTGGGGACAGAGTGTGTTAGTGTAGTGGTCATGATAGAGGAGACTGGGGACAGAGTGTGTTAGTGTAGTGTAGTGGTCATGATAGACACTGGGGACAGAGTGTGTTAGTGTAGTGGTCATGATAGAGGAGACTGGGGACAGAGTGTGTTAGTGTAGTGGTCATGATAGACACTGGGGACAGAGTGTGTTAGTGTAGTGGTCATGATAGAGGAGACTGGGAACAGAGTGTGTTAGTGTAGTGGTCATGATAGACACTGGGGACAGAGTGTGTTAGTGTAGTGGTCATGATAGAGGAGACTGGGAACAGAGTGTGTTAGTGTAGTGGTCATGATAGACACTGGGGACAGAGTGTGTTAGTGTAGTGGTCATGATAGAGGAGACTGGGGACAGAGTGTGTGTTAGTGTAGTGGTCATGATAGACACTGGGGACAGAGTGTGTTAGTGTAGTGGTCATGATAGACACTGGGACAGAGTGTGTTAGTGTAGTGGTCATGATAGAGGAGACTGGGGACAGAGTGTGTTAGTGTAGTGGTCATGATAGAGGAGACTGGGGACAGAGTGTGTTAGTGTAGTGGTCATGATAGACACTGGGGACAGAGTGTGTTAGTGTAGTGGTCATGATAGAGGAGACTGGGGACAGAGTGTGTTAGTGTAGTGGTCATGATAGAGGAGACTGGGGACAGAGTGTGTTAGTGTAGTGGTCATGATAGAGGAGACTGGGGACAGAGTGTGTTAGTGTAGTGGTCATGATAGACACTGGGGACAGAGTGTGTTAGTGTAGTGGTCATGATAGAGGAGACTGGGACAGAGTGTGTTAGTGTAGTGGTCATGATAGAGGAGACTGGGGACAGAGTGTGTTAGTGTAGTGGTCATGATAGAGGACACTGGGGACAGAGTGTGTTAGTGTAGTGGTCATGATAGAGGAGACTGGGGACAGAGTGTGTTAGTGTAGTGGTCATGATAGAGGAGACTGGGGACAGAGTGTGTTAGTGTAGTGGTCATGATAGAGGAGACTGGGGACAGAGTGTGTTAGTGTAGTGGTCATGATAGACACTGGGGACAGAGTGTGTTAGTGTAGTGGTCATGATAGAGGAGACTGGGGACAGAGTGTGTTAGTGTAGTGGTCATGATAGAGGAGACTGGGGACAGAGTGTGTTAGTGTAGTGGTCATGATAGACACTGGGACAGAGTGTGTTAGTGTAGTGGTCATGATAGACACTGGGACAGAGTGTGTTAGTGTAGTGGTCATGATAGACACTGGGGACAGAGTGTGTTAGTGTAGTGGTCATGATAGACACTGGGGACAGAGTGTGTTAGTGTAGTGGTCATGATAGAGGAGACTGGGGACAGAGTGTGTTAGTGTAGTGGTCATGATAGAGGACTGGGGACAGAGTGTGTTAGTGTAGTGGTCATGATAGACACTGGGGACAGAGTGTGTTAGTGTAGTGGTCATGATAGAGGAGACTGGGGACAGAGTGTGTTAGTGTAGTGGTCATGATAGACAGGGACTGGGACAGAGTGTGTTAGTGTAGTGGTCATGATAGACACTGGGACAGAGTGTGTTAGTGTAGTGGTCATGATAGACACTGGGGACAGAGTGTGTTAGTGTAGTGGTCATGATAGAGGAGACTGGGGACAGAGTGTGTTAGTGTAGTGGTCATGATAGACACTGGGGACAGAGTGTGTTAGTGTAGTGGTCATGATAGAGGAGACTGGGGACAGAGTGTGTTAGTGTAGTGGTCATGATAGACACTGGGGACAGAGTGTGTTAGTGTAGTGGTCATGATAGAGGAGACTGGGGACAGAGTGTGTTAGTGTAGTGGTCATGATAGACACTGGGGACAGAGTGTGTTAGTGTAGTGGTCATGATAGAGACTGGGACAGAGTGTGTTAGTGTAGTGGTCATGATAGAGGAGACTGGGGACAGAGTGTGTTAGTGTAGTGGTCATGATAGAGGAGACTGGGGACAGAGTGTGTTAGTGTAGTGGTCATGATAGAGGAGACTGGGACAGAGTGTTTAGTGTAGTGGTCATGATAGACACTGGGGACAGAGTGTGTTAGTGTAGTGGTCATGATAGACACTGGGACAGAGTGTGTTAGTGTAGTGGTCATGATAGAGGAGACTGGGGACAGAGTGTGTTAGTGTAGTGGTCATGATAGACACTGGGACAGAGTGTGTTAGTGTAGTGGTCATGATAGACACTGGGGACAGAGTGTGTTAGTGTAGTGGTCATGATAGACACTGGGGACAGAGTGTGTTAGTGTAGTGGTCATGATAGAGGAGACTGGGACAGAGTGTGTTAGTGTAGTGGTCATGATAGAGGAGACTGGGGACAGAGTGTGTTAGTGTAGTGGTCATGATAGACACTGGGGACAGAGTGTGTTAGTGTAGTGGTCATGATAGACACTGGGACAGAGTGTGTTAGTGTAGTGGTCATGATAGACACTGGGGACAGAGTGTGTTAGTGTAGTGGTCATGATAGAGGAGACTGGGGACAGAGTGTGTTAGTGTAGTGGTCATGATAGACACTGGGACAGAGTGTGTTAGTGTAGTGGTCATGATAGACACTGGGGACAGAGTGTGTTAGTGTAGTGGTCATGATAGAGGAGACTGGGGACAGAGTGTGTTAGTGTAGTGGTCATGATAGACACTGGGGACAGAGTGTGTTAGTGTAGTGGTCATGATAGAGGAGACTGGGGACAGAGTGTGTTAGTGTAGTGGTCATGATAGAGGAGACTGGGGACAGAGTGTGTTAGTGTAGTGGTCATGATAGACACTGGGGACAGAGTGTGTTAGTGTAGTGGTCATGATAGAGGAGACTGGGGACAGAGTGTGTTAGTGTAGTGGTCATGATAGAGACTGGGACAGAGTGTGTTAGTGTAGTGGTCATGATAGAGGAGACTGGGGACAGAGTGTGTTAGTGTAGTGGTCATGATAGAGGAGACTGGGGACAGAGTGTGTTAGTGTAGTGGTCATGATAGAGGAGACTGGGGACAGAGTGTGTTAGTGTAGTGGTCATGATAGACACTGGGGACAGAGTGTGTTAGTGTAGTGGTCATGATAGAGGAGACTGGGGACAGAGTGTGTTAGTGTAGTGGTCATGATAGAGGAGACTGGGGACAGAGTGTGTTAGTGTAGTGGTCATGATAGAGGAGACTGGGACAGAGTGTGTTAGTGTAGTGTGGTCATGATAGAGACTGGGACAGAGTGTGTTAGTGTAGTGGTCATGATAGAGGAGACTGGGGACAGAGTGTGTTAGTGTAGTGGTCATGATAGACACTGGGACAGAGTGTGTTAGTGTAGTGGTCATGATAGAGGAGACTGGGGACAGAGTGTGTTAGTGTAGTGGTCATGATAGACACTGGGGACAGAGTGTGTTAGTGTAGTGGTCATGATAGACACTGGGGACAGAGTGTGTTAGTGTAGTGGTCATGATAGAGGAGACTGGGGACAGAGTGTGTTAGTGTAGTGGTCATGATAGAGGAGACTGGGACAGAGTGTGTTAGTGTAGTGGTCATGATAGAGGAGACTGGGGACAGAGTGTGTTAGTGTAGTGGTCATGATAGAGGAGACTGGGGACAGAGTGTGTTAGTGTAGTGGTCATGATAGAGGAGACTGGGGACAGAGTGTGTTAGTGTAGTGGTCATGATAGAGACTGAGGACAGAGTGTGTTAGTGTAGTGGTCATGATAGAGGAGACTGGGGACAGAGTGTGTTAGTGTAGTGGTCATGATAGAGGAGACTGGGGACAGAGTGTGTTAGTGTAGTGGTCATGATAGACACTGGGGACAGAGTGTGTTAGTGTAGTGGTCATGATAGACACTGGGACAGAGGGTGTTAGTGTAGTGGTCATGATAGAGGAGACTGGGGACAGAGTGTGTTAGTGTAGTGGGTCATGATAGAGGAGACTGGGGACAGAGTGTGTTAGTGTAGTGGTCATGATAGAGGAGACTGGGGACAGAGTGTGTTAGTGTAGTGGTCATGATAGAGGAGACTGGGGACAGAGTGTGTTAGTGTAGTGGTCATGATAGAGGAGACTGGGGACAGAGTGTGTTAGTGTAGTGGTCATGATAGAGGAGACTGGGGACAGAGTGTGTTAGTGTAGTGGTCATGATAGAGGAGACTGGGGACAGAGTGTGTTAGTGTAGTGGTCATGATAGAGACTGAGGACAGAGTGTGTTAGTGTAGTGGTCATGATAGAGGAGACTGGGGACAGAGTGTGTTAGTGTAGTGGTCATGATAGAGGAGACTGGGGACAGTGTGTGTTAGTGTAGTGGTCATGATAGACACTGGGGACAGAGTGTGTTAGTGTAGTGGTCATGATAGACACTGGGACAGAGGGTGTTAGTGTAGTGGTCATGATAGAGGAGACTGGGGACAGAGTGTGTTAGTGTAGTGGTCATGATAGAGGAGACTGGGGACAGAGTGTGTTAGTGTAGTGGTCATGATAGAGGAGACTGGGGACAGAGTGTGTTAGTGTAGTGGGTCATGATAGAGGAGACTGGGGACAGAGTGTGTTAGTGTAGTGGTCATGATAGAGGAGACCGGGGACAGAGTGTGTTAGTGTAGTGGTCATGATAGACACTGGGACAGAGTGTGTTAGTGTAGTGGTCATGATAGAGGAGACTGGGGACAGAGTGTGTTAGTGTAGTGGTCATGATAGACACTGGGACAGAGTGTGTTAGTGTAGTGGTCATGATAGACATTGGGGACAGAGTGTGTTAGTGTAGTGGTCATGATAGACACTGGGGACAGAGTGTGTTAGTGTAGTGGTCATGATAGAGGAGACTGGGGACAGAGTGTGTTAGTGTAGTGGTCATGATAGAGGAGACTGGGGACAGAGTGTGTTAGTGTAGTGGTCATGATAGAGGAGACTGGGACAGAGTGTGTTAGTGTAGTGGTCATGATAGAGGAGACTGGGGACAGAGTGTGTTAGTGTAGTGGTCATGATAGACACTGGGGACAGAGTGTGTTAGTGTAGTGGTCATGATAGACACTGGGGACAGAGTGTGTTAGTGTAGTGGTCATGATAGACACTGGGGACAGAGTGTGTTAGTGTAGTGGTCATGATAGACACTGGGACAGAGTGTGTTTAGTGTAGTGGTCATGATAGACACACTGGGGACAGAGTGTGTTAGTGTAGTGGTCATGATAGAGGAGACTGGGACAGAGTGTGTTAGTGTAGTGGTCATGATAGACACTGGGGACAGAGTGTGTTAGTGTAGTGGTCATGATAGAGGAGACTGGGGACAGAGTGTGTTAGTGTAGTGGTCATGATAGAGGAGACTGGGACAGAGTGTGTTAGTGTAGTGGTCATGATAGAGGAGACTGGGGACAGAGTGTGTTAGTGTAGTGGTCATGATAGACACTGGGACAGAGTGTGTTAGTGTAGTGGTCATGATAGACACTGGGGACAGAGTGTGTTAGTGTAGTGGTCATGATAGACACTGGGACAGAGTGTGTTAGTGTAGTGGTCATGATAGACACTGGGACAGAGTGTGTTAGTGTAGTGGTCATGATAGAGGAGACTGGGGACAGAGTGTTAGTTTAGTGTAGTGGTCATGATGGAGACTGGGACAGAGTGTGTTAGTGTAGTGGGTCATGATAGAGGAGACTGGGGACAGAGTGTGTTAGTGTAGTGGTCATGATAGAGACTGGGACAGAGTGTGTGTTAGTGTAGTGGTCTGGGACAGAGTGTGTTAGTGTGTGGTCATGATAGAGACACTGGGACAGAGTGTGTTAGTGTAGTGGTCTGGGACAGAGTGTGTTAGTGTGTGTGGTCTGGATAGAGACTGGGACAGAGTGTGTTAGTGTAGTGGTCATGATAGAGGAGACTGGGGACAGAGTGTGTTAGTGTAGTGGTCATGATAGAGACTGGGACAGAGTGTGTGTGTGTGTGTGGTCATGATAGAGGAGACTGGGGACAGAGTGTGTTAGTGTAGTGGTCATGATAGAGGAGACTGGGGACAGAGTGTGTGTAGTGTAGTGGTCATGATAGAGACTGGGACAGAGTGTGTGTTAGTGTAGTGTGTCATGATAGAGGAGACTGGGGACAGAGTGTGTTAGTGTAGTGGTCATGATAGAGACTGGGACAGAGTGTGTTAGTGTCCAGTGGTCATGATAGAGGAATGACTGGGGACAGAGTGTGTTAGTGTACTCTGGTCATGATAGACACTGGGGACAGAGTGTGTTAGTGGGTAGTGGTCATGATAGAGGAGACTGGGGACAGAGTGTGTTAGTGTAGTGGTCATGATAGAGGAGACTGGGGACAGAGTGTGTATTGACTGTGTGTGTGAGTGTGTGTCATGACTGACACTGGGGACAGAGTGTGTGAGTGTAGTGGTCATGATAGTAGGAGACTGGGGACAGAGTGTGTGGTAGACTGTAGTGGTCATGATAGAGGAGACTGGGTGTGTGTGGGAGTGTGTGTGGTGAGTGTGTGTGGTCATGTGAGAGGAGACTGGGTGACAGAGTGTGTTAGTGTAGATGGTCCCCAGACTAGAGACTGGGACAGAGTGTGTTAGTGTAGTAACCCTCTGTGATAGAGTGTGTGGGACAGAGTGTGTTAGTGTAGTGGTCATGATAGAGGAGACTGGGGACAGAGTGTGTTAGTGTAGTGGTCATGATAGAGCACTTATAATAATACAGATATGTTTTAGAATGGTGGCCCCATGATAGGACACTACCCTGACTAGACCATGTGTTACTGACTGAAGTGGTCATGATAGACGAGACAGAGGACCAGTGTATACTGTGTAGTGGGACCATGTTTATACTAACTGAACTGGGACAGAGTTATGTTAGTGTACAGTGGTCCATGTTATACTGAGGAACTACAGAGGACCATGTTATACTGTGTGAACTAGTGTACCATGTTATGATAGAACACTGGGGACAGAGTGTGAACTAGAGTAGTTCTCATGATAGACACTGGGGACAGAGTTTAGTGTAACTGGTACAGGACCATGATATAGGAGACTGAACTACAGAGTGTGTTAGTGTAGTGGTCTGATAGACACAGAGGACAGAGTGTGTACTAGTGAAGTACAGGGACCATGATAGACTGAACTACAGGGACAGAGTGTGTTACTGAACTACAGTGGTCCATGTTATACTGACTGAACTACAGAGGACCATGTTATACTGGTCATGATAGACACTGGGGACAGAGTGTGTACTAGTGTAGTGGGACCATGATAGAGGAGACAGAGGACCATGTTGTTAGTGTAGTGGTCATGATAGAGGAGACTACAGAGGACAGAGTGTTTAGTGTAGTGGTCATGATAGAGGAACTACAGAGGACCATGTAGTGTAGTGGTCATGACCTCATGAGGAGAACTACAGAGGACCATGTTACTTACTGTAGTGGTCATGATAGACACTGGGGACCATGTGTTAGTGTAGTGGTCATGATAGAGGAGACTGGGGACCAGTGTTCTAGTGTAGTGGTCATGAACTAGAGAGGACAGATGTTAGTGTAGTGGTCATGATAGACTGACTGACTGAGGACAGATCTGTGACGGAAGTGTAGTGGTCATGATAGACTACAGAGGACCAGAGTTATACTGACTGTACAGTAGTGGTCATGACTAGACCACTGGGGACAGAGGACCATGTGTTAGTGTAGTGGTCATGATAACTACACTGGGACAGAGTGTGTTAGTGTAGTGAGGACATGATACTGAGGAGACTGGGGACCAGTGTTATAGTGTAGAACTGGGACCATGATAGAGACTGGGACTACAGTGTGTTAGTAACTGTAGAGGTCATGATAGACACTACAGACAGAGTGTGTTAGTGAACTAGTGTTCATGACTGAGAGACTGTTATACTGACAGAGGACCATGTTAGTGACTGAACTAGTGGTCATGTTACTGAGGAACTACAGAGGACCAGTGTGTTAGTGTAGTGGTCATGAGAGAGGATGTTACTGACGGGACTACAGAGGACCAGTGTAGTGGTCATGATAGAGGAGACTGGGGACAGAGGACCATGTTAGTGTAGTGTCACTGATAGAGGACACTGGGGACAGAGTGACTGAACTACAGTGGTCATGTTATACACTGGGGACAGAGTGTGTTAGTGTAGTGGTCATGATAGACTACAGAGGACAGAGTGTGTTAGTGTAGTGGACATGATACTGACTGAGACTGGGACAGAGTGTACTAGTGTACTACAGGTCATGATTAGACACTGAGGACCAGAGTGTTCTACTGAGTGAACTACAGAGGACCATGATAGACACTGGGACTACAGAGGACCATGTTAGTACTGGTCATGATAGACACTGGGGACTAGAGTGTGTTAGTGTAGTGGTCATGATATACTGGAGACTGGGGACCAGAGTGTGTTGAGTGAACTACAGAGGTCCATGATACTGACAACTACAGAGGAGAGTGTGTACTAGTGAACTAGTGGTCATGATAGAGGAGACTGGGGGACAGAGTGTGTCTAGTGTAGTGGTCCATGATAGAGGAGACTGGGGACAGAGTGTGTTAGTGTAGTGGTCATGATACTGAGGAGACTGAGGACCAGAGTGTGTTAGTGAGAGAGTTACCTGCGTCATGATAGACACTGGGACAGAGTGTGTTTCCCTAGTGGTCATGAACGCTCCTCAGGGAGACTGGGGGACAGAGTGTGTTAGTGTAGTGGTCATGATAGAGGGGACACGTGACTGGGGACAGAGTGTGTGAAAGTGTGCAGTGCATACACTGATAGACACACCCATATGACAGAGTGTACCTTAGTGTACTGGTCATGATAGAGGAGACTGGGGACAGAGTGTGTTAAAACTGGTCATGAAACACTTCTACCTAAACTGACTGGGGACAGAGTGTGTTAGTGTAGTGGTCCTGATAGAGGAGACTGGGGACAGAGTGTGTTAGTGTAGTGGTCACCTGAACTAGAGGAGACCACCCTAAAAAAACTTGTACCTAGTGTAGTGGTCATGATAGACACTGGGGGGACAGAGTGTGTTAGTGTAGTGGTCATGATAGAGGAGACTGGGGACAGAGTGTGTTAGTGTAGTGGTCATGATAGAGGAGACTGGGGACAGAGTGTGTTAGTGTAGTGGTCATGATAGACACTGGGGACAGAGTGTGTTAGTGTAGTGGTCATGATAGAGGAGACTGGGGACAGAGTGTGTTAGTGTAGTGGTCATGATAGAGGAGACTGGGGACAGAGTGTGTTAGTGTAGTGGTCATGATAGAGGAGACTGGGGACAGAGTGTGTTAGTTAGTGTAGTGGTCATGATAGACACTGGGGACAGAGTGTGTTAGTGTAGTGGTCATGATAGAGGAGACTGGGGACAGAGTGTGTTAGTGTAGTGGTCATGATAGAGGAGACTGGGGACAGAGTGTGTTAGTGTAGTGGTCATGATAGAGGAGACTGGGGACAGAGTGTGTTAGTGTAGTGGTCATGATAGAGGAGACTGGGGACAGAGTGTGTTAGTGTAGTGGTCATGATAGACACTGGGGACAGAGTGTGTTAGTGTAGTGGTCATGATAGACACTGGGACAGAGTGTGTTAGTGTAGTGGTCATGATAGAGGACTGGGGACAGAGTGTGTTAGTGTAGTGGTCATGATAGAGGAGACTGGGGACAGAGTGTGTTAGTGTAGTGGTCATGATAGAGGAGACTGGGGACAGAGTGTGTTAGTGTAGTGGTCATGATAGACAGACTGGGACAGAGTGTGTTTAGTGTAGTGGTCATGATAGAGGAGACTGGGGACAGAGTGTGTTAGTGTAGTGGTCATGATAGACACTGGGGACAGAGTGTGTTAGTGTAGTGGTCATGATAGACACTGGGACAGAGTGTGTTAGTGTAGTGGTCATGATAGACACTGGGGACAGAGTGTGTTAGTGTAGTGGTCATGATAGAGGAGACTGGGGACAGAGTGTGTTAGTGTAGTGGTCATGATAGAGGAGACTGGGACAGAGTGTGTTAGTGTAGTGGTCATGATAGAGGACACTGGGGACAGAGTGTGTTAGTGTAGTGGTCATGATAGACACTGGGGACAGAGTGTGTTAGTGTAGTGGTCATGATAGACACTGGGGACAGAGTGTGTTAGTGTAGTGGTCATGATAGAGGAGACTGGGACAGAGTGTGTTAGTGTAGTGGTCATGATAGAGGAGACTGGGGACAGAGTGTGTTAGTGTAGTGGTCATGATAGAGGACTGGGGACAGAGTGTGTTAGTGTAGTGGTCATGATAGAGGAGACTGGGGACAGAGTGTGTTAGTGTAGTGGTCATGATAGACACTGGGGACAGAGTGTGTTAGTGTAGTGGTCATGATAGAGGAGACTGGGGACAGAGTGTGTTAGTGTAGTGGTCATGATAGAGACTGGGACAGAGTGTGTTAGTGTAGTGGTCATGATAGAGGAGACTGGGGACAGAGTGTGTTAGTGTAGTGGTCATGATAGAGGAGACTGGGGACAGAGTGTGTTAGTGTAGTGGTCATGATAGAGGAGACTGGGGACAGAGTGTGTTAGTGTAGTGGTCATGATAGAGGAGACTGGGGACAGAGTGTGTTAGTGTAGTGGTCATGATAGACACTGGGGACAGAGTGTGTTAGTGTAGTGGTCATGATAGGGACACTGGGGACAGAGTGTGTGTAGTGTAGTGGTCATGATAGAGGAGACTGGGGACAGAGTGTGTTAGTGTAGTGGTCATGATAGAGGAGACTGGGGACAGAGTGTGTTAGTGTAGTGGTCATGATAGAGACTGGGGACAGAGTGTGTTAGTGTAGTGGTCATGATAGAGGAGACTGGGACAGAGTGTGTTAGTGTAGTGGTCATGATAGACACTGGGGACAGAGTGTGTTAGTGTAGTGGTCATGATAGACACTGGGGACAGAGTGTGTTAGTGTAGTGGTCATGATAGAGGAGACTGGGGACAGAGTGTGTTAGTGTAGTGGTCATGATAGAGGAGACTGGGGACAGAGTGTGTTAGTGTAGTGGTCATGATAGAGGAGACTGGGGACAGAGTGTGTTAGTGTAGTGGTCATGATAGAGGAGACTGGGACAGAGTGTGTTAGTGTAGTGGTCATGATAGACACTGGGACAGAGTGTTAGTGTAGTGGTCATGATAGAGGAGACTGGGGACAGAGTGTGTTAGTGTAGTGGTCATGATAGAGGACACTGGGGACAGAGTGTGTTAGTGTAGTGGTCATGATAGAGGAGACTGGGGACAGAGTGTGTTAGTGTAGTGGTCATGATAGAGGAGACTGGGGACAGAGTGTGTTAGTGTAGTGGTCATGATAGAGGAGACTGGGGACAGAGTGTGTTAGTGTAGTGGTCATGATAGAGGAGACTGGGGACAGAGTGTGTTAGTGTAGTGGTCATGATAGACACTGGGGACAGAGTGTGTTAGTGTAGTGGTCTGGGACAGAGTGTGTTAGTGTAGTGGTCATGATAGACACTGGGGACAGAGTGTGTTAGTGTAGTGGTCATGATAGACACTGGGACAGAGTGTGTTAGTGTAGTGGTCATGATAGACACTGGGGACAGAGTGTGTTAGTGTAGTGGTCATGATAGAGGAGACTGGGGACAGAGTGTGTTAGTGTAGTGGTCATGATAGACACTGGGGACAGAGTGTGTTAGTGTAGTGGTCATGATAGAGGAGACTGGGGACAGAGTGTGTTAGTGTAGTGGTCATGATAGACACTGGGGACAGAGTGTGTTAGTGTAGTGGTCATGATAGAGGAGACTGGGGACAGAGTGTGTTAGTGTAGTGGTCATGATAGAGGAGACTGGGGACAGAGTGTGTTAGTGTAGTGGTCATGATAGACACTGGGGACAGAGTGTGTTAGTGTAGTGGTCATGATAGAGGAGACTGGGGACAGAGTGTGTTAGTGTAGTGGTCATGATAGACACTGTAAAGTTGTGCTATGTTACTCCCAATGGAGTGTTCAACGTGTCTGTCTGTATGTGAGGGTTGTCAGGTAAGAAGAAGGGACAATGTGTATGAAGGGACAGTGTGAAGTTACACTATATATATACAAAAGTATGTGGACACCCCCTTCAAATTAGTGGATTCGGCCATTTCAGCCCCACTCGTTGCTGACAGGTGTATAAAATTGAGCACACCGCCATGCAATCTCCATAGACAAACATTGGCAGTAGAATGGCCCATACTGAAGAGCTCAGTGACTTTTAACGTGGCACCGTCATAGGATGCCACCTATCCAACAAGTCAGTTCATCAAATTTCTGCCCTGGTAGAGCTGCCCCGGTCAACTGTAAGTTCTGTTATTGTGAAGTGGAAACGTCTAGGAGCAACAACGGCTCAGCCTCGAAGTGGTAGGCCACACAAGCTCACAGAACGGGACCGCAGAGTGCTGAAGGGCGTAAAGATCGTCTGTCCTCGGTTGCAACACTCACTACCGAGTTCCAAACTGCCTCTGGAAGCAACATTGGCACAATAACTGTTTGTCGGGAGCTTCATGAAATGGGTTTCCATGGCCGAGCAGCCGCACACAAGCCTAAGATCACCATGCTCAATGCCAAGTTTCGGCTGGAGCGGTGTAAAGCTTGCCGCCGTTGGACTCTGGAGTGATGAACGCTTCACAATTTGGCAGTCCGACGGAATAATCTGGTTTTGGCGGATGCCAGGAGAACGCTTCCTGCCCCAATGCATAGTGCCAACTGTAAGGTTTGGTGGAGGAGGAATAATGGTCTGGGGCTGTTTTTCATGGTTCGGGCTAGGCCCCTTAGTTCCAGTGAAGGGAAATCTTAACTCTACAGCATACAATGACATTCTAGGTGATTCTGTGCTTCCAACTTTGTGGCAACAGTTTGGGGAAGGCCCTTTCCTGTTTCAGCATGACAATGCCCCCGTGCACAAAGCGAGGTCCATACAGAAATGGTTTGTCGAGATTGGTGTGGAAGAACTTGACTGGCCTGCACAGAGCCCTGACCTCAACCCATCAAACATCTTTGGGATGAATTGGAACGCCGACTGCGAGCCAGGCCTAATCGCCCAACATCAGTACCCAACCTCACTAATGCTCTTGTGGCTGAATGGAAGCAAGTCCCCGCAGCAATGTTACAACATCTAGTGGAAAGCCTTCCCAGAAGAGTGGAGGCTGTTATAGAAGCAAAGGGGGGACCAACTCCATATAAATCCCCATGATTTTGAAATGAGATGTTGGACGAGCAGGTGTCCACATACTTTTGGTCAAGTAGTGTACACACACACACACATATACACAGGATAGATGGAGAGGGAACACACACACACACCCTGTATGTATTCTGGATGACGTCTCTGTTTCTGACCCAGCATGCCATGCTGGATGACGTCTCTGTTTCTTTCCCAGCATGCCATGCTGGATGACGTCTCTGTTTCTGACCCAGCATGCCGTGCTGGATGACGTCACTGTTTCTGACCCAGCATGCCGTGCTGGATGACGTCACTGTTTCTGACCCCAGCATGCCGTGCTGGATGACGTCTCTGTTTTCTGACCCAGCAAGCCGTGCTGGATGACGTCTCTGTTTCTTTCCCAGCATGCCGTGCTGGATGACGTCTCAGTTTCTTTCCCAGCATGCCGTGCTGGATGACGTCTCTGTTTCTGACCCAGCATGCCGTGCTGGATGACGTCACTGTTTCTGACCCAGCATGCCGTGCTGGATGACGTCTCTGTTTCTGACCCAGCATGCCGTGCTGGATGACGTCTCTGTTTCTTTCCCAGCATGCCGTGCTGGATGACGTCTCTGTTTCTGACCCAGCATGCCATGCTGGATGACGTCTCTGTTTCTGACCCAGCATGCCGTGCTGGATGACGTCTCTGTTTCTGACCCAGCATGCCGTGCTGGATGACGTCACTGTTTCTGACCCAGCATGCCGTGCTGGATGACGTCTCTGTTTCTGACCCAGCATGCCGTGCTGGATGATGTCACTGTTTCTTTCCCAGCATGCCGTGCTGGATGACGTCTCTGTTTTCTCTGACCCCCATGCATGCCTGTTTCTGACCCCGCATGCCATGCTGGATGACGTCTCTGTTTCTGACCCCGCATGCCATGCTGGATGACGTCTGTTTCTTTCCCAGCATGCCGTGCTGCAGGACTTCTCTCTCCTCTTTCCCTTTTGTTTAATCTTCTCTCTATTCTACCTTTTCCCTTCCGGTCTCTGGGCCCCTGTTACGGTCTCTGGGCCCCTGTTACGTGATGTCCACAAACAGAGACAGCTTTGTGTAGGAGAGAGGGAGAGGAAAAGTGAAGAGAGAGCGAGAGAGAAAGGAAGAGGGTGAAAATGGGAGATTATTCTAATAGGAAAGGGAGGGAGGGAGGGAGGGAGAGAGCGAGGGAGAGAGGGAGGGAGAGGCTTTCTTTTTCCAAATCAGATGGCCTCATCTCCTTTCTCGCTCAGCTGCTGATCTGAAATAATTGAAGGGGTGACAGGAAAGCAACATGATAGATGATGTATGTAGTGTCTTACTGTACTAGCCAAACAGGAAAGCAGAGAGGTGACGGAGAGAAGGGAAGCCATTTTAGAGTGTTAGGACACTGCTAGCTAGCTCCAGGCTCGTACTTCTTGATTCCCTCCCTTCTAGAGTGTTAGGACACTGCTAGCTAGCTCCAGGCTCGTACTTCTTGATTCCCTCCCTTCTAGAGTGTTAGGACACTGCTAGCTAGCTACAGGCTCGTACTTCTTGATTCCCTCCCTTCTAGAGTGTTAGGACACTGCTAGCTAGCTCCAGGCTCGTACTTCTTGATTCCCTCCCTTCTAGAGTGTTAGGACACTGCTAGCTAGCTCCAGGCTCGTACTTCTTGATTCCCTCCCTTCTAGAGTGTTAGGACACTGCTAGCTAGCTCCAGTTCCCTGGCTGGGTATTTCTAATGAGCACTGACGAGCAATAGGCTGACATTCCTCTCCTTAGAGACCCACACACTCACACACACACAATTATCACCCCAGTCACGCACACATAGACACTCTCTAATTATCTGGCTCAATCTACACACACACACACACACACACACACACAGACACACACACACACACACAGAGACACACCCACCCTCCTCTCAGCCTTCTTGTCAGTAGCTGTTTCATCTCATCACAGAGACAGTAGGAGCCAGCTGCTATAGCTACCCAGCATGTGTGTGACTGTGTGTAGATTGAGCCAAATAATTAGTGTGTGTCTATGTGTGCGTGACTGGGGGCAATCATTCTGTGTGTGTGTGTGTGTGTGTTTTAGGGCTGGCACAATTCGTCGAGGGCCGGCAAACCGTGCCAATATATCCTCCAAACGCCGTCTTCGAGGGCATTATCACTTTTATACAACGGGTTACCAACATATTCAAATAATGATTGACATATTTTCATTAAAAAAACGTTATTTTTATCAATTTACAAATCTAGGGTTGCTAGAGATGCGAGCGTCCCAGTGGTTCAGTCTTTTTGTTCTGTATCTATGGACCCGACCCAGTGGTTCAGTCTTTTTGTTCTGTATCCATGGACGCGACCCAGTGGTTCAGTCTTTTTGTTCTGTATCTATGGACGCGTCCCAGTGGTTCAGTCTTTTTGTTCTGTATCCATGGACGCGACCCAGTGGTTCAGTCTTTTTGTTCTGTATCCATGGACGCGACCCAGTGGTTCAGTCTTTTTGTTCTGTATCCATGGACGCGACCCAGTGGTTCAGTCTTTTTGTTCTGTATCCATGGACGCGTCCCAGTGGTTCAGTCTTTTTGTTCTGTATCTATGGACGCGACCCAGTGGTTCAGTGTTTTTGTTCTGTATCTATAGACCCGACCCAGTGGTTCAGTCTTTTTGTTCTGTATCTATAGACCCGACCCAGTGGTTCAGTCTTTTTGTTCTGTATCTATGGACGCGACCCAGTCATTCAGGCTTTTTGTTCTGTATCTATAGACCCGACCCAGTCGTTCAGTCTTTTTGTTCTGTATCTATAGACCCGACTCAGTCGTTCAGTCTTTTTGTTCTGTATATATAGACCCGACCCAGTCGTTCAGTATTTTTGTTCTGTATCTATGGACGCGACCCAGTGGTTCAGTCTTTTTGTTCTGTATCTATGGACGCGACCCAGTCGTTCAGTCTTTTTGTTCTGTATCTATAGACCCGACCCAGTCGTTCAGTCTTTTTGTTCTGTATCTATGGACGCGACCCAGTGGTTCAGTCTTTTTGTTCTGTATCTATAGACCCGACCCAGTCGTTCAGGCTTTTTGTTCTGTATCTATCGTTCGTTCTAAATGTTCCATTGCCATACTGGCTGGCAACGTTCTTATCCCTTTGCTTGCTAGCTAGCCAACTACGGCTAACTTACAGTCACGTCAAACAGTGCAGCCAGAATAACATTTACATTTACGTCATTTAGCGGACGCTCTTATCCAGAGCCACTTACAAATTGGTGCATTCAACTTATGATAGCCAGTGGGAGAACCACTTTTTTTTTTTTTTTATGGGGGGGGGGGTGGGGTACAAGGATTACTTTATACTATTCCAGGTATTCCTTAAAGAGGTAGGGTTTCAAGTGTCTCCGGAAGGTGGTCAGTGACTCCGCTGTCCTGGCGTCGTGGGGGAGCTTGTTCCACCATTGGGGTGCCAGAGCAGCGAATAGCTTTGACTGGGCTGAGCGGGAACTGTGCTTCCGCAGAGGTAGGGGGGCCAGCAGGCCAGATGTGGATGAACGCAGTTCCCTCGTTTGGGTGTAGGGTCTGATCAGAGCCTGAAGGTACGGAGGTGCCGTTCCCCTCACAGCTCCGTGGGCAAGCACCATGGTCTTGTAGTAGATGCGAGCCTCAACTGGAAGCCAGTGGAGTGTGCGGAGGAGCGGGGTGACATGAGAGAACTTGGGAAGGTTGAACACAGGACGGGCTGCAGCGTTCTGGATAAGTTGTAGGGGTTTAATGGCACAGGCAGGGAGCCCAACCAACAGCGAGTTGCAGTAATCCAGACGGGAGATGACAAGTGCCTGGATTAGACCTGTGGACCTGTGCCGCTTCCTGTGTAAGGCAGGGTCGTACTCTGCAGAATGTTGAGAGCAGCTCCTGCAGGATCGTAGAGCAATGTTGTAGAGCATGAACCTGCAGGATCGGGTCACCGCTTTGATGTTAGCGGAGAACGACAGGGTGTTGTCCAGGGTCACGCCAAGGAATAACAGCAAAG
>CM072220.1:7677210-7684710 GCA_036851935.1 Coregonus suidteri
CCATAAACAACGAAACGATCGCTTATAAAAGAGGAAACAAATTGAGTGAAAAATATATATTTTTAAAGGAGAGTTTTTAAAAGAGAGTAAAAGCTCTGACGACGGCCAACAGGCGTAAATAAACAAAGCGACTAGAGCAGTCTGCAGGTTTTTATTTCTCTTTTCAAAGAGAGGGTTAGAGAAGAGAGGAGGAGAGAGAGGGTTAGAGAAGAGAGGAGGAGAGAGAGGTTAGAGAAGAGAGGAGGAGAGAGAGGGTTAGAGAAGAGAGGAGGAGAAAGAGGGTTAGAGAAGAGAGGAGGAGAGAGAGGGTTAGAGAAGAGAGGAGGAGAGAGGGTTAGAGAAGAGAGGAGGAGAGAGAGGGTTAGAGAAGAGAGGAGGAGAGAGGGTTAGAGAAGAGAGAGGAGAGAGGGTTAGAGAAGAGAGGAGGAGATAGGCTTAGAGAAGAGAGGAGGAGAGAGGCTTAGAGAAGAGAGGAGGAGAGAGGCTTAGAGAAGAGAGGAGGAGAGAGAGAGAGAAGAGAGGAGAGAGAGGGTTAGAGAAGAGAGGAGGAGAGAGGGTTAGAGAAGAGAGGAGGAGAGAGGGTTAGAGAAGAGAGGAGGAGAGAGGGTTAGAGAAGAGGGAGGAGAGAGGGTTAGAGAAGAGAGGAGGAGAGAGGGTTAGAGAAGAGGGAGGAGAGAGAGGGTTAGAGAAGAGAGGAGGAGAGAGAGGGTTAGAGAAGAGGGAGGAGAGAGGGGTTAGAGAAGAGAGGAGGAGAGAGGGTTAGAGAAGAGAGAGGAGGAGAGAGGGTTAGAGAAGAGAGGAGGAGAGAGGGTTAGAGAAGAGAGGAGAGAGAGAGTTAGAGAAGAGAGGAAGAGAGGGCTTAGAGAGAGAGGAGGAGAGAGAGGGTTAGAGAAGAGAGGAGGGAGAGAGGGGTTAGAGAAGAGAGGAGGAGAGAGGGTTAGAGAAGAGAGGAGGAGAGAGGGTTAGAGAAGAGAGGAGGAGAGAGGGTTAGAGAAGAGAGGGTAGAGAAGAGAGGAGGAGGGAGGGTTAGAGAAGAGAGGAGGAGAGAGGGTTAGAGAAGAGAGGAGGAGAGAGGGTTAGAGAAGAGAGGAGGAGAGAGAGGCTTAGAGAAGAGAGGAGGAGAGAGAGGCTTAGAGAAGAGAGGAGGAGAGAGGGTTAGAGAGAGAGGAGAGAGAGGCTTAGAGAAGAGGGAGGAGAGAGGGTTAGAGAAGAGAGGAGGAGAGAGGGTTAGAGAAGAGAGGAGGAGAGAGGCTTAGAGAAGAGAGGAGGAGAGAGGGTTAGAGAAGAGAGGGTTAGAAGAGAGAGAGAGAGGAGAGAAGAGAGGAGGAGGAGGGTTAGAGAAGAGAGGAGGAGAGAGAGGGTTAGAGAAGAGAGAGAGGAGAGAGAGAAGAGAGGAGTTAGAGAGGAGAGAGGGTTAGAGAAGAGAGGAGAGAGAGGGTAGAGAGGGTTAGAGAAGAGAGGAGGAGAGAGGGTTAGAGAAGAGGGGAGGAGAGAGGGTTAGAGAAGAGAGGGAGGAGAGAGGGGTTAGAGAGAAGAGAGGAGGAGAGAGGGTTAGAGAAGAGAGGAGGAGAGAGGGTTAGAGAAGAGAGGAGGAGAGAGGGTTAGAGAAGAGAGGAGGAGAGAGGGTTAGAGAAGAGAGGAGGAGAGAGGGTTAGAGAAGAGAGGAGGAGAGAGGGTTAGAGAAGAGAGGAGGAGGAGGGTTAGAGAAGAGGGAGGAGAGAGGGTTAGAGAAGAGAGGAGGAGAGAGGGTTAGAGAAGAGAGAGGAGGAGAGAGGGTTAGAGAAGAGAGGAGGAGAGAGGGTTAGAGAAGAGAGGAGGAGAGAGGGTTAGAGAGGAGAGGAGGAGAGAGGGTTAGAGAGGAGAGGAGGAGAGAGGTTAGAGAAGAGAGGAGGAGGAGAGAGGGTTAGAGAAGAGAGGAGGAGAGAGGGTTAGAGAAGAGAGGAGGAGAGAGGGTTAGAGAAGAGAGGAGGAGAGAGGGTTAGAGAAGAGAGGAGGGAGAGGGTTAGAGAAGAGAGGAGGAGAGAGGGTTAGAGAAGAGAGGAGGAGAGAGGGTTAGAGAAGAGAGGAGGAGAGAGGTTAGAGAAGAGAGGAGGAGAGAGGGTTAGAGAAGAGAGGAGGAGAGAGGGTTAGAGAAGAGAGGAGGAGAGAGGGTTAGAGAAGAGAGGAGGAGAGAGGGTTAGAGAAGAGAGGAGGAGAGAGGGTTAGAGAAGAGAGGAGGAGAGAGGGTTAGAGAAGAGAGGAGGAGAGAGGGTTAGAGAGGAGAGGAGGAGAGAGGGTTAGAGAAGAGAGGAGGAGAGAGGGTTAGAGAAGAGAGGAGGAGAGAGGGTTAGAGTGAGTGAGTGCACTACGGTTTGAGAAGAGAGGAGGTCTGGGGTTGAGTCTGTATTACAGTGAGTGATTGAGCCAGGGTTTGACAGAGCAAACTGTCTTAGGAGAGAGTCTGTATTACAGTGAGCCTTTGTATATGTGAGGAGTTAGAGTGTGTGTGGGAGTGAGTGTGTGGTTACAGTGTGTGTGAGTGTGAAGTGTGGTTGACAGTGTGTGTGTGTGTGGGGGGGAGGGTTGCTACGGTGTGAGTGATTCTTGACATGCCGAGGCATGGCTTTAGTCCTCATTCTGGTCTCAGTCAGTATTACAGTGAGTGATTGAGCCAGGGTTTGGACAGAGTTAACTGTCTGGGAGTGAGTCTGTATTACAGTGAGTGATTGAGCCAGGGTTTGACAGAGCAAACTGTCTGGGAGTGAGTCTGTATTACAGTGAGTGATTGAGCCAGGGTTTGACAGAGCAAACTGTCTGGGAGTGAGTCTGTATTACAGTACAGTGAGAGGAGCCAGGGTTACACTACAGAGAGAGAAGGGCTACTGCTAAGTACACTACAGAGAGAGAGACAGGCTACTGCTAACTACAGTGAGTTTGATTGAGGCTAGGGTAATGACTACACTACAGAGTGAGAGAGTGAGTGTGTAACTACACTACAGAGAGAGAGGCTACTGCTAACGGTGTGTGTGAGATGAGAGAGAGAGGATACTGCTAACTACACTACAGAGAGAGAGGCTACTGCTAACTACACTACAGAGAGAGAGGGGGGGGGGGGGTTGCTACGGGGTGTGTGTGAGATCTTGACATGCCTACTGCTAGACTACACTAAACTAGCTGTAGAGAGTGTGTGAGCCTGTGTAACTACAGAGTTAGCGTGAGAGTGGCTGTGTGTACAGCCTGTGAGAGAGACGGCGTAAGCACTACAGAGAGAGAGTGTACTGCTAATACACTACAGAGAGAGAGGCTACTGTGAACTACACTACAGAGAGAGGAGCCTGAGGACTACACTCTCAGAGAGAGGGGCTACTGCTAACTACACTAAACTACAGAGGTCAGGCTGACGCTAACTACACTACAGAGAGAGGGGCTACCGCTAACTACACTACAGAGAGAGAGGCTACTGCTAACTACACTACAGAGAGAGAAGGGCTACCGCTTACTACACTACAGAGAGAGAGGCTACTGCTAACTACACTACAGAGAGAGAGGCTACTGCTAACTACACTACACTACAGAGAGAGAGAGGCTACTGCTAACTACACTACAGAGAGAGAGGGGCTACCGCTAACTACACTACAGAGAGAGAGGCTACCGCTAACTACACTACAGAGAGAGAGGCTACTGCTAACTACACTACAGAGAGAGAGGGGCTACTGCTAACTACACTACAGAGAGAGAGGCTACTGCTAACTACACTACAGAGAGAGAGGCTACTGCTAACTACACTACACTACAGAGAGAGAGAGGGGAGCAGACAGCTAAAGTGGAACTGTTTGTTATCTCAGTTCTTGTGAAACTGAGATAAAGCCAGTCACTGGCGGCTTGGTCTGTGTCTGTCTGTGTCTGTGTGTGTGTGTGTGTGTGTGTGTGTGTGTGTGTGTGTGTGTGTGTGTGTGTGTGTGTGTGTGTGTGTACTGTGTGTCTTCAGATCATATCAGAATGTCTCTTTCCTCATCTGTCCGGCTGTGTTATTTTTGGGTGGTGAGACTCAAACAGGGAATGTATCTGTGTGTACAGTAATGAGCTTGCTGGCTAAATGCTAACTACTACACCTTAAAGAGAACCATTAGCACATTCTAATTGATGACATCACAAAGTGCTGCAGATTCAAACCTTTTCCTTAAAATTCTAATTGATGACATCACAAAGTGCTGCAGATTCAAACGTTTTCCTTAAAATTCTAATTGATGACATCACAAAGTGCTGCAGATTCAAACCGTTTCCTTAACATTCTAATTGATGACATCACACAGGGCTGCTGATTTAAACATCCTACTGAACATTCTAATTGATGACATCACAAAGGGCTGCTGATGTAAACGTCCTACTGAACATTCTAATTGATGACATCACAAAGGGCTGCTGATGTAAACGTCCTACTGAACATTCTAATTGATGACATCACAAAGGGCTGCAGATTTAAACGTCCTACTGAACATTCTAATTGATGACATCACAAAGGGCTGCTGATTTAAACGTCCTACTGAACATTCTAATTGATGACATCACAAAGGGCTGCTGATGTAAACGTCCTACTGAACATTCTAATTGATGACATCACAAAGGGCTGCAGATTTGTAACGTCCTACTGAACATTCTAATTGATGACATCACAAAGGGCTGCTGATGTAAACGTCCTACTGAACATTCTAATTGATGACATCACAAAGGGCTGCTGATGTAAACGTCCTACTGAACATTCTAATTGATGACATCACAAAGGGCTGCTGATGTAAACATCCTACTGAACATTGTAATTCATAGCTGTGTTAAAAACAGTAGAATAACTGTCAGAAAGTCCCTCCTAAACTCAACTAGACGACTTTCTGCCCATTTAGAGTCCTGTGGTTCGGTTTCTGGGAGAGGATTGTGCAGAGCCATAAGACTGCTGAACAGTTAATCAAGTGGCTACCCTGACTATTTGCATTGTACAGTCGTGGTCAAAGGTTTTGAGAATGACACAAATACACATTTTCACAAAGTCTGCTGCCTCAGTTTTGATGATGGCAATTTGCATATACTCCAGAATGTCATGAAGAGTGATCAGATGAATTGCAATTAATTGCAAAGTCCCTCTTTGCCATGAAAATGAACTTAATCCCCAAAAAACATTTCCACTGCATTTCAGCCCTGCCACAAAAGGACCAGCTGTCATCATGTCAGTGATTCTCTCGTTAACACAGGTGAGAGTGTTGACGAGGACAAGGCTGGAGATCACTCTGTCATGCTGATTGAGTTAGAATAACAGACTGGAAGCTTTAAAAGGAGGGTGGTGCTTGAAATCATTGTTCTTCCTCTGTTAACCATGGTTACCTGCAAGGAAACACGTGCCGTCATCATTGCTTTGCACAAAAAGGGCTTCACAGGCAAGGATATTGCTGCTAGTAAGATTGCATCTAAATCAACCATTTATCGGATCATCAAGAACTTCAAGGGGAGAGGTTCAATTGTTGTGAAGAAGGCGTCAGGGCGCCCAAGAAAGTCCAGCAAGCGCCAGGACCGTCTCCTAAAGTTGATTCAGCTGGGGGATCGGGGCACCACCAGTGCAGAGCTTGCTCAGGAATGGCAGCAGGCAGGTGTGAGTGCATCTGCACGCACAGTGAGGCGAAGACTTTTGGAGGATGGCCTGGTGTCAAGAAGGGCGAGGGAGGAAGCCACTCTCTCTGACAGACTGATATTCTGCAAAAGGTACAGGGATTGGACTGCTGAGGACTGGGGGTAAAGTCATTTTCTCTGATGAATCCCCTTTCCGATTGTTTGGGGCATCCGGAAAACTCCTTGTCCGGAGAAGACAAGGTGAGCGCTACCATCAGTCCTGTGTCATGCCAACAGTAAAGCATCCTGAGACCATTCATGTGTGGGGTTGCTTCTCAGCCAAGGGAGTGGGCTCACTCACAATTTTGAATAAAGAATGCTCCCAACCATCCAAGAACAGTTTGGTGACGACCAATGCCTTTTCCAGCATGATGGAGCACCTTGCCATAAGGCAAAAGTGATAACTAAGTGGCTCGGGGAACAAAACATCAAAATATTGGGTCCATGGCCAGGAAACTCCCCAGACCTTAATCCCATTGAGAACTTGTGGTCGATCCTCAAGAGGCGGGTGGACAAACAAAAACCCACAAATTCTGACAAACTCCAAGCATTGATTATGCAAGAATGGCCTGCCATCAGTCAGGATGTGGCCCAGAAGTTAATTGACAGCATGCCAGGGCGGATTGCAGAGGTCTTGAAAAAGAAGGGTCAACACTGCAAATATTGACTCTTGGCATAAACTTAATGTAATTGTCAATAAAAGCCTTTGACACTTATGGAATACTTGTATTTATACTTCAGTATTACCATAGTAACATCTGACAAAAATATCTCATAACACTGAAGCAGCGAACTTTGTGAAGACCAATACTTGTGTCATTCTCAAAACTTTTGACCACGACTGTATGTTGTTATTGTTGATCACTGTGTTGAAGATATAGTACATACTGGAAGACTTAGAGCTGATCACTGTGTTGAAGATATATTATCTACTGGAAGACTTAGAGCTGAAAGTCTGTTGGAAGGTATATCTAAGGAAGACTTAGAGCTGATCACTGTGTTGAAGATATATTATCTACTGGAAGACTTAGAGCTGATCACTTAGAAGATGAAAGTCTCCTGGAAGGTTAGCTAAGATGTAGAGCTGAACGTCTCCTGGAAGGTTAGCTAAGACTTAGAGCTGAAAGTCTCCTGGAAGGTTAGCTAAGACGTAGAGCTGAACTGTGTCTCCTGGAAGGTTAGCTAAGACTTAGAGCTGAAAGTCTCCTGGAAGGTTAGCTAAGACGTAGAGCTGAAAGTCTCCTGGAAGGTTAGCTAAGACTTAGAGCTGAAAGTATCCTGGAAGGTTAGCTAAGACTTAGAGCTGAAAGTCTCCTGGAAGGTTAGCTAAGACGTAGAGCTGAAAGTCTCCTGGAAGGTTAGCTAAGACTTAGAGCTGAAAGTCTCCTGGAAGGTTAGCTAAGACTAGAGCTGAACGTCTCCTGGAAGGTTAGCTAAGACGTTAGAGCTGAACGTCTCCTGGAAGGTTAGCTAAGACTTAGAGCTGAAAGTCTCCTGGAAGGTTAGCTAAGACTTAGAGCTGAAAGTCTCCTGGAAGGTTAGCTAAGACGTAGAGCTGAAAGTCTCCTGGAAGGTTAGCTAAGACGTAGAGCTGAAAGTCTCCTGGAAGGTTAGCTAAGACTTAGAGCTGAAAGTATCCTGGAAGGTTAGCTAAGACGTTAGAGCTGAAAGTCTCCTGGAAGGTTAGCTAAGACGTAGAGCTGAAAGTCTCCTGGAAGGTTAGCTAAGACTTAGAGCTGAAAGTCTCCTGGAAGGTTAGCTAAGACTTAGAGCTGAAAGTATCCTGGAAGGTTAGCTAAGACGTAGAGCTGAAAGTCTCCTGGAAGGTTAGCTAAGACTTAGAGCTGAAAATCTCCTGGAAGGTTA
>CM072220.1:7689710-7712210 GCA_036851935.1 Coregonus suidteri
AGGTGGAGAGAGAGAGAGGAAGGTTAGAGGTGGAGAGAGAGAGGAAGGTTAGAGGTGGAGAGAGAGAGGAGAGGAAGGTTAGAGGTGGAGAGAGGAGAGGAAGGTTAGAGGTGGAGAGAGGAGAGGAAGGTTAGAGGGAGAGAGGAGAGGTTAGAGAGGAGAGGAGAGTTAGAGGTGGAGAGAGGAGAGGAAGGTTAGAGGTGGAGAGAGAGGAGAGGAAGGTTAGAGGTGGAGAGAGGAGAGGAAGGTTAGAGGTGGAGAGAGGAGAGAGGAAGGTTAGAGGTGGAGAGAGAGAGGAGGAAGGTTAGAGGTGGAGAGAGGAGAGGAAGGTTAGAGGTGGAGAGAGAGAGAGAAGGTTAGAGGTTAGAGAGGAGAGAGAGGAGGAGGTTAGAGGTGGGAGAGAGGAGAGGAAGGTTAGAGTGGAGAGAGAGAGGAGAGGAAGGTTAGAGGTGGAGAGAGGAGAGAAGGAAGGTTAGAGGTGGAGAGAGGAGAGGAAGGTTAGAGGTGGAGAGAGGAGAGGAAGGTTAGAGGTGGAGAGAGGAGAGGAAGGTTAGAGGTGGAGAGAGGAGAGGGAAGGTTAGAGGTGGAGAGAGAGAGAGAGGAGGTTAGAGGTGGAGAGAGGAGAGGAGGAGAGGTGGAGAGAGAGAGGAAGGTTAGAGGTGGAGAGAGGAGAGGAAGGTTAGAGGTGGAGGAGAGAGGAGAGGAAGAGGTGGAGAGAGAGGAAGGGTTAGAGGTGGAGAGAGGAGAGGAAGGTTAGAGGTGGAGAGAGGAGAGGAAGGTTAGAGGTGGAGAGAGGAGAGGAAGAGAGAGGTGGAGAGAGGAGAGGAAGGTTAGAGGTGGAGAGAGGAGAGGGAAGGTTAGAGGTGGAGAGAGAGAGAGAGGAAGGTTAGAGGTGGAGAAGAGAGAGAGAGGAGAGGAAGGTTAGAGGTGGAGAGAGAGAGGAAGGTTAGAGGTGGAGAGAGGAGAGGAAGGTTAGAGGTGGAGAGAGGAGAGAGGAAGGTTAGAGGTGGAGAGAGGAGAGGAAGGTTAGAGGTGGAGAGAGGAGAGGAAGGTTAGAGGTGGAGAGAGGAGAGGAAGGTTAGAGGTGGAGAGAGAGAGAGAGGAAGGTTAGAGGTGGAGAGAGAGAGAGAGGAGGTTAGAGGTGGAGAGAGGAGAGGAAGGTTAGAGGTGGAGAGAGGAGAGGAAGGTTAGAGGTGGAGAGAGAGAGAGGAAGGTTAGAGGTGGAGAGAGGAGAGGAAGGTTAGAGGTGGAGAGGAGGAGAAGGAAGAGGTTAGAGGTGGAGAGAGAGAGAGGAAGGTTAGAGGTGGAGAGAGGAGGAGGTTAGAGGTTAGAGGTGGAGAGAGGAGTTAGAGGGAGAGGGAGAGGAGAGGTTAGGGTGGAGAGAGGAGAGGAAGGTTAGAGGTGGAGAGAGAGAGAGGAAGGTTAGAGGTGGAGAGAGGAGAGGAAGGTTAGAGGTGGGAGAGAGGAGAGGAAGGTTAGAGGTGGAGAGAGGAGAGGAAGGTTAGAGGTGGAGAGAGGAGAGGAAGGTTAGAGGTGGAGAGAGGAGAGGAAGGTTTAGAGGTGGAGAGAGGAGAGGAAGGTGGAGAGAGGAGAGGAAGGTTAGAGGTGGAGAGAGGAGAGGAAGGTTAGAGGTGGAGAGAGGAGAGGAAGGTTTAGAGGTGGAGAGAGGAGAGGAAGGTTAGAGGTGGAGAGAGAGAGAGGAAGGTTAGAGGTGGAGAGAGAGAGAGGAAGGTTAGAGGGGGAGAGAGGAGAGGAAGGTTAGAGGTGGAGAGAGGAGAGGAAGGTTAGAGGTGGAGAGAGAGAGAGAGGTTAGAGGTGGAGAGAGGAGGGAAGGTTAGAGAGAGGAGAGGAAGGTTAGAGGTGGAGAGAGGAGAGGAAGGTTAGAGGTGGAGAGAGGAGAGGAAGGTTAGAGGTGGAGAGAGGAGAGGAAGGTTAGAGGTGGAGAGAGAGGAGAGGAAGGTTAGAGGTGGAGAGAGAGAGAGAGGAAGGTTAGAGAGGAGGTGGAGAGAGAGAGAGAGGAAGGTTAGAGGTGGAGAGAGGAGAGGAAGGTTAGAGGTGGAGAGAGGAGAGGAAGGTTAGAGGTGGAGAGAGGAGAGGAAGGTTAGAGGTGGAGAGGAGAGGAAGTTAGAGAGGAGAGAGGAGAGAAGGTTAGAGGTGGGAGAGAGGAGAGGAAGGTTAGAGGTGGAGAGAGGAGAGGTGGAAGGTTAGAGGTGGAGAGAGGAGAGGAAGGTTAGAGGTGGAGAGAGGAGAGGAAGGTTAGAGGTGGAGAGAGGAGAGGAAGGTTAGAGGTGGAGAGAGGAGAGGAAGGTTAGAGGTGGAGAGAGGAGAGAAGGTTAGAGGTGGAGAGAGAGAGAGAGGAAGGTTATAGAGGTGGAGAGGAGAGGAGAGAGGTGGAGAGAGGAGAGGAAGGTTAGAGGTGGAGGAGGAGAGGAAGGTTAGAGGTGGAGAGAGGAGAGGAAGGTTAGAGGTGGAGAGAGGAGAGGAAGGTTAGAGGTGGAGAGAGGAGAGGAAGGTTAGAGGTGGAGAGAGAAGAGAGGAAGGTTAGAGGTGGAGAGAGAGAGAGGGAGGTTAGAAGGTTAGAGGTGGAGAGAGAGAGAGGAAGGTTAGAGGTTGGAGAGAGGAGAGGAAGGTTAGAGGTGGAGAGAGAGGAAGAGAGAGGTTAGAGAGTGGAGAGAGGAGAGGAAGGTTAGAGGTGGAGAGAGGAGAGGAAGGTTAGAGGTGGAGAGAGGTGGAGGAGAGGAGAGGAAGGTTAGAGGTGGAGAGAGGAGAGAAGGTTAGAGGTGGAGAGAGGAGAGGAAGGTTAGAGGTGGAGAGAGGAGAGGAAGGAAGGTTAGAGGTGGAGAGAGAGAGAGAGGAAGGTTAGAGGTGGAGAGAAGAGAGAGAGAAGGAAGTTTAGAGGTTGGAGAGAGAGAGAGGAAGGTTAGAGGTGGAGAGAGGAGAGAGAGAGGAGGTTAGAGGTGGAGAGAGGAGAGGAAGTTAGAGGTGGAGAGAGGAGAGAGGAAGGTTAGAGGTGGAGAGAGGAGAGGAAGGTTAGAGGTGGAGAGAGGAGAGGAAGGTTAGAGGGAGAGAGAGAGGAAGGTTTTAGAGTGGAGAGAGGAGAGGAAGGTTAGAGGTGGAGAGGAGGAGAGGAAGAGGTTAGAGGTGGAGAGAGGAGAGGAAGGTTAGAGAGGAGGAGAGGAGAGGAGGATTATGAGGTGGATAGAGAGAGAGGAGGTGAGGTTGAGAGAGAGAGGAGAGGAAGGGTTGAGGTGGAGAGAGGAGAGGAAGGTTAGCATGGTGGAGAGTGGAGAGAGGTAGAGAGGAGGAGGAAGGTTAGAGGTGGAGAGAGAGAGGAGGTTAGAGTGGAGAGAGGAGAGGAAGGTTATAGGTGGAGAGAGAGAGAGGAAGGTTAGAGGTGGAAGAGGAGAGGAGGTAGAGGTGGAGAGAGGTTAGAGGTAGGAGAGAGAGAGAGAGAGATAGGTTAGAGGTTCGGTAGAGAGAGAAGAGAGAAGAGAGGTGGAGAAGAGAGGGAAGTTAGAGGTGGAGAGAGGAGGAGGTTAGAGGTGGAGGAGGAGAGAAGGTGGAGGTGAGAGGAGAGAGGAAGGTTAGAGGTGGAGAAGAGGAGGCAGGTTAGAGGTGGAAACGAGAAGAGAGAGAAGGTTAAAGGTGGAGAGAGGAGAGAGGAAGGGAAGTTAAGAGGTGGAGAGAGGAGAGGAAGGTTAGAGGTGGAGAGAGGGAGAGGAAGGTTGAGAGGTGAGGAGAGAGTGGAGAGGAAGGTTAGAGGTGGAGAGAGGAGAGGAAGGTGTAGAGGTGGAGAGAGAGAGAGGAAGGTGTTTAGAGGTGGTTAGAGGAGAGAGAGATAGAGGGTTAAGAGGTGGGAGAGAGAGAGTTTAGAGTGAGAGAGGTTAGAGGTGGAGAGAGGAGAGAGAGAAGGTTAGAGGTGGGAGAGAGGAGAGGAGGTGGAAGGTTAGAGAGGGAGAGGGGAGAGGAGAGAGGTTAGAGGTGGAGAGAGGAGAAGGTTAGAGGAATGGAGATGAAGATAGAGAGGGGAGGAGGTTGAAGAGAGAGGGGAGAGATGAGAGATGAGACCAAAGATTCCATATGGTGTATGAGGGAATGTTTCATCCTGCCAGAAGAACACCACTGGATTAAGAGGGAGAGAGGGAGAGAAGAGAGTGAAGAGAGAGAGGAGAGGCGAGGGAGGGAGGCGAGTGGGAGGGAGGGGGAGAGGGAGAGAGAGAGAGAGATAGAGAGAGAGAGAGGAGAGAGAGAGAGAGAGAGAGCATGAGTAGATCTATATAGAGAGAGAGAGAGAGAGGAGAGAGAGAGAGAGAGAGAGAGAGAGAGAGAGAGAGAGAGAGAGAGAGAGAAGAGAGAGAGAGAGAAGCGAATAAAGACTGAGGGTGACAGAGAAAGGGGTAGGAGAGAAAGTGAGGGAAGAAGACACATGGGGAAGGAGGAGAGAGAGAGAAGGGAGAGGGGGACAAAACACGTTGAACCACGAGATGAAGGTCTGGAAATGATCAGACTGGAAGGAAGAGGGGTTGGGGGTGGACACACATATGCACCACCATGTGAGCATGCAAGCCATCTATACGCAAAGCATGCTCAAACACATTACACACATACAAGTGTGGGGCGCCAATCCGTGTGTGTGTGTGTGTGCTCGCGTGTCTGTGCGTGTGCACACAAGATCTCACGGTCTGACTACAGTATTTGACGTTTGCCCATAAATGTCACGTTTTGACTGTTAAAAGTTGACACATGAATTGTGAATGTTTAAGGGAAGGGTTTAAGGTTTAGGATGGGGTTGAAACAAAACCAAAATAGAAGGAGTGCCTTGCACTGGGATTGAACCCGCCGTCCTCGGAGCCAGAGCTCGCAACTTACGCCCCATCCACCATCCCCGGCCGTCCACAACGCCCCATCCACCATCCCCGGCCGTCCACAACGCCCCTTCCACCATCCCCGGCCGTCCACAACGCCCCATCCACCATCCCCGGTCCACAACGACCCATCCACGCCCCGTCCACGACACGCCCCAGCCATCATCCCCGGCCGTCCACAGACGCCCCAGCCACCATCTCCCGCCCGTACCGTCCACAACGCCCGCAGCCATCATCCCCGGCCGGTCCACAACGCCCCATCCACCATCCCCGGCCGTCCACAACGCCCCCAGCCACCATCCCCAGCCATCCACAACAACCCCGATCCACCATCCCCAGGTCCCCGTCCACAACGGCCACCATCCCCAGCCATCCACACAACGCCCCAGCCACCATCCCCGGCCGTCCACAACGCCCCCAGCCACCATCCCCAGCCATCCACAACGCCCCCAGCAAGCCGCGAGCCTACGTGATGGTTATATTGCGCTCACCGTTGCCCCTAGTGGCCGGTATCGAAGGCATCGCCCGACGTCCTGGGGATCTGGACGAACGTCGAATACTGCATTGCTGGTGATAACCTGGCTTGTGTGTGTGTGTTGGTGTTGGAAGTGATTCTCTTTGTTCTCTGGTTCTCTCTGTGGTTAAAACCACAACACATAAATACACTTCCTCTACACACACACACACACACACACAACCTGATTCGTTCAGCTCTCATAACATAAGTCGTGTCAATGATGTCACCACTGAGGGAGGGAGGGAGGTGAAGAGTAGAGTGTGTGTGGGGGGGGAGGTGTGTGTGTTGGGGGAGGTGTGGTGTGTTTGGGGGAGGTATGTGTGTTGGGGAGGGGTGTGTGGTGTTGGGGGAGGTTGTGTGTGTTGGGGGAGGTGTGTGTGTTTGGGGAGGTGTGTGTGGGGGGGAGGTGTGTGTGTTGGGGGAGGTGTGTGTGTTGGGGAGGTGTGTGTGTTGGGGGAGTGTGTGTGTTGGGGGAGGTGTGTGTGTTGGGGAGGTGTGTGTTTGGGGAGGTGTGTGTGTTGGGGGGAGTGTGTGTGTTGGGGGAGGTGTGTGTGTTGGGGAGGGTGGTGTGTTGGGGAGGTGTGTGTGTTGGGGGGGGAGGGTGTGTGTTGGGGGGGGTGTGTGTGTTGGGGGAGGTGTGTGTGTGTGTGGGGAGGTGTGTGTGTGTGTGTGGGGGAGGTGTGTGTGTTGGGGGAGGTGTGTGTGTTGGGGAGGTGTGTGTGTTGGGGGAGGTGTGTGTGGTTGGGGAGAGGTGGTGTTGTTGGGGAGGTGTGTGTATTGGGGAGGTGTGTTGGGGGAGGTGTGCGTGTTGGGGGAGGTGTGCGTGTTGGGGGAGGTGTGTGTGTTGGGGAGGTGTGTGTGTTGGGGGGGAGGTGTGTGTTTGGGGGGAGGTGTGTGTTGGGGGAGGTGTGTGTGTTGGGGGAGGTGTGTGTTGTTGGGGGAGGTGTGTGTTTTGGGAGGTGTGTGTGTTGGGGAGGTGTGTGTGGGGGAGGGAGGTGTGTGTGTTTGGGGAGGTGTGTGTGTTGGGGAGGTGTGTGTGTGTTTTGGGGGAGGTGTGTGTGTTGGGGAGGTGTGTGTGTTGGGGGAGGTGTGTGTGTTTGGGAGGTGTGTGTGTTGGGGGAGGTGTGTGTGTTTGGGGAGGTGTGTTGTATTTGGGGAGGTGTGTGTGTTGAGGAGGGAGGTGTGTGTGTTGGGCAGTTGTGTGTGTTGGGGAGGTGTGTTTGGGGGGGGGAGGTGTGTTTGTTGTTGGGGAGTGGATGTGTGTGTTTGGGAGGTGTGTGTGTTGATGGCGGTGTGTGTGTTGAGGGGTCGGTGTGTGTGTTGGGGGGAAGGTGTGTGTGTTGGGAGTGTGTGTGTGTTGGGGAGGTGTGTGTGTTGGGGAGGTGTGTGTGTTTGGAGGTGGTGTGTGTTGGGGGAGGTGTGTGTGTTGGGGAGGTGTGTGTGTTGGGGAGGGTGTGTGTGTTGGGGCAGGTGTGTGTGTTTGGGAGGTGTGTGTGTTGGGGGAGGTGTGTGTGTTGGGGGAGGTGTGTGTTGTTGGGGGGGTGTGTGTTGTGGGAGGTGTGTGTGTTGGGGGAGGTGTGTGTATTGGGGAGGTGTGTGTGTTGAGGGAGGTGTGTGTGTGTTGGGGAGGTGTGTGTTTGGGGGAGGTGTGTGTGTTGGGGATGGTGTGTGTGTTGGGGGCAGAGGTGTGTGTTGTTGGGGGCGGTGTGTGTGTTGGGGGGGGGTGTGTGTGTTGGGGAGGTGTGTGTGTTTGGGGAGGTGTGTGTGTGTGTGGGGAGGTGTGTGTGTTGGGGGGTGTGTGTGTTGGGGGAAGGTATGTGGTGTTGAGGGAGTGTGTGTGTTGGGGAGAGGTGTGTGTTTGGGAGGTGTGTTTGTGGGGGAGGTGTGTGTGTTGAGGCTGGTGTGTGTGTTGGGGGGAGGTGTGTGTTGGGGGACGGTGAGTTGTGGTTGGGGGAAGGTGTGTGTTGGGGATGTGTGTGTGTGTTGGGGGGTGTGTGTGTTGGGGGGGGTGTGTGTGTTGGGGAGGTGTGTGTGTTGGGGAGGTGTGTGTGTTTGGGGAGGTGTTGTTTTGGGGGGTGTTGTGGTGTGTTGGGGGAGGTGTGTGTGTTGGGGGGTGTGTGTGTTGGGGAGGTGTGTGGTGTTGGGAGGTGTGTGTGTTGGGGAGGTGTGTGTGTTGGTGAGGTGTGTGTTGGGGGAGGTGTGTGTGTTGAGGGAGGTGTGTGTGTTGAGGGAGGTGTGTGTTGTTGAGGGAGGTGTGTGTGTTGGGGGGGGTGTGTGTTGGGGGAGGTGTGTGTGTTGAGGGAGGTGTGTGTTGAGGGGAGGTGTGTGTGTTGGGGGAGGTGTGTGTTGGGGGAGGTGTGTGTTGGGGGAGGTGTGTGTGTTGGGGGGAGGTGTGTGTTGAGGGAGGTGTGTGTGTTTGGGGGAGGTGTGTGTGTTGGGGGAGGTGTGTGTGTTGGGGGAGGTGTGTGTGTTGGGGGAGGTGTGTGTGTTGGGGAGGTGTGTGTGTTGGGGAGCGGTGTGTGTGTTTGGGGAGGTGTGTGTGTTGGGGGGGTGGTGTGTGGTTGGGAGGTGTGTGTGTTTTGGGGAGGTGTGTTGTGTTGGGGGAGGTGTGTGTGTGTTGGGGGGGGGGTGTGTGTGTTGGGGGAGGGTGTGTGTGTTGGGGGAGGGTGTGTGTCAGAGTTTGTGGGATTATATTTGCATTTTACTCATTGGGTACACCTCCCTCAACACACACACCTCCCCCAACACACACACCTCCCCAACACACACACCTCCCCATTAACAGCAAACAACATTAACAGCCGGAGTGGAGACCGAACGTTGCAATGTTTTGCATGAAATGTGAAGGGAGAGAGAGAGTGCATCCATGTGTCCCAGGATTGTGTGTGTGTGTGTGTGTGTGTGTGTGTGTGTGTGTGTGCTGTGAAAGTATACTGCTAGCTCCTCAGCTACCTGTGGTCTGGGTAGATGTTGTGTGTGTGTTAGGGAGGTGTGGTGGTGTGTCTGTGTGTGTGTGGTGTGTGTGTGTGTGTGTGTGTGTGTGGGTGTTCGGGGAGGTGTGTGTGTGTGTGCTGTGAAAGTATACCTGCTAGCTCCCTCAGCTACCTGTGGTCTGGGTAGATGTTGTGTGTGTTAGGGGAGGTGTGTGTGTGTGTGTGTGTTAGGAAGGTGTGTGTGTGTGTGTTAGGGGAGGTGTGTGTGTGTGGTGTGTGTGTGTGGCTGTGAACGTATACTGCTAGCTCCTCAGCTACCTGTGGTCTGGGTAGATGTTGTGTGTGTTTGCAGACTCAGCTTGAGGTGGATCACACTTTCTCACAAACCAACCGTATTTCTCCACCAGATCTCTCCGGCTGTTTTTATAGTTAACTAGTAAACATCTCAGGCAGGAGTAGGACAGAGATTTATAGATTCTAGCTGACAACTCCCTCTCTCCCTCCAACTAAAGTATCCTCTCCTCTCTCCTCTCTCCTCCACTAAATATCCCTCCCTCTCTCCTCTCTCCTCTCTCCCCACTAAATCTCCTCTCCTCTCTCATCTCCACCTCTAGTCTTCTCCCCCTCCCCTCTCTCATTCTCTCCTCTCTCCCTCTCCTCTCCCCTCTCTCTTCTCTCCTCCTCCCTTCCCCCCTCTCTTCTCTCCTCCCTCTTCCTCTCCCCTCTCTTCTCTCCTCCCGTCCCCCCCTCTCTCTTTCTCCTCTCTCCCGCTCCTCTCCCCTCTCTCTCTCTCTCTCCCTTCCTCTCCCCTCCCCTCTCTCTCTCTCTCCCTACCCTCTCTTCTCTCTCCCTCCCCTCTTCTCTCCCTCCCCTCCCCTCCCCTCTCTCTCTCTCCCTCCCCTCTCTCTTCTCTCTCTCCCTCCCTCTCTCTCCTCTCCTCTATCCTCTCTCCTCTCTCCCGCTCTCCCCTCCCCTCTCACCTCTCTCCCCTCTCCTCCTCTCTCCTCTCCCCCCTCTCTCCTCTCTCCTCTATCCGTTGGTTCTCATAGTGGTTAAAGTCATTCAGGTTGTATAAGATGAGTCACTGATCTGATCTAATCCTGCTGCATGTCTAAACACACGCACAAACTCACACTCACAAACACACGCACGCACAAACTCACACTCACAAACACACGCACGCACAAACTCACACTCACAAACACACGCACGCACAAACTCACACTCACAAACACACGCACGCACAAACTCACACTCACAAACACTGACGCACGCACACTCACGCACACTCACACTCACAAACACACGCACGCACAAACTCACACTCACAAACACACGCACGCACGCACAAACTCACACTCACACAAACACACGCACGCACAAACTCACACTCACAAACACACGCACGCACAAACTCACACTCACAAACACACGCACGCACAAACTCACACTCACAAACACACCCACGCACAAACTCACACTCACAAACACACGCACGCACAAACTCACACTCACAAACACACGCACGCACAAACTCACACTCACAAACACACGCACGCACAAACTCACACTCACAAACACACGCACGCACAAACTCACACTCACAAACACACGCACGCACAAACTCACAGACTTGTCCTGCATTTTCAGGACTTTTTGGGGAGTAAAAATGTATTCCCATTCAAAATCATTTTTAACCTAACCCCTAACCTTCAACCTAAACTTAACCCTAACCTTAAGCCTTAAGCCTACAATAGCATTTGAACAAACTCAGAACATTACAAAAGTCCAGACTAAATCTTTCTTGTCCCCTGTAGCTCAGTTGGTAGAGCATGGCGCTAGGGTTGTGGGTTCGTTTCCCACTGGGGGCCAGTATGAAAATGTATGCACTCACTAACTGTAAGTCGCTCTGGATAAGAGCGTCTGGTAAATGACTAAAATGTAAATGTACGGGGAGAGGTGTATTTCACTATGTCAAGGTCTAGGGATGGTGTTCACAGTCACACACACACACACACACACACACACACACACACACACACACACACACACACACATCTCCCATTGAAGCTCTTCCTTGTAGAGCAGGATAGGTCAGTTTACAGTAGTTCACCTATTTTCCTCACACACCCACACCTTTACTAATCTCTCTCTACCAACTGACACCACCCACACCTTTACTAATCTCTCTCTACCAACTGACACCACCCACACCTTTACTAATCTCTCTCTACCAACTGACACCACCCACACCTTTACTAATCTCTCTCTACCAACTGACACCACCCACACCTTTACTAATCTCTCTCTACCAACTGACACCACCCCCACACCTTTACTAATCTCTACCAACTGACACCCACCCACACCTTTACTAATCTCTCTCTACCAACTGACACCACCCACACCTTTACTAATCTCTCTCTACCAACTGACACCACCCACACCTTTACTAATCTCTACCAACTGACACCACCCACACCTTTACTAATCTCTACCAACTGACACCCACCCACACCTTTACTAATCTCTCTCTACCAACTGACACCACCCACACCTTTACTAATCTCTCTCTACCAACTGACACCACCCACACCTTTACTAATCTCTCTCTACCAACTGACACCACCCACACCTTTACTAATCTCTCTCTACCAACTGACACCACCCCACACCTTTACTAATCTCTCTCTACCAACTGACACCCACCCACACCTTTACTAATCTCTCTCTACCAACTGACACCCACCCACACCTTTACTAATCTCTCTCTACCAACTGACACCACCACACACCTTTACTAATCTCTCTCTACCAACTGACACCCAACCCACACCTTTACTAATCTCTACCAACTGACACCACCCACACCTTTACTAATCTCTCTCTACCAACTGACACCACCCACACCTTTACTAATCTCTCTCTACCAACTGACACCCACCCACACCTTTACTAATCTCTCTCTACCAACTGACACCACCCACACCTTTACTAATCTCTACCAACTGACACCCACCCACACCTTTACTAATCTCTCTCTACCAACTGACACCCACCCACCCACACCTTTACTAATCTCTACCAACTGACACCCACCCACACCTTTACTAATCTCTACCAACTGACACCACCCACACCTTTACTAATCTCTACCAACTGAACACACCCCACACACTTTACTAATCTCTCTCTGACCAACTGACACCACCACCCACACCTTTACTAATCTCTACCAACTGACACCACCCACACCTTTACTAATCTCTCTCTACCAACTGACACCACCCACACCTTTACTAATGTCTCTCTACTACTGACACCCACCCACACCTTTACTAATCTCTCTCTACCAACTGACACCACCCACACCTTTACTAATGTCTACCAATTGACACCACCCACACCTTTACTAATCTCTACCAACTGACACCCACCCACACCTTTACTAATCTCTCTCTACCAACTGTGTGTCTGCGTGTGCAGCGCGCATGTGTGTGTCTGTCAATGTGTGTGTGTTTGTTGACGAGGTCACAGTCTTACCCATGTCTCTCTGTATTTTCTTACAGTCCGCTGTGGTCTCTGATCGAGGTGAGTACAAAACTACCACTTTATACTCTCTATTTACTCTATATCTATATCCTTATTATACTATCTATTTACTCTATATCTATGTCCTTATTATACTATCTATTATACTTACTCTATATCTATGTCCTTATTTACTATCTATTACTCTATATCTATGATCCTTATTATACTATCTATTTACTCTATATCTATGTCCTTATTATACTATCTATTTACTCTATATCTATGTCCTTATTATACTATCTATTAATCTATATCTATGTCCTTATTATACTATCTATTTACTCTATATCTATGTCCTTATTATACTATCTATTTACTCTATATCTATGTCCTTATTATACTATCTATTTACTCTATATCTATGTCCTTATTATACTATCTATTTACTCTATATCTATGTCCTAGGTCTTCCATTTGAAGTTGTTGGCGCATGTTTTGAAGCATGTTGAGTCAAGACTGTCTTTCGTATTCATTACAATGGAGCAACAGGCTGTCGGTTTAGGTCACATTTAGTCCTCTCTCTCTGTGTGTCAAATCAAATGTATTGGTCACATACACGTGTTTAGCAGATGTTATTGCGGGTGTAGCGAAATGCTTGTGTGTGTGTGTGTGTATATTTTATGCTTGCTGTGCGTGCACATGTGTCGTTGGAAAGGGAGTGTAGAATGAATCAACCTACTGTAAAAGTGCTGCTGTGAAATGTCTTGCTTGGTTGGGTTCTTTATAACAGTCATCCTACTGTCCATTTCAGATGTCCCAATTAGCATGTGATAGCGTTAGCATAGCTTTTACAAAGGGATGCTATGCATTAGCATGTGCTAACGCTAGCAGCACGGTGTTCACATAGGCCTGCGTTAGCACGATGTGCTAACGTTATTGTAGCGCCTGTCGAGTCGGTGTTAGATCCCCTTGGTTGAACGCATAACAATGGCCCAATGGGAGGGGCTAGATGGCCGTGCTCGACCAAGATGGCGCCGGAGGAGATGGCTGAAGTTTTACGGCCCCCTAACCAATTGTGTTATTATGTGTGTTTTTTCGCGCGTTATTTGTAATTTATTCTGTACATAATGTTTCTGCCACCATCTCATATGACCAAAAAAGCTATCTGGATATACAGGACAGCGATTACTCCCTTGTATTGGACGAAAGATTTTTTCTACAACAAGTCGGACGCGAAGGATAAGGATATCCTACAGACACCCGACAAGGCCTTAAATCCCTGTCATTCGCATGAGAAAGAGATTGGGATATCGTGGATGTAGGTCGGGTGCCTTGTAAGGATCTGACGATCTCGATTTATCTGCCTCTTCCATCAGTACTATTAGCCAACGTACAATCATTGGAAAACAAAATGGACGACCTAAGATCAAGGATATCCTACAACGGGACATTAAAAACTGTAATATCTTATGTTTCACCGAGTCGTGGCTGAACTCTATATGGATAACATATTATACTGGCTATTTATACTCTACATCGGCAGGATAGAACGGCTGACTCCGTAAGACAAGGGTGGCGGTCTGTCCTATTTGTAAACAACAGCTGGTGCACGAAATCTAATACTAAGGAAGTCTCGAGGTTTTGCTCACCTGAGGTAGAGTATCTCATGATAAGCTTAGACCACACTATTTACCAAGAGAGTCTTTCTTCTATGTTTATTATAGCTGTCTATTTACCACTACAACCGATGCTGGCACTAAGATTGCACTGAATGATCTGTATAAGGCCATAAGCAAACAGGAAAACGCTCATCCAGCGGCAGAGCTCCTAGTGGCCTCTTTAATGCAGGTCCTTAAATCCGTTCTACCTAATAACTACCAGCATGTATAAATGTGCAACCAGAGGGAAAAAAAACTCTGGACCACCTTACTCCACACCACACAGAGACGCTACAAAGCTCTCCCTCGCCCTCCATTTGGCAATTCTGACCATACTTATATCTCCTGTTCCTACTTATAAGCAAAAATTAACTCTATATCACCATGACTCGGTATAATAAGGAAGTGGTCAGATGATGTCCTTATGCTAAGCTACAGGACTGTTTTGCTAACACATGACTGGATTATGTTCGGGATTCTTCCGATGCATGTGAGGATTACACCACATCAGTCACTGGCTTCATCAATAAGTGCATCGATACGTATCCCCACAGTGACCGTATATACATACCCCACCAGAAGCCATGGATTACAGGGCATACTATCTGCACTGAGCTAAAGGGTAGAGCTTATAAGAATGTCCGCTATGCCTCCGACGACCATCGAACAGGCAATGAGTCATTATAGGACTATTTATTGATATCGTACTACACCGGCGCTCCGACGCTCGTCGGATGTGACAGGGCTTGCAAACTATTACAGACTACAAAGGGAAGCACAGCCGCAAGCTGCCCAGTGACACGAGCCTACCAGATGAGCTAAATCACTTCTAGGCAAGCAACACTGAAACATGCATGAAGAGCATCAGCTGTTCCGAATGACTATGTGATCACGCTCTCCGTAGCCAATGTGAGTAAGACTTTTTAGCAGGTCAACATCACATGTCCGCAGGGCCAGACGGATTACTATTGTACTCCGAGCATGCGGACAGACCCTTCAACTGGCAAGTGTACTCACTGACTATTTTCAACATGTCCCTGACTGAGTCTGTAATACCAACATGTTTCAAGCAGACCACCATAGTCCCTGTGCCCAAGGACTCTAAGATAACCTGCCTAAATGACTATTACCCTAGCACTCACTATCTGTAGCCATGAAGTTCTTTGAAAGGCTGGTCATGGCTTACCTCAACACCATTATCCCAGAAACCCCTACACCCACTCCAATTTGCATACCGCTCCAACAGATCCACAGTTGATGCAATCTTTATTGCACTCCACACTGCCCTTTCCCACCTGGACAAGAGGCAACACCTACGTGAGAATGCTATTTCATTGCCTACAGCTCAGCGTTTCAATCACCATAGTGCCCTCAAAGCTCATCACTAAGCTAAGGACCCTGGGACTCTAAACACCTCCCTCTGCAACTGGATCCTGACTTCCTGACGGGCCGCCCCTATTGGTAATGTTAAGGGTAGGTAACAACACATCTGCCACGCTGATCCTCAACGCGGGGTCCCCTCAGGGGTGCGTGCTTAGTTCCCTCCTGTACTCCCTGTTCACCCCATGATGCATGGCTAGGCACTCTCCAACACCATCCTTAAGTTTACCGACGATACAACAGTGGTAGGCCTGATCACCGACAATATAGACAGCCTATAGGGACTCTCAGAGACCTGGCCATGTAGTGCCAGGATAACAACCTCTCCCTCAACGTGATCAAGACAAAAGATGATTGTGGACTACAGGAAAAAAAAGAGCATGCCCCCATTTTCATCGACGGGCTGTTAGTGGAACAGGTTTGACAGCTTCAAGTTCCTTGGTGACCACATCACCAACGAACTATCACGGTCCAAACACACCAAGACATTCATGAAGAGGGCACGACAAAGCCTATTCCACCTCAGGAGACTGAAAAGATTTGGCATGGGTCTTAGATTCTCAAAAAGTTGGCTGCACCATCGAGAGCATCCTGACTGGTTGCATCACCGCCTGGTATGGCAACTGCTATATCTCCAACCGCAAGGCACTACAGAGGGTAGTGCGTTACGGCCCAGTACATCACTGGGGCCAAGCTTCCTGCCATCCAGGACCTCTATATCAGGCGGTGTCCTTAGGAAGGCCCTAAAAATTATCAAAGACTCCAGCCACCCTAGTCAAAGACTGTTCTCCCTGCTACCGCACGGCAAGCGATACCGGAGCGCCACTCTAGTCTAGGTCCAAAAGGCTTCTTAACAGCTTCTACCCCCAAGCCATAAGACTCCTGAACATCTAATCATGGCTACCCGGACTATTTGCATTGTCCTCCACCCCATCTTTTACGCTGCTGCTACTCTGTTTATTTATCTATGCATAGTCACTTATTTAACTCTACCCACATGTACATATTACCTCAAATTACCTCAATAAACCGGTGCCCCTATTATTGACTCTGCACCGGTACCCCCCTGTATCTATAGCCTTATTACTGTTATTTTATTTATATCTGCTGCTCTTTAATTTATTTTTATTTTTTCTATTCTATTTCCTACTTTACACTTACTTCTCTTAAATCTGCATTGTTGGTTAAGGGCTTGTAAGTAAGCATTTCACTGTAAGGTCTACACCTGTTGTGTTCGGCGCATGTGGCAAATAAAATGTGATTTGATTTGAGGTGAGAGATGTTCATCGGCAGGTTCTAAAAATCTTTCTTATTTGCGTAGCCTGTAGCCTGTAGCCTGTAGCCTATAGCCTATAGCCTGTAGCCTGTAGCCTGTAGCCTATAGCCGGTAGCCAGTAGCCAGTAGCCAGTAGCCAGTAGCCAGTAGCTTGTAGCCTGTATCCTGTAGCCGGTAGCCGGTAGCCGGTAGCCTGTAGCCTGTAGCCTATAGCCTGTAGCCTGTAGCCGGTAGCCGGTAGCCGGTAGCCGGTAGCAATGTAGCCGGTAGCCTGTAGCCTGTAGCCTGTAGCCTGTAGCCTGTAGCCGGTAGCCGGTAGCCAAGGTAGCCGGTAGCCTGTCGCCTGTAGGGAAACTGTTCTGTTGCTTATTCACAATGACAACAGCCCAGCCCAACCACAACAGGGAAATCAACATTAGTACACAGTATGGTTAGATATGTATATGTATTTATATGTGTCAATATAATATATATATATATATATATATATATAGCATATATATATTGCGAGAGAAGCGAAAGACATATGGGGGATTGGAAGTGATGCAGACAATTACATTGATGGAAGTTACAATCTATCGTGCAATAGTAAAGCTGATCTACCCCCCCCCCCCCCCAAAAAAAAAGATGTATGTGTCCATTTCCTCCTCATTAAAACGTCATGTTCCTGTTGTGTGTGTGTGTGTGTGTGTGTGTGTGTGTGTGTGTGTGTGTGTGTGCTACCTGCCATCTATGGTTCCATTCTCTTCCATAGCGTTCAATTATTCACCAGCCAAAGGCCTGTGGGTGTGACGTCTGTATCCTTTTACCCGTGAGAGGCCTGCAGGAGTGTGTGTGTGTGTGTGTGTGTGTGTGTGTGTGTGAGTGAGACACCCACTCTTTCAGTGAGCTGGATCATTGTCGTCAACAACCCTCCCTCTCCTTCCCTCATTCTCTCTCTCTTTCATTCTCTCTCTCCCTCTGAGTCGTTCTGTCTCTTCTTTGTGATGCGGTACAGTGGTCAGGTCTCTCTGGGGAGCCCCTCTCCCGTGTGTGTGATGGGGAGTGGAGGCGTGTGTGTGTGAGGTCAGAGGAGAAGGAGAGTAGAGCAGTCTCTCAACCTGTTTATTACCTGCAAGCTAAAGTGTTGGTCCTTCCTGCTTGGACGATCACTGGGATGTAGAAAATGCCACTTGAGGACTGACCAACTTGGTGTCAGATTACGGAGGGAACCGTCAGCAACATCCTTCATGTTTTAGTACCAGGTCTTTCCTCCTTGGTTGACTGTCTAGATGAGAACAGCTAACACTTGAGAGAATTCAGTCTGAATCGTTGTCAGACAACTACTGAGGACAACATCCTTCATGGGACTCACTGGCACGCTATGGTTCTTTCTCCTTGGGTGACTTACTGATTTACTTAGGCCCATCGCTCCCCAGGGAGCATAGGTCATCGACGACTACTCTCCATCTGTTCTGGGCTGCCTTCTCAATCCTTGGATGACCTAGAACTGATTAAATCAGTGTTGGGTAACGTATCGGAGGGACCAGACGGCATCATTCCCAGGGACCGGTTCTGGTCCGAGGGCCAGGGGTTTGAGACACAGTGGATTAACTGTAGAGTATGGATGGAGGGAACTGGTTCCCCCTGAGAATGAGGTATCTGCCTCGTTGGCATCACACCGGCTCCTACCAGTTATACCCAGGTAAGACAGTAGTGGTACCAGCTACACCCAGGGAAGACAGTAGTGGTACCAGCTATACCCAGGGAAGACAGTAGTGGTACCAGCTACACCCAGGGAAGACAGTAGTGGTACCAGCTACACCCAGGGAAGACAGTAGTGGTACCAGTTATACCCAGGGAAGACAGTAGTGGTACCAGCTACACCCAGGGAAGACAGTAGTGGTACCAGCTATACCCAGGGAAGACAGTAGTGGTACCAGCTATAACCAGGGAAGACAGTAGTGGTACCAGCTATACCCAGGGAAGACAGTAGTGGTACCAGCTATACCCAGGGAAGACAGTAGTGGTACCAGCTATACCCAGGGAAGACAGTAGTGGTACCAGTTATACCCAGTAGTGGTACCAGCTACAACCAGGGAAGACAGTAGTGGTACCAGTTATACCCAGGGAAGACAGTAGTGGTACCAGCTATACCCAGGGAAGACAGTAGTGGTACCAGTTATACCCAGACAGTAGTGGTACCAGCTATACCCAGGGAAGACAGTAGTGGTACCAGTTATACCAGCTGGAGACAGTAACCCTAACCAGCTATACCCAGGGAATACAGTAGTGGTACCAGGGAAGACAGTACAGTAGTGGTATCCGCTACACCCAGGGAAGACAGTAGTGGTACCAGTAATACCCAGGGAAGACAGTAGTGGTACCAGTTATACCCAGGACAGTAGTGGTACCAGATCTACAACCAGGGAAGACAGTAGTGGTACCAGCTATACCCAGGGAAGACAGTAGTGGTACCAGCTATACCCAGGGAAGACAGTAGTGGTACCAGCTAACCCAGGGAAGACAGTAATACCCAGGCCAACCCCAGTAAGACAGTAGTGGTACCAGCTATACCCAGACAGTAGTGGTACCAGTAGTATACCAAGGGAGTAGTGGTACCAGCTATACCCAGGGAAGACAGTAGTGGTACCAGCTATACCCAGGGAAGACAGTAGTGGTACCAGCTATACCCAGGGAAGACAGTAGTGGTACCAGCTACAACCAGACAGTAGTGGTACCAGCTATACCCAGGGAAGACAGTAGTGGTACCAGCTATACCCAGGGAAGACAGTAGTGGTACCAGCTATACCCAGGGAAGACAGTAGTGGTACCAGCTATACCCAGGGACAGCTGTGGTACCAGCTAACCCTAACCAGGGAAGACAGTAGTGGTACCAGCTATACCCAGGGAAGACAGTAGTGGTACCAGCTATACCCAGGGAAGACAGTAGTGGTACCAGCTATACCCAGGGAAGACAGTAGTGGTACCAGCTATACCCAGGGAAGACAGTAGTGGTACCAGTTATACCCAGGGAAGACAGTAGTGGTACCAGCTATACCCAGGGAAGACAGTAGTGGTACCAGCTATACCCAGGGAAGACAGTAGTGGTACCAGCTATACCCAGGGAAGACAGTAGTGGTACCAGCTATACCCAGGGAAGACAGTAGTGGTACCAGCTATACCCAGGGAAGACAGTAGTGGTACCAGCTATAACCCAGCTGGATCCAGTAGTGGTACCAGCTATACCCAGGGAAGACAGTAGTGGTACCAGCCTATACCCAGGTAGTGTACAGTAGTGGTACCAGCTATACCCAGGGAAGACAGTAGTGGTACCAGTTATACCCAGGGGACAGTAGTGGTACCAGCTATACCCAGGGAAGACAGTAGTGGTACCAGTTATACCCAGGGAAGACAGTAACCCCTAACCCAGGTATACCCAGGGAAGACAGTAGATCCGCTAACCCTAACCCAGTAGTGGTACCAGTTATACCCAGGGAGATCAGTAGTGGTAACCAGTTATACCCAGTAGTGGTACAGTAAGACAGTAGATGGTACCAGCTAACCCCAGGGAGTGACAGTAGTGGTACCAGCTATACCCAGGGAAGACAGTAGTGGTACCAGTAATACCCAGGGAAGACAGTAGTGGTACCAGTTATACCCAGGGAAGACAGTAGTGGTACCAGTTAACCCAGGGAAGACAGTAGTGCTGGATCCGCTATACCCAGGTAGTGTACAGTTATACCCAGGGAAGACAGTAGTGGTACCAGTTATACCCAGGTAGTGTACCAGTATACCCAGGGACACAGTAGTGGTACCAGCTAAACCAGGGAAGACAGTAGTGGTACCAGCTAACCCAGGGAAGACAGTAGTGTACCAGTACCAGCTGGATCCGCTATACCCAGGGAAGACAGTAGTGGTACCAGCTATACCCAGGGAAGACAGTAGTGTACCAGTAATACCCTGGAAGACAGTACCAGCTATACCCAGGGAAGACAGTAGTGGTACCAGCTACCCTAACCCAGGGAGTGACAGTAGTGGTACCAGTTATAACCCAGGTGACAGAATACAGTAGTGGTACCAGCTATACCCAGGGAAGACAGTAGTGGTACCAGCTATACCCATGGAAGACAGTAGGAAGACAGTAGTGGTACCAGCTATACCCAGGGAAGACAGTAGTGGTACCAGCTACAACCAGGGAAGACAGTAGTGGTACCAGCTATACCCAGGGAAGACAGTAGTGGTACCAGTTATACCCAGGGAAGACAGTAGTGGTACCAGCTATACCCAGGGAACCCAGGTGGTACCAGTTACATACAGCTGACCGTAGTGGTAACCAGTTATACCCAGGGAAGACAGTAGTGGTACCAGCTATACCCAGGGAAGACAGTAGTGGTACCAGTTATACCCAGGGAAGACAGTAGTGGTACCAGTTATACCCAGGGAAGACAGTAGTGGTACCAGTTATACCCAGGGAAGACAGTAGTGGTACCAGCTATACCCAGGGAAGACAGTAGTGGTACCAGCTACAACCAGGGAAGACAGTAGTGGTACCAGCTATACCCAGGGAAGACAGTAGTGATAAGAGTGGATCATTGGAGAGGTATGACAGCAGGGGTAAGATTGGATGACTGGAAATGACAGACAGGTTTGGGCTTTGATTACAAATACACTTGGCTTGCTATGGTTAGTTTTGTGCTGTTGTTATTCAACTTGGTTGTCATCCAGGTACAAGTACTAGGGTTGTGATTATGAATACATTCAACCTGGTTGCTCAGCTATTCTCATCTTCCTGGGTTTTGGCTCCAATCTAAATGGATGTCAGGTCGTTATGTTTTGTTGGGGAGGGACTGCTGTTCCACAGCAGGGGGTTTTCAACTCCGGTCCTTGATGCCCCAAAATATACACATTTTTGTTGTCGCCCCCCCGGACAAACTCAACTGATTCAACTCATCGAGGGCTTGATGATTAGTTGACAAGTTGAATCAGGAATGCTTGTCAACAAAAATGTATACTGTTGGGGAAAAACTGCTCTCTAGGATTCTGGAGCTACAGGAGGGTATATCTCCAGGAACAGGGTTGGAGTTAAAACCTACAGGAGGGTCTCTCTCCAGGAACAGGGTTGGAGTTAAAACCTACAGGAGGGTATCTCTCCAGGAACAGGGTTGGAGTTAAAACCTACAGGAGGGTCTCTCTCCAGGAACAGGGTTGGAGTTAAAACCTACAGGAGGGTCTCTCCAGGAACAGGGTTGGAGTTAAAACCTACAGGAGGGTCTCTCTCCAGGAACAGGGTTGGAGTTAAAACCTACAGGAGGGTATCTCTCCAGGAACAGGGTTGGAGTTAAAACCTACAGGAGGGTATCTCTCCAGGAACAGGGTTGGAGTTAAAACCTACAGGAGGGTCTCTCCAGGAACAGGGTTGGAGTTAAAACCTACAGGAGGGTCTCTCTCCAGGAACAGGGTTGGAGTTAAAACCTACAGGAGGGTCTCTCTCCAGGAACAGGGTTGGAGTTAAAACCTACAGGAGGGTCTCTCTCCAGGAACAGGGTTGGAGTTAAAACCTACAGGAGGGTATCTCCAGGAACAGGGTTGGAGTTAAAACCTACAGGAGGGTCTCTCTCCAGGAACAGGGTTGGAGTTAAGAACCTACAGGAGGGTATCTCTCCAGGAACAGGGTTGGAGTTAAAACCTACAGGAGGGTCTCTCCAGGAACAGGGTTGGAGTTAAAACCTACAGGAGGGTCTCTCTCCAGGAACAGGGTTGGAGTTAAAACCTACAGGAGGGTATCTCTCCAGGAACAGGGTTGGAGTTAAAACCTACAGGAGGGTATCTCTCCAGGAACAGGGTTGGAGTTAATACCTACAGGAGGGTATCTCTCCAGTGGGTTGGAATTAGTGTTGTTGAACTCTGACCAGGGTGTAGTTAAAACCTATCTTGAGTGTGTCTCCAGTGGTGTGAGAGTGTGTAGTGTGAAACAGAGTGTAGTGTAAAACCTACAGTGAGGGTCTGTAGTGTGAACAGTGTGTAATGTGAGGAGTGTAGTGAACAGTGTGTAGTGTGGAGAGTGTGTCTCCAGTGGGTGAACAGTGTGTAGTGTGACCGTGTAGTGTGTGAGAGACTATAGTGTGACCGGCTGTGTAGTGTGACGTTATGTTGTGTTGTGTTGTGTGTAGTGTGACCGTGTGTAGTGTGAGAGAGTGTAGTGTGACAGTGTGTAGTGTGAGAGAGTGTAGTGTGAGAGAGGATGATAGTGTGTAGTGACATTGTCACCAGCAAAGCACACACACACACACAGAGTACCAGTCAAAAGTTTGGACACACCTACTCATTCAAGGGTTTTACTTTTTTTTTTACATTG
>CM072220.1:7719710-7722210 GCA_036851935.1 Coregonus suidteri
TATCAATCAATCCATCCACCCATCCATCTATTTATCAATCAATCCATCCACCCACCCATCTATTTATCAATCAATCCATCCACCCATCCATCTATTTATCAATCATCCATCCATCCATCCATCTATTTATCAATCCAACCATCCACCCACCCATCTATTTCTCAATCCACTCATCCATCCATCCATCCATCAATCCAACCATCCACCCACCCATCTGCTCTGTTTCTTTTTTTCAGGAGGACAAGAAGACCAAGTCGGGCCGTTCTCTGAACGAGGACAGAGAGAGGGATGAGTGCGGAGGAGATAAGAAGAAAGGAATGTTCTTTTCCTGGTCACGGAACCGGAGCTTCGGGAAAGGACCCAAGAAACGGGATCTGGCTGACATCAACTACAGTGAGTGGTTCAAGAAAAGACTTGGACGTTTTTCTGAAATGTGGTCATGTGACTCTGTGTTTGGGACCTATGGAGTTAGTGAGCGAGTGGTCTGGGAAAATGGGAATGGTTGGACGTTTTTTGGGGGGATTTTAAAAAACAGTTGGTGGAGTAGTAAAGACAATGTCTGAGGGACACTACATATTCAGCAGTATGTGGACACCCCTTCAAATGAGTGGATTCGGCTATTTCAGGTGTATCAAATCAAGCACACAGCCATGCAATCTCCATAGACAAACATTGGCAGTAGAATAGCCTTACCGAAGAGCTCAGTGACTTTCAACGTGGCACCGTCATAGGATGCCACCTTTCAGTTTGTCAAATTTCTGCCCTGCTAGAGATGCCCCCGGTCAACTGTTAGTGCTTTTATTGTGAAGTGGAAACGTCCACGAGCAACAACGGCTCAGCCGCGAAGTGGTAGGCCACACAAGCTCACAGAACGGGACTTCCGAGTGCTGAAGCGCGTAGCGCGCAACACTCACTAATGAGTTCCAAACTGCCTCTGGAAGCAACATCAGCACAATAACTGTTCGTCGGGAGCGTCATGAAATGGGTTTTCATGGCTGAGCAGCAGCGCACACAAGCCTAAGATCACCATGCGCAATTCCAAGTGTCGGCTGGAGTGGTGTAAAGCTCGCCGCCATTGGACTCTGGAGCAGTGGAAACGCGTTCTCTGGAGTGATGAATCACGCTTCACCATCTGGCAGTCCGACAGACTAATCTGGGTTTGGCGGATGCCAGGAGAACGCTACCTGCCCAATGCATAGTGCCAACTGTAAAGTTTGGTGGAGGAGGAATAATGGTGTGGGGCTGTTTTTTCATGGTTCGGGCTAGGCCCCTTAGTTCCAGTGAAGGGAAATCTTAACACTACAGCATACAATTACATTCTAGACGATTCTGTGCTTCCAACTTTGTGGCAACAGTTTGGGGAAGGCCCTTTCCTGTTTCAGCATGACAATGCCCCCGTGCACAAAGCGAGGTCCATACAGAAATGGTTTGTTGAGATCGGTGTGGAAGAACTTGACTGGCCTGCACAGAGCCCTGACCTCAACCCCATCGAACACCTTTGGGATGAATTGGAACGCCGACTGCGAGCCAGGCCTAATCGCCCAACATCAGTGCCCGACCTCACTAATGCTCTTGTGGCTGAATGGAAGCAAGTCCCCGCAGCAATGTTCCAACATCTAGTGGAAAGCCTTCCCATAAGAGTGGATGCTGTTATAGCAGCAAAGGGGGGACCAACTCCATATTAATGTCCCTGATTTTGGAACGAGATGTTCGACGAGCAGGTGTCCACATACTTTTGGTCATAAAGTGTAGTGTTCATAAACTTTGCATCTTCTCTTAAAGTAGGTGCAAATTTTGACGTATTTACATATATCCTTGATCTACAGTGCTTTCAGAAAGTATTCACACCCCTTGACTTTTTGGGATCAAAATCGATTTAATTGTCTTTTTTTTTTTTTTTTTTTTTGTTATCCACACAAAATACTTTGTAATGTCAAAGTGGAAGAAAATAATCTTAATTTTTAAAAAGATGAATGAAAAATAAAAACAAATATCTTGATTAGATAAGTATTCAACCCCCTGTGTCAATACATGTTAGAATCACATTTGGCAGCGATTACAGCTGTGAGTCTCTCTGGGTAATTCTCTCTAAGAGCTTTGCACACCTGGATTGGACAATATTAGCCCATTATTAGTATTTAAATTCTTCAAGCTCTGTCAAGTTGGTTGTTCGTCATTGCTAGACCGACATTTTCAAGTCTTGCCATAGATTTTCAAGTAGATTTAAGTCAACACTGTCACTAGGCAACTCAGGAACATTCAATGTTGTCTTGGTAACCAACTTACGTTATTGTCCTGTCTTGTACTCCTGAGTGGCGCAGTGGTCTAAGGCACTGCATCGCAGTGCTAACTGTGCCACTAGAGATGGTTCGAATCCAGGCTCTGTCGCAGCCGGCCGCGACCGGGAGACTCTGGGCCACAATTGGCCCAGCGTCGTCCAGGGTAGGGGAGGGAATGGCCGGCAGGGGTGTAGCTCAGTTGATAGAGCATGGCGTTTGCA
>CM072220.1:7747210-7759710 GCA_036851935.1 Coregonus suidteri
GCAGGCTTTGTTGCGAAATAGGAAGCCGATTCTAGACTTAACTTTGGAAGATTTGAAAGATGTTCTCATGGTTGGTGCAATAACTATTACGCTAAGGGCAATCTGTTTTTTACTATGTCTCTGTTAATCACATCCTCAACGGGCTCTCTCTCTATTGAGGCTGGTGATGAGGTTAGTCTCTGTTAATCACATCCTCAACGGGCTCTCTCTCTATTGAGGCTGGTGATGAGGTTAGTCTCTGTTAATCACATCCTCAACCGGCTCTCTCTCTATTGAGGCTGGTGATGAGGTTAGTCTCTGTTAATCACATCCTCACCCGGTTCTCTCTCTATTGAGGCTGGTGATGAGGTTAGTCTCTGTTAATCACGTCCTCACCCGGTTCTCTCTCTATTGAGGCTGGTGATGAGGTTAGTCTCTGTTAATCACATCCTCAACGGGCTCTCTCTCTATTGAGCCTGGTGATGAGGTCATGTCATCTCAGTGTTCTCCTTCTCTCTACCCTTTTCTGTCCCTCCCTCTCTCTCTCCATCTCTATTTCCATCTCTCTCTATTTCCATCTCACTCTCTGTGTCTCTCTCTCTCTCTCTCTCTCCCCCTCCCCTATCTCCCTCTCTATATTTCCCTATCTATCTCCCTCTCTCTCCCTCTCTATATTTCCCTATCTATCTCCCTGTCTATCTCTCTCTCTCCTCTCTCCTCTTTCCCTCCATCCTTCCCTCCCTCCCTCTCCTCTCTCTCTCTGTCTTTCCCCTCTACCCCTCTGCCTCTCTGTGTGTGCCAGGTCTTTTGTGTGACAGTAGAACAGGGCAGATGGAATGTAGGGTGAGTCCCAAACAGTACTCTATTTCCCTATGTAGTGCAGTATGTTAGACCAGGGCCATTGGGAACAGGGTGCCATTTGGGACCTGGGAATAGAGGTATTATGTATGCATGGTCTCCGTCTGCTCTGCTCTGCTCAACGCTTAGTTACGCAGGCTTTGTCAAGCCCACAACGGCTCTTTATCTGATATTATCTAAGAGAGAGAGAGAGAGAGAGAGAGAGAGAGAGAGAGAGGAGAGAGAGAGAGAGAGAGAGAGAGAGAGAGAGAGAGAGAGAGTAGCCAAGTCACTGGTTGTATCCCAATTGGCCTATTCCCTATATAGTGCACTACTCTTGCCCTTAAAAGTCTCTGGTTAAAAGTAGTGCACTATATAGGGAATAGGGTGCCATTTGGGACGAAGTCACTGATGTTTAAAGACTGATTACAGTCTCTGTCATTAGATGACTCCATCTACTGTTAGAGAATGGTACTGAACAGAGAGAGAGAGAGAGATAAATGGCAGTGTATAGTAGTATCACAAACAAAAAGAACAGTCCCCCTTCCACACACACAGCCCCCCCCCCCCCCCCCATGTTCTGTTTCCCATGATGTCATGCCGAGTTTGTCCAATCCACCTGTTCTCCACCACCACCACCAGCTGTGTGTGTGTGTGTGTGGTAGAGAAGACAGTCATTTCCTCCTCCTTCAAGTCCCAGTCTGAACGCAGTTGAAGGAGCAGACGGTCCCACTCTCAGGCTGTGTGATGCCTGCATGAACGAGTGCGTGTGTGTGTGTGTGTGTCCGCTTTCATGTGTGTGTTTGCAGTGGCATTGATTATACCATCAACCATTAAAAGCACCATGTCCTAACCCTTTACCCTCAGGCAAAGACAGGGATAGAGACGGAGACAGAGACAGGAGGAGAGAGAGGGACAGAGGAGGCAGTTTCAAATCTCACCAGAAGAGGTCGCCACCACCTCTCTTGAAACCCCCTCCTCCCCCTCCTCCTCGCTCTCGTAAATCCAAATCCCCCTCGCGCCCCAACCGAGCCAGGCTAGATGTGGACCGGGTTGAAACCCGCTCCACACTTGAAGATTCCGGGAGGTTCCGTGACCTCCGAGATTCCAAGCTGGGACAGAACTGTGAGGGCGTGGCCTCGGAACTCTGTTGCCGTGGCGGCAGGGTGAGGACGGGCGTGTACCAGACTTCGGAACTCCCGTCATTGGTCAGCGCTAAGAGCCAACCAGAGCAGAGATGGACTGGCAGAAGCCAATCGGCAGAGAGACGGATCGGCAGGAGCCAATCGGGAGAGAGACGAAGCGCGGCGGACAGAAGCGGGTTTAAGGCCACATTTGTCTGAGCATAGAGTTAGATTCTGTAGAATGGACGCTCCCTGGTCAAAGACACCCTTTAATGGCAGGACCAGCGGACATATTGGATGCTTTGTCTACCATTTGGAATGTTGGCTTATTAATTGATGCTCATCACCAAGGTTGGGGTCAATGGAAATTAAAAATCATGAATTTAACCCATTGTTTTCTATTCCAGCCTCATGAATATCTGTTGTTGCTATAGAGACTGCTCATGTGTACGATAAAGCAAGTCTGTATAGATATTGTGGTATAGAAAACTACTGTAACTGACTATAGATATTGTGGTATAGAAAACTTCTGTAGTTGACTACAGTGCCTTCAGAAAGCATTCATACCCCTTGACTTATTCCACATTTTGTTGGTGTTACAGCCTGAATTCAAAATGGATTAAATTAAAATAAATTCTCACCCAACTACACACAATACCCCATAATGACAAAGTGAAAATCCAGAAATATCTAATTTACATAAGTATTCACACCCCTGAGTCAATACATGTTAGAATCACATTTGGCATCGATTACAGCTGAGTCTTTCTGGGTAAGTCTCTAAAAGCTTTGCACACCTGGATTGTACAATATTTGCACATTATTCTTTTTAAAACTCTTCAAGGTTTGTCAAGTTGGTTGTTGATCATTGCTAGACAGCCATTTTCAAGTCTTGCCATAGATTTTCAAGCCAATTTAAGTCAAAACTGTAACTAGGCCACTCAGGAACATTCAATGTTGTCTTGATAAGCAACTCCAGTGTAGATCTGGCCTTGTGTTGTAGGTTATTGTCCTGCTGAAAGGTGAATTTGTCTCCCAGTGTCTGGTGGTGGAAAGCAGACTGAACCAGTTTTCCTCTAGGATTTTGCCTGTGCTTAGCTCCATCCCGTTTATTTTTATCCTGAAAAACTCCCCAGCATTTGCCGATGACAAGCATACCCATACCATGATCAAATCAAATCAAATCAAAAAAAATTGGTCACATGCGCCGAATACAACAGGTGCAGACATTACAGTGAAATGCTTACTTACAGCCCTTAACCAACAGTGCATTTATTTTTAACAAAAAAATATAAAAATAAAACAACACAAAAAAGTGTTGAGAAAAAAAAGAGCAGAAGTAAAATAAAATAAAGGGAGGCTATATATACAGTAAAATAAAGTGAGGGAGGCTATATATACAGGGGGGGTACCGTTGCAGAGTCAATGTGCGGGGGCACCGGCTAGTTGAGGTAGTTGAAGTAATATGTACATGTGGGTAGAGTTAAAGTGACTATGCATAAATAATGCAGCCACCACCATGCTTGAAAATAATGAGGCAGTTACTCAGTGATGTGTTGTGTTGGATTTGCCCCAAACATAACTCTTTTGTATTCAGGACATAAAGATAATTTCTTTGCCAAATATTTTTTCACTTTAGTGTCTTATTGTAAACAGGATGAATGTTTTGGAATAAAAGAAATTCTGTACATGCTTCCTTCTTTTCACTCTGTCAATTAGGTTAGTATTGTGGAGTAACTACAATGTTGTTGATCCATCCTCAGTATTCTCCTATCACATCCATTAAACTCTGTAATTGTTTTTGAAGTTACCATTGGCCTCATGGTGAAATTCCTGAGTGACTTGTTAAGCACATTTTTACTCCTGAACTTATTTAGGCTGCGATAACAAAGGGGTTGAATACAGTTTTTCATTTTTTATTAATTAGTCAAATGTATTTGGAAAAACGTCATTCGACCTTGACATTATGGGGTATTGTGTGTAGGCCAGTGACAAAAAAAAAACTCAATTTAATCCATTTTAAATTCAGGCTGTAACACAACAAAAATGTGGAAAAAGTCAAGGGGTGTGAATCCTTTCTGAAGGCGCTGGAAACCATGTATATGAATGGTTGTTTGGAGTCGTACCCTCATATGATCTCTGGACCAATCAGAGATCCTCAACCAGCACAACCACATTGATGGTCTGTGTTACACTCAGAGAAGACTTCTGACTGAAATATCAATGTTACTTCAGTTCAGTCATTTACTCACACACACACACACACTTTATTAATATCACTGTTTAGTGTTCAGTTTTCTGTTTATTGGAGGTAAACCTGATATTATTGATATGAATAAAATCACAATAGTTTCTTTATTTCACTGTGTTTTTGGTATTTTGTAGTTTATCAGGATCCCCATGTATAATAGCATAAACCTTAACAGAGGTCTGTAGTGTGACATGTTCTTATTGTTAGACAGAACCACTGAATACATCTCAGAATTCATAAAGAATAACCCACTGGCACAGACGCCAGTTCAAAGTCTAGTTTTCCCCCCAACAATGAAATTCAGAGGGGGACTATGGATCTGTCTCCGTCCGTTCGTACGTTAGTACGTATGCTAGAAACACACAATATCTCAGACACCACTGGGCTGATTTAGACAAAACACACCATAATATCTCTGTAGACACACACTGGGCTGATTTAGACAAAAAACCTGGGTGAATGACACCACCCAGACACAAAAATGTATGCACGCATGACTGTAAGTCGCTTTGGATAAAAGCGTCTGCTAAATGGCGTATTTTTATTTTTATTTTTATCTGGTCTTTACGTAATTACACTGATTGACCACAGGGGGGCGCTATAGTAATCAACTGAAATTCCAAACTTTGAACAAGCACAGCTCCTGTCCTGTTTGAGCTGCATTATCCTGGGGGAAGACGTGTTACTGTTGCTTTGTTTGGATTTACATTTGGTTGAGTTGAAGCTCGCATCTGCTACAAGACCATGGTGCTTGCCTACGGAGCTGTGAGGGGAACGGCACCTCCGTACCTTCAGGCTCTGATCAGTCCCTACACCCAAACGAGGGCATTGCGTTCATCCACCTCTGGCCTGCTGGCTCCCCTACCTCTGCGGAAGCACAGTTCCCGCTCAGCCCAGTCAAAACTGTTCGCTGCTCTGGTACCCCAATGGTGGAACAAACTCCCCCACGAGGCCAGGACAGCGGAGTCACTGACCACCTTCCAGAGACACTTGAAACCCTACCTCTTTAAGGAATACCTGGAATAGTATAAATCCTTCTAGTAAACCCCCCCCCCAAAAAAAAAAAAATATATATTAAAAGTGGTTATCCCATTGGCTATAAGGTGAATGCACCAATTTGTAAGTCGCTCTGGATAAGAGCGTCTGCTAAATTATGTAAATGTCAATGTCAACTAACGTGAATTCAACAAAAAAATGTCACCATGTAAGTTTAAGTTAAAAGTTTGGGTGGAAAAAAAGATGAAATCCCTTATATTGATGACTTTTTCTAAATCCAATCAGTTTTCCACATCTTCACATAGATTTTTTGGGGTTGAAATTATGTTGAAACAACGTTGATTCAACCAGTTTTTGCCCAGTGGGAAGATTAAGAAGGCGCTATTGACAAAAGACAATAGGCTATATCAGACTATATCCCTGTCTAGCTGTAGAAATAGAATGAGTAGAACAGGCATCTATCTCATATCTCTATGGTCTAAGGCAGGGGTGGACTGGTCATCTGGCATTTCTGGCAAATGCCAGACGGGCTGGTCTTGGCCATCTGGCATTTCTGGCAAATGCCAGACGGGCTGGTCTATATGTAGCACAGTTGTTGCACAAAATTAAAATTATTTGGCAAAAAAAAATGGGGGGCCTCAAGGGAATAATTGGGCCGGTGTGTTAGAAATGCCAAGGCCGACTTCTGGTCCCAGTCCACCCCTGGATAAAATCTAGAAAAGCATGGCAACCCTATGAGCGAAGTGAAAGCTATGGTTGCTATGTCACTTTCATTTCATTGGTGACATTGTAAACAATCACCCCTGACACTGACTAACAACTGCGCCAACTATTGGCTGGCCCCTCGGTGGGTGGCTGGCCCCTTTCCCCGCCTGAGTGGCGTGTTTTCCGGGGGATAGAGTGGTGTGTGTGTGAGGGCCGCGGGGGGGGGGGGGGGGCGGGTTAAAAAGTTATTTTGAAAGTGACCCCAACTGTCAGGAATTGGACGGGGCAGCGGGCACCCACACACGCAGCTGTTCTGAGCAATGTCAGAAGATGACGGATACAGTTGTAGTAGAGGGACAAGTTAAATTCAGAGATGGGAAAAAGGTTCTTATCACATTTATATCACAACTTAAAAAAAAAAAACGTTTCCGGAAGTTAAACGTTAATACAATAACGTGTGGATTTGACTGTTTGATGTATTTGCTTAAAACTTCTTTGCAGTGGAAGAGTCGTTGGGTCGCGTTGCGGAAGCCGTCCCCAGTCGCAGGTAGGCTACGAACCAACCAACTACTACTAAATGTAAAACGTCTCCAACGTTGTAAATTATATCTTGTTTTTCAACGGTTGAAATAATGCAGCAGTCTTTTAAATGTTTTACTGTAATCTTTCACCAATGAGATTTTCAGGAATTAAAGTAAGCGCGACTTGTTAATGTGACGTTTGGCGACACGCCAACCGGAGCGCATAGTGTAAATATCACATAACCACGGTTACACGTGTGGTGGGGATCGCGCAACACTTAACAAGTTATACCCTTATGTTTGATTAGACCTATTGCTTTTATCACTAACGCCTTGAGAAGGCTAGGCTATTTGGTTTAAAATATTTTTTTTTTTTTGCATTTGTTTCAATGCTTAGGCTATTTACAGGACTTATTTGTGTACAAGCAACCAAGTCAGGATAGTTTTGCTACCTATGCTACGTATTTAAAGCCAAAGGCTTACATAAGAAGTATACCATATCATTCTGACTAATTGCTTTCACTGGTGTCTGTGTGTGTGTGTGTGTTGTGTGTTTCAAGTTGTATTCGTCCTATGTACGGGATACGCATAGTGTAGGCTACATCATCCAACGAAACTCTTACTTCCAGGTTCCTTCTCAACAATGCAACAACAATAAGAAATAATAAAATACAAGAATAGGAACAGAAAGTAAATGGCTCAGTAGAATAGAATAGACATTTTTTGCATACAGCGCATTCTGAAAGTATTCAGACCCCTTCACCTTTTTCCACATGTTGTTACGTTACAGCCTTATTCTAAAAATGGATTAATCTACACACAATACCCCATAATGACAAAGTGAAAACAGGTTTGCAAATGTATTAAAATAAAAAAAAACTGAAATAGCTTATTTACATAAGTATTCAGAACCTTTTACTATGAGACTCGAAATTGAGCTCAGGTGCATCCTGTTTCCATTGATCATCCTTGAGATGTTTCTACAACTTGATTGGAGTCCACCTGTGGTCAATTCAACTGATTTGATTTGGAAAGGCACACACCTGTCTATATAAAGGTCCCACAGTTGACAGTGCATGTCAGAGCAAAAACCAACCCATGAGGAATTGTCTGTAGAGCTCCGAGACAGGATTGTGTCGAGGCACAGATCTGTGGGAGGGTGCCTCCATCATTCTTGAATGGAAGAAGTTTGGAACCACCAAGACTCTTCCTAGAGCTGGCCACCCGGCCATTTGAGCAATTGGGGGAGAAGGACCTTGGTCAGGGAGGTGACCAAGAACCCGATGGTCACTCTGACAGAGCTCCGGAGTTCCTCTGTGGAGATGGGAGAACCTTCCAGAAGGACAACCATCTCTGCAGCACTCCACCAATCAGGCCTTTATGGTAGAGTGGCCAGACGGAAGCCACTCCTCCGTAAAAGGCACATGACAGCCCGCTTGGAGTTTGCCAAAAGGCACCTAAAGGACTCTCAGACCATGAGAAACAAGATTCTCTGGTCTGATGAAACCAAGATTGAACTCTTTGACCTGAATGCCAAGCGTCACGTCTGGAGAAATCCTGGCACCATCCCTACGGTGAAGCATGGTGGTGGCAGCATCATGCTGTGGGGATGTTTTTAAGGGGCAGGGACTGGGAGACTAGTCAGGATCAAGGGAAAGATGAACGGAGCAAAGTACAGAGAGATCCCTGATGAAAACCTGCTCCAGAGCGCTCAGGACCTCAGACTGGGGCGAAGGTTCACCTTCCAACAGGACAATGACCCTAAGCACACAGCCAAGACAACACAGGAGTGGCTTCGGGACAAGTCTCTGAATGTCCTTGAGTGGCCCAGCCAGAGCCCGGACTTGAACCCAAGTCGAACATCTCTGGAGAGACCTGAAAATAGCTGTGCAGCAACGCAACCTGACAGAGCTTGAGAGGATCTGCAGAGAAGAATGGGAGAAACTCCCCAAATACAGGTGTGCCAAGCTTGTAGCATCATGCCCAAGAAGTCTCGGGGCTGTAATCGCTGCCAAAGGTGCTTCAACAAAGTACTGAGTAAAGGTTCTGAATACTTATGTAAATGTAATATTTCTGTTTTTTTATTTTTTAATGCTTTGTCATTATGGGGTATTGTGTGTAGATTGATGAGGGGGAAAAAAAACAATTTAATCCATTTTAGAATAAGGCTGTAACGTAACAAAATGTGGAAAACGTCAAGGGGTCTGAATACTTTCCAGATGCACTGTAAGTATAATACAGGAAGGCACAATCTATAGTCCAATATTTCCATGTGTATTCGGGAAGGAAGGATGGGGGGCAGTGTATGTATATGTGTATACACTGAGCAGGATAATAATAGTCTGGTAGCAGCAGTTGTGATGTGTGTTAAGGTGCGGAGAATCAGAGCAGGTGGTCAGTCCAGTTCAAGTGTTCAGCAGTCTGATGGCTTGTAGATAGAAACTGTCTCTGAGCCTGTTGGTATCAGACCTCATGCTCCAATACAGTCTGATGGCTTGTAGATACCAACAGGCTCAGAGACAGTTTCTATCTACAAGCCATCAGACTGTATTGGAGCCTGAGGTCTGATACCAACAGGCTCAGAGACAGTTTTAATCAGACCTCATGCTCCGATACAGTCTGATGGCCTGTAGATAGAAACTGTCTCTGAGCCTGTTGGTATCCATGTTAATAATGTTATTCTGCAGCTGGTCCAGGATCAATCAGCTGTGTTAGCGTTGTTATGACAGCTGGAAGTCTGTATTAACTGTATTACAGTGTGTGTGTGTCCCAACTCGCACCCTATTCCCTATATAGTAAAAGTAGTGTGCACTATGTAGGGAACAGTGTGCCATTTGGGGACGTACTCAGTGAGTTAACTCACCGGCTGCTGCTGTAACACATTGGAACATTGTACAGACTCATCTCTATAGCAACCACTTTGTTGACTGACAATGTACAGACTCATCTCTATAGCAACCACTTTGTTGACTGACAATGTACAGACTCATCTCTATAGCAACCACTTTGTTGACTGACAATGTACAGACTCATCTCTATAGCAACCACTTTGTTGACTGACAATGTACAGACTCATCTCTATAGCAACCACTTTGTTGACTGACAATGTACAGACTCATCTCTACAACCACTTTGTTGACTGACAATGTACAGACTCATCTCTATAGCAACCACTTTGTTGACTGACAATGTACAGACTCATCTCTATAGCAACCACTTTGTTGACTGACAATGTACAGACTCATCTCTATAGCAACCACTTTGTTGACTGACAATGTACAGACTCATCTCTATAGCAACCACTTTGTTGACAGATACACACAAGAGGCCTATATATATGATTTACATTAGGATGTTAGACTTTGGCTGTATTATCAGGAACATGTTATTTACAATCTGTTCCAATTGCAAAGTTGCCAATAAAGAACCCACAAAGCTATACATTAAAATATATACATTAAAAGCTATGGAGTCTATAGTATGTTTAAAAATATGAATAAGTCATTGATACCGCTTCAAAAATCATAAGCCAACCACAGCACACCCCTGATTGTTCAGCCTGCACGTCAATCACATCAGTATGTTGGCCAATCATGCGCAAATCAAGTTCTATAGAGTTCTGTCCATAGAATTCCATATTAGAAGGGGTTCTTTTTTAATATTTTTTTTAGGGGGTAGATCAGCTTTAATATTGCAGATAGATTGTGGCTTCTATCAATGTCATTTCCAATCCCCCATGTATTGTTGTTGTAAATATATTTGTTAAAGATATATATTTTTATTAAATATAAAGCGTAAATTGTTGCCAGCAGCACAGTTGCCGTCACCAACCCTCTGGATAACATAAAAACAGCCTAACCAGCTCTGCAAGGGCGAGTAAAATGGTCAGCGAGCTGTTCTCTCATTTGTGTCTGGAAGTAGCTAGCAAGCTAGCCAACGTTAGCCAGTTAGCCAGTTAGCCAACGTTAGCCAGTTAGCTTGGGTGCTTGACTGCTGTTGTTAGGACAGAACGGTCAGATCAACCCTTAAAGAGATGGGTGGAGCTAACGCTTAAGAGGGTGTGAACGATTCTGAACGGATGTAGACAAAGAAGAGCTCTCCAGCAGGTGTACCAAAACATTCAAAGGCCATTTTCTCAAAAGTGAGGTTACAAGTTTATCAACTTTCAAAGCAAAATTACTTTCCCATTGTTCCTCAACTGTAGTGTATGATATACCATGTTCTAGCTCTGAGTCTATCCAATGTAAAAAAAAACACAATTTCAAATGTTGCTACAGAAGACCGATTTGAGCCGGTCGGTCACATATTTTCCTTCTTTATTATTTTCCCCTAACCCCACCACCCCTCCCCTAATTGGAGTAAACTAATGAACAACAACACTTAGGCTTCTACTTCCACCTTACACATACTATATACATTTAACAGACACAGTATATTTTACATGAGTTATCTTCTGTTTGTTTTTAGTCCCATCCTTCAGCTACCATCAGCCCCTCCCACCTACAGTGGGGAAAAAAAGTATTTAGTCTGCCACCAATTGTGCAAGTTCTCCCACTTAAAAAGATGAGAGAGGCCTGTAATTTTCATCATAGGTACACGTCAACTATGACAGACAAAATGAGATTTTTTTTCTCCAGAAAATCACATTGTAGGATTTTTTATGAATTTATTTGCAAATTATGGTGGAAAATAAGTATTTGGTCAATAACAAAAGTTTCTCAATACTTTGTTATATACCCTTTTTTGGCAATGCCACAGGTCAAACGTTTTCTGTAAGTCTTCACAAGGTTTTCACACACTGTTGCTGGTATTTTGGCCCATTCCTCCATGCAGATCTCCTCTAGAGCAGTGATGTTTTGGGGCTGTCGCTGGGCAACACGGACTTTCAACTCCCTCCAAAGATTTTCTATGGGGTTGAGATCTGGAGACTGGCTAGGCCACTCCAGGACCTTGAAATGCTTCTTAAGAAGCCACTCCTTCGTTGCCCGGGCGGTGTGTTTGGGATCATTGTCATGCTGAAAGACCCAGCCACGTTTCATCTTCAATGCCCTTGCTGATGGAAGGAGGTTTTCACTCATAATCTCACGCTACATGGCCCATTCATTCTTTCCTTTACACGGATCAGTCGTCCTGGTCCCTTTGCAGAAAAACAGCCCCAAAGCATGATGTTTCCACCCCCATGCTTCACAGTAGGTATGGTGTTCTTTGGATGCAACTCAGCATTCTTTGTCCTCCAAACACGACGAGTTGATTTTTTACCAAAAAGTTATATTTTGGTTTCATCTGACCATATGACATTCTCCCAATCCTCTTCTGGATCATCCAAATGCACTCTAGCAAACTTCAGACGGGCCTGGCTTAAGCAGGGGGACACGTCTTGCACTGCAAGATTTGAGTCCCTGGCGGTGTAGTGTGTTACTGATAGTAGGCTTTGTTACTTTGGTCCCAGCTCTCTGCAGGTCATTCACTAGGTCCCCCCGTGTGGTTCTGGGATTTTTGCTCACAGTTCTTGTGATCATTTTGACCCCACGGGGTGAGATCTTGCGTGGAGCCCCAGATCGAGGTAGATTATCAGTGGTCTTGTATGTCTTCCATTTCCTAATAATTGCTCCCACAGTTGATTTCTTCAAACCAAGCTGCTTACCTATTGCAGATTCAGTCTTCCCAGCCTGGTGCAGGTCTACAATTTTGTTTCTGGTGTCCTTTGACAGCTCTTTGGTCTTGGCCATAGTGGAGTTTGGAGTGTGACTGTTTGAGGTTGTGAACAGGTGTCTTTTATACTGATAACAAGTTCAAACAGGTGCCATTAATACAGGTAACGAGTGGAGGACAGAGGAGCCTCTTAAAGAAGAAGTTACAGGTCTGTGAGAGCCAGAAATCTTGCTTGTTTGTAGTTGACCAAATACTTATTTTCCACCATAATTTGCAAATAAATTCATAAAAAATCCTACAATGTGATTTTCTGGAAAGAAAATTCTCAATTTGTCTGTCATAGTTGACGTGTACCTATGATGAAAATTACAGGCTTCTGAAATATTTTTAAGTGGGAGAACTTGCACAATTGGTGGCTGACTAAATACTTTTTTC
>CM072220.1:7769710-7832210 GCA_036851935.1 Coregonus suidteri
CTCTGTTATGTTGAGCCAGGGTGTGTAGTTTCTATGTGTCTGTGTTCTAGGTTGTTTATCTAGCTGATGTGTTTTCTATGTTGGCCGGGGTGGTTCTCAATCAGAGGCAACGTGAATCAGCTGTTGATTGTTGTCTCTGATTGGGAACCATACTTAGGCAGCCTGTTTTGCCACAGTGTTTTGTGGGATCTTGTTCCGTGTATGGTTTGTGTCTGTTACTAAGGACTTTACGTATCGTTTTGTTGTTTTGTTCGTGTGTGTACTCACAAAATAAAGTATGTTCACTCTTCACGCTGCGCATTGGTCCACTTCTATCGACGATCGTGACAGATGAGGTGTTGACCAGAGTGACTTACAGTTAGTGAGTGCATACATTTTTCATTTGCAGGGAGCTCTTGTTCGACCAATGGAAAGATTAATAGTGTGGCTTGAGAAAGCAGCCTTTAGATATTGTAAGAATTATTTCTGATTTATAGTTTATTAGAATTATTATTATTATTATTATTATTATTATATCATAACTTTTTATTTTTTATTAAATGTTTTATTTGAGTATTATTTGTATGATTATCATATTAATATTTATTTATTATTATTATTATTTATTTGTTGTAAATATATTTTTTAAGCATCTGAAATCACCAATAGCTGTCAATGATGGTCCTGCAGAACGGAGTGTGTTTGTGTGTGTGTGTGTGTGTGTGTGAGAGAGTGTGTTTGTGAGTTCGTCTCTGTGTGCATTCGTGTCTGTGTGTGTGTGTGTGTATACAGAGTGTGTATACATATCTATATCTGTCAGGTCTGAGAAGCTTGGGTGCTGCAGCCTGTTTTAACCTGAGACATTCAGTGCTTTGAAGGTGCTATAATTAGCCTAGCTTAGCGTTAGCCAGCGCTAGCAAGTGTTAGTCGACACCCCATTCAGCATAGTCACTAAGCCTGCTGTAGGGGCTTAGCGGTTAGCATTAGCCATTAGCTAGCCGTCATGCTAAGCTAGTGACATGGGGTAGATTCTTGACACCCCCTCCACCCCATCTTGCATTCCCACACATATACATACAGGACATAGTACACACACACTTTTACACATACACACACACACACACACACTCTTACACATATACACTCACAGACACGCAGACATACACTCCTCATATACACCTCCCTGTAAATGTGCTGACACACACACACACACACACACCTGTTATATACATCCCCCTGTAAATGTTCCAGCCTTTGGCATGGTATTTCACACACACACACACACACACACACACACACACACACACACCTCCCCTCCCTGTGAAGGTATTAGGTGTGTGAATTGGCAGGGTTTTTCACTGAATCGTGGCAGAGAGAGATAGCTGCTAGACGGTGAGGGTAACTGTATCCGGGAAACCATACATTTGCGGCCAGGCTCCGCAGTTTGACGTTAGTTAAAGAGAGGAGAAGAGAGGAGAGGATTGTATGAAAAATGTATGCACTCACTAACTGTAAGTCGCTCTGGATAAGAGCGTCTGCTAAATGACTAAAATGTAAAAATGATTGGAGGATAGAGGAGGGAAGGGAGGGGAGTTGAGAAGAGGAGTGGGGGGGGGGGGGAGGGAAGGAGAGGGGAGTTGAGGAGAGGAGGGGGGGGGGGGGGGGGGGGGGGGGGGGGGGGGGGGGGTAGTGTACAGACTCAGTGAGCATAGCCTTGCTATTGAGAAAGGCCGCCGTAGGCAGACCTGGCTCTCAAGAGAAGACAGGCTATGTGCACACTGCCCACAAAATGAGGTGGAAACTGAGCTGCACTTCCTAACCTCCTGCCAAATGTATGACCATATTAGAGACACATATTTCCCTCAGATTACAGCGATCCACAAAGAATTCGAAAACAAATCCAATTTTGATAAACTCCCTTATCTACTGGGTGAAAAACCACAGTGTGCCATCACAGCTGCAAGATTTGTGACCTGTTGCCACAAGAAAAGGGCAACCAGTGAAGAACAAACACCATTGTAAATACAACCCATATTTATGTTCATTTATTTTCCCATTTGTACTTTAACTATTTGCACATTGTTACAACACTGTATATATACATAATATGACATTTGAAATGTCTTTATTCTTTTGGAACTTCTGAGTGTAATGTTTACTGTTAATATTTATTGTTTATTTCACTTTTGTTTACTATCTACTTCACTTGCTTTGGCAATGTTAACATACGTTTCCCATGCCAATAAAGCCCTTAAATTGAATTGAATTGAATTGATAGGAAGACATAACTTAAAGATGGATGAGGAGAGGAGAGGGGGAGGGGAGGGAAGGAGAGGAGATAGGAAGACAGTGCCAAATTAAAGGGTAGGAAGCGTGAGTTTTTACTCACCAATGTAACAACACAGTGTGGTCAAAGACTTAGTGACTTAGTTGTAGTCACCATCTGGTTATCTAAACTACAAACACAGTTATGTTTTGGGGCATTACATATTTATGTACATATTTCAGGATAACTTCTAAACTACCCACAAATCATTATTTCTCAACGTCATATGGAGGATCTACTCTGTGCTACCGAGTTTGTATGCTAGCTCGGTAGCTAGCTGAAGCTGGCAAACGTTAGCCACACCTCATTCTATTCAGGGTCTTTGTGGCCGTGTTATCTAGTGGGAACACCGTTAGCACGGCAGGCTCTGGTGCCTTCTTGCCGCGGGTTCAAAACGAAAGAGAAAATCCTACCTGCTCTAATTGTGTGGTAACTCGTCTGTTGTCATTTTTGTCTCTGTGAAGTAGGCTACAGGAGTTTTGTAACTTTTCCCACCTTGGCTTAGTGCCAGCACGCTAGCTGACGGACATCTGGAATCTATCTATTTTGGATTTCGGCCCGTTGAAGCGCCCGCCTCAACCCTTGCTTTGGTAGATAACTCCGCCTGTACTCTTTTAAACGTTTTACCATTGGATGGGCCCCAACCGTCAATCTGTAAGTCTCTGCTCTCTCTTTGTTTTTAATCTGCGGTTATGTTTTAGTTGTGTTAGTTGTGTTCTAGCTGGTCTCCAGTAGTTGGGCTCTAGCTTGCCGACCGTAACCGTGGTGATTGGCTAGGCTGGCTAGGCTAATAGCTAGTTGGCTAAATAGCTAACATTAGCTGGCTGGCTAGCTAGCTGGCTAAGATAACTGCATATAGCTAACATTCTTTGATAACCGGTTAGATGGCGTTTTATATTTCCTAAACGTTGGTTTTCTTTAATGTAGCTGTAAGCTAGGAGTTGATAGCAACTGTCTGACTCTTTCAGTGCTAACGTAACATTAGCAGGCTGGTAGGGCTAATGTTAGCAGGCTAGTAGGGCTAACATTAGCAGGCTGGTTGGCTAGCAACCTTGCAAGTTGATTTGTAACAATAAATTCAAAAAGTATTTGCTTGTAAGTTAGAAAATGTCATTTAAATCAGTAGTCATGAGTGCAACGATTTGGTTTAATTGGAAGTTATACATTTGAAGTTATCTCTGTTGGACTTTACATTATAGAAAATGGGCTGGCTTGCCGGGTCCTCCATATTACATCACACCCCGGAATAACTTTTTCCGACATGACTTCGGCATTTTACGGAATTCTGATCGGTTTTATGTAATAACTCCAAAAATAGAAAAGTGAGCTGTAAATTTGCATTGGGACTTTTGATGTGTAAAATGTTTTATTGTAAAGTGGTTGTCCCACTGGCTATCATAAGGTGAATGCACCAATTTGTAAGTCGCTCTGAATAAGAGCGTCTGCTAAATGACGAAAATGTACATGTAAATGTAAATACTAATGCAAATCCCAATATGTTACATGTGGTTATGTTTATGCTGCCTGCCTCTGTAGCTCAGCTGGTAGAGCACGGCGCTTGTAACGCCAAGGTAGTGGGTTCGATCCCCGGGACCACCCATACACAAAAACAAAAAAAATTATGCACGCATGACTGTAAGTCGCTTTGGATAAAAGCGTCTGCTAAATGGCATATTATTATTATTATTATTATTATTATTATATTATTATTATATTAAAAGAGAGAGTTGAGAGTTTCTGTGTGTTCATAATACATAATAGAGCCCATGGTTTCAGGGTGGTGTCACGACACATTCTCTCTCCCCTCTGATCCTGTGGCTCGGTTCTGTTCCCACTTCCTGTGATGTCATCATGTCTCTGTCAGGTCTGATCCCAACCAGGGGGACATGGAGTGTGTGTGTGTGTGTGTGTGTGTGTGTGTGTCTTTCTCTCTGTGTGTGTTGGAGATTTGAAAGGCCTTTACTGCTGTTGTTGTAACTGACCCAGTGGATAAAGCTGTGGATATATTATTCTGTTCCCTTTGTGTGTGTGTGTGTGTGTGTGTGTGTGTGTGTGTGTGTGTGTGTGTGTGTGTGTGTGTGTGTGTGTGTGTGTGTGTGTGTGTGTGTGTGTGTGTGTGTGTGTGTGTGTGTGTGTGTGTGTGTGTGTGTGTGTGTGTGTAGATCCCAGTGCTAGCCGGTCCTCCTCAGAGGAGAGGATCAACCATGAAGCATCAGAACTAGAGAGAAGACTCAGTCTGCTGTCCCACAGCAGTAGACAGAGCAGCACAGGTAATCCATCAATTAATCAGTCAATAATCCCAGTTTTCTGTTAATATCCTGACTATATTTGAACCATCAATAAGTTATGTAGTTGGTATCATTCAATTGAATCTGAAATAATTTGACCTTTACTCAATTGACCTTTGATCAATCAATCAATCAATCAATCAATCAATCATCTAATCAATAATATCCTCCCCAGCCTCCACCTCCAGTTACAGCACCTCTGTTGCCGGGGATGACCGCAGCAGTATCTCTTCCTCCTCCTCCAGCCAATCAGACGCCAGCTACGGAAGCCACCTTCCTTTGTGGCCAGAGCCAAAACGCCCCACTTCCTCAACCGAGACCCTGTCGGCCCCTCCTACTGCGAGGTCCTCGGCCAATCTGGACGAGCAACTCTATAATGCTGTCATGAACCGCTCTCCTTTCAAACCGCCTTCCCATACTCGCAGTCTCCACGACAGTGGGCGCCAAAGCTCATTGGACAGCGGGATCGGCATCGCCACGGCCAGCAGCCAATCATCTTACTCCGGGAGCTTCTCTTCCTGTACGGGCAGCCTGGAGACAGCCAGTCAGGGAGGAGGGGAGGAGTTTGGGTCTGTCCTTAGTCTACCTCCCCCTCCTCCCTCTCTACCTCCTCCTCCTCCTCCCTCTCCTACCTCCTCTTCCTCCAACCACTCTACCTCCTCCTCTGTCCATAATGACCCCTGAGCCCGGCCCTCTCTCCCCCCCTGCTCCCTGCTCCTGCCCCCCCTCTTGCTCCTCCTCCTCTTCCTGCCCCCCCTCCTCCCTCCTCCTCCTCCTCCTCCTCCTCCTCCAGGACTAGTGGTTATAGCTCTAGCGCCCCCCGGTGGCAGAGTGAGGAGTACCAGGCACCCAGCCATCTCAGACTACACTACGACAGCCCCAGGAACATCCTCCACACCCTGGCCTTCAGGGATCCTCCGCCCCAGGGAGGAGCACCGGAACCGGGCAGGGACAGGCGGCTCGGTGGAGGTCATGGACAGATCCAGGGGCATGGGTGTCCTTCCCTCCCCTCCACCCCCATCGAGGCCTCTCTCCAGCGGGTAGGGACCACGAGGCAGCCCCCTACGCCCAGACCTCTGCTGTTACCTGGCTGTCCAGTGTGTGGAGGAACGCAGGTAATACAACTCTAACTTCTGAACGTTTTTTAAAATTGTTTAAACATTTTATTTAACCTTTATTTAACCAGGTAAGCCAGTTGAGAACAAGTTCTCATTTACAACTGCGACCTGGCCAAGATAAAGCAAAGCAGTGCGATAAAAACAACAACACAGAGTTACATATGGGGTAAAACAAAACATAAAGTCAAAAATACAACAGAAAATATATATACAGTGTGTGCAAATGTAGCAAGTTATGGAGGTAAGGCAATAAATAGGCCATAGTCAAAATAGTTACAATTTCGTATTAACACTGGAATGATAGATGTGCAAAAGATGATGTGCAAATAGAGATACTGGGGTGCAAATGAGCAAAATAAATAACAATATGGGGATGAGGTAGTTGGGTGGGCTAATTACAGATGGGCTGTGTACAGGTGCAGTGATATGTAAGCTGCTCTGACAACTGATGCTTAAAGTTAGTGAGGGAGATAAAAGTCTCCAGCTTCAGAGATTTTTGCATTTCATTCCAGTCATTAGCAGCAGAGAACTGGAAGGAATGGCGGCCAAAGGAGGTGTTGGCTTTGGGAATGACCAGTGAGATATACCTGCTGGAGTGCATACTACGGGTGGGTGTTGCTATGGTGACCAGTGAGCTAAGATAAGACAGGGATTTGCCTAGCAGTGATTTATAGATGACCTGGAGCCAGTGGGTTTGGCGACAAATATGTAGTGAGGACCAGCCAACGAGAGAGTACAGGTCACAGTGGTGGGTAGTATATGGGGCTTTGGTGACAAAACGGATGGCACTGTGATAGACTACATCCAATTTGCTGAGTAGAGTGTTGGAAGCTATTTTGTAAATGACATCGCCGAAGTCAAGGATCGGTAGGATAGTCAGTTTTACGAGGGCATGTTTGGTACCATGCGTGAAGGAAGCTTTGTTGCGAAATAGGAAGCCGATTCTAGATCTAACTTTTGATTGGAGATGCTTAATGTGAGTCTGGAAGGAGAGTTTACAGTCTAACCAGACACCTAGGTATTTGTAGTTGTCCACATACTCTAGGTCAGACCCGCCGAGAGTAGTGATTCTAGTCGGGTGGGCGGGTGCAAGCAGCGTTCGATTGAAGAGCATGCATTTAGTTTTGCTAGTGTTTAAGAGCAGTTGGAGGCTACGGAAGGAGTGTTGTATGGCGTTGAAGCTTGTTTGGAGGTTTGTCAACACAGTGTCCAATGAAGGGCCAGATGTATACAAAATGGTGTCGTCTGCGTAGAGGTGGATCTGAGAGTCACCAGCAGCAAGAGCGACATCATTGATATACACAGAGAATAGAGTCGGCCCGAGAATTGAACCCTGTGGCACCCCCATAGAGACTGCCAGAGGTCCAGACAACAGGCCCTCCGATTTGACACCTTGAACTCTATCTGAGAAGTAGTTGGTGAACCAGGCGAGGCAGTCATTTGAGAAACCAAGGCTATTTAGTCTGCCAATAAGAATGTGGTGGTTGACAGAGTGGAAAGCCTTTGCCAGGTTGATGACCTTATTACAATGCTAATAGATTCCTAGGCTTCATTTGGCTCCGTGTCTGAGGTAGGGAGAGGGAGAGAGGGAGAGAGAGAGGGAGAGAGGGAGAGGAGAGAGAGGGAGAGAGAGAGGGAGAGAGAGAGAGAGGGAGGGAGAGAGAGGGAGAGGGAGGGAGGGAGAGAGGAGAGAGGGAGGGAGGGAGAGAGAGAGAGAGAGAGAGAGAGAGAGAGAGAGAGAGAGAGAGAGAGAGAGAGAGAGAGAGAGAGAGAGAGAGAGAGAGAGAGAGAGAGAGAGAGAGAGAGAGAGAGAGAGAGAGAGAGAGAGAGAGAGAGAGAGAGAGAGAGAGAGAGAGAGAGAGAGAGAGAGAGAGAGAGAGAGAGAGAGAGAGAGAGAGAGAGAGAGAGAGAGAGAGACGTTGTTGTTTAGATCAAAACCCTCCTGAAAGAGATTCTGCATCAGTCCTGTGATAATTATTATTATTATAATCCTGCCTCCCTCTGGCTACATCCCAAATGGTACCCTTGTTCCCTACATAGTGCACTACTTACCTTTATGGAGCTCTGATCAAAAGTGGAGCCCTATAAGGATTAGGATGCCATTTGGGAAGCAGACTCTATCTCGCTGACCCCCCCGTTCGTCTCTAATTGATTTCTGTTTGAAAAAAGGGAGCTTTTGGTAGGCCTCTGAAATGACACCCTATTCCTTATATAGTGCACTACTTTAGACCAGGCTCTGGTGCACTATCTAGGGAATAGGGTGCCATTTAATACATCGTTCGGATTATCTTCAGAGACTGAATGAAAATCAACTAAATTTGTAGTGATTCCTGGATTTCAGTGACAGCTGTTTCAATGTGTGTGTGTCTGGGATTGTGTGTGTCTTAGCGAGGCTCTGAAGAGCAGTGATCAGATGTGAAGAAAGAAACGGACCGAAACACTTGAAGAGACGAGATGTGTTTGTAACTTGAAGAGACGAGCGTGTTTGTAACTTGAAGAGCCGTGTTTGTGACTTGAAGAGACGAGCCGTGTTTGTAACTTGAAGAGACGAGCGTGTTTGTAACTTGAAGAGCCGTGTTTGTGACTTGAAGAGACGAGACGTGTTTGTAACTTGAAGAGCCGTGTTTGTAATTTTCCTTTCTTCAGACATGGTCTCTCAGTGGAACCAAGCCATATTGTGTATAGAGTAAATATTTGTATGATGTCTCTGAAGACTTCAGCCATCAACATATTCTAGAACAACATGTGCCGTGTGTTCTGGAATACATAGACAGTGATTCTAATTCTAAGAGTGAGACCCAGTAGGCCCTGTGTTCCTCTGCCTTTGAGGAGACAGATTGGGGGCCAGTGTGTCTCCTTTCTTGATGGTGCTGGTGACAGTTCTGTCATGCCCCTCAGACAGCCCTTCCTCTCTGATGTCACTGTGGCGCCTAATTGGCCACTTCTCTCCTGATGTATTACATCTACTCTTAAGAGCTTTGCTTTAGTTGATACCAGCTTCTTCCCCTTTCTGTTGATACCAGCTTCTTCCCCTTTCTGTTGATACCAGCTTCTTCCCCTTTCTGTTGATACCAGCTTCTTCCCCTTTCTGTTGATACCAGCTTCTTCCCGTTTCTGTTGAGCTCAGCATCTTCCCGTTTCTGTTGAGCTCAGCATCTTCCCCTTTCTGTTGATACGAGCTTCTTCCCGTTTCTGTTGAGCTCAGCATCTTCCCGTTTCTGTTGAGCTCAGCATCTTCCCCTTTCTGTTGAGCTCAGCATCTTCCCCTTTCTGTTGAGCTCAGCTTCTTCCCCTTTCTGTTGATTCCAGCTTATTCCCCTCCCCTGTCGAGCACTACATCTTCCCCTCCCCTGTCGAGCACTACATCTTCCCCTCCCCTGTCGAGCACTACATCTTCCCCTCCCCCTCTGTCGAGCACTACATACATCTTCCCCTCCCCTGTCGAGCACTACATCTTCCCCTCCCCTGTCGAGCACTACATACATCTTCCCCTCCCCTGTCGAGCACTACATCTTCCCCTCCTCTGTCGAGCACTACATCTTCCCCTCCCCTGTCGAACACTACATTTTCCCCTCCCCTGTCGAGCACTACATCTTCCCCTCCCCTGTCGAGCACTAAATTTTCCCCTCCCCTGTCGAACACTACATCTTCCCCTCCCCTGTCGAACACTACATTTTCCCCTCCTCTGTCGAGCACTACATCTTCCCCTCCTCCATCCCCTCCATATCTAGGGCAATCGGATAGGATTAAATGCATAGAAATATAATGAATAGGACGGGCGTCCCCATTCAAGTCAACGCCCGTTCTATTCATTCTATTTCTAGGGCAGTTGGTTCAAACATATACCGACGCGTGTGTGTGTGTGTGTGTGTTGCCCTGCTGTGTGTGTGTGTGTGTGTGTGTGTGTGTGTGTGTGTGTGTGTGTGTGACTGAAGAATTCATGTTGACCCTGTGAACCCCTGACTATGTCTGTCCTCTCCAATACTCCCTCTTCAAGACAATAAGACACTAAGTCTTCCTTCTCTCACCTTTACATTCAACATGTTGTTGTTGACTGGCTGTGAATGGCTCTGTTTCATCATAAGTATTATCCTCTGAACATACCATGACCAGACCTGGGTTCAAATTCTATTTGAAATCTTTCAAATGCTTTGATTGTTTGCTCTAGTCTGTCTGGAGGGCCTAGTGGGCGGGGCTTGCCGCTTTGGGACTATCCCATTGGTCCATTATGCCAGGCACAACTTAAGCAAACACAGATCCGAGTATTTGAAATGATTTCGAAATAGTATTTGAACCCAGGTCTGGTTTACCACCATGGTTGTAGTTTAACCCCACCTCTCTCATCCGTTTGTCCCCCATCCAGAGTCATCATCCCTGTATAGATCACAACTACATTACCCACGAGCAATGGTTCTCAGCTAGAAAGAGATGTGTTACGCAGGTAAGATGACACGTCGTGTGGAAGTGGTTATTGACAGCATGTGCAAAGATACTTTTAGCTAACCCCTTAGTTTTTTTAAAAACGTTTAACTGATGCCTAACATGCTGACTACACCGGCCACGCCCGTGCCTCATCGAGCGCATGTTAAGTTTGTCCGTCCACACCAGACGATCAGGACAAACAGGGTAGAAATATCAAAACCAACTCTGAACCAACTATATTAAATTTGGGGACAGGTCGAAACACATTATAAACGTTCATGGACATTTCGCTAGCCCGCTAGCTTGCTGTTGCTAGCTAATGTTTCCTGGGATATAAACATTGGGTTGTTATTTTACCTGAAATGTCATTTATTTTTGCTGGATCTTTGTAGAATATCGACTCATTTTGTGGTACACAAAGTTGTGTGTTCTCTACTCCGAAAATTAATCCACTGATAAAATTTGAAACCTACACTGAACAAAAATATAAACGCAACATGCAACAATTTCAAAGATTTTACAGAGTTACAGTTCATATAAAGGAAATCAGTCAATTGAAATAAATTCATTAGGCTCTATGGATTTCACGTGACTGGGCAGGGGCGCAGCCATGGGTGACCCTGGGCCAATCAGAATGAGTTTTTCCCCACAAAAGGGCTTTATACAGACAGAAATAGTCCTCAGCATTTTATTTGCAAGTATGGAACATTTCTGGGATCGTTTATTTCAGCTCATGAAACATGGGACCAACACTTTACATGTTACATTTATATTTTTGTTCAGTATAGTTATTTTCTAGTAATCTCTCCTAGTTCAGTCTTCTTCTTCTGTGGATTTTATATGGCGGTTGGCAACCAACTTTAAGGTGCATTACCGCCACCAACTGGACTGGAGTGTGGACCTCAATTCATCTTTCAATCACCCACGCGGCTATATGCTCCTAAAAACCAATGAGGAGATGGGAGAGGCGGGACGTTGCAGCGCATCAAGCTTCTAACATTTATATTTTAGCGCCTGGCTACGCAGGCACTCGTTGACGTTCGCGAGCAGTTTGGATGAAATGATTGAATAACAGGTATGTGTACGTGTCGGTGTGGTCACCATGTTAGTGGTGGTCCTGTATGGTTCAGTTGGTAGAGCGTGGAGCTTGGTGTGGTCACCATGTTAGTAGTGGTCCTGTATGGTTCAGTTGGTAGAGTGTGGAGCTTGGTGTGGTCACCATGTTAGTAGTAGTCCTGTATGGTTCAGTTGGTAGAGCGTGGAGCTTGGTGTGGTCACCATGTTAGTAGTGGTCCTGTATGGTTCAGTTGGTAGAGCGTGGAGCTTGGTGTGGTCACCATGTTAGTAGTGGTCCTGTATGGTTCAGTTGGTAGAGTGTGGAGCTTGGTGTGGTCACCATGTTAGTAGTGGTCCTGTATGGTTCAGTTGGTAGAGTGTGGAGCTTGGTGTGGTCACCATGTTAGTAGTGGTCCTGTATGGTTCAGTTGGTAGAGCGTGGAGCTTGGTGTGGTCACCATGTTAGTAGTGGTCCTGTATGGTTCAGTTGGTAGAGCGTGGAGCTTGGTGTGGTCACCATGTTAGTAGTGGTCCTGTATGGTTCAGTTGGTAGAGCGTGGAGCTTGGTGTGGTCACCATGTTAGTAGTGGTCCTGTATGGTTCAGTTGGTAGAGCGTGGAGCTTGGTGTGGTCACCTTGTTAGTAGTGGATCCTGTATGGTTCAGTTGGTAGAGCGTGGAGCTTGGTGTGGTCACCATATTAGTGGTGGTCCTGTATGGTTCAGTCGGTAGAGCATGGAGCTTGGTGTGGTCACCATGTTAGTAGTGGTCCTGTATGGTTCAGTTGGTAGAGCGTGGAGCTTGGTGTGGTCACCATGTTAGTAGTGGTCCTGTATGGTTCAGTTGGTAGAGCGTGGAGCTTGGTGTGGTCACCATGTTAGTGGTGGTCTGTATGGTTCAGTTGGTAGAGCGTGGAGCTTGGTGTGGTCACCATGTTAGTAGTGGTCCTGTATGGTTCAGTTGGTAGAGCGTGGAGCTTGGTGTGGTCACCATGTTAGTAGTGGTCCTGTATGGTTCAGTTGGTAGAGCGTTGAGCTTGGTGTGGTCACCATGTTAGTAGTGGTCCTGTATGGTTCAGTTGGTAGAGCGTGGAGCGTGGTGTGGTCACCATGTTAGTAGTGGTCCTGTATGGTTCAGTTGGTAGAGCGTGGAGCTTGGTGTGGTCACCATGTTAGTAGTGGTCCTGTATGGTTCAGTTGGTAGAGCGTGGAGCTTGGTGTGGTCACCATGTTAGTAGTGGTCCTGTATGGTTCAGTTGGTAGAGCGTGGAGCTTGGTGTGGTCACCATGTTAGTAGTGGTCCTGTATGGTTCAGTTGGTAGAGCGTGGAGCTTGGTGTGGTCACCATGTTAGTAGTGGTCCTGTATGGTTCAGTTGGTGGAGCTTGGTGTGGTCACCATGTTAGTAGTGGTCCTGTATGGTTCAGTTGGTAGAGCGTGGAGCTTGGTGTGGTCACCATGTTAATAGTGGTCCTGTATGGTTCAGTTGGTAGAGCGTGGAGCTTGGTGTGGTCACCATGTTAGTAGTGGTCCTGTATGGTTCAGTTGGTAGAGCGTGGAGCTTGGTGTGGTCACCATGTTAGTAGTGGTCCTGTATGGTTCAGTTGGTAGAGCATGGAGCTTGGTGTGGTCACCATGTTAGTAGTGGTCCTGTATGGTTCAGTTGGTGGAGCTTGGTGTGGTCACCATGTTAGTAGTGGTCCTGTATGGTTCAGTTGGTAGAGCGTGGAGCTTGGTGTGGTCACCATGTTAGTAGTGGTCCTGTATGGTTCAGTTGGTAGAGCATGGAGCTTGGTGTGGTCACCATGTTAGTATTGGTCCTGTATGGTTCAGTTGGTAGAGCGTGGAGATTGGTGTGGTCACCATGTTAGTAGTGGTCCTGTATGGTTCAGTTGGTAGAGCATGGAGCTTGGTGTGGTCACCATGTTAGTAGTGGTCCTGTATGGTTCAGTTGGTAGAGCGTGGAGCTTGGTGTGGTCACCATGTTAGTAGTGGTCCTGTATGGTTCAGTTGGTAGAGCGTGGAGCTTGGTGTGGTCACCATGTTAGTGGTGGTCCTGTATGGTTCAGTTGGTAGAGCGTGGAGCTTGGTGTGGTCACCATGTTAGTAGTGGTCCTGTATGGTTCAGTTGGTAGAGCGTGGAGCTTGGTGTGGTCACCATGTTAGTAGTGGTCCTGTATGGTTCAGTTGGTAGAGCGTGGAGCTTGGTGTGGTCACCATGTTAGTAGTGGTCCTGTATGGTTCAGTTGGTAGAGCGTGGAGCTTGGTATGGTCACCATGTTAGTAGTGGTCCTGTATGGTTCAGTTGGTAGAGCGTGGAGCTTGGTGTGGTCACCATGTTAGTGGTGGTCCTGTATGGTCCAGTTGGTAGAGCGTGGAGCTTGGTGTGGTCACCATGTTAGTAGTGGTCCTGTATGGTTCAGTTGGTAGAGCTTGGTGTGGTCACCATGTTAGTAGTGGTCCTGTATGGTTCAGTTGGTGGAGCGTGGAGCTTGGTGTGGTCACCATGTTAGTAGTGGTCCTGTATGGTTCAGTTGGTAGAGCGTGGAGCTTGGTGTGGTCACCATGTTAGTAGTGGTCCTGTATGGTTCAGTTGGTAGAGCGTGGAGCTTGGGTGGTCACCATGTTAGTAGTAGTCCTGTATGGTTCAGTTAGTAGAGCGTGGAGCTTGGTTTGGTCACCATGTTAGTAGTGGTCCTGTATGGTTCAGTTGGTAGAGCGTGGAGCTTGGTGTGGTCACCATGTTAGTAATGGTCCTGTATGGTCCAGTTGGTAGAGCATGGAGCTTGGTGTGGTCACCATGTTAGTAGTGGTCCTGTATGGTTCATTTGGTAGAGCGTGGAGCTTGGTGTGGTCACCATGTTAATGGTGGTCCTGTATGGTTCAGTTGGTAGAGCGTGGAGCTTGGTGTGGTCCTGTATGGTTCAGTTGGTGGAGCGAGGAGCTTGGTGTGGTCACCATGTTAGTAGTGGTCCTATATGGTTCAGTTGGTAGAGCGTGGAGCTTGGTGTGGTCACCATGTTAGTAGTGGTCCTGTATGGTTCAGTTGGTAGAGCGTGGAGCTTGGTGTGGTCACCATGTTAGTAGTGGTCCTGTATGGTTCAGTTGGTAGAGCGTGGAGCTTGGTGTGGTCACCATGTTAGTAGTGGTCCTGTATGGTTCAGTTGGTAGAGCGTGGAGCTTGGTGTGGTCACCATGTTAGTAGTGGTCCTGTATGGTTCAGTTGGTAGAGCGTGGAGCTTGGTGTGGTCACCATGTTAGTAGTGGTCCTGTATGGTTCAGTTGGTAGAGCGTGGAGCTTGGTGTGGTCACCATGTTAGTAGTGGTCCTGTATGGTTCAGTTGGTGGAGCGTAGAGCTTGGTGTGGTCACCATGTTAGTAGTGGTCCTGTATGGTTCAGTTGGTAGAGCGTGGAGCTTGGTGTGGTCACCATGTTAGTAGTGGTCCTGTATGGTTCAGTTGGTAGAGCGTGGAGCTTGGTGTGGTCACCATGTTAGTAGTGGTCCTGTATGGTTCAGTTGGTGGAGCGTAGAGCTTGGTGTGGTCACCATGTTAGTAGTGGTCCTGTATGGTTCAGTTGGTAGAGCGTGGAGCTTGGTGTGGTCACCATGTTAGTGGTGGTCCTGTATGGTCCAGTTGGTAGAGCGTGGAGCTTGGTGTGGTCACCATGTTAGTAGTGGTCCTGTATGGTTCAGTTGGTAGAGCTTGGTGTGGTCACCATGTTAGTAGTGGTCCTGTATGGTTCAGTTGGTAGAGCGTGGAGCTTGGTGTGGTCACCATGTTAATAGTGGTCCTGTATGGTTCAGTTGGTAGAGCATGGAGCTTGGTGTGGTCACCATGTTAGTAGTGGTCCTGTATGGTTCAGTTGGTAGAGCGTGGAGCTTGGTGTGGTCACCATGTTAGTAGTGGTCCTGTATGGTTCAGTTGGTAGAGTGTGGAGCTTGGTGTGGTCACCATGTTAGTAGTGGTCCTGTATGGTTCAGTTGGTAGAGTGTGGAGCTTGGTGTGGTCACCATGTTAGTAGTGGTCCTGTATGGTTCAGTTGGTAGAGCATGGAGCTTGGTGTGGTCACCATGTTGGTAGTGGTCCTGTATGGTTCAGTTGGTAGAGCGTGGAGCTTGGTGTGGTCACCATGTTAGTAGTGATCCTGTATGGTTCAGTTGGTAGAGCATGGAGCTTGGTGTGGTCACCATGTTAGTAGTGGTCCTGTATGGTTCAGTTGGTGGAGCTTGGTGTGGTCACCATGTTAGTAGTGGTCCTGTATGGTTCAGTTGGTAGAGCGTGGAGCTTGGTGTGGTCACCATGTTAGTAGTGGTCCTGTATGGTTCAGTTGGTAGAGCGTGGAGCTTGGTGTGGTCACCATGTTAGTAGTGGTCCTGTATGGTTCAGTTGGTAGAGCATGGAGCTTGGTGTGGTCACCATGTTAGTAGTGGTCCTGTATGGTTCAGTTGGTGGAGCTTGGTGTGGTCACCATGTTAGTAGTGGTCCTGTATGGTTCAGTTGGTAGAGCGTGGAGCTTGGTGTGGTCACCATGTTAGTAGTGGTCCTGTATGGTTCAGTTGGTAGAGCGTGGAGCTTGGTGTGGTCACCATGTTAGTAGTGGTCCTGTATGGTTCAGTTGGTAGAGTGTGGAGCTTGGTGTGGTCACCATGTTAGTAGTGGTCCTGTATGGTTCAGTTGGTAGAGCGTGGAGCTTGGTGTGGTCACCATGTTAGTAGTGGTCCTGTATGGTTCAGTTGGTAGAGTGTGGAGCTTGGTGTGGTCACCATGTTAGTAGTAGTCCTGTATGGTTCAGTTGGTAGAGTGTGGAGCTTGGTGTGGTCACCATGTTAGTAGTGGTCCTGTATGGTTCAGTTGGTAGAGCATGGAGCTTGGTGTGGTCACCATGTTAGTAGTGGTCCTGTATGGTTCAGTTGGTAGAGCGTGGAGCTTGGTGTGGTCACCATGTTAGTAGTGGTCCTGTATGGTTCAGTTGGTAGAGCATGGAGCTTGGTGTGGTCACCATGTTAGTAGTGGTCCTGTATGGTTCAGTTGGTGGAGCTTGGTGTGGTCACCATGTTAGTAGTGGTCCTGTATGGTTCAGTTGGTGGAGCGTGGAGCTTGGTGTGGTCACCATGTTAGTAGTGGTCCTGTATGGTTCAGTTGGTAGAGCGTGGAGCTTGGTGTGGTCACCATGTTAGTAGTGGTCCTGTATGGTTCAGTTGGTAGAGCATGGAGCTTGGTGTGGTCACCATGTTAGTATTGGTCCTGTATGGTTCAGTTGGTAGAGCGTGGAGCTTGGTGTGGTCACCATGTTAGTAGTGGTCCTGTATGGTTCAGTTGGTAGAGCGTGGAGCTTGGTGTGGTCACCATGTTAGTAGTGGTCCTGTATGGTTCAGTTGGTAGAGCGTGGAGCTTGGTGTGGTCACCATGTTAGTGGTGGTCCTGTATGGTTCAGTTGGTAGAGCGTGGAGCTTGGTGTGGTCACCATGTTAGTAGTGGTCCTGTATGGTTCAGTTGGTAGAGCGTGGAGCTTGGTGTGGTCACCATGTTAGTGGTGGTCCTGTATGGTTCAGTTGGTAGAGCGTGGAGCTTGGTGTGGTCACCATGTTAGTAGTGGTCCTGAATGGTTCAGTTGGTGGAGCTTGGTGTGGTCACCATGTTAGTAGTGGTCCTGTATGGTTCAGTTGGTGTAGCGTGGAGCTTGGTGTGGTCACCATGTTAGTAGTGGTCCTGTATGGTTCAGTTGGTAGAGCGTGGAGCTTGGTGTGGTCACCATGTTAGTAGTGGTCCTGTATGGTTCAGTTGGTAGAGCGTGGAGCTTGGTGTGGTCACCATGTTAGTGGTTGTCCTGTATGGTTCAGTTGGTAGAGCGTAGAGCTTGGTGTGGTCACCATGTTAGTAGTGGTCCTGTATGGTTCAGTTGGTAGAGCGTGGAGCTTGCAACACCAGGGTTGTGGGTTTGATTCCCGGGACCAGCCATATGTAAACTGAATGCAGCGTGACTGTAAGTTGCTTTGGATAAAAGCTTCTGCTTAGTGGCATTTATTATTATTATTTTTGAGAAAGGTTCCTCTTTCATCTCTGCTACGAGTGTAAGTGTGAAGTATTCACCGACAATTTATTGTTCCAACAACAACAACAACAACATCTTACCACTCACTATCTCCTTGACTTTAACCTTCCCATGTGTCTCTGCCCAAACAACGACTGTGTCCCAAATAGCACCCTATTCCCTATACAGTGCCTATGGTCCTGGTAGGAAGTAGTGCACTATATAGGGAATAAGGTGCCATTTGGAACGCAGCACAGTGTGTTGCCTCCTCCATCTGTTGAGCGCTGAGAACTAATCAGATTAACAGTCATCATCCTCACAGTGTTATCAAAGAGAACTTGTCAAACTCAGTGTGTGGTCACCATGTTAGTAGTGGTCCTGTATGGTTCAGTTGGTGGAGCTTGGTGTGGTCACCATGTTAGTAGTGGTCCTGTATGGTTCAGTTGGTAGAGCGTGGAGCTTGGTGTGGTCACCATGTTAGTAGTGGTCCTGTATGGTTCAGTTGGTAGAGTGTGGAGCTTGGTGTGGTCACCATGTTAGTAGTAGTCCTGTATGGTTCAGTTGGTAGAGTGTGGAGCTTGGTGTGGTCACCATGTTAGTAGTGGTCCTGTATGGTTCAGTTGGTAGAGCATGGAGCTTGGTGTGGTCACCATGTTAGTAGTGGTCCTGTATGGTTCAGTTGGTAGAGCGTGGAGCTTGGTGTGGTCACCATGTTAGTAGTGGTCCTGTATGGTTCAGTTGGTAGAGCATGGAGCTTGGTGTGGTCACCATGTTAGTAGTGGTCCTGTATGGTTCAGTTGGTGGAGCTTGGTGTGGTCACCATGTTAGTAGTGGTCCTGTATGGTTCAGTTGGTGTAGCGTGGAGCTTGGTGTGGTCACCATGTTAGTAGTGGTCCTGTATGGTTCAGTTGGTAGAGCGTGGAGCTTGGTGTGGTCACCATGTTAGTAGTGGTCCTGTATGGTTCTGTTGGTAGAGAGCATGGAGCTTGGTGTGGTCACCATGTTAGTATTGGTCCTGTATGGTTCAGTTGGTAGAGCGTGGAGCTTGGTGTGGTCACCATGTTAGTAGTGGTCCTGTATGGTTCAGTTGGTAGAGCGTGGAGCTTGGTGTGGTCACCATGTTAGTAGTGGTCCTGTATGGTTCAGTTGGTAGAGCGTGGAGCTTGGTGTGGTCACCATGTTAGTGGTGGTCCTGTATGGTTCAGTTGGTAGAGCGTGGAGCTTGGTGTGGTCACCATGTTAGTAGTGGTCCTGTATGGTTCAGTTGGTAGAGCGTGGAGCTTGGTGTGGTCACCATGTTAGTGGTGGTCCTGTATGGTTCAGTTGGTAGAGCGTGGAGCTTGGTGTGGTCACCATGTTAGTAGTGGTCCTGAATGGTTCAGTTGGTGGAGCTTGGTGTGGTCACCATGTTAGTAGTGGTCCTGTATGGTTCAGTTGGTGGAGCTTGGTGTGGTCACCATGTTAGTAGTGGTCCTGTATGTTTCAGTTGGTAGAGCGTGGAGCTTGGTGTGGTCACCATGTTAGTAGTGGTCCTGTATGGTTCAGTTGGTAGAGCGTGGAGCTTGGTGTGGTCACCATGTTAGTGGTTGTCCTGTATGGTTCAGTTGGTAGAGCGTAGAGCTTGGTGTGGTCACCATGTTAGTAGTGGTCCTGTATGGTTCAGTTGGTAGAGCGTGGAGCTTGCAACACCAGGGTTTTGGGTTTGATTCCCGGGACCAGCCATATGTAAACTGAATGCAGCGTGACTGTAAGTTGCTTTGGATAAAAGCTTCTGCTTAGTGGCATTTATTATTATTATTTTTTGAGAAAGGTTCCTCTTTCATCTCTGCTACGAGTGTAAGTGTGAAGTATTCACCGACAATTTATTGTTCCAACAACAACAACAACAACATCTTACCACTCACTATCTCCTTGACTTTAACCTTCCCATGTGTCTCTGCCCAAACAACGACTGTGTCCCAAATAGCACCCTATTCCCTATACAGTGCCTATGGTCCTGGTAGGAAGTAGTGCACTATATAGGGAATAAGGTGCCATTTGGAACGCAGCACAGTGTGTTGCCTCCTCCATCTGTTGAGCGCTGAGAACTAATCAGATTAACAGTCATCACATTCACAGTGTTATCAAAGAGAACTTGTCAAACTCAGTGTGTTGTCAAAGAAAACTGATATAAGAAAAGCAATGCCATGGGTTTGAATAACCAAATCAGACAATAAACTGAAGAAAACGTCTCCTAAAAAGATAGAAGAGAGGGAGAGTGTGTATAATGTACTGTAGTATAATGTACTGTAGTATAATGTACTGTAGTATAATGTGCTGTAGTATAATGTACTGTAGTATAATGTGCTGTAGTATAATGTGCTGTAGTATAATGTACTGTAGTATAATGTGCTGTAGTATAATGTGCTGTAGTATAATGTGCTGTAGTATAATGTGCTGTAGTATAATGTACTGTAGTATAATGTGTTATCTAATATTTTCCTCTTTCGGTTCCATTTTAGACAAACAGCCCTTCACATTCAGGACTCTCCCCAACACCAGGTCTGTCTGTCTGTCTGTCTGTCTGTCTGTCTTTCTGCGTCTGTCTGTCTTTCTGTCTGTCTGTCTGTCTTTCTGCATCTGTCTGTCTGTCTTTCTGCATCTGTCTGTCTGCATCTGTCTGTCTTTCTGCGTCTGTCTGTCTGTCTGTCTGTCTGTCTGTCTGTCTGTCTGTCTGTCTGTCTGCGTCTGTCTCTGTCTCTGTCTGTCTGTCTGTCTGTCTGTCTGTCTTTCTGCGTCTGTCTGTCTGTCTGTCTGTCTTTCTGCGTCTGTCTGTCTGTCTGTCTGTCTTTCTTTCTGTCTGTCTGTCTGTCTGTCTGTCTGTCTTTCTGTCCGTCTGTCTGTCTGTCTGTCTGTCTGTCTGTCTGTCTGTCTGTCTGTCTGTCTGTCTGTCTGTCTGTCTTTCTGCGTCTGTCTCTGTCTGTCTGTCTGTCTGTCTGTCTGTCTGTCTTTCTGCGTCTGTCTGTCTGTCTGTCTGTCTTTCTGCGTCTGTCTGTCTGTCTTTCTGCATCTGTCTGTCTGCATCTGTCTGTCTTTCTGCATCTGTCTGTCTTTCTGCATCTGTCTGTCTGTCTGTCTGTATTTACACCATCATTCTAATAGTAACATTGTAGCAGAACTATATGGTCTCTATATATTCATAAACCATTCTAATGGTAACATTGTAGCAGGACTATATGGTCTCTATATATTCATAAACCATTCTAATGGTAACGTTGTAGCAGGACTATATGGTCTCTATATATTCATAAACCATTCTAATGGTAACGTTGTAGCAGGACTATATGGTCTCTATATATTCATAAACCATTCTAATAGTAACATTGTAGCAGAACTATATGGTCTCTATATATTCATAAACCATTCTAATAGTAACATTGTAGCAGAACTAAATGGTCTCTATATATTCATAAACCATTCTAATAGTAACATTGTAGCAGAACTAAATGGTCTCTATATATTCATAAACCTGTTGGTGTTAACATTCAATACTGCCCTACTTTTCTCAGATACACCCCCCCAGTGTAGAGAGGTATGGCGGGGTGAGGCGGGCCTCTCTCACCCTCTCTCACCCTCCTATTCCCCCACACCCCCACCTCCCCCCGGCACGATGACCCTAAGCAGGCAAACCTCAGTCTCTGGTGGTGAGAGCAATGCATCCTGGTTGTTGTTGTTTTTATTTGATATCGTTTTACTAACATGACACGATCTACTTGACTTTAAACGGTTTGTCTTGTATCTGTTTAAATATCTTTCATGTGGACATATCCTTCATCGTGAGGGTTTGAAAATATGGCTGTTGATAATCATACGTTACTCATACCGCTCCATCACACTTTACATGTTGTCCTGCTCACAGAATGATTTCAATGGTCCTGCTTCCCATAAGTGTCTGACTGTCTCTCTGTCATTCTCCCAGGGAGTTTCTTTAAGTTCCCTCCGGATGCTTCTACCATGATGATGTCATCAGTCCTGGACAGGCGTCACCATCACCACAGCGACCCCAGTGTGAACTACGTCAACATCCCCGTTAGCCCCGCGGCTAAAGCTAACAGAGCTAGCAGAGAGCTGCTCTACATGGAGCTGGATCTACAGTCGGAGCCCTACGGTGGGCCAGTTTCCACCAACACCACTGCAGCGAGAGGTAACTCTTTGCAGCTGCACAGACCCAGTAAGAACACCAAACCTTCTCACACGGCCATTTTAGATGTTTCCCATTTCGGCTCAGTGTTTGCGGCTTTCCATGTTGGCTCAAGTGTTTTGCTGGCTGGTTTGGCTGGCTGCCTTGCTGGCAGATTGGCTGACTGGTTTGGCTGACTGGTTTGGCTGGCTGGCTGGCAGGTTGGCTGACTGGTTTGGCTGACTGGTTGGCTGACTGGTTTGGCTGGCTGGCAGATTGGCTGGCTGGCAGATTGGCTGACTGGTTTGGCTGGCTGGCTGGCAGGTTGGCTGACTGGTTTGGCTGACAGGTTGGCTGGCTGGTTTGACTGGCTGGCTGGCTGGTTTGGCTGGCAGATTGGCACGTTGGCTGACTGGTATGGCTGGCAGGTTGGCTGACTGGTTTCGCTGTCTGGTTTGGCTGGCTGACTGGCTTGGCTGGCTGGCTGGCTGGTTTGACTAGCTGGCTGGTTGGCTGTCCCTTAGCTCAAGTCTTGCTCTATCTCTATCTGTGTCCCAAATAGCACCCTATTCCCTAAATAGTGCACTACTTTGGACCAGATCCCTGTGGGCCCTTGACACTATACAGGGAATAGGGTGCCATTGACTCTGTCTGTTTCTTAGCTGTCTAAAGTGACTTTTCTCATCCCGTTTCCTTCATTCCTTTAAACGTCAAATAAGTTGTGAATAGTGGTGCCAAGAAGATTATAAGGCTTCAACTCTTCTGTGTAGTTTGGAGGAAATGAATTGATCACATTGATGGAATTATAGACTTAGACAGGCTTAGTTATGGGAGAAGAGAGCGACTGAGTCCCTCCACACACACAGACACACACACACACACACACACACACACACACAGACACACACACACACACACACAGAAGCGGTGTCAGTCGGTCGTCATGGAAACAGAGTGTGTAATTGGCAGAAAATCACTCATTAAATCGTTGACTGAAGCTGAACACAGCAATTGATTTAACCGCTCGGCTCGCTGCACACAATCCTCTGCTTTATCAAAATACAATCCCAAATGACACCCTATTCCCTGTATTCCCATGGTGCTGTGGTCAACAGTAGTGTACTGTATAGGGAATAGGGTTCCATTTTGGGAGACTTCCAATGATGATATATTGCTGTGCGTTGTTTTCCCAGTAGAATGATGCAGAGACAAACCGGCTATTCTAGCAACGTTCAAACTATCTGGATTGTCTAGTTATTATGAGGATGAATGAATCCTAAATGGTACCAAGGTCCAAAGGGCTTCAGAATCTCCTAAAACAGCTTTAATTTTTAACCTTTTATTTAACTAGGCAAGTCAGTTAAGAACAAATTCTTATTTACAATGACGGCCTACACCGGCCAAACCCCGGACGACGCTGGGCCAATTGTTTGCGCCGCCCTATGGGACTCCCAATCACGGCCGGTTGTGATACAGCCTGGAATCGAACCAGGGGGGTCTGTAGTGACGCCTCAAGCACTGAGATGCAGTGCCTTAGACCGCTGCGCCACTCGGGAGCCTCAGTAGTAATGTTTCCTTACTACAAAATAATACGTTCTGTGACAATTTAAAACTGAATTGGATGAATTCAAAATTATTAACGAAAATTCAGTCAAATGACCCCCCTCGGATTCTATGGGATGCCACCAAAGGTGAATAAATCACAATTAAATAAATGAATAAATCACAATTAGAGAAGATATCAGAATTGGAAAAGTTGTTTAAACGACGTTGGAGCGTTTTCAACAAAACAAAGTCAAGACAGAACTAAATCTATTGATAAGAGTTAATAATAAGTATAATAATAATAATAATATTGATAAGACAGAGTTTGGTATCCATGGAGTTAGACTCAACCATAACATCCATGGTAATCCACCCGGTCGTCTACTGGCTAACGAGCTACGCAGTAACGATCAATTAGCTGATAAACCATCCATGGTAATCCACCCGGTCGTCTACTGGCTAACGAGCTACGCAGTAATGATCAATTAGCTGATAAACCATCCATGGTAATCCACCCGGTCGTCTACTGGCTAACGAGCTACGCAGTAATGATCAATTAGCTGATAAACTGAAAACCATCCATGGTAATCCACCCGGTCGTCTACTGGCTAACGAGCTACGCAGTAATGATCAATTAGCTGATAAACCATCCATGGTAATCCACCCGGTCGTCTACTGGCTAACGAGCTACGCAGTAACGATCAATTAGCTGATAAACCATCCATGGTAATCCACCCGGTCGTCTACTGGCTAACGAGCTACGCAGTAACGATCAATTAGCTGATAAACCATCCATGGTAATCCACCCCCGTCGTCTACTGGCTAACGAGCTACGCAGTAATGATCAATTAGCTGATAAACCATCCATGGTAATCCACCCGGTCGTCTACTGGCTAACGAGCTACGCAGTAATGATCAATTAGCTGATAAACCATCCATGGTAATCCACCCGGTCGTCTACTGGCTAACGAGCTACGCAGTAATGATCAATTAGCTGATAAACCATCCATGGTAATCCACCCGGTCGTCTACTGGCTAACGAGCTACGCAGTAATGATCAATTAGCTGATAAACCATCCATGGTAATCCACCCGGTCGTCTACTGGCTAACGAGCTACGCAGTAATGATCAATTAGCTGATAAACCATCCATGGTAATCCACCCGGTCGTCTACTGGCTAACGAGCTACGCAGTAATGATCAATTAGCTGATAAACCATCCATGGTAATCCACCCGGTCGTCTACTGGCTAACGAGCTACGCAGTAATGATCAATTAGCTGATAAACCATCCATGGTAATCCACCCGGTCGTCTACTGGCTAACGAGCTACGCAGTAATGATCAATTAGCTGATAAACCATCCATGGTAATCCACCCGGTCGTCTACTGGCTAACGAGCTACGCAGTAATGATCAATTAGCTGATAAACCATCCATGGTAATCCACCCGGTCGTCTACTGGCTAACGAGCTACGCAGTAATGATCAATTAGCTGATAAACCATCCATGGTAATCCACCCGGTCGTCTACTGGCTAACGAGCTACGCAGTAATGATCAATTAGCTGATAAACCATCCATGGTAATCCACCCGGTCGTCTACTGGCTAACGAGCTACGCAGTAATGATCAATTAGCTGATAAACCATCCATGGTAATCCACCCGGTCGTCTACTGGCTAACGAGCTACGCAGTAACGATCAATTAGCTGATAAACCATCCATGGTAATCCACCCGGTCGTCTACTGGCTAACGAGCTACGCAGTAATGATCAATTAGCTGATAAACCATCCATGGTAATCCACCCGGTCGTCTACTGGCTAACGAGCTAACGAGCTACGCAGTAATGATCAATTAGCTGATAAACCATCCATGGTAATCCACCCGGTCGTCTACTGGCTAACGAGCTACGCAGTAACGATCAATTAGCTGATAAACCATCCATGGTAATCCACCCGGTCGTCTACTGGCTAACGAGCTACGCAGTAACGATCAATTAGCTGATAAACCATCCATGGTAATCCACCCAGGTCGTCTACTGGCTAACGAGCTACACAGTAATGATCAATTAGCTGATAAACCATCCATGGTAATCCACCCGGTCGTCTACTGGCTAACGAGCTACGCAGTAATGATCAATTAGCTGATAAACCATCCATGGTAATCCACCCGGTCGTCTACTGGCTAACGAGCTACGCAGTAATGATCAATTAGCTGATAAACCATCCATGGTAATCCACCCGGTCGTCTACTGGCTAACGAGCTACGCAGTAATGATCAATTAGCTGATAAACCATCCATGGTAATCCACCCGGTCGTCTACTGGCTAACGAGCTACACAGTAATTATCAATTAGCTGATGAAGCAACTATTGAATCTGAAACAGGAGAATTACTATCAGAACCCAAATTAACCAACCAAAGATTCTCCCTTTCTAGAAAGAATTGTACACCTCTGATTGTACATCCACACCAAGACAGATCGAGTCCTTTTTTTTAAAAGATAGAAGAACTCCTCTTCTCTCAACAGAGGAAGCTTCTCTCTCTATGAAGTCAAAAGGACACTAGATAACAGGAATAAAGGCAGATCACCTGGTTGGGACGGTTTTCCTCCTGAGGTCTATTTATTTTTAGTCATTTAGCAGACGCTCTTATCCAGAGCGACTTACAGGAGCAATTAGGGTTAAGTGCCTTGCTCAAGGGCACGTCGGCAGATTTTTCACCTAGTCGGCTCGGGGATTAGAACCAGCGACCTTTCGGTTACTGGCACAACGCTCTTAACCACTAAGCTGTTGGAACCAATTAGGTCCACTGGTAGTTGAAGTGATGAACACCGCTGTTCACAAAGGTTCATTTGACAGGGATGTAAATACATTATTAAATACTAATTTAGCTTTTATTAGAAAATGTAAGTACGGCCACCCAGTGCTTTCACTATCTTTGATAAACACAGATGTTAATATCCTTATGAGTCTATTGACATAACGTAATAAAAAAATCCCCATCAAAACCACTCAGTTTAAGCCAGAGATATCTGGGGTTTTATTTTGCATGGGCTACGTCTCAATCCACCGCATCAGTCTACGTCGTTCCTCTGCATCTGGGGCAGGTGGCTTAGTGGTTAAGAGCGTTGTGCCAGTAACCGAAAGGTCGCTGGTTCTAATCCCCGAGCCGACTAGGTGAAAAATCTGCCGACGTGCTCTTGAGCAAGGCACTTAACCCTAATTGCTCCTGTAAGTCGCTCTGGATAAGAGCGTCTGCTAAATGACTAAATAATAAAAAATAATAAGGTGGCCGAGTTATAGCTGTGCTTGTCAGACCATGAGACATCCCGAAAATCGGTCTTCTCACGAACACGATGGTGTCCTTATACAACTTTCAAAATACAGAAATACAACCGGTATGATGCACTTTTACCAAAATATCGTTTTGAGGTGGAATTTTCCTTTAAGTAATTGTTTTAATAATAAAGTGAAAATAAGTTTATGGCATATATAATAAAATAAGTAGTTGATTCAATAACAACAATTATATAGCTCATTAATAGTTTTACTATTGAAGTAATATAATTAATAGCTTTAATAAAGACAGGTTATTATGGTGTAATCACCAATGGGTTAAAACTGTCCTTGATAAAGACAGGTCATTATGGTGTAATCACCAATGGGTTAAAACTGTCCTTGATAAAGACAGGTCATTATGGTGTAATCACCAATGGTTAAAACTGTCCTTGATAAAGACAGGTCATTATGGTGTAATCACCAATGGGTTAATAAAACTGTCCTTGATAAAGACAGGTCATTATGGTGTAATCACCAATGGGTTAAAACTGTCCTTGATAAAGACAGGTCATTATGGTGTAATCACCAATGGGTTAAAACTGTCCTTGATAAAGACAGGTCATTATGGTGTAATCACCAATGGGTTAAAACTGTCCTTGATAAAGACAGGTCATTATGGTGTAATCACCAATGGGTTAAAACTGTCCTTGATAAAGACAGGTCATTATGGTGTAATCACCAATGGGTTAAAACTGTCCTTGATAAAGACAGGTCATTATGGTGTAATCACCAATGGGGTTAATCACCAGTGGGTTAAAAAACTGTCCTTGATAAAGACAGGTCATTATGGTGTAATCACCAATGGGTTAAAACTGTCCTTGATAAAGACAGGTCATTATGGTGTAATCACCAATGGGTTAAAACTGTCCTTGATAAAGACAGGTCATTATGGTGTAATCACCCTTGATAAAGACAGGTGGTGTAATCAAAACTGTCCTTGATAAAGACAGGTCATTATGGTGTAATCACCAATGGGTTAAAACTGTCCTTGATAAAGACAGGTCATTATGGTGTAATCACCAATGGGTTAAAACTGTCCTTGATAAAGACAGGTCATTATGGTGTAATCACCAATGGGTTAAAACTGTCCTTGATAAAGACAGGTCATTATGGTGTAATCACACCAATGGGTTAAAACTGTCCTTGATAAAGACAGGTCATTATGGTGTAATCACCAGTGGGTTAAAACTGTCCTTGATAAAGACAGGTCATTATGGTGTAATCACCAATGGGTTAAAACTGTCCTTGATAAAGACAGGTCATTATGGTGTAATCACCATTATGGGTAATCACCAATAAAACTGTCCTTGATAAAGACAGGTCATTATGGTGTAATCACCAATGGGTTAAAACTGTCCTTGATAAAGACAGGTCATTATGGTGTAATCACCAATGGGTTAAAACTGTCCTTGATAAAGACAGGTCATTATGGTGTAATCACCAATGGGCTAAAACTGTCCTTGATAAAGACAGGTCATTATGGTGTAATCACCAGTGGGTTAAAACTGTCCTTGATAAAGACAGGTCATTATGGTGTAATCACCAATGGGCTAAAACTGTCCTTGATAAAGACAGGTCATTATGGTGTAATCACCAATGGGCTAAAACTGTCCTTGATAAAGACAGGTCATTATGGTGTAATCACCAATGGGCTAAAACTGTCCTTGATAAAGACAGGTCATTATGGTGTAATCACCAGTGGGTTAAAACTGTCCTTGATAAAGACAGGTCATTATGGTGTAATCACCAATGGGTTAAAACTGTCCTTGATAAAGACAGGTCATTATGGTGTAATCACCAATGGGTTAAAACTGTCCTTGATAAAGACAGGTCATTATGGTGTAATCACCAGTGGGTTAAAACTGTCCTTGATAAAGACAGGTCATTATGGTGTAATCACCAATGGGCTAAAACTGTCCTTGATAAAGACAGGTCATTATGGTGTAATCACCAATGGGCTAAAACTGTCCTTGATAAAGACAGGTCATTATGGTGTAATCACCAATGGGCTAAAACTGTCCTTGATAAAGACAGGTCATTATGGTGGAATCACCAATGGGCTAAAACTGTCATTGATAAAGACAGGTCATTATGGTGTAATCACCAATGGGCTAAAACTGTCCTTGATAAAGACAGGTCATTATGGTGTAATCACCAGTGGGTTAAAGCTGTCCTTGATAAAGACAGGTCATTATGGTGTAATCACCAATGGGCTAAAACTGTCCTTGAGTTTACAGCAGTATACTGTAATATCAATGATAATCTACTGACAGCCACCAGTAATACGGAAAGCAACACTGATGTTACCTCTCTCCAACCACGGTGTATGAATAGAGAAACACTGATGTTATCTCTCTCTCCAACCACGGTGTATGAATAGAGAAACACTGATGTTATCTCTCTCTCCAACCACGGTGTATGAATAGAGAAACACTGATATTACCTCTCTCTCCAACCACGGTGTATGAATAGAGAAACACTGATGTTATCTCTCTCTCCAACCACGGTGTATGAATAGAGAAACACTGATGTTATCTCTCTCTCCAACCAAGGTGTATGAATAGAGAAACACTGATGTTACCTCTCTCTCCAACCAAGGTGTATGAATAGAGAAACACTGATGTTATCTCTCTCTCCAACCACGGTGTATGAATATAGAAACACTGATGTTATCTCTCTCTCCAACCACGGTGTATGAATAGAGAAACACTGATGTTACCTCTCTCTCCAACCACGGTGTATGAATAGAGAAACACTGATGTTACCTCTCTCTCCAACCACGGTGTATGAATAGAGAAACACTGATGTTATCTCTCTCTCCAACCACGGTGTATGAATAGAGAAACACTGATGTTATCTCTCTCTCCAACCACGGTGTATGAATAGAGAAACACTGATGTTATCTCTCTCTCCAACCACGGTGTATGAATAGAGAAACACTGATGTTATCTCTCTCTCCAACCACGGTGTATGAATAGAGAAACACTGATGTTATCTCTCTCTCCAACCACGGTGTATGAATAGAGAAACACTGATGTTATCTCTCTCTCCAACCACGGTGTATGAATAGAGAAACACTGATGTTATCTCTCTCTCCAACCACGGTGTATGAATAGAGAAACACTGATGTTATCTCTCTCTCCAACCACGGTGTATGAATAGAGAAACACTGATGTTATCTCTCTCTCCAACCACGGTGTATGAATAGAGAAACACTGATGTTATCTCTCTCTCCAACCACGGTGTATGAATAAACACTGTTGTTATCTCTCTCCAACCACGGTGTATGAATAGAGAAACACTGTTGTTATCTCTCTCTCCAACCACGGTGTATGAATAGAGAAACACTGATGTTATCTCTCTCTCCAACCACGGTGTATGAATATAGAAACACTGATGTTATCTCTCTCTCCAACCACGGTGTATGAATAGAGAAACACTGTTGTTATCTCTCTCTCCAACCACGGTGTATGAATAGAGAAACACTGATGTTATCTCTCTCTCCAACCACGGTGTATGAATAGAGAAACACTGATGTTATCTCTCTCTCCAACCACGGTGTATGAATAGAGAAACACTGATGTTATCTCTCTCCAACCACGGTGTATGAATAGAGAAACACTGTTGTTATCTCTCTCCAACCACGGTGTATGAATAGAGAAACACTGTTGTTATCTCTCTCTCCAACCACGGTGTATGAATAGAGAAACACTGTTGTTATCTCTCTCCAACCACGGTGTATGAATAGAGAAACACTGTTGTTATCTCTCTCCAACCACGGTGTATGAATAGAGAAACACTGTTGTTATCTCTCTCCAACCACGGTGTATGAATAGAGAAACACTGTTGTTATCTCTCTCTCCAACCACGGTGTATGAATAGAGAAACACTGTTGTTATCTCTCTCTCCAACCACGGTGTATGAATAGAGAAACACTGATGTTATCTCTCTCTCCAACCACGGTGTATGAATAGAGAAACACTGATGTTATCTCTCTCTCCAACCACGGTGTATGAATAGAGAAACACTGATGTTATCTCTCTCTCCAACCACGGTGTATGAATAGAGAAACACTGATGTTATCGCTCTCTCCAACCACGGTGTATGAATAGAGAAACACTGATGTTATCTCTCTCTCCAACCACGGTGTATGAATAGAGAAACACTGATGTTATCTCTCTCTCCAACCACGGTGTATGAATAGAGAAACACTGATGTTATCTCTCTCTCCAACCACGGTGTATGAATAGAGAAACACTGATGTTATCTCTCTCCTCCAACCACGGTGTATGAATAGAGAAACACTGATGTTATCTCTCTCTCCAACCACGGTGTATGAATAGAGAAACACTGATGTTATCTCTCTCTCCAACCACGGTGTATGAATAGAGAAACACTGATGTTACCTCTCTCTCCAACCACGGTGTATGAATAGAGAAACACTGATGTTATCTCTCTCTCCAACCACGGTGTATGAATAGAGAAACACTGATGTTACCTCTCTCTCCAACCACGGTGTATGAATAGAGAAACACTGATGTTATCTCTCTCTCCAACCACGGTGTATGAATAGAGAAACACTGATGTTATCTCTCTCTCCAACCACGGTGTATGAATAGAGAAACACTGATGTTATCTCTCTCTCCAACCACGGTGTATGAATAGAGAAACACTGATGTTATCTCTCTCTCCAACCACGGTGTATGAATAGAGAAACACTGATGTTATCTCTCTCTCCAACCACGGTGTATGAATAGAGAAACACTGATGTTACCTCTCTCTCCAACCACGGTGTATGAATAGAGAAACACTGATGTTATCTCTCTCTCCAACCACGGTGTATGAATAGAGAAACACTGTTGTTATCTCTCTCTCCAACCACGGTGTATGAATAGAGTAGCAGACTGAAGAAGAGATTCAGCAACTCTTGGAGGATAGTGGAAGTTGAGAAAAAAAATCCTACTTTATTGTTAAAACCAACGAGTTTTGGGTCCGTAGCCTTCATCAGCAACCCAGCAATATAAAAGTAATTTATGATTTATTGTTCAGAAATTGGTGTCCATCAGCAAAAACAATGATGTCTCCAGCACACTGAGATCCCAAGTGTATTCATTATAATGGTTCAATATGACGTCTTTATGACCTAAGGTTGAATATAATACCTACTGTTGGGATCTTACTGTAATAATATCCTACTATGAAACACAGAACCTGCTCAAAGCCATTGTCTCTGTGTGTTTTTCTATTGTGTGTCCCCATTCACCACCCTTCTCCCAAAGTGTACACTTGCACACTCCCCATCATGGATTTAGGATTGTTAGAAGCAAAGTGTGCAAGACAACATTTCAGGAGAAGGCAGGATGATCAGGACACTGTTTGTATGTTCTTGTAAAGTCCCATGATGTTGTAGTCACTGGTTGTTGTTGGTCTTCCTGTCCAGTAGGGGGCTCCACCAGGTATGCCCACACAGACATCACAACCTCAGAGACAGCTCAGAGAGTAGGAGCAGAACACGCCCAGGGGAGAGAGGACAGGCTGATGGAGCTGGAACACGCCCAGGGGAGAGGGGACAGGCTGATGGAGCAGAACACGCCCAGGGGAGAGAGGACAGGCTGATGGAGCTGGAACACGCCCAGGGGAGAGAGGACAGGCTGATGGAGCTGGAACACGCCCAGGGGAGAGGGGACAGGCTGATGGAGCTGGAGCAGAACACGCCCAGGGGAGAGACGACAGGCTGATGGAGCAGAACACGCCCAGGGGAGAGAGGACAGGCTGATGGAGCTGGAGCAGAACACGCCCAGGGGAGAGAGGACAGGCTGATGGAGCTGGAGCAGAACACGCCCAGGGGAGAGAGGACAGGCTGATGGAGCAGAACACGCCCAGGGGAGAGAGGACAGGCTGATGGAGCTGGAGCAGAACACGCCCAGGGGAGAGAGGACAGGCTGATGGAGCAGAACACGCCCAGGGGAGAGAGGACAGGCTGATGGAGCAGAACACGCCCAGGGGAGAGAGGACAGGCTGATGGAGCAGAACACGCCCAGGGGAGAGAGGACATAAAGGAGAGGCACCGCAATCTCTCTCTCTCTTTCTCTCTCTCTCTCTCTCTCTCTCTCTCTCTCTCTCTCTCTCTCTCTCTCTCTCTCTCTCTCTCTCTCTCTCTTCTCTCTCTCTCTCTCTCTCTCTCTCTCTCTCTCTCTCTCTCTCTCTCTCTCTCTCTCTCTCTCTCTCTCTCTCTCTCTCTCTCTGTCTCTCTCTCTCTCTCTCTGTCTCTCTCTCTCTCTCTCTCTCTCTCTCTCTCTCTCTCTCTCTCTCTCTCTCTCTCTCTCTCTCTCTCTCTCTCTCTCTCTCTCTCTCTCTCTCTCTCTCTCTCTCTGTCTCTCTCTCTCTCTCTCTCTCTCTCTCTCTCTCTCTCTCTCTCTCTCTCTCTCTCTCTCTCTCTCTCTCTCTCTCTCTCTCTCTCTCTCTCTCTCTCTCTCTCTCTCTCTCTCTCTCTCTCTCTCTCTCTCTCTCTCTGTCTCTCTCTCTCTCTCTCTCTCTCTCTCTCTCTCTCTCTCTCTCTCTCTCTCTCTCTCTCTCTCTCTCTCTCTCTCTCTCTCTCTCTCTCTCTCTCTCTCTCTCTCTCTCTCTCTCTCTCTCTCTCTCTCTCTCTCTCTCTCTCTCTCTCTCTCTCTCTCTCTCTCTCCCTCTCACGCACACATAGCTACCTGAAATTATTTGAGTTTTCTTGTAAATAGTAACTGCTTTGTTTGCCAAGAGATTATTTTACTTGTATTATATTTATATTGTATATTTATTTATTTAAAAAAACATATTATATTCAGCAGCATCACATTTAGTAAAGTGTTCATTTGTATGCATCCAAAAACCGTCGGATTATGGTGTGAGGACTACAAACACAAATAGGCTGGGATTCAATCAAGGCAAGTTGAAGAGCACCGCACCGGACAGCCAACAAAAATATATTTTACGCTTGCGCCGACATCCCTTTGACTTAGAAAGGCGCCTAGACCTGATGGATGAATGAACTACTCAGTGAGTAGGATTACCATGTAACAACGGATGTAGATAAAGAGTTTTCTGGATCATCTAGATTCTCCCATTTCAGCCTCTTCCTTGTTCCTAGATCCTCTAGTTTGTTCTGTGATCATCTAGTTCTGTCTCATCTAGATGTGTCCTTGTTTCTAAAGCTAGCCATCTGTCTCTAGCTCCTTGCTGGCTATAGTTTCAGTTCCTCTAGTTTGTTCTGTGATCCTCTAGTTTGTTCTGTGATCATCTAGTTCTGTCTCATCTAGATGTGTCCTTGTTTCTAAAGCTAGCCATCTGTCTCTAGCTCCTTGCTGGCTATAGTTTCAGTTCCTCTAGTTTGTTCTGTGATCCTCTAGTTTGTTCTGTGATCATTTAGTTCTGTCTCATCTAGATGTGTCCTTGTTTCTAAAGCTAGCCATCTGTCTCCAGCTCCTTCTTGCTGGCTATAGTTTCAGTTCCTCTAGTTTGTTCTGTGATCCTCTAGTTTGTTCTGTGATCATCTAGTTCTGTCTCATCTAGATGTGTCCTTGTTTCTAAAGCTAGCCATCTGTCTCCAGCTCCTTCTTGCTGGCTATAGTTTCAGTTCCTCTAGTTTGTTCTGTGATCCTCTAGTTTGTTCTGTGATCATCTAGTTCTGTCTCATCTAGATGTGTCCTTGTTTCTAAAGCTAGCCATCTGTCTCTAGCTCCTTGCTGGCTATAGTTTCAGTTCCTCTAGTTTGTTCTGTGATCATCTAGTTCTGTCTCATCTAGATGTGTCCTTGTTTCTAAAGCTAGCCATCTGTCTCTAGCTCCTTGATGTCTCTAGTTCTGCTTCTCTGCTCCTCCTCTTTACCTCTCCCTAGGGTAACCTCTCTTCCCTAGCATAGCCCCTCTAACGTAGCTCCTCTCCAGGAAAATCCCAACATACATATTGCTGCCAGTCACATTAACCATCTCTGTATACCTCCCAGAAACCGAGGGGGAGAACACAACACCCCCGACAGTTTCCAGTGGCTATGTCAGGGTCATGGGTGCTAGAAACAGAAAGGTTTTGAGTTCAATTCCCCTGTGAGCTGCATACTACATGTGATATGTCAGTAAGGCTTTTAAAATGTTGCTGTTATGTTTTTAGGCCTACTTTATAGTAAGAAAAGTAATTCTGTTCATTGTTTACCATTTTCTACCAAATATCCAGAGGACGGGAAACTGGGAGAAAATGTGTTTTATTACTTGTGTTAAAATTTTGTTCAATCAACATTTCATTATTACAGTGTTTTGCATCTTCAGGATGCGTTGCCCACATGGGCTTATAAGATACTGTGTATTCATGGTTCAAAGACAGCGTCAAACATTGTTTACAAACTGCAGGAGCTAAAGATTACATTTGGGTGATCAAAGTATCAGGACACTCATTGTCTCAGTAATTTTTCATCCAAGTACATTCTGATTGGGTTTCTACAGTGCCTTGTTGCAGCCTGAATTTAAAAAGGATTAAATGGAGATTTGTCACTGTATAAATACTCCATAATGTCAAAATGGAATTGTTTTTTTTTGTTTTACAAATTAAAAATGAAAAGCTGAAATGTCTTGAGTCAAAGTATTCAACCCCATTGTTATGGCAAGCCTAAATAGGTTCAGGAGTAAAACTTTTGCTTAACGAGTCACATCAGTTGCATGGATTCACTTTGTCTGCAATAAGTGTTTAACATGATTTCTGAATGACTACCTCATCTCTGTACCCCACACATACAATTATCTGTATGGTCCCTCAATCGAGCAGTGAATTTCAAAACACAGACAACCTTTCAGACCAGGGAGGTTTTCCAATGCCTCGCAAAGAAGGGCACCTATTGGTAGATGAATAAAAACTAAAAGCAGACATTAAATATCAACACACCCAGTCACTACAAAGATTCAGGCGTCCTTCCTAACTCAGTTGCCGGAGAGAATGGAAACCGCTCAGGGATTTCACCATGAGGCCAAAGGTCGCTGAGGAGTTCTTGAGATCTGCTGATTTCAAGCTACCGGTATTGTTGAATACCATTGATATTGTGTGTTACTATGGTGATATAGCCACATCCATTGATACTGTGTTACTATGGTAATGTAGTCTTGCTGTTACCAGCTATTTCCAAAGAAGGTTTTGATCGTGGTTGTCTCACATACTTTCATAATAAAACTGTTAAGTCAGTTGAAAATAAACAAGTTATTAAGTGTCTAAATATGAACATATGGGCCCTGGTCAAAAGTAGTGCACTATATAGGGAATAGGGTGCTATCTGGGACACTGACATAAATCAGATGTAGCTACAATAGGCATATACACGTATTTACAAATAATCAGTAGCGGCACCCAGGACACTAAAATACACATTCGGTCCCAAATGGCACCCTATTCCCTATGTAGTGCACTAATTTCAAAGGGCTCTGGTCAAAAGTAGTGCACTATGTAGGAAATAGGGTGCCATTTGAGACGGAAGCAGGCTCATCAATATTAAATGCAACATGAAACAAATGAGATTTACATGGAAAAACACTGATTTCTTTACAGTCGTCTACAGAACAACAATGTGGAGGGAAGTTGTGTGTGTGTAGACAGGCAGATTTGTTCAATCTACATTTGATTAATTTTGTTATTACAGTGTTTTGCATCTTCAGGATGCATTGCCCACATGGGCTTTATAAGATACTGTGTATTCATGGTTCAAAGACAGCGTCAACATTGTTTACAAACTGCAGGAGCTAAAGATTACACTTGGGGTGATCAAAGTATTTTTACATCAGGACACTCATTCTACATTTACATTTTTAGTCATTTAGCAGACGCTCTTATCAAGAGCGACTTACAGGAGCAATTAGGGGTTGCCTTGCTCAAGGGCACATCGACAGATTTTTCACCTAGTCGGCTCGGGGATTAGAACCAGCGTCCTTTCGGTTACTGGCACAACGCTCTTAACCACTAAGCTCCCTGCCGCCCCATTCTTTCAGTAACTTTTCATCCGAGTACATTCTGATTGGGTTTACACAGTGCTTTGTTACAGCCTGAATTTAAAACAGATTCAATTTAAATTGAGATTTGTCACTGGCCTACGCACAATACTCCATAATGGCAGATTAGCAGTTGATTGTAGCGTTGTCATGATACCAGCATCGCCACTCTGAAGCACGGTGGCAAGAAAACATGAAGCAGACTTTAAAATGTCTTGTTTTGGAGGAAAACAGCCACTAATGTTGAAAACACACAGCCTTCTTGTTGTCACCCAGAGTCCCATCTGAGGAATCCGTTACAGTTCGTTGCGGTTGAGTCCGTGACGGGAGATCTTGCTGTTTAAATCCTGCATGTGCTTCTTCATCTGAGAGAGAGAGACAGAGAGAGAGAGAGAGAGACAGAGAGAGAGAGACAGAGAGAGACAGAGAGAGAGAGAGAGAGAGAGAGAGAGAGAGAGACAGAGAGAGAGAGAGACAGAGAGAGAGAGAGAGAGAGAGAGAGAGAGAGACGTTACGCACATCTTGAAATCTGTTCCACTATTTATTTCCTAAAACATCCCGTTATCCTTCTGTTGTAGATCGAGTGCATCGTGACCAGGGGTGAAATGCACTTGAAAAGTCCATGAAACTTGAACGTCTTAAGTACCCCATCTATGTCAGCTGTAAAATGTTACCTGCTACAGGCTACTCATCCAATCCAATGACTTTAACAGTAACATGTGAACAGTAACAGAAACTGCAAGGCAATTAAAACTGGCAAAACATCAGTGTAGAGACAAAGTGGAGTCGCAATTCAACGGCTCGGACACGAGACGTATGTGGCAGGGTCTACAGACAATCACGGACTACAAAAAGGAAAACCAGCCACGTCGCCGACGTCTCGCTTCCAGAAAAGCTAAAACACCTTCTTCGCCCGGTTTGAGGATAACACAGTGCCACTGACGAAGCCCACTACCAAGGACTGTGGCCTCTCCTTCTCCATGGCTGATGTGATTAAGACATTTAAGCATGTTAACCCCCACAAGGCTGCCGGGCCCAGACGGCATCCCAAGCCGCGTCCTCAGAGCATGTGCAGACCAGCTGGCTGGTGTGTTTACGGACATATTCAATCTCTCCCTTTCCCAGTCTGCTGTCCCCATATGATTCAAGATGGCCACCATTGTTCCTGTACCCAAGAAAGCAAAGGTAACTGAACTAAATGACTATCGCCCTGTAGCACTCACCTCTGTCATCATGAAGTGCTTTGAGAGACTAGTCAAGGATCATATCACCTCTACCTTACCTGTCACCCTAGACCCACTTCAATTTGCTTACCTCCCCAATAGATCAACAGACGATGCAATCGCCATCACACTGCACACTGCCCTATCCCATCTGGACAAGAGGAATACCTATGTAAGAATGCTGTTCATTGACTATAGCTCAGCCTTCAACACCATAGGACCCTCCAAGCTCATCATTAAACTCGGGCCCTGGGTCTGAACCCCGCCCTGTGCAACTGGGTCCTGGACATCCTGACGGGCCGCCCCCAGGTGGTGAAGGTAGGAAACAACACCTCCACTTCGCTGATCCTCAACACTGGGGCCCCACAAGGGTGCGTGCTCAGCCCCCTCCTGTACTCCCTGTTCACCCATGACTGCGTGGCCAAGCACGCCTCCAACTCAATCATCAAGTTTGCAGACGACATAACAGTAGTAGGCCTGATTACCAACAATGACGAGACAGCCGGAGGTGAGGGCTCTGGGAGTGTGGTGCCAGGAAAATAACCTCTCACTCAACATCAACAAAACAAAGGAGATGATCGTGGACTTCAGGAAACAGCAGAGGGAGCACCCCCCTATTCACATCGACGGGACAGCAGTGGAGAAGGTGGAAAGCTACAAGTTCCTTGGCGTACACATCACTGACAAACTGAAATGGTCCAGCCACACAGACAGTGTGGTGAAGAAGGCGCAACTGAGCCTCTACAACCTCAGGAGGCTGAAGAAATTCGGCTTAACACCTAAAACCCTCACAAACTTTTAAAGATGCACAATTGAGAGCATCCTGTCGGGCTGTATCACCGCCTGGTACGGCAACTGCACCGCCCACAACCGCAGGGCTCTCCAGAGGGTGGTGCGGTCTGCCGAACGCATCCCTGGGGGAACACTGCCTGGCCTCCAAGACACCTACAGCACCCGATGTCACAGGAAGGCCAAAAAGATAATCAAGGACATCAACCACCCGAGCCACTGCCTGTTCACCCCGCTATCATCCAGAAGGCGAGGTCAGTACAGGTGCATCAAAGCTGGGACCGAGAGAATGAAAAACAGCTTCTATCTCAAGGCCATCAGACTGTTAAATAGCCATCACTAGCACATTAGAGGCTGCTGCTGCCTATTGAAATCACTGGCCACTTTAAGAAATGGAACACTAGTCATTTTAATAATGTTTACATATCTTGCACTACTCATCTCATATGTATATACTGCATTCTATTCTATAATATTCTACTGTATCTTAGTCCATGCCGCTCTGTCATTGCTTGTCCATATATATATATATATATATATATATATATATACTCTTAAATTCCATTCCTTACTAGTTTTGTGTGTATTGGGTATATGTTGTTTACCTCCCCTAGGCTGCTAATGTCTAGCTACATCAACATCACAGGAACCAAATCATCTACCTTGTATCCCATCTCTCTCTCGTCTTCTCTGCCAGGTCATTGTATCTCTCCTACCTTGTATCCCACCTCTCTCTGGTCTTCTCTGCCAGATTATTGCATCTCTCCTACCTTGTATCCCATCTCTCTCTGGTCTTCTCTGCCAGGTCATTGTATCTCTCCTACCTTGTATCCCATCTCTCTCTCGTCTTCTCTGCCAGGTCATTGTATCTCTCCTACCTTGTATCCCACCTCTCTCTGGTCTTCTCTGCCAGATTATTGCATCTCTCCTACCTTGTATCCCATCTCTCTCTGGTCTTCTCTGCCAGGTCATTGTCTCTCTCCTACCTTGTATCCCATCTCTCTGGTCTTCTCTGCCAGATTATTGTATCTCTCCTGGTTTCTCAGGATGTGGTCGTTGTCTCCTAGAGCTTCTACATGTCTCAGCTTCTGGTGGGATAACTCCAACTGCTCCTGAGAGGGGGGGGGAGAGGCAGGGAGGAGAGGCAGGGAGGGAGGAGAGAGGGAGGTATAAGCAGGGAAGAGAGAAGCAGGGATGAGAGAGGGGGAGGAGAGATAGGGGCAGGGAAGAGAGAGAGAGGGGTAGGGAAGAGAGAGAGAGGCAGGGAAGAGAGAGAGAGAGAGGGGCAGGGAAGAGAGAGAGAGGGGCAGGGAAGAGAGAGAGAGGGGCAGGGAAGAGAGAGAGAGGGGCAGGGAAGAGAGAGAGAGGGGCAGGGAAGAGAGAGAGGGGCAGGGAAGAGAGAGAGAGGGGTAGGGAAGAGAGAGAGAGGCAGGGAAGAGAGAGAGAGGGGGCAGGGAAGAGAGAGAGAGGGGGCAGGGAAGAGAGAGAGAGGGGCAGGGAAGAGAGAGAGAGAGGGCAGGGAAGAGAGCGAGAGGGGCAGGGAAGAGAGCGAGAGGGGGCAGGGAAGAGAGCGAGAGGGGCAGGGAAGAGAGCGAGAGGGGCAGGGAAGAGAGCGAGAGGGGCAGGGAAGAGAGAGAGAGGGGCAGGGAAGAGAGAGAGAGAGGGGCAGGGAAGAGAGAGAGAGGGGCAGGGAAGAGAGAGAGGCAGGGAAGAGAGAGGGAGGGGGAGGAGAGAGAGAGGGAGGGAGAGCGAGAGAGTGAGTGGTCCAATGTGAAATGGACCCTACGCCCTAGGCACTTCCTTGGTGTAAGCACCATATTGCTTAGACCTGTCAACCCCTCTCAGATCTCCAAGTGCCCTAGGGCGTAAGGGTCTAGGGGTCCATCTCAGATCTCCAAGTGCCCTAGGGCGTAGGGGTCTAGGGGTCCATCTCTAGGGCGTAAGGGTCTAGGGGTCCATCTCTAGGGCGTAACGGTCTAGGGGTCCATCTCAGATCTCCAAGTGCCCTAGGGCGTAACGGTCTAGGGGTCCATCTCAGATCTCCAAGTGCCCTAGGGCGTAACGGTCTAGGGGTCCATCTCAGATCTCCAAGTGCCCTAGGGCGTAAGGGTCTAGGGGTCCATCTCAGATCTCCAAGTGCCCTAGGGCGTAACGGTCTAGGGGTCCATCTCAGATCTCCAAGTGCCCTAGGGCGTAGGGGTCTAGGGGTCCATCTCTAGGGTGTAAGGGTATAGGGGTCCATCTCAGATCTCCAAGTGCCCTAGGGCGTAAGGGTCCATCTCAGATCTCCAAGTGCCCTAGGGCGTAAGGGTCTAGGGGTCCATTTGGGACTGGGCATCAAGGAAGCGAGTGAGGTGAATGAAAGACAGATACAGTGCATTTTGAAAGTATTCAGACCCCTGGACTTTTTCCACATTTTGTTATGTTACAGCCTTATTCTATAATGGATTCAATAAAATAAAAAAATCCTCATAGAAAAAAAATAAAATAAAATACCCCATAATGACAAAGCAAAAACAGGTTTAGACATTTTTATAAATGTATTACAAATAAAAAACAGAAATACCTTATTTACATCAGTATTCAGACCCTTTGGTATGAGACTTGAAATTGTGCTCAGGAGGTTCCTGATTCCATTGATCATCCTTTGTTTCTACAGATCGATTGGACTCCACCTGTGGTAAATTCAATTGATTGGACATGATTTGGAAAGGGACACACCTGTCTATATAAGGTCCCACAGTTGACAGTGCATGTCAGAGCAAAAACCAAGCCATGAGGTCGAAGGAATTGTCCGTAGACCTCCGAGACAGGATTGTGTAGAGCCACAGATCTGGGGAAGGGTACAAAAAATGTCTGCAGCATTGAAGGTCCCCAAGAACACAGTGGCCTCCGTCATTCTTAAATGGAAGAAGTTTGGTATCACCAAGACTCTTCCTAGAGCTGGCCGCCCGGCCAAACTGAACAATCGGGGAGAAGGGCCTTGGTCAGGGAGGTGACCAAGAACCCGATGGTCACTCTAACAGAGCTCCAGAGTTCCTCTGTGGAGATGGGAGAAACTTCCAGAAGGACAACCATCTCTGCAGCACTCCACCAATCAGGCCTTTATGGTAGAGTGGCAAGACGGAAGCCACTCCTCAGTAAAAGGCACATGACAGCCTGCTTGGAGTTTGCCAAAAGGCACCTAAAGGACTCTCAGACCATGAGAAACAAGATTATCTGGTCTGATGAAACCAAGATTGAACTATTTGGCCTGAATGCCAAACGTCACGTCTGGAGGAATCCTGGCACCATCCCTACGGTGAAGCATGGTGGTGGCAGCATCATGCTGTGGGGAAGTTTTTCAGCGGCAGGGACTGGGAGAATAGTCAGGATCAAGGGAAAGATGAACGGAGCAAAGTACAGAGAGATCCCTGATGAAAACCTGCTCCAGAGCGCTCAGGACCTCAGATTGGGGTGAAGGTTCACCTTCCAACAGGACAACGACCCTAAGCACACAGCCAAGACAACGCAGGAGTGGCTTTGGGACAAGTCTCTGAATGTCCTTGAGTGGCCTAGCCAGAGCCCGGACTTGAACCCGATCTAACATCTCTGGAGAGACCTGAAAATAGCTGTGCAGCGACGCTCCCCATCCAACGTGACAGAGCTTGAGAGAATCTGCAGAGAAGAATGGGAGAAACTCCCCAAATACAGGTGTGCCAAGCTTGTAGCGTCATACCCAAGAAGACTTGAGGCTGTAATTGCTGCCAAAGGTGTTTCAACTGATGGGTTCGGATTTCTAAACTTTAAATATTGTTAATCATCAGTTAAAGTACTGAGTAAAGGGTCTTTTATTTATAATACATTTGCATACATGTCTAAAAACCTGTTTTTGCTTTGTCATTATGGGGTATTGTGTGTAGATTGATGAGGGAAAAAAACAACAATTTAATCCATTTTAGAATAAGGCTGTAAAGTAACAAAATGTGGAAAAGGTCAAGGGGTCTGAATACTTTCCAAATGCACTGTATGTAGACTGAGTATTGCAACACCATAACACACAGTTATACAGACTTTCCCACTGATTGATCATTCATATTGATTGGTTACCTGGTAGTGGCTGTGCTTCTCTACCTTGGTCTCAAAGTGCTTCAGCTCCTCCTGATGACACACACAGACACACGGAGAGAGAAACCCAATCGGACAGAACATTATGGTCCAGATTGTGAAAGGTTATGACTTTAAAAGAGATATGGAAAGCGCACGCACACACACCTTGAGAGAGTCCAGTTCATCTTCAGTCAGGTTGGCTCTCTGTGCCATCTCCCACAGCTCTATCACCCTGGGCTCTTTAAACTCTACAGAGGGAGGGGGACAGCACAGCTCGTCACACTCAACAGTGTGTGTGTGTGTGTGTCTGTGTGTGTGTGTGTGTGTGTGTACACCACTCACCGCTGACCTCGCTGAAGCCCTCGTGGCTGAGTTTCCTCAGGCGTTCGAAGCCCTGGTTCAGATCCCTACAAAACACACACACACACACCGTTAATACACACACCCACACACACTGTTAATACACACATTTAATACACACACCGTTAAAACACACACACACCTCATCTTGTCCTTCAGGTCTGTGTGTTTCTGATGCAGGACGTGTTCTTTAACTTCCCCTTCTAATGGAGAGATCACATTCTTATGGATCTCTATAGAGAGGGACAGAGGGAGAGAGAGGGAGAGAGTGTTAGACCGACCAGACTAAAGTGAGTGTTGGTGTTAGACAGACAAGAGTGAGTTTTGGTGTTAAGACCGACAAGAACAACAGGAAGGTGTTACATTCCCCAATATCTCAAAAATCACCAGCAGTCAAACAACTTCATTATAATTCAACCTAAAGCATCAGTGACACTTCATCACTGGTTAACACTGACAACAATCTCGAGAGAGAGAGAGAGAGAGAGAGAGAGAGAGAGAGAAGAGAGAGAGAGAGAGAGAGAGAAGAGAGAGAAGAGAGAGAAGAGAGAGAGAAGAGAGAGGAGAGAGAGAGAGAGAGAAGAGAGAGAAGAGAGAGAAGAAGAGAGAGAGAGAGAGAGAGAGAGAGAGAGAGAGAGAGAGAGAGAGAGAGAGAGAGAGAGAGAGAGAGAGAGAGAGAGAGAGAGAGAGAGAGAGAGAGAGAGAAGAGAGAGAGAGAGAGAGAGAGAGAGAGAGAGAGAGAGAGAGAGAGAGAGAGAGAGAGGAGAGAGAGAGAGAGGAGAGAGAGAGGAGAGAGAGAGAGAGAGAGAGAGAGAGAGAGAGAGAGAGAGAGAGAGGAGAGAGAGAGAGAGAGAGAGAGAAGAGAGAGAGAGAGAGAGAGAGAGAGAGAGAGAAGAGGAAGAGAGAGGAGAGATAGAGAGGAGAGAGAGAGGAGAGAGAACAACAGACAAGAGAGAGAGAGAGAGAGAGAGAGAGAGAGAGAGAGAGAGAGAGAGAACAACAGACGAGAGAGAGAGAGAGAGAGAGAGAGAGAGAGAGAGAGAGAGAGAGAGAGAGAGAGAGGAGAGAGAGAGAGAGAGAGAACAAGACTGAACGTAGTGAAAATCTCTCTCACCCTCTGTGCGGCTGACGGTATCCATGACGATGTTATACTCGCTGATCTTGTCCTTGTGGTGTTGGAACTCTCTCTTCAGACTCTGCATCTCCTCCTCGGAGAACTTACCAGAAATCTTAGCCTGTAGGGAAACATTTCCATTACAGTTGTGACAGCAAAGTCAGTGTTAGTAGGAAGAGAGGCTAGGGTGTTGGTATTTTCTCCCATAGAGGGAGAGAAACTGAGGAGAAGTAGCCCCAAAATGACTTATTGGATTGTAAACTGGGGTGTAAGCCAGAGGGAAAGAAACTGACTTCTTGGGTTGTAAACTGGGGGTGTAAGCCAGAGGGAGAGAAACTGACTTCTTGGGTTGTAAACTGGGGGTGTAAGCCAGAGGGAGAGAAACTGACTTCTTGGGTTGTAAACTGGGGGTGTAAGCCAGAGGGAGAGAAACTGACTTCTTGGGTTGTAAACTGGGGGTGTAAGCCAGAGGGAGAGAAACTGACTTCTTGGGTTGTAAACTGGGGTGTAAGCCAGAGGGAGAGAAACTGACTTCTTGGGTTGTAAACTGGGGTGTAAGCCAGAGGGAGAGAAACTGACTTCTTGGGTTGTAAACTGGGGTGTAAGCCAGAGGGAGGGAAACTGACTTCTTGGGTTGTAAACTGGGGTGTAAGCCAGAGGGAGAGAAACTGACTTCTTGGGTTGTAAACTGGGGGTGTAAGCCAGAGGGAGAGAAACTGACTTCTTGGGTTGTAAACTGGGGGTGTAAGCCAGAGGGAGAGAAACTGACTTCTTGGGTTGTAAACTGGGGTGTAAGCCAGAGGGAGAGAAACTGACTTCTTGGGTTGTAAACTGGGGTGTAAGCCAGAGGGAGAGAAACTGACTTCTTGGGTTGTAAACTGGGGGTGTAAGCCAGAGGGAGAGAAACTGACTTCTTGGGTTGTAAACTGGGGTGTAAGTCAGAGGGAGAGAAACTGACTTCTTGGGTTGTAAACTGGGGGTGTAAGCCAGAGGGAGAGAAACTGACTTCTTGGGTTGTAAACTGGGGTGTAAGCCAGAGGGAGAGAAACTGACTTCTTGGGTTGTAAACTGGGGTGTAAGCCAGAGGGAGAGAAACTGACTTCTTGGGTTGTAAACTGGGGTGTAAGCCAGAGGGAGAGAAACTGACTCTTGGGTTGTAAACTGGGGTGTAAGCCAGAGGGAGAGAAACTGACTTCTTGGGTTGTAAACTGGGGTGTAAGCCAGAGGGAGAGAAACTGACTTCTTGGGTTGTAAACTGGGGTGTAAGCCAGAGGGAAGGAAACTGACTTCTTGGGTTGTAAACTGGGGGTGTAAGCCAGAGGGAGAGAAACTGACTTCTTGGGTTGTAAACTGGGGGTGTAAGCCAGAGGGAGAGAAACTGACTTCTTGGGTTGTAAACTGGGGTGTAAGCCAGAGGGAGGGAAACCAAGCACGCTCATCCCCAAAATGGACGCTGCTATATTGAAACTTGGGGTACGTCCCAATCATATCACCTTTCTCCTGAAGTGTGCACTCGTTCACTACTTTTCACAAATCTAAAACCAGTGGGGGTTGGTGGAGGCCCTGGGCTAGTGGGAGTTATCACCATATTTCTGATACCAGTCAGGGAAGAGAACAAGAGTCCACTCTGAGAGAACAAGTGTCCACTCTGAGAGAACAAGTGCCCCCCTTCTCCGTCCCTCCCTCACCTTATTCCACAGTTTGTCCAGTCTAGGGTCATCGAACATGTCTCCTCCTCTGCTGTCATGGTCCTTCAGGTTGTTAGATTCTAGAGGTCTGGTGTCCTTCTTCCCATCCATCCCATACTTAGCCAGGATCACTGGGGCGGGGGAGACACAAAATGGACGCCAGTTAACAACACCATCCTGGATAGGACAATGAGCCAGATGTTTCACCGGATGTATACACGTGAAGCATCTGAAGCGTTTCCACTCGCTACCAAATATGGTGTTGACAGGAAGCCCAGTGGCCGGCAGTGGGAGAAGATGGAGCGAGGTGGATTTTGGCCGACATTCTGCTAATTTTCTCATCGATTAAACATTTGATCTCAATACAGTTTTCCGTTCCCAAAATTACAATCTGTTACGAACAGAGTAGACTAAGTTTTGTAGACTTTACCCTTTGCCAAACTTGTAAAAAAATGGCGTTGTTTATAAGGAGTGAAAGGGTGAATTGACTTATTACACACGCCCACTTCACGGAGTAGGCGTTCCCTAACAGAAATATGCAAATACATGCTAGAACGCACCAATAGGCTCTCGCTAGCACGTGCTTGGCTCTGCCCACCTCCTTGCTTGTTCTGCCCGCTATGATGAACTTTACTCTCCATTGGAAACGACAGGCCTGTGGTCTATCCTTAGGTTAGTTATTTAAAATATTTCATACTGTGCGTCGTTCGCCGAGGAAGACACAACATGGTGGGTCGGTAGAGTTGGGACATGCTGACTTAACCCTGCCGCTACAACATCACAAACATTCTGAACACGCAAAAGCAACGTGTATGTCAGCAGTTGTGATGACCACACACACACACACACACACACACACACACACACACACACCTTCCCCTTCACACCACCATGACATTATAACGAGCCACACACCTTCCCCTTCACACCACCACGACATTATAACGAGCCACACACCTTCCCCTGCCCCTTCACACCACCACGACATTATAACGAGACACACACCTTCCCCTTCACACCACCACGACATTATAACGAGACACACACCTTCCCTTTCACACCACCACGACATTATAACGAGACACACACCTTCCCCTTCCCCTTCACACCACCACGACATTATAACGAGCCACACACCTTCCCCTTCCCCTTCACACCACCACGACATTATAACGAGCCACACACCTTCCCCTTCCCCTTCACACCACCACGACATTATAACGAGCCACACACCTTCCCCTTCACACCACCACGACATTATAACGAGACACACACCTTCCCCTTCACACCACCACGACATTATAACGAGACACACACCTTCCCCTTCACACCACCACGACATTATAACGAGACACACACCTTCCCCTTCACACCACCACGACATTATAACGAGCACACACATTCCCCTTCACACCACCACGACATTATAACGAGCCACACACCTTCCCCTTCACACCACCACGACATTATAACGAGCCACACACCTTCCCCTTCACACCACCACGACATTATAACGAGACACACACCTTCCCCTTCACACCACCACGACATTATAACGAGCCACACACCTTCCCCTTCACACCACCACACGACATTATAACGAGCCACACACCTTCCCCTTCACACCACCACGACATTATAACGAGACACACACCTTCCCCTTCACACCACCACGACATTATAACGAGACACACACCTTCCCCTTCACACCACCACGACATTATAACGAGACACACACCTTCCCCTTCACACCACCACGACATTATAACGAGACACACACCTTCCCCTTCACACCACCACGACATTATAACGAGCCACACACCTTCCCCTTCACACCACCACGACATTATAACGAGGCACACACCTTCCCCTTCACACCACCACGACATTATAACGAGACACACACCTTCCCCAAGGCCCTTTCTGCTTTATGAAAGCTCTGCTCTTTATAGAAAATCAACTGTTTTTAAAGCAGCTCTGCTCTCTATAGAACATCAACTGTTTTTAAAGCAGCTCTGCTCTCTATAGAACATCAACTGTTTTTAAAGCAGCTCTGCTCTTTATAGAAAATCAACTGTTTATAAAGCAGCTCTGCTCTTTATAGAAAATCAACTGTTTTTAAAGCAGCTCTGCTCTCTATAGAAAATCAACTGTTTTTAAAGCAGCTCTGCTCTCTATAGAACATCAACTGTTTTTAAAGCAGCTCTGCTCTCTATAGAACATCAACTGTTTTTAAAGCAGCTCTGCTCTCTATAGAACATCAACTGTTTTTAAAGCAGCTCTGCTCTCTATAGAAAATCTACTGTTTTTAAAGCAGCTCTGCTCTCTATAGAACATCTAAGACATTAATAGACCTAGTCCCATGGAGGCCTGGAGCAGAAATCCACTTTGGTTGGTCGGTGAATTATGGAACGACAGAATCAGAACCGAGCTGTAGAGTTCTTCTCTGAATCGCGTCCCAAATGGCACCCCATTCCCTAGGGGCCCTGGTCAAAAGTAGTGCACTACATAGGGAATAGGGTACCATTTGGGACACAGGCCCTACCTAGCTGATGAAGATGAAGTCTACGCGACTGCCAGCTAGCTAATTTTTTATGTGTTCATCTAATATTTAAAACACTCTTCCCTTCTAGCTCTTCTCTCTCTCTCTCCCGTCAGTGAGGTAGGTCGTTTAAGGAGGGTGTGTGACACTAGACAGAGTCCTCTCCTACTGAGTGTTGAACAGGCTTTGTGTGCTGGTAGTGGTGGTCGGTGGCATGTGTTTTCACAAGGTGTGTGTGTGTAGGGCCGGGACCATACCAGTATCGCCATATTCGTTAGTATCGTGGCAAGGAAACAAAACACTGAAGCAGATTTAACTTCTTTAGGAAAACAGCCCTGATGTTGGAAACAATCATCATCATGTTGTCATCCAGAGTCACATTTATTTATTTTCCAGGCTATAGCACACAATACTTTACATCCAGCAGGTTGTTAAAGGACCAAAGAGCTGGGTCTGCTTCCTGTTTTCTTTTCTGGCGATACTGGTATCATCACAGCCCAGTGTGTGTAATGTTGACCACTAGGCAGTGTTCTGTGTTCTCATCACAGCCCTGTTTGTGTAATGTTGACCACTAGGCAGTGTTCTGTGTTCTCATCACAGCCCTGTTTGTGTAATGTTGACCACTAACAGCCCTGTGTGACCACTAGGCAGTGTTCTGTGTTCTCATCACAGCCCTGTGTGTGTGTAATGTTGACCACTAGGCAGTGTTCTGTGTTCTCATCACAGCCCTGTGTGTGTGTAATGTTGACCACTAGGCAGTGTTCTGTGTTCTCATCACAGCCCTGTGTGTGTGTGTGTTCTCATCCAGCCCTGTTGACCACTAGGCAGTGTTCTGTGTTCTCATCACAGCCCTGTTTGTGTAATGTTGACCACTAATGTTGACCACTAGGCAGTGTTCTGTGTTCTCATCACAGCCTGTGTGTGTGTAATGTTGACCACTAGGCAGTGTTCTGTGTTCTCATCACAGCCCTGTGTGTGTGTAATGTTGACCACTAGGCAGTGTTCTGTGTTCTCATCACAGCCCTGTGTGTGTGTAATGTTGACCACTAGGCAGTGTTCTGTGTTCTCATCACAGCCCTGTGTGTGTGTATGTTGACCACTAGGCAGTGTTCTGTGTTCTCATCACAGCCCTGTGTGTGTGTAATGTTGACCACTAGGCAGTGTTCTGTGTTCTCATCACAGCCCTGTGTGTGTGTAATGTTGACCACTAGGCAGTGTTCTGTGTTCTCATCACAGCCCTGTGTGTGTGTGTGTAATGTTGACCACTAGGCAGTGTTCTGTGTTCTCATCACAGCCCTGTGTGTGTAATGTTGAATGTTGTTCTGATCACAGCCCTAGGCAGTGTGTAATGTGTTCACTATCACAGCCCTGTGCCCTGTGAGTGTGTAATGTTGACCACTAGGCAGTGTTCTGTGTTCTCATCACAGCCCTGTGAGTGTGTAATGTTGACCACTAGGCAGTGTTCTGTGTTCTCATCACAGCCCTGTGAGTGTGTAATGTTGACCACTAGGCAGTGTTCTGTGTTCTCATCACAGCCCTGTGTGTGTAATGTTGACCACTAGGCAGTGTTCTGTGTTCTCATCACAGCCCTGTTTGTGTAATGTTGACCACTAGGCAGTGTTCTGTGTTCTCATCACAGCCCTGTGTGTGTGTAATGTTGACCACTAGGCAGTGTTCTGTGTTCTCATCACAGCCCTGTGTGGGTGTAATGTTGACCACTAGGCAGTGTTCTGTGTTCTCATCACAGCCCTGTGTGTGTAATGTTGACCACTAGGCAGTGTTCTGTGTGTGTAATGTTGACCACTAGGCAGTGTTCTGTGTTCTCATCACAGCCCTGAGTGTGTAATGTCGACCACTAGGCAGTGTTCTGTGTTCTCATCACAGCCCTGTGTGTGTAATGTTGACCACTAGGCAGTGTTCTGTGTTCTCATCACAGCCCTGTGTGTGTAATGTCGACCACTAGGCAGTGTTCTGTGTTCTCATCACAGCCCTGTGTGTGTAATGTTGACCACTAGGCAGTGTTCTGTGTTCTCATCACAGCCCTGTGTGTGTGTAATGTTGACCACTAGGCAGTGTTCTGTGGCTTTCAGCAGTTTATCACTCATAAACTGGGTGGTTCCAGCCCTGACTGCTGATTGGCTGACAGCTGTGGTATATCAGACGGTATACCACGGGAATGACAAAACATGTATTTGTACTGCTCTAATTACGTTGGTAACCAGTTTATAACAGCAATAAGGCACCTCGGGGGATTGTGGTATATGGCCAATATACCACGGCTAAGGGCTGTATCCAGGAACTCAGCGTTGCGTCGTGTTTAAGAACATCCCTTAGCCGTGGTATATTGGCCATATACCACACCCCCTCTGGCCTTATTGCTTAATTAACCTAATGCAGGGTGTGTGTTAGTGCTGGGCTGGAACAAAAGCCTGGACACACTGGGGTCAATCATGACTGGAGTTGTTATCTCCCTAAAGCCTGGACACACTGGGGTCCATCATGACTGGAGTTGTTATCTCCCTAAGGTCTGGACACACTGGGGTCCATCATGACTGGAGTTGTCATCTCCCTAAAGCCTGGACACACTGGGGTCCATCATGACTGGAGTTGTCATCTCCCTAAGGTCTGGACACACTGGGGTCCATCATGACTGGAGTTGTTATCTCCCTAAGGTCTGGACACACTGGGGTCCATCATGACTGGAGTTGTTATCTCCCTAAAGTCTGGACACACTGGGGTCCATCATGACTGGAGTTGTTATCTCCCTAAGGTCTGGACACACTGGGGTCCATCATGACTGGAGTTGTTATCTCCCTAAAGTCTGTATCGTAGCTTGGCCTCTCTCTCTCCCCCCTCCCTCTCTCTCACAGTTGAAGCTGTATCGTAGCTTGGCCTCTCTCAATTCAATTTCAATTTAAGTGCTTTATTGGCATGGGAAACGTGTGTTAACATTGCCAAAGCAAGTGAAGTAGATAGTAAACAAAAGTGAAATAAACAAATATTAACAGTAAACATTACACTCAGAAGTTCCAAAAGAATAAAGACATTTCAAATGTCATATTATGTATATCTATATATATAGTGTTGTAACAATGTGCAAATTGTTAAAGTACAAATGGGAAAATAAATAAACATAAATATGGGTTGTATTTACAATGGTGTTTGTTCTTCACTGGTTGCCCTTTTCTTGTGGCAACAGGTCACAAATCTTGCAGCTGTGATGGCACACTGGTTTTTCACCCAGTAGATAAGGGAGTTTATCAAAATTGGGTTTGTTTTCTAATTCTTTGTGGATCACAGTCTATCACCAGTCTCTCTCCCCCTCCCCATCCCTCTCACCGTTGAAGCCACGTCGTAGCTTGGCCTCTCTCTCCCCCTCCCCATCCCTCTCACCGTTGAAGCCACGTCGTAGCTTGGCCTCTCTCTCTCCCCCTCCCCATCCCTCTCACCGTTGAAGCCACGTCGTAGCTTGGCCTCTCTCTCTCCCCCTCCCCATCCCTCTCACCGTTTAAGCCACGTCGTAGCTTGGCCTCTCTCTCTCCCCCTCCCCATCCCTCTCACCGTTGAAGCCACGTCGTAGCTTGGCCTCTCTCTCTCCCCCTCCCCATCCCTCTCACCGTTGAAGCCACGTCGTAGCTTGGCCTCTCTCTCTCCCCCTCCCCATCCCTCTCACCGTTGAAGCCACGTCGTAGCTTGGCCTCTCTCTCTCCATTCTCATCCATCCCTTCTGCCTTAATCTTCTTCCACTGTAGTTCATCTTTCTCCTGGATCTTCAGGTCACTGTGGAGCTCTGCTTGACGTACTGGGGGTAACTGCATCTAGAGGGTGGAGGGAGAAGGACATATTGCTGTTAGATTGTGGAGTTCAGCCTGGTGCACCGGTGGTAACTGCATCTAGAGACAGAAGGAGAGAAAGAGAGAGACTGGTGATAGACTGGCGTCCTGGGGACAACTGCAACTAGAGATGGAGAGAGAGAGAGAGAGAGAGAGAGAGAGAGAGATCGAGAGTTAGAGAGAGAGAGAGAGAGAGATCGAGAGTTAGAGAGAGAGAGAGAGAGAGAGAGAGAGAGAGAGAGACAGAGAGAGAGAGAGAGAGAGAGAGAGAGAGAGATCGAGAGTTAGAGAGAGAGAGACTGATATTAGACTGGCATACTGGGGGACAACTGCAACTAGAGACGGAGGGAGAGAGAGAAAGATGGAGGGATGACAAGAGAGAGCAGAGGATGGAGAGAAAGAGAGCGAGGATGGGGGAGAGGGAAGGAGAGAGAGGATGAGCAGTAAATAAAATCAGACGAACTAATGGAGGGTAGTGCGTCTCGCCTGTGTCTGTCTGTGAGAGAAATGGGTGCCTGAAGTACCGGGGTACAATCAGACCTCAGCTATCTCTAACTACTTAACGTTAGCTGATTCAGCTACCGACCCCAAGCAAGTAAGGTAACTGTTAGCTAGCTAAGTTAGCTAAACAAATGTTGGATAGACCAAGGCATTGTAGACAAAACGTCTCTAACGTTAGAATGATAGTTAGCTACGAAAACCCATGAACTCCACTAGGACTAGACACGACCCGATAACGAAGACAATTCACGCTGGACTGTCTCAATATTTAAGTAAACAAAGCTAAGCTAGCTAGCATCACTTGACTTACCCTGATTGCTTTCTCCCACACCTGGTTGAGTTTAGCTACCCTAAATTCCACCGTGCTCTTGCCGTCCATTGACGGTTTCTGGTCGTTCATTTCTCGAGAATACTTTCCTGCCATCGCCCCGACGGCGAGGCACAACACCGCGAACAAACAACCGAACTTCATTTTTGCACCGTACAGAAAAATATATGGATAAAATCTTTAATGAAACGCAATTTCAGAGCTACCGTTCGTTTGTCTGTCTTTCTAGCCTTAAGTCATGTGTTTAGAAGGGGCGTACGCGTCCTGGATGAACTGCATTGTGGGATGTGTAGTTTTAGAATAAGCTATAAACTGGGTTTACAATACCGGGGAAAGGGTTTGTAAAATTCGATACCCACAATGCACCTCGTAATCGTTTCCTAGTAACGGAGGCTGTGAGAGCCTTTGAGCAAATAGGAATCATCCACGCGTTGGATTTTAAAGGGATTTAGGGTTGAGCAATTTTACACCACACTGTCATAATTTAATGTTGGCTAGCTTTCACACATGAAACAGCCTACTCAAGCAGTAATAAGTCACCAATTTCGTGTTAACCATTCAGTTCAATAAACTAGGTATTGTGTTGTCACGCACACACACACACACACACACACACGCACACACACACACACACAAAGTTGTCTGTGTTAGTTCTGTAGTTGCCATGGCGCCCTAGCAGACTAAGCAGAGTGCTCCTGTAAATATGTCCATAATACATTATTTGTAAATGTTTTTAATTGTGTTTTTTTATTTATTTGCAGATGTACCGGCAGCTTGCTAGCTGGCTCATTCTTTTTTGTTTGAATGATACATCTGGACACCTTAACAGCTTTTTTTTGTTTCAAATGGCTGCTTAGTTCTGGATCTTTCGAAAACATCAATTGTGGAGTCTCCTGAAGCCTGAGAGGAATGAGAGATGCAGTGCTGAGGCAGAGGGCTCGTAGTGAGGACGACTGGCTACTGACCCATGGGGGCGGCGCGCAATTGGCCCAGCGTCGTCCAGGGTAGGGGAGGGAATGGCCGGCAGGGATGTAGCTCAGTTGGTAGAGCATGGCGTTTGCAACGCCAGGGTTGTGGGTTTGATTCCCACATGGGGTATGAAGAAAAAAAATAAAAATGTATGCACTAACTGTAAGTCGCTCTGGATAAGAGCGTCTGCTAAATGACTAAAATGTAAATGTACTCTGAACGGTGTGTGGTGAGCTTTCTGGCGCCCAGAGCTGCTGAGGCATCAAGTGGTGCTGCACAGAGTGAAGTATCTATAAGACTCAGGTTGGTTCCCAGAATAGCCCCCTACAAGGTCATCACTAGACTCTTCATCAACCATCTCCCTGACCACCTTCCTCGGATCAAGCCATGAACTGTCCCTCTCCATCTTTGGAGGATGCATGTACTCAAAGACTTGGCCTCTATTGGTTGACCTAACTATAGTTAGTATGAAAAAAGTATGAAAATGTATGCACTCACTAACTGTAAGTCGCTCTGGATAAGAGCGTCTGCTAAATGACTAAAATGTAAATGTAAAAATTATGTATTGCTTGTTTTTTTTTTTTTTTTTTGCTTTTGAAGTGCTTTGAGATTCTTATGAAAAGTGCTATAGAAATGTAATAAATTATTATTATGACTGTATCTGCATTGTTACCCAATAATATCCCCTAAGAATCGACCAACCCATTCCAGATTCCAAACCACAAACTTAGAACCTACATCGCAGCATCACAATGGTCCGGTAACCAAAACAAAAGAACCCTTCTATTCCTCTACACAAGCGCTATGGCAACAATCTAACAGTGTTTATTTTGAAAATCTAAATCCACCCCAACAAAAAAAAAAATACATTTCCAAAAACTGCAGATTTTAACATCTTGCCACACATCCGATTATTTGATGGAAATACATTTTCACAAGATGAATCTTGACGACAGACACACGCATGCTACAAGGCCTGCTACAAATGATCACAATTCAATTTCTGAGTTCTCCATGCCAGCCTTCAGACCTCCTCCCCCTCGCAGGGACTCCGTCTACTGGCAGGCTGGCCAGTCTCTGGAGGTCGGAGGGCGAAGCCTTCGCAAAACAGAGCAGAGAGAGAGACGGCTAACAGCTGCTTCTAGAGATTCCTCTTCATGGGTGAGTGAGCTAAATATAACGATGTCCCAAATGGCACCCCTAAGGGAACACGGTGCCATTTGTGACCTAGGTTGAAGATACCCAGGCTATGACAAGACGGCAAGCGAAACCTTCTAGGGAAAACTCTTCATGGCTCAGTGAGTGAGCTAAATGAAAGGGAACCTTGTCTAAGCTACAGGACACTGTTGGTCATAGGGCTGGTGAGCCTAAATGATAGGGAACCTTGTCTACGATAAAAGGTCATAAGGCTGGTCAGCCCGGGTGCCAGGCAAAGGCTGGTTAAATCATGGCCATAGATTAGGCTGATTATAGCCTAGTCCAGAAACAACATAACGTGCTCCCTTGAGAGACATAGAACTACTCCATTCTATTCCAGTTAGCATATTAATCAAGTCTAACGTAAGGTTCATCAATAACAATGATTAATCACGTGTTTAATTGATCAACTAAACCCCGGTTTAAACCTATAGGCTATTACTATGAATTATAGCTCTGTTTGCAGCGTGGGTGAGTATTTCCCTGGAATGAGTAGGTTAGCATCGGTGGAAATGTCTCTCAAAGATTAATCCAAAGTCATCAAGCCAGGCCTTTGACCCTTCATCAAGTCCAATGTAAGGTTCATCAATAACAATGATTAATCACGTGTTTAATTGATCAACTAAACCCCGGTTTAAACCTATAGGCTATATTACTAGGCCGTGTTCCAAATGGCACCCGTATAGGGCACAGCCCTGGATGTTAGATTCAGGCCCGTCCAGTCAGATTCGGCTCCCATATAATACTATAGTTTCAGCTGATGTCAGCTGCACAGGAAAAACAAAACCCCGCCAGGAAGTTGGACCCCCGACCTCATAACTCCACAGTTTGCCAGACTTGGGCCGTTTTTTCAACCAGGGTTTTATTACCCCTCTCCGCTCTCCCCCTTGGGATCTCGTCCCAAATGGCACCCTATTCCCTATACAGTGCACTACTTTTTTGACCAGAGCCGTAGGATGCATTTGTGACGCAAGCCCCCCTAGTCTAATCCTGTTGAATTATAGCTCTGTTTGCAGCGTGGGTGAGTATTTCCCTGGAATGAGTAGGTTAGCATCGGTGGAAATGTCTCTCAAAGATTAATCCAAAGTCATCAAGCCAGGCCTTTGACCGACAACCCCCCCCCCCCCGCTCTCTCTCACACAAACACACACACACGCCCCCACACACGTGTCTAGGCCTACATAATTAACTACCCTTTACACACAAGTTTCTTCCAACCTTACCGCACTCCTCAATCCTCAGTCGGAGAAAACCTCTGCATTGTTATGCAACAGCTATGAGCGGGGTCAAATGGCACCCTATCCCCCTACATAGTGCCTATGGGACCATGGTCAAATGGCACCCTATCCCCTACATAGTGCCTATGGGACCATGGTCAAATGGCACCCTATCCCCTACATAGTGCCTATGGGACCTGGTCAAATGGCACCCTATCTCCTACATAGTGCCTATGGGACCATGGTCAAATGGCACCCTATTCCCCTACATAGTGCCTATGGGACCATGGTCAAATGGCACCCTATTCCCCTACATAGTGCCTATGGGACCATGGTCAAATGGCACCCTATCCCCTACATAGTGCCTATGGGCCCTGGTCAAATGGCACCCTATTCCCCTACATAGTGCCTATGGGACCTGGTCAAATGGCACCCTATCCCCTACATAGTGCCTATGGGACCTGGTCAAATAGCATCCTATTCCCTACATAGTGCCTATGGGACCTGGTCAAATAGCACCCTATTCCCTACATAGTGCCTATGGGACCTGGTCAAATAGCACCCTATCCCCTACATAGTGCCTATGGGACCTGGTCAAATAGCACCCTATCCCCTACATAGTGCCTATGGGACCTGGTCAAATAGCACCCTATCCCCTACATAGTGCCTATGGGACCTGGTCAAATAGCACCCTATTCCCTACATAGTGCCTATGGGACCTGGTCAAATGGCACCCTATTCCCCTACATAGTGCCTATGGGACCTGGTCAAATGGCACCCTATCCCCTACATAGTGCCTATGGGACCTGGTCAAATAGCACCCTATCCCCTACATAGTGCCTATGGGACCTGGTCAAATGGCACCCTATCCCCTACATAGTGCCTATGGGCCCTGGTCAAATGGCAACCTATCCCCTACATAGTGCCTATGGGAGCATGGTCAAATGGCACCCTATTCCCTACATAGTGCCTATGGGACCTGGTCAAATGGCACCCTATCCCCTACATAGTGCCTATGGGACCTGGTCAAATGGCACCCTATTCCCCTACATAGTGCCTATGGGCCCTGGTCAAATGGCAACCTATCCCCTACATAGTGCCTATGGGACCTGGTCAAATGGCACCCTATCCCCTACATAGTGCCTATGGGACCATGGTCAAATGGCACCCTATTCCCCTACATAGTGCCTATGGGACCAGGTCAAATGGCACCCTATCACCTACATAGTGCCTATGGGACCTGGTCAAATGCCCCCCTTCCCTACATAGTGCCTATGGGAGCATGGTCAAATGGCACCCTATTCCCTACATAGTGCCTATGGGACCATGGTCAAATGGCACCCTATTCCCCTACATAGTGCCTATGGGACCATGGTCAAATGGCACCCTATCCCCTACATAGTGCCTATGGGACCATGGTCAAATGGCACCCTATCCCCTACATAGTGCCTATGGGACCATGGTCAAATGGCACCCTATGCCCTACATAGTGCCTATGGGACCATGGTCAAATGGCACCCTATCCCCCTACATAGTGCCTATGGGACCATGGTCAAATGGCACCCTATTCCCTACATAGTGCCTATGGGACCTGGTCAAATGGCACCCTATCCCCTACATAGTGCCTATGGGAGCATGGTCAAATGGCACCCTATCCCCTACATAGTGCCTATGGGACCATGGTCAAATGGCACCCTATTCCCTACATAGTGCCTATGGGACCATGGTCAAATGGCACCCTATCCCCTACATAGTGCCTATGGGACCATGGTCAAATGGCACCCTATCCCCTACATAGTGCCTATGGGACCATGGTCAAATGGCACCCTATTCCCTACATAGTGCCTATGGGACCTGGTCAAATGTAGTGCACTACGGGTAGTGAACTACTCAGTCACTCTTGTGTGAAACCTCCCAAACGTTCTCTGTCCCAACGGATCATTATCACAAGGCTCTGATCTCCACTATTATTAAAGAAGGCTGTATCAAAACCCCGCTGTATCAGTGTTGGTCTCCAGCCATAATAAGACTGTATTAAAACCCTGCTGTATCAGTGTTGGTCTCCGGCCACGATAAGGCTGTATTAAAACCCTGCTGTATCAGTGTTGGTCTCCGGCCACGATAAGGCTGTATTAAAACCCTGCTGTATCAGTGTTGGTCTCCGGCCATAATAAGGCTGTATTAAAACCCTGCTGTATCAGTGTTGGCCATAATAAGGCTGTATTAAAACCCTGCTGTATCAGTGTTGGTCTCCGGCCATAATAAGGCTGTATTAAAACCCTGCTGTATCAGTGTTGGTCTCCGGCCACGATAAGGCTGTATTAAAACCCAGCTGTATCAGTGTTGGTCTCCGGCCACGATAAGGCTGTATTAAAACCCAGCTGTATCAGTGTTGGTCTCCGGCCACGATAAGGCTGTATTAAAACCCTGCTGTATCAGTGTTGGTCTCCGGCCACGATAAGGCTGTATTAAAACCCCGCTGTATCAGTGTTGGTCTCCGGCCACGATAAGGCTGTATTAAAACCCCGCTGTATCAGTGTTGGTCTCCGGCCACGATAAGGCTGTATTAAAACCCCGCTGTATCAGTGTTGGTCTCCGGCCACAATAAGGCTGTATTAAAAAACCCCGCTGTATCAGTGTTGGTCTCCGGCCACGATAAGGCTGTATTAAAACCCCGCTGTATCAGTGTTGGTCTCCGGCCACGATAAGGCTGTATTAAAACCCCGCTGTATCAGTGTTGGTCTCCGGCCACGATAAGGCTGTATTAAAACCCCGCTGTATCAGTGTTGGTCTCCGGCCACGATAAGGCTGTATTAAAACCCCGCTGTATCAGTGTTGGTCTCTGGCCACGATAAGGCTGTATTAAAACCCCGCTGTATCAGTGTTGGTCTCCGGCCACGATAAGGCTGTATTAAAACCCCGCTGTATCAGTGTTGGTCTCCGGCCACGATAAGGCTGTATTAAAACCCCGCTGTATCAGTGTTGGTCTCCGGCCACGATAAGGCTGTATTAAAACCCCGCTGTATCAGTGTTGGTCTCCGGCCACGATAAGGCTGTATTAAAACCCCGCTGTATCAGTGTTGGTCTCCGGCCACGATAAGGCTGTATTAAAACCCGCTGTATCAGTGTTGGTCTCCGGCCACGATAAGGCTGTATTAAAACCCCGCTGTATCAGTGTTGGTCTCCGGCCACGATAAGGCTGTATTAAAACCCCGCTGTATCAGTGTTGGTCTCCGGCCACGATAAGGCTGTATTAAAACCCCCGCTGTATCAGTGTTGGTCTCCGGCCACGATAAGGCTGTATTAAAACCGCGCTGTATCAGTGTTGGTCTCCGGCCACGATAAGGCTGTATTAAAACCCCGCTGTATCAGTGTTCGTCTCCGGCCACGATAAGGCTGTATTAAAAGCCCGCTGTATCAGTGTTGGTCTCCGGCCACGATAAGGCTGTATTAAAACCCCGCTGTATCAGTGTTGGTCTCCGGCCACGATAAGGCTGTATTAAAACCCCGCTGTATCAGTGTTGGTCTCCGGCCACGGTAAGGCTGTATTAAACCCCGCTGTATCAGTGTTGGTCTCCGGCCACGGTAAGGCTGTATTAAAACCCCGCTGTATCAGTGTTGGTCTCCGGCCACGGTAAGGCTGTATTAAAACCCCGCTGTATCAGTGTTGGTCTCCGGCCACGGTAAGGCTGTATTAAAACCCCGCTGTATCAGTGTTGGTCTCCGGCCACGATAAGGCTGTATTAAAACCCAGCTGTATCAGTGTTGGTCTCCGGCCACGATAAGGCTGTATTAAAACCCCGCTGTATCAGTGTTGGTCTCCGGCCACGATAAGGCTGTATTAAAACCCCGCTGTATCAGTGTTGGTCTCCGGCCACGATAAGGCTGTATTAAAAACCCGCTGTATCAGTGTTGGTCTCCGGCCACGATAAGGCTGTATTAAAACCCCGCTGTATCAGTGTTGGTCTCCGGCCACGATAAGGCTGTATTAAAACCCCGCTGTATCAGTGTTGGTCTCCGGCCACGATAAGGCTGTATTAAAACCCCGCTGTATCAGTGTTGGTCTCCGGCCACGATAAGGCTGTATTAAAACCCCGCTGTATCAGTGTTGGTCTCCGGCCGCGATAAGGCTGTATTAAAACCCCGCTGTATCAGTGTTGGTCTCCGGCCACGATAAGGCTGTATTAAAACCCTGCTGTATCAGTGTTGGTCTCCGGCCGCGATAAGGCTGTATTAAAACCCTGCTGTATCAGTGTTGGTCTCCGGCCACGATAAGGCTGTATTAAAACCCTGCTGTATCAGTGTTGGTCTCCGGCCATGATAAGGCTGTATTAAAACCCCGCTGTATCAGTGTTGGTCTCTGGCCACGATAAGGCTGTATTAAAACCCCGCTGTATCAGTGTTGGTCTCCGGCCACGATAAGGCTGTATTAAAACCCCGCTGTATCAGTGTTGGTTTCCGGCCACGATAAGGCTGTATTAAAACCCCGCTGTATCAGTGTTGGTCTCCGGCCACGATAAGGCTGTATTAAAACCCCGCTGTATCAGTGTTGGTCTCCGGCCACGGTAAGGCTGTATTAAAACCCCGCTGTATCAGTGTTGGTCTCCGGCCACGGTAAGGCTGTATTAAAACCCCGCTGTATCAGTGTTGGTCTCCGGCCACGATAAGGCTGTATTAAAACCCCGCTGTATCAGTGTTGGTCTCCGGCCACGATAAGGCTGTATTAAAACCCCGCTGTATCAGTGTTGGTCTCCGGCCACGATAAGGCTGTATTAAACCCCGCTGTATCAGTGTTGGTCTCCGGCCACGATAAGGCTGTATTAAAACCCCGCTGTATCAGTGTTGGTCTCCGGCCACGATAAGGCTGTATTAAAACCCCGCTGTATCAGTGTTGGTCTCCGGCCACGATAAGGCTGTATTAAAACCCCGCTGTATCAGTGTTGGTCTCCGGCCACGATAAGGCTGTATTAAAACCCCGCTGTATCAGTGTTGGTCTCCGGCCACGATAAGGCTGTATTAAAACCCCGCTGTATATCAGTGTTGGTCTCCGGCCACGATAAGGCTGTATTAAAACCCTGCTGTATCAGTGTTGGTCTCCGGCCACGATAAGGCTGTATTAAAACCCCGCTGTATCAGTGTTGGTCTCCGGCCACGATAAGGCTGTATTAAAACCCTGCTGTATCAGTGTTGGTCTCCAGCCGCGATAAGGCTGTATTAAAACCCCGCTGTATCAGTGTTGGTCTCCGGCCACGATAAGGCTGTATTAAAACCCTGCTGTATCAGTGTTGGTCTCCGGCCGCGATAAGGCTGTATTAAAACCCTGCTGTATCAGTGTTGGTCTCCGGCCACGATAAGGCTGTATTAAAACCCTGCTGTATCAGTGTTGGTCTCCGGCCACGATAAGGCTGTATTAAAACCCCGCTGTATCAGTGTTGGTCTCTGGCCACGATAAGGCTGTATTAAAACCCCGCTGTATCAGTGTTGGTCTCCGGCCACGATAAGGCTGTATTAAAACCCCGCTGTATCAGTGTTGGTTTCCGGCCACGATAAGGCTGTATTAAAACCCCGCTGTATCAGTGTTGGTCTCCGGCCACGATAAGGCTGTATTAAAACCCCGCTGTATCAGTGTTGGTCTCCGGCCACGATAAGGCTGTATTAAAACCCCACTGTATCAGTGTTGGTCTCCGGCCATAATAAGGCTGTATTAAAACCCTGCTGTATCAGTGTTGGTCTCCGGACACGATAAGGCTGTATTAAAACCCTGCTGTATCAGTGTTGGTCTCCGGCCATAATAAGGCTGTATTAAAACCCTGCTGTATCAGTGTTGGTCTCCGGCCACGATAAGGCTGTATTAAAACCCTGCTGTATCAGTGTTGGTCTCCGGCCATAATAAGGCTGTATTAAAACCCTGCTGTATCAGTGTTGGTCTCCGGCCACGATAAGGCTGTATTAAAAAACCCTGCTGTATCAGTGTTGGTCTCCGGCCACGATAAGGCTGTATTAAAACCCTGCTGTATCAGTGTTGGTCTCCGGCCATAATAAGGCTGTATTAAAACCCTGCTGTATCAGTGTTGGTCTCCAGCCACGATAAGGCTGTATTAAAACCCTGCTGTATCAGTGTTGGTCTCCGGCCACGATAAGGCTGTATTAAAACCCTGCTGTATCAGTGTTGGCCATAATAAGGCTGTATTAAAACCCTGCTGTATCAGTGTTGGTCTCCGGCCACGATAAGGCTGTATTAAAACCCTGCTGTATCAGTGTTGGTCTCCGGCCACGATAAGGCTGTATTAAAACCCTGCTGTATCAGTGTTGGTCTCCGGCCATAATAAGGCTGTATTAAAACCCTGCTGTATCAGTGTTGGTCTCCGGCCACGATAAGGCTGTATTAAAACCCT
>CM072220.1:7837210-7839710 GCA_036851935.1 Coregonus suidteri
TAACACCCCCCCCTTAGACTTTTTATACATTTGATTGTGTTGCAACCTGGAATTAAAATGGATGTAATTGTAATTTGTCAACAATCTACTCAAAATACTCTATGATGTCAAAGTGGAGAAAAAAAAAAAATATATATTCATAAAAAATAAAACACTAATATACATTGATTACATAAGTATTCACCCTCCTGAGTAAAAACATGTGAGAAACACCTTTGGCAGCCATTACAGCTGGGAGTCTTCTTGGGTAAGTCTCTAAGAGCTTTACACACCTGGATTGTACAATATTAGCCCATTATTCTTTTCATAATTCTTCAAGCTCTGTCAAGATGTTGGGGATCGTGGCTAGACTGCAGTTTTCAAGTCTTGCCATAGATTTTCAAGCAGATTTAAGTCAAAACTGTAACTCGGCCACTCAGGAACATTCACTATCTTCTTGGTAAGCAACTCCAGTGTAGATGTGGCCTTGTGTTGTAGGTTATTGTCCTGCTGAAAGGTGAATTCCTCTCCCAGTGTCTGGTGAAAAGTAGACTGAAGCAAGTTTTCTTCTGGGATTTTGTCTGTTCTTAGCTCCGTCCCGTTTCTTTTTATCCTGAAAAACTCCCCAGTATTTGCTGATGTCAAGCACACCCATAACATGATGCAGCCACCACCATGTTTGAAAATAAGTAGGTAGTTACTCAGTGATGTGTTGTGTTGGATTTGCCCCAAACATAAGGCTTTGCATTTATGCCAAAAAGTGTATTCCTTTGCCATGTTTTTTTAACAGTATTTCTTTAGTACCTTGTTGCATATAAGATGCATGTTTTGGAATATTTTGTATTCTGTATATTTGTATTCTTCTTTTCACTCCGTCATTTAAGTCATTATTGTGGAGTCACTACAATGTCGTTGATCCATCCTCAGTTTTCTCCCATCACAGACATTGAACTCTGTAGCTGTTTTACATTTACCAATGGCCTGATGGTGACATCCCTGAGCAGTTTCCTTCCTCTCCTGCAGCTCAGTTCAGAAGGACGACTGTATCTCTGATGTGTCTGGGTGGTTTAATACATAATCCACAGCATCATTATTAACTTGACCATGCTTAAACAGATATTCAATGTCTGATGTGTTATTGTTACCCATATACCAATCACTGCCCTTCTTTTATGAGGCTTTCTAAAAGCTCCCTAGTCTTTGTAGTTGAATCTGTGCTTGAAATGCAATACTTGACTGAGGGACCTTACAGATGTTGTATGTATTGGGGACAGAGGACGCCCTGGCTCTGGGGACACTTGTATGTTGAGCCAGGGTGTGAGTTTTCTTTGGGTATTCTAGTTTTGTATATCTATGTTGACCAGGGTGGCTCCCAATCAGAGACGGCTGTAGCTCGTTGTCTCTGATTGGGAGTCATACTTAGGTAGCCGTTATGCATTCATTGGGTGTGGTTTCTTGTTCCGTGTTGGTTAATGTATGTAACCAGGGACGTCACGTTTTCGTTTTGTTGTTTTGTTCGTGTGTTCATTCAAATTAAATAAAATGTTCGCATTACGCTGCGCCTTGGTCCTCCTCTGTTCCCGACGAGCGTGACAGAAGAAACCACCAAGACTGGACCAATACGTGTCCAGGAGCCATGGAGATCTCTAGCAGATCTCCTTCGCCTCCTCGACTGGGTCAAGCCGGGTGAGGAAGAGAAGGGCCCGACTTGGAAGCAGAAGGGCGAAAGTCTGGCGAGGGACATGGAGACCTGGTCCACGGGTAGGAGAGACGCCCAGAACATTTTTAGGGGGGGGGGCTCAAATGTGGACGACGGGGCAGCAGGGGGCTGCGATGGAGCGGTTAGTAGAGGAGGCCGCCAGGTTACGGCGGACTGGTCACAAAAGGGGAAAAGTGTAGAGGCACGGCGAGAGGTACTGGGGTGTGGTTACCAGTCCGGTCCGGCCCGTTCCTGATCCCCGCGTAGGGCCAGTAGTGTTATGTGTCCCCAGTACGTCCGGCCTGTTCCTGTCCCTAAACCGAGCCTGTGGTGTGCGTCGCCAGCCCGGTTCGGCCTGTTCCTGCTCCCCGCACCAAGCCAGGGCGTTTCGTCAGCCCAGCTTCCGCAAGCTCCCCGCACCAAGTCAGTGGTGCTAGCCCGGCTCGGCCCGTTCCTGCTCCCCGCACCAAGTCAGTGGTGCGCTTCGTCAGCCCGGCTCGGCCTTCCTGCTCCCCGCACCAAGTCATGGTGCGCTTCGTCACCCGGTCCGGCCCGCCCTGCTCCCCGCACCAAGTCAGTGGTGCAAGTCGGCCCGTTCCTGCTCCCCCGCACCAAGTCAGTGGTGCGCTTCGTCAGCCCGGTCCGGCCCGAAAGTCAGGGGTGTTTCGTCAGCCCGGCTCGGCCCGTTCCTGCTCCTCGCACACCAAGCCAGTGGTGTGCGTCGTCAACAGCCCGTGCCTGTTCCACTGGTGCCTGGTCAGCACCGGTCAGCTGCTTCACGCCGGACCAGGGGTAGCTGAATCAGAGGGAGTGGGGATCAGT
>CM072220.1:7847210-7849710 GCA_036851935.1 Coregonus suidteri
TCCCATAGAAAATCTGTGGAGGGAGCTAAAGGTTCGAGTTGCCAAACGTCAGCCTCGAAACGTTAATGACTTGGAGAAGATCTGCAAAGAGGAGTGGAACAAAATCCCTCCTGAGATGTGTGCAAACCTGGTGGCCAACTACAAGAAATGTCTGACCTCTGTGATTGCCAACAAGGGTTTTGCCATCAAGTACTAAATCATGTTTTGCAGAGGGGTCAAATACTTATTTCCCTCATTAAACGGCAAATCAATTTATAACATTTTTGACATGCGTTTTTCTGAATTTTGTTGTTGTTATTCTGTCTCTCACTGTTCAAATAAACCTACCATTAAAATTATAGACTGATAATTTCTTTGTCAGTGGGCAAACGTACAAAATCAGCAGGGGACCAAATACTTTCGGTTGGTTCCTGTGGTGATACAGCAGGTTGGTTCCTGTGGTGATACAGTCGGTTGGTTCCTGTGGTGATACAGTAGGTTGATTCCTATGGTGATACAGTAGGTTGGTTCCTATGGTGATACAGTAGGTTGGTTCCTGTGGTGATACAGTAGGTTGGTTCCTATGGTGATACAGTAGGTTGGTTCCTATGGTGATACAGTAGGTTGGTTCCTGTGGTGATACAGCAGGTTGGTTCCTGTGGTGATACAGTCGGTTGGTTCCTGTGGTGATACAGTAGGTTGGTTCCTATGGTGATACAGTAGGTTGGTTCCTATGGTGATACAGTAGGTTGGTTCCTGTGGTGATACAGTAGGTTGGTTCCTATGGTGATACAGTAGGTAGGTTCCTATGGTGATACAGTAGGTTGGTTCCTGTGGTGATACAGTAGGTTGGTTCCTATGGTGATACAGTAGGTTGGTTCCTGTGGTGATACAGTAGGTTGGTTCCTATGGTGATACAGTAGGTTGGTTCCTGTGGTGATACAGTAGGTTGGTTCCTATGGTGATACAGTAGGTTGGTTCCTGTGGTGATACAGTCAGTTGGTTCCTATGGTGATACAGTAGGTTGGTTCCTATGGTGATACAGTAGGTTGGTTCCTATGGTGATACAGTAGGTTGGTTCCTATGGTGATACAGTAGGTTAGTTCCTGTGGTGATACAGTAGGTTGGTTCCTGTGGTGATACAGTAGGTTGTGTGGTTGCCGTGGTAGCTGATCACTTGAGGCGGCTGGTGTCCTCTGAAATTCTAACACCTCCTGTTTAGTGGTAGAAAGTGATAACTAAGGTGCGGACTGGAGAGAGAGAGAGAGAGAGAGAGAGAGAGAGAGAGAGAGAGAGAGAGAGAGAGAGAGAGAGAGAGAGAGAGAGAGAGAGAGAGAGAGAGAGAGAGAGAGAGAGAGAGAGAGAGAGAGAGAGAGACAGAGAGACAGAGAGACAGAGAGAGAGAGAGACGAGAGAGAGATACAGATACAGAAAGTGTGTGTTTGTATGTTTTAGATGGTCTCCTGAAGGTAACTGGGTAAAATCCCTTCAACGTGTACGTACACCTCAGAGCTCTTCTATAATGAAGGAAGAGAGGCAGCTCTATAGCTCACAGGCTGCACACTGGATGACGGATGTGTGTATGTGTGTGTGTGTGTGTGTGTGTGTGTGTGTGTGTGTGTGTGTGTGTGTGTGTGTGTGTGTGTGTGTGTGTGTGTATGTGTGTGTGTATGTGTGTGTGTGTGTGTGTGTATGTGTGTGTGTGTGTGTGTGTATGTGTGTGTGTGTGTGTGTGTGTGTGTGTGTGTGTGTGTGTGTGTGTGTATGTGTGTGTGTGTGTGTGTGTATGTGTGTGTGTGTGTGTGTGTATGTGTGTGTGTGTGTGTGTGTATGTGTGTGTGTATGTGTGTGTGTGTGTGTGTGTGTGTATGTGTGTGTGTGTGTGTGTGTGTATGTGTGTGTGTATGTGTGTGTGTGTGTGTGTGTATGTGTGTGTGTGTGTGTGTGTATGTGTGTGTGTGTGTGTGTGTGTGTATGTGTGTGTGTGTGTGTGTGTGTGTGTGTGTGTGTGACTAGGTTATTAAGTGCAGGACAGAGAGCAGCAGAAGGTCACAGTAGGTGTGTGTATGTACTGGATATGTGTGTGTGTGTGTGTGTGTGTATGTACTGGATGTGTGTGTGTGTGTGTGTGTGTGTGTGTGTGTGTGTGTGTGTGTGTGTGTGTGTGTGTAGGGGGGGAGGCGCTAGGGAAGAGGAGATTGAGGTCAACCATAGAAGTTAAAAGGAACACCTGGACACTTCTAGAAGTCTTCTATAAGAACCATTGGATTGAAGTTCTACAAGCGAAGTTTGAAGTTATAAAGCAGGGGTACTCACCTCTGACCCCAGCCTGCTGGTTCTGTTCCATCTGATAATTAATTTCACTCGCCTGGTGACCCAGGTCTAAATCAGTCCCTGATTATAGAGGGGTCCAGAGTTGAGTTTGAGGGTTATAAAGGATCTCCTTGATTATAAAGGATCCACTTGGGGTAAAGTGGTCTGGCATCTCATCAAATGCCTCTAAGGATGTTCAACTCTCACT
>CM072220.1:7868718-7926805 GCA_036851935.1 Coregonus suidteri
GCCATATTTAAACGGTATGTTTTCCCTTTGGGTTTGTGTGTTTTTTGTCCGTGCGAGTATTTGTCTTACCGTAGGACGTTACGAGTCGTTTATTGTTATTGTTCTTGCTTTATTAAAATAAAGTCTAACATGTTCGTTCAACACGCTGCGCATTGGTCTACTTCTCTCCCTGACGATCGTGACAATTGCAAAGGGTTCAGGCACCCAAAATACTTCCGGCACCTATTTCAATCCAAATCAAATTTCATTTTGTCCACACGATTCGTAAACAACAGGTGTTAGGCCTAAATAGTTGAAATGACTTATGGGTCCTTCTCCAACAATGCAGAGTTAAAGATACAACATTTAAAATATTGATACAAAGGAACAGAGAAGAATGAACAAGCAAATAAGTCTAGTAGTGCATTAGTGTAGTATTGTATATTACAGTGCATTCGGAAAGCATTCAAACCCCTTGACTTTTCCCACATTTTCTTATGTTACAGCCTTATTCTAAAATGTATTTTTTTATTTATTAAAAAGCATCAATCTACACACGAACTACCCTGTAATGATAAAGCAAAAACCATTTTTTACAAAATTTTTGCTAATATATAATTTTATAAAAATATGAAATATTACATTTACATAAGTATTCATACCTATAGTCTCAGTACTTTGTTGAAGCACTTTTTGGCAGCGATTACAGCCTCGAGTCTTTCTTGGGTATGACGCTACAAGCTTGGCACACCTGTATTTGGGGAGTTTCTCCCAGTCCTCTCTGCAGATCCTCTCAAGCTCTGTCAGGTTGGATGGGGAGCGTCACTGCACAGCTAATTTTTCAGATCTCTCCAGAGATATTCGATCAGGTTCAAGTCCGGGCTCTGGCTGGGCCCACTCAAGGACATCAAGACTTGTCCAGAAGACACTCATGTCATGTTGTCTTGGCTGTGTGCTTAGGGTCGTTGTCATGTTGGAAGGTGAACCTTCGCACCCCAGTCTGAGGTCCTGAGTGCTCTGTAGCAGGTTTTCATCAAGGATCTCTCTGTACTTTGCTCCATTCATCTTTCCCTCGATCCTGACTAGTCTCCCAGTCCCTGCCACTGAAACCCCTCCCCCCCCCCCCCCCCCCCAGGCGTGATGCTGCCACCACCATGCTTCACTGTAGGGATGGTGCCAGGTTTCCTCCCAGACGTGACGCTTGGCATTCAGGCCAAAGAGTTCAATCTTGGTTTCATCAGACCAGAGAATCTTGTTTCTCATGGTCTGAGAGTCTTTAGGTGCCTTTTGGCAAACTCCAAGCGGGCTGTCATGTGGCCCTTTACTGAGGAGTGGCTTCCGTCTGGCCACTCTACCATAAAGCCTGATTGGTGGAGTGCTGCAGAGATGGTTGTCCTTCTGGAAGGTTCTCCCATCTCCACAGAGGAAACTTTGGAGCTCTGTCAGAGTTGAACCATCGGGTTCTTGGTCATCTCCCTGACCAAGGCCCTTCTCTCCCCGATTGCTCAGTTTGGCCGGGCGGCCAGCTCTAGGAAGAGTGTTGGTGATTCCAAACTTCATCTTTTAAGAATGATGGAGGCCACTGTGTTCTTGGGGACCTTCAATGCTGCAGAAATGTTTTGGTACCCTTCCCTAGATCTGTGCCTCGACACAATCCTGTCTCGGGGCTTTACGGACAATTCCTTTGACCTCATGGCTTGGTTTTTTGCTCTGACATGCACTGTCAACTGTGGGGACCTTATGTAGGCAGTGTGTGCCTTTCCAAATCATGTTCACAATCAATTGAATTTACCACATGCAGACTCCAATCAAGTCGTACATCTCAAGGATGATCAATGGAAACAGGATGCACCTGAGCTCAATTCGAGTCTCGTAGTAAAGGGTCTGAATACTTATGTAAATAAGGTATTTTCAGTGTTTTTTTTGTTTTTTTGTGTGCAGAAAATGTCTAAAAACCAGTTTTTCGCTTTGTCATTATGAGGTAATTATTATGTGTGTAGATTAAAGAGGCTGTTTTTTTATTTAATTCATTTTAGAATAAGGCTGTAACATAACAAAATATGGAAAAAGTCAACGGGTCTGAATACTTTCCGAATGCACTGAATATACAGGGAGCACCAGTACCGAGCCGATGTGAAGAGGTGTGAGGTAATTGAGAAAAGAAAAGTGCCTTTTTCCACATTTTGTTGTTACAGTCTGAATTTTAAATGATATTTTGTCACTGACCTACTCACAATACCCCATGTCAAAGTGGAATTATGTATTTGTTTTTATAAATTTTTTATTTAAAAAAATGACAAGCTAACATATGGAATTGTTTTAAGATGGTCATAGCAAGGATTATTTAGCTATTTGATTTTGAATTTTAAGACCCCTTAAAGTATCAAATAAATCATTAAAAAATTTGATTTGATGAAACATTGAATTTGGCATTACTGCTATCAGCCAATAGAAATGCATTGAATAACAGATTCACTACATGGAACAACAGATAGTCCCCCCAAAAAAATCTAAAGGAAGTTTGCTCTGAAGTGTCTGTCCTATATCTGAGAGATATAAGAAATATCAGGAAACATTTAATTTTTATTTTCTTACATGTATTTATCCCCTTATTTTAGGCACTAAACTATCTCCATATATACTTCCATAAATGTTTTAAACTGGTTCCGGGGACCTTCAGAGTCTTGTGAGGCTTGTGGACGTCCTAAATGGAGAACCCCATCACATTTGTGAGTCTCATCTTTCAATAGAGTGGTTTTAATAGTTTGTAGGCCAAACCGTTCGGACGCTACATACGATTTTGTGAGAGGACCGATTTTCAGGATGTCTCTCATGGTCTGACAACACCGCTTTAGCTCTGCCACCTTCAACTGCAGATGCGGAAGGGCGATATCGGTGGATGTAGTGGATTGAGACGCAGCCCACGCTAAAAAACATATATCTTTCTTAAACTAACGGATTTTGATGGGGATTTTTGTACTATGTTAATTAGATTTCCGTTGGGGCGCGACCATTGTAGGCTAAGGGTTAACATGATTTTTGAATGACTACCTCATCTCTGTACCCCACACATACAATTATCTGTAAGGTCCCTCAGTCAAACTGTCACGCCCTGGCTCTGGGGACACTGTTATGTTGAGCCAGGGTGTGTAGATCTATGGGTTTTGTTTCTATGGGTGTTTATTTCTATGTTGGCCAGAGTGACTCCCAATCAGAGGCAACGAGTGTCAGCTGTCGTGGGTTGTCTCTGATTGGGAGCCATATTTAAACTGTCTGTTTTTCATTCGGGTTTGTGGGATTTTTGTTCTATTTTGGTTTGTGTAAAACCGTAGACATCACGTTATCGTCTGTGTTGTTTTGATCGTTTCGGTGATCATTCCAATTTAATAAATATGTTCACTTTCAACGCTGCGCCTTGGTCCTCCTCATTGGTAGACGATCGTGACAGAAAATCCCACCAAGATGTGACCAAGCAGCGTGTCCAGGAGCCATCGCCAGGGAGATCCCTAACAGATCTCCTTCGCCTCTCGACTGGGTCAAGCCGATTGTGAGGAAGAGAAGGGCTTGACCTTGTGGCAGAAGGGCGAAAGGCTGGCGAGGGACATGGAGACCTGGTCCACGGGTAGGGGAGAACGCCCAGAAAATATTTAGGGGGGGGCTAACGCTGTGGACGACGGGGCAGCAGGAGGCCGCCAGCCAGTTACGGGAGTCACTGGTCACCAGGGGGGAGCGAGGATGTAGAAGCACGGCGAGAGGTACTGGCGTGTGTTGCCAGTCCGGTCCGGCCTGTTCCTGATCCCCACATAGGGCCAGTGGTGTGTGTTCCCAGTACGGTCCGGCCTGTTCCTGCCACTCGCACCAAGTCTACGGTGCGCGTCGCCAGCCCAGTCCGGCCCATTCCTGCTCCCCGCACCAAGCCAGGGGTGCGCTTCGACAGCCCGGCTCGGCCCGTTCCTGCTCCCCGCACCAAGTCAGTGGTGCGCTTTCGTCAGCCCGCTCGGCCCGTTCCTGCTCCCCCGCACCAAGTCAGGGGTGCGCTTCGACAGCCCGGCTCGGCCCGTCCCTGCTCCCCGCACCAAGTCAGTGGTGCGCTTCGTCAGCCCGGCTCGGCCCGTTCCTGCTCCCCGCACCAAGTCAGGGGTGCGCTTCGACAGCCCGGCTCGGCCCGCTCCTGCTCCCCACACCAAGCCAGTGGTGTGCGTCGTCAGTTAGGCACGGCCCGTGCCTGTTCCACCGGTGGCTGGTCCGTGCACCGGTCAGATGCTTCACGCCAGAGCTAGAGCCATTCAATCCGCTCCACCAGTGTGCAGTCCCAGCTCCGGCCAGCGGGGCCAGACCGGACCAGGGGTACTTGGGGGGGTTGGAGAGGGAGCGGGGATCAGGTCTGGAGCCGGATCCCCGCCGCCTAGGCGGAGTGCCCACCCCGGTTCCCTCCCCTGTGGGTTTTGGTTGACGCGGTCGGAGTCCGCGCCTTTGGGAGGGGGGGGGGTACTGTCACGCCCTGGCTCTGGGGACACTGTTTATGTTGAGCCAGGGTGTGTAGATCTATGGGTTTTGTTTCTATGGGTGTTTATTTCTATGTTGGCCAGAGTGACTCCCAATCAGAGGCAACGAGTGTCAGCTGTCGTGGGTTGTCTCTGATTGGGAGCCATATTTAAACTGTCTGTTTTTCATTCGGGTTTGTGGGATTTTGTTCTATTTTGGTTTGTGTAAAACCGTAGACATCACGTTATCGTCTGTTGTTTTGATCGTGTGATCATTCCAATTTAATAAATATGTTCGCTTTCAACGCTGCGCCTTGGTCCTCCTCATTGGTAGACGATCGTGACACAAGCAGTGAATTTCAAACACATTTTCAATCACAAAGACCTGGGTGGTTTTCCAACGCCTCGCAAAGAAGGGCACCTTATGGTAGATGAAAAAAAAAAAAAAAACATTTAAAAAAAAAAACAGTCTTACAAAGCTACAGGCCTCCTTTCTAACTCAGTTGCCAGAAAGGAAGGAAACAGCTCAGGGATTTCACCATGAGGCCAATGATGACTTTAAAACAGTTACAGAGTTTAATGGCTGTGATAGGAGAAAACTGAGGTTGGATCAACATTGTAGTTACTCCACAATACTAACCTAAATGACAGAGTGAAAAGGAAGCTTGTACAGAATAAAAATATTCCAAAAACATGTTTGCAACAAGGCACTAAAGTAATACAGCAAATAATGTTGCAAAGCAATTCACGTTTTGTCCTGAATAAACAAGGGTTATGTTTGGGGCAAATCCAATACAAACACATTACTGAGTACCACTCTTGTCACGCCCTGGCTCTGGGGACTATGTTATGTTGAGCTAGGGTGTGTAAGTCTATGTTTTGTATATCTATGGTTGGCCTGAGTGACTCCCAATCAGAGGCAACGAGGGTCAGCTGGTTGTCTCTGATTGGGAGCCATATTTAATATCGGTCTTTTCACTTTGTGTTGTGGGTTTCTTGTTCCTTTTGGTTTGTGTATCGAAGGACTTCACGTTTCGTTCATTGTTTGATCGTGTGATCTAGTTAATAGGAAACCCAAACAACGAAAATATAAATATGTTCACAGCCGCAACGCTGCGCCTTGGTCCTCCTCCTTAAGCGAACGTGACAGAAGAAAACCACCAAGACAGGACCAAGCAGCATGAAGAGGGAGAGAGGAAGGACCTGGGATCAGTGGGGAGTAGGGTTTTCGGCTGGGCCACGCTAAGTGAAGAGGAGAGAGGCTGGTCTATGAAGCAATGGATCGAGAGTCTGGCGAGAGCTAGGAGGCTGGTCCACGGGGAGGAGAGAACCCCAGAAATTTTTTAGGGGGGGGCTCACGACGTGGACGACGGGGCAGCAGGAGGCCGCGATGGAGCGGTCCAGCGGGGGTGTGAAGAGGAGGCCGCCAGGTTAAGGGGGCCACTGGTCACAGAGGAGAGGGAAAGTGTGGAGGCACGGCGAGAGATACTGGGGTGTATTACCAGTCCGGTCCGGCCCGTTCCTGATCCCTGCATAGGGCCAGTGGCGTGTGTCCCCAGTACGGTTCGGCCCGTTCCTGCTCTCCGCACCAAGTCTGTGGTGCGCGTCGCCAGCCCAGTCCGGCCCATCCAAGCTTCCCGCACCAAGCCAGTGGTGTGCGTCGTCAGTCCGGCACGGCCCGTGCCTGCTCTCCGCACCAAGTCTGTGGTGCGCGTCGCCAGCCCAGTCCGGCCCATCCAAGCTTCCCGCACCAAGCCAGATGGTGTGCGTCGTCAGTCCGGCACGGCCCGTGCCTGCTCTCCGCACCAAGTCTATGGTGCGTTTCGTCAGCCCTGTCCGGCCCGTTCCTGCTCTCCGCACCAAGTCTGTGGTGCGCGTCGCCAGCCCAGTCAGGGCCCATCCAAGCTCCCCGCACCAGGTCCAGTGGTGCGCGTCGTCAGCCCAGTCCGGCCCGTTCCTCCTCCACGCATCAAGCCAGAGGTGTGCGTCGTCAGTCCAGCACAACCCGTGCCTGGGTCATGTCGGAGCCGGATCCGTCGCCGAGGCGGAGTGCCCACCCGGTCCCTCCCCTGTTGTGGTTGTTTGGCGCGGCCGGAGTCCGCGTCCTTGGGGGGGGGTACTGTCACGCCCTGGCTCTGGGGACTATGTTATGTTGAGCCAGGGTGTGTAAGTCTATGTTTTGTATATCTATGTTGGCCTGAGTGACTCCCAATCAGAGGCCAACAGAGGTCAGCCTGGTTGTCTCTGATTGGGAGCCATATTTAACTATCGGTCTTTTCACTTTGTGTTGTGGTTTCTTGTTCCTTTTGGTTTGTGTATCGAAGGACTTCACGTTTCGTTCATTGTTTTGATCGTGTGATCTAGTTAATAAATATAAATATGTTCACCCGCAACGCTGCGCCTTGGTCCTCCTCCTTAAGCGAACGTGACAACTCTCCATATTTTCAATCATAGCGGTGGCTGCGTCATGTTATGGATATGCTTGTAATCGTTAAGGACTGGGGTGTTTTTCAGGATTAAAACGAAACAGAATGGAGCTAAGCACAGACAAAATCCTAGAGGGAAAATCTGGTTCAGTCTGCTTTCCACCAGACACTGGGAGATGAGTTTGCAGTTACAGTTTTGACTTAAATCTGCTTGAAAATCTCTGCCAAAGGTGATACTAACATTCATTGACACAGGGTTGTTGTGTGTGTGTGTGTGTGTGTGTGTGTGTGTGTGTGTGTGTGTGTGTGTGTGTGTGTGTGTGTGTGTGTGTGTGTGTGTGTGTGTGTGTGTGTGTGTGTGTGTGTGTGTGTGTGTGTGTGTAAGTACAGTGAGGGAAAAAAGTATTTGATCCCCTGTTGATTTTGGTACGTTTGCCCACTGACAAAGAAATGATCAGTCTATAATTTTAATGGTAGGTTTATTTGAACAGTGAGGGACAGAATAAACAACAACAAAAATCCAGAGAAAAAACGAATGTCAAAAATGTTATAAATGATTTGCATTTAATGAGGAAAATAAGTATTTGACCCCCTCTCAATCCGAAAGATTTCTGGCTCCCAGGTGTCTTTTATACAGGTAACGAGGTGAGATTAGGAGCACACTCTTAAAGGGAAGTGCTCCTAATCTCAGTTTGTTACCTGTATAAAAGGACACTTGTCCACAAGAAGCAATCAATCAATCAGATTCCAACTCTCTCCACCATGGCCAAGACCAAAGAGCTCTCCAAGGATGTCAGGGACAAGATTGTAGACCTAAACAAGGGCTGGAATGGGCTACAAGACCATCGCCAAGCAGCTTGGTGAGAAGGTGACAACAGTTGGTGCGATTATTCGCAAATGGAAGAAACACAAAAAAGAACTGTCAATCTCCCTCGACCTGGGGCACCATGCAAGATCTCACCTTGTGGGAGTTGCAATGATTATAAGAACGGTGAGGAATCAGCAGCCCCAGAACTACACGAGAGAGGATCTTGTCAATGATCTCAAGGCAGCTGGGACCATAGTTACCAAGAAACACAATTGGTAAACACACTACGCCGTGAAGACTGTGATTCCTGCAGTGCCCAGAAGGTCCCCTGCTCAAGAAAGCACATATACAGGCCAAGGCCCGTCTGAAAGTTTGCCCAATGAACATCTGATGATGATTCAGAGGAGAACTGGGTGAAAGTGTTGTGGTCAGATGAGACCAAAATCGAGCTCTTTGGGCATCAACTCAAAACTCGCCGTGTTTTTGAGGAGGAGGAGGAATGCTGCCTATGGACCCCAAGAACACCATCCCCACCTCAAACATGGAGGTGGAAACATTATGCTTTTGGGGTGTTTTTCTGCTAAGGGGACAGGACAACTTCACCGCATCAAAGGGGACGATGGACGGGGCCATGTACTGTCAAATCTTGGGTGAGAACCTCCTTCCCTCAGCCAGGGCATTGAAAATGGGTCGTGTGATGGGTATTCCAGCATGACAATGACCCAAAAACACGGCCAAGACAACAAAGGAGTGGCTCAAGAAGAAGCACATTAAGGTCCTGGAGTGTGCCTAGCCAGTCTCCAGACCTTAATCCCATAGAAAATATCTGTGGAGGGAGCTGAAGGGTTCGAGTTGCCAAACGTCAGCCTCACTCGAAACCTTAATGACTTGGAGAAGATCTCTGCAAAGAAGAGTGGGACAAAATCCCTCCTGAGATGTGTGGCAAACCTGGTGGCCAACTACAACAAGAAACGTCTGACCTCTCTGTGATTGCCAACAAGGGTTTTGCCACCAAGTACTAAGTCATGTTTTGCAGAGGGGTCAAATACTTATTTCCCTCATTTAAAATGCAAATCAATTTATAACATTTTTTGACATGCAATTTTCTGGATTTTTTTGTTGTTATTCTGTCTCTCACTGTTCAAATAAATCAACCATTAAAATTATATAGACTGATCATGTCTTGGTCAGTGGGGCAAACGTACAAAATCAGCAGGGGATCAAATACTTTTTTCCCTCACTGTATGTGTCAGTATCAAGCACTCTATACAGGATAAACTGTTACCTTGGTGTTGATCACCAAACTCCATCCTTCCTGCAGGGCTTGATGGGTGTTTCGTTGGGGTGTATATATGATCATCAAATATCCATGGTCTTTATTTCATTAGGGGTTTTGCCTTTAAATCCATCTCTGTTTCCATAGTTTTGCCTCTGACATCTTTTACACACTTGTGCTCAAATGCAGTAACTTCTACTGTCGTAACTTCTACTGTTGTAACTTCTACTGTTTGTAACTTCTACGGTTGTAACTTTTTACTATTGTAACTTCTAATGTTTGTAACTTCTACGCTTGTAACGTCTGCGTGTTATCTCAGTTGTAGGTTTGTGTCTGCTCAGCTCACTTCACCGCTGGATCCTCTGTGTGACTCAGCCTGATGTAAGAGACAGTTTTAACTGTCAAAACCTCATTAAAGGGAACACTGTCTAACCAATAGTATGACACTAAACCACCACCACGTGGACCCCAACCTCCAACCTTATTTTTCTGAAAAACATGTTTGTTTTCCACAATGTAGATTTAGTTTTTATATTTAGTTTTCTAATAGTTTGTGTTTACACATTGACACATTTCACCTTGAACACCATCGATGGCCATGTAGAGTTATTTTAATCTATGCTGTCTCCGTGAGAGGAGTTATTCAGAGATATGTGTTAGAATGTATGTCTGCACTCTTTCTCAGAGGTTTTAGAGCGGCGATATCATTCACACAATTTGAAACTCTGGCGGTCCACTTCCTTTAAACTTAACTGAGACTCTGATATGATGTTGCCACCAGCAGCAGGGTGAACAAGTAGATAGCTTAATGCAATACGGTGAACTCACAAAGAATAACTGCTGTCTCCTGTGTGACATTGACACCAGAGAGAATAGTTATTCAGAGATGACTCTGTCTTTTCTACGGTCTACATTTACTCTCACTTCCTCTTCCTCATTCTCTATCTACATCAAAAACAGCTGGCGGACAATAACTGCACTGCACACTACTCTAACATCTCCCTGTTTATCAGAGGACTGTATGGTGTCACAGAAGTGTAGAAGTGTGAATGGGTGTGACAACAGCTCTGTGTGGGAGTCAGCGTGTCACATGCTTCCTTACTGGAAAAAAGGCAAATGACTTTACTGGAAAATTGCATGTTGATCATTTGCATAAGACTCCCATTGACCCCCACATCTCTGGATGGTTAACATTACCATTTGTGGCAGTGTGTATTGACCTCAGAACACCGGTTTCACCACCTCAGGACACCAGTTCACCACCTCAGAACACCGGACACCCACCTCAGGACCACGGTTCACCACTTCAGGACACCAGTTCACCCACCTCAGGACACCAGTTGACCACCTCAGGACACCAGTTCACCACCTCAGGACACCGGTTCACCGTTGTTAGTTATTTGATCCTGTCATCAGATAATGGACAGTTAGTTATTGATCCTGTCATCAGATAGTGGACAGTAGTTATTGATCCTGTCATCAGATAGTGGACAGTTACTTATTGATCCTGTCATCAGATAGTGGACAGTTAGTTATTGATCCTGTCATCAGATAGTGGACAGTTAGTTATTGATCCTGTCATCAGATAGTGGACAGTTACTTATTGATCCTGTCATCAGATAGTGGACAGTTAGTTATTGATCCTGTCATCAGATAGTGGACAGTTAGTTATTGATCCTGTCATCAGATAGCTGGGACAGTTACTTATTGATCCCTGTCATCAGATAGTGGAAAGTTAGTTATTTATCCTGTCATCAGATAGTGGACAGTAGTTATGTGATCTGTCATCAGATAGTGAACAGTTAGTTATTGAACCTGTCATCAGATAGTGGACAGTTTAGTTTTATTTCCTCGACCTTCCTCCTCTCCATCTGAGTGTGTGTCCTCTCCTCTCCTCTCCTCTCCTCTCCTCTCTCCTCTCTCCTCTCTCCTCCTCTCCTCTCCTCTCCTCTCCTCTCCTCTCCTCTCCTCTCTCCTCTCTCTCTCTCCTCTCTCTCTCCTCTCCTCTCTCTCCTCTCTCTCCTCTCCTCTCTTTCTCCTCTCTCATCCTCTTCTCTCTTTCTTCTCCTCTTTCTCCTGTGTGTGTGTGTGTCTGTGTGTGTTGTGTGTGTGTTTGTGTGTGTGGTGTGTGTGTGTGTGTGTTTTGTGTACGTGTGGTATGTGTGACTAAATAGGAAAGAGAGAGAGAGAGGAAGAGAGTGAAGAGGAAGAGGAAGAGGAAGAGGAAGTGATGGTTTGTGAGAAGTTGAAAATGTGTGTGTGTGGTCTTAGCATCCATGTCTCAGTCATATCGTTAGGCTAGCTGTGTTACCATGGATACACACTCTCAGTCATATCGTTAGGCTAGCTTTTACCATGGATACACACTCTCAGTCATATCGTTAGGCTAGCTGTTACCATGGATACACACTCTCAGTCATATCGTTAGGCTAGCTGTTACCATGGATACAACACTCTCTAGTCATATCGTTAGGCTAGCTGTTACCATGGATACACACTCTGAGTCATATCGTTAGACTAGCTGTTACCATGGATACACACACTCTCAGTCATATCGTTAGGCTAGCTGTTACCATGGATACATACTCTCAGTCATATCGTTAGGCTAGCTGTTACCATGGATACACAAACTCTCAGTATCGTTAGGCTAGCTGGTTACCATGGATACACACTCTTCAGTCATATCGTTAGGCTAGCTGTTACCATGGATACACACACTCTCAGTCATATCGTTAGGCTAGCTGTTACCATGGAGGCAACTAGTGGGGGTAGAGGGATACACCCTCAGTCATATCGTTAGGCTAGCTGTTACCATGGATACACACTCTCAGTCATATCGTTAGGCTAGCTGTTACCATGGAGGCAACTAGTGGGGGTGGAGGGATACACACTCTCAGTCATATCGTTAGGCTAGCTGTTACCATGGAGACAACTAGTGGGGGTGGAGGGAAACACACTCTCAGTCATATCGTTAGGCTAGCTGTTACCATGGAGGCACAACTAGTGGGGGTAGAGGGAAACACACTCTCAGTCATATCGTTAGGCTAGCTGTTACCATGGAGGCAACTAGTGGGGGTGGAGGGATACACACTCTCAGTCATATCGTTAGGCTAGCTGTTACCATGGAGACACAACTAATGGGGGTAGAGGGAAACACACTCTCACACACATATAGCGACGGTCATCAAAATTGTTAAAAAGGTTTAGAAGCAATTCTAATAAATGGCCAATGGGCCGAAGATACTCCAAACTTTTAGCATTTGTATAATCCATCAGAATATGTTCTGAATTACAGCACATACAATACTTTACTGGCAGGACAAATAATGAATGGAGTTCAAGGATTTGGTGTGAATTCAGGTATCACATTTATTGTTACAGCTTTCACCATGAGATGTTGTATGTTTCTTGACGATGCATTATGCTGCCTTGTTGACAACATGAGCTGTGGGGTGCAGATTACTGTTTGATTTTGAGAAGGTGCTCCTCCCTCCTGCTTTTTGCCCGATGACGTGACGGCCCATTGTCCAGTTCAACCCGGGCCAGCGTAATAGATCTCACCTCAATAGCAGGATACCCGTTTCGCAGCTGTTATTTTGGCATTAATTCATGTCACATATCAGTTTGCAAACAATTAATAAAGCCGCATACAAACGTGTTCTCTTTCTTGCGTAAGGCAGCGCCTAAATGCAGGTGTTTCAGCCTCGCTCAGTGCTTTCTGGGGTGGTGGGGCAGCCAGCGGAATATACAGAGCGTATGCTGTTGGTAATGTTTCTCTAGTTGCGGCCCCGTGATTGGTTCAGTGTTCTGTCACTCACTAGCTATAACCGCAGAATTTGTATTTATTGTTAAGGGATACTAGGCAAGTCAGTTAAGAACAAATATAGATACAAGGTTATCGGTGGCTCATCGTTACACAAACAAGTCGGAAATCACAAATTCAACAATGAGCGGTTTGGAAGGAATCAGTGGCTAACTGCAAGCGTTGCACATCACTCGCTATTTTGTTTGGTCTAAGTCTGGGGTTTAAGGATTTAAAACATATGGGTCTGAAATGGTCTCTAGCAGTATCAGAGAATCCTATTTCTCACAGATCCATCTGTATTGATAGGAACAGCCAGAGTCCCACCATGCTCCTGAGTCTGATGACCGGGAGTAGAAATACGCACAGTTCTCGTACACACCACCATTAGGCTCTCCACTGTTCCCAGTACCTGTAGAAGAAAACAACACATAGAATCAGCTGTCCACTGTTCCAATACCTGTAGAGGAACACACATAGAATCAGGCTGTCTGTTACCATTCCAATACCTAGTGTAGAAGAAACAACACATAGAATCAGGTCTCCACTGTTCCAATACCTGTAGAAGAAACATAACACATAGGAATCAGGCTCTCCACTGTTCCAATACCTGTAGAAGAAACAACACATAGAATCAGGCATGTCCACTGTTCCAATTCCTGTAGAACCAAACAAACACATAGAATGGGGGTGGCTGTCCACTGTTCCAATACCTGTAGAAGTTAAAGCTGTACACATATACACAGGCTGTCCACTGTTCCAATACCTGTAGAAGGAACAACACATAGAATCAGGCTGTCCACTGTTCCAGTACCTGTAGAAGAAACAACCTCTCACATATAATCAGGCTGTCCACTGTTCCAATACCTGTAGAAGAAACAACACATAGAATCAGGCTGTCCACTGTTCCAATTCATGTAGAGGAAACACACACATAGAATCAGGCTAGCTGTTCCACTGTTCCAATACCTGTAGAAGAAAACAACACATAGAATCAGGCTGTTCCCACTGTTCCAATACCTGTAGAAGAAACAACACATAGAATCAGGCTGTCCACTGTTCCAGTACCTGTAGAAGAAACTAACACATAGAATCAGGCTGTCCAACTTTTCCAGTACCTGTAGAAGAAACAGCACACAGAATCAGCTTTTCCACTGTTCCAGTATCTGTAGAAGAAACAACACATAGAATCAGGCTGTCCACTGTTCCAGTACCTGTAGAAGAAAACACACACATAGAATCAGGCTGTCCACTGTTCCAATACATGTAGAATAAAAAACACATAGAATCAGGGGGTCCACTGTTCCAATACCTGTATAAGAAACAAACACATAGAATCAGGCTGTCCACTGTTCCAATACCTGTAGAGAAAGGAAACACACATATAATCAGGCTGTCCACTGTTTCCAATACCTGTTGAAGAGAAACAACACATAGAATCAGGCTGTCCACTGTTCCAATACCTGTAGAAGAAACAACACATAGAATCAGGCTGTCACTGTTCCAATACCTGTAGAAGGAAACAACACATAGAATCAGGGCTGTCCACTGTTCCAATACTGTAGAAGAAACAACACATAGAATCAGGCTGTCCACTGTTCCTGTACCTGTAGAAGAAACAACACATAGAATCAGGCTGTCCCCTGTTCCAATACCTGTATAGAGAAACAACACATAGAATCAGGCTGTCCACTTTTCCAGTACCTGTTAAAGAAACAACACATAGAATCAGGCTGTGTCACATGTTCCAGTACCTGTAGAAGAAACAACACATAGAATCAGGGCTGTCCACTGTTCCAGTACCTGTAGAAGAAACAACACATAGAATCAGGCTGTCCACTGTTCCAATACATGTAGAATAAAAAAACACATAGATATCAGGATGTCCACTGTTCCAATACCTGTGGGGGAAGAGGGAAACACATAGAAATAGGCTGTCCACTGTTTCAAAATACCTGTAGATGAAACAACACATATAATCAGGCTGTCCACTGTTCCAACAACTGTAGAAGAAACAAAACATAGAATCAGAGCTGTCCACTGTTCCAATACCTGTAGAAGAAACAAAACATAGAATCAGGCTGTCCACTGTTCCAATACCTGTAGAAGAAAACAACACATAGAATAAGGCTGTCCACTGTTTCCAGTACCTGTAGAAGAAACAACACATAGAATCAGGCTGTCCACTGTTACAGTACCTGTAGAAGAAACAAACACATAGAATCAGGCTGTCCACTGTTTCCAATACCTGTAGAAGAAACAACACATAGAATCAGGCTGTCCACTGTTCCAATACCTGTAGAAGAAACAACACATAGAATAATCAGGCTGTCCACTGTTCCAATACCTGTAGAAGAAACAACACATAGAATCAGGCTGTCCACTTTTCCAGTACCTGTAGAAGAAACAACACATAGAATCAGGCTGTCCACTGTTCCAATACTGTAGAAGAAACAACACATAGAATCAGGCTGTCCACTGTTCCAATACCTGTAGTAGGAAACAACACATAGAATCAGGCTCTCCACTGTTCCAATACCTGTAGAAGAAACAACACATAGAATCAGGCTGCCCACTGTTCCTGTACCTGTAGAAGAAACAACACATAGAATCAGGCTGTCCCCTGTTCCAATACCTGTAGAAGAAACAACACATAGAATCAGGCTGTCCACTGTTCCAGTACCTGTAGAAGAAACAACACATAGAATCAGGCCCTGTCCACTGTTCCAGTAACTGTAGAAGAAACAACACATAGAATCAGGCTGTCCACTGTTCCAATACATGTAGAATAAAAAACACATAGAATCAGGATGTCCACTGTTCCAATACCTGTAGAACAAAACAACACATAGAATCAGGCTGTCCACTGTTCCAATACCTGTAGAAGAAACAACACATAGAATAAGGCTGTCCACTGTTCCAGTACCTGTAGAAGAAAAAACACATAGAAACAGGCTGTCCACTGTTCCAGTACCTTTAGAAGAAACAACACATAGAATCAGGCTGTCCACTGTTCCAATAACTGTAGAAGAAACAAACACATAGAATCAGGCTGTCCACACTGTTCCAATACCTGTAGAAGAAACAACACATAGAATCAGGCTGTCCACTGTTCCAATACCTGTAGAAGAAACAACACATAGAATCAGGCTGTCCACTGTTCCAATACCTGTAGAAGAAACAACACATAGAATCAGGCTGTCCACTGTTCCAATACCTGTAGAAGAAACAACACATAGAATCAGGCTGTCCACTGTTCCAATACCTGTAGAAGAAACAACACATAGAATCAGGCTGTCCACTTTCCAGTACCTGTAGAAGAAACAACACATAGAATCAGGCTGTCCACTGTTCCAGTACCTGTAGAAGAAACAACACATAGAATCAGGCTGTCCACTGTTCCAATACCTGTAGTAGGAACAACACATAGAATCAGGCTCTCCGCTGTTCCAATACCTGTAGAAGAAACAACACATAGAATCAGGCTGTCCACTGTTCCTGTACCTGTAGAAGAAACACACATAGAATCAGGCTGTCCCCTGTTCCAATACCTGTAGAAGAAAACAACACATAGAATCAGGCTGTCCACTGTTCCAAGTACCTGTAGAAGAAACAACACATAGAATCAGGCTGTCCACTGTTCCAGTAACTGTAGAAGAAACAACACATAGAATCAGGCTGTCCACTGTTCCAATACATGTAGAATAAAAAAACACATAGAATCAGGATGTCCACTGTTCCAATACCTGTAGAAGAAACAACACATAGAATCAGGCTGTCCACTGTTCCAATACCTGTAGATGAAAACAACACATATAATCAGGCTGTCCACAGTTCCAACAACTGTAGAAGAAAACAACACATAGAATCAGGCTGTCCACTGTTCCAATACCTGTAGAAGAAACAACACATAGAATAAGGCTGTCCACTGTTCCAGTACCTGTAGAAGAAAACAACACATAGAAACAGGCTGTCCACTGTTCCAGTACCTTTAGAAGAAACAACACATAGAATCAGGCTGTCCCCTGTTCCAATACCTGTAGAAGAAACAACACATAGAATCAGGCTGTCCACTGTTCCAATACCTGTAGAAGAAACAACACATAGAATCAGGCTGTCCACTGTTCCAGTAACTGTAGAAGAAACAACACATAGAATCAGGCTGTCCCACTGTTCCAATACCTGTAGAATAAAAAACACATAGAATCAGGCTGTCCACTGTTCCAGTACCTGTAGAAGAAACAACACATAGAATCAGGCTGTCCACTGTTCCAATAACTGTAGAAGAAACAACACATAGAATCAGGCTGTCCCACTGTTCCAATACATGTAGAATAAAAACACACATAGAATCAGGATGTCCACTGTTCCAATACCTGTAGAAGAAACAACACATAGAATCAGGCTGTCCACTGTTCCAATACCTGTAGAAGAAACAACACATAGAATCAGGCTGTCCACTGTCCAGTACCTGTAGAAGAAACAACACATAGAAACAGGCTGTCCACTGTTCAGTATACCTGTAGAAGAAACAACACATAGAATCAGGCTGTCCACTGTTCCAATAACTGTAGAAGAAACAACACATAGAATCAGGCTGTCCACTGTTCCAATACCTGTAGAAGAAACAACACATAGAATCAGGCTGTCCACTGTTCCAATACCTGTAGAAGAAACAACACATAGAATCAGGCTGTCCACTGTTCCAATACCTGTAGAAGAAACAACACATAGAATCAGGCTGTCCACTGTTCCAATACCTGTAGAAGAAACAACACATAGAATCAGGCTGTCCACTGTTCCAATACCTGTAGAAGAAACAACACATAGAATCAGGCTGTCCACTTTTCCAGTACCTGTAGAAGAAACAACACATAGAATCAGGCTGTCCACTGTTCCAATACCTGTAGAAGAAACAACACATAGAATCAGGCTCAGGCTCTCCACTGTTCCAATACCTGTAGAAGAAACAACACATAGAATCAGGCTGTCCCACTGTTCCTGTACCTGTAGAAGAAACAACACATAGAATCAGGCTGTCCACTGTTCCAATACCTGTAGAAGAAACAACACATAGAATCAGGCTGTCCACTGTTCCAGTACCTGTAGAAGAAACAACACATAGAATCAGGCTGTCCACTGTTCCAGTACCTGTAGAAGAAACAACACATAGAATCAGGCTGTCCACTGTTCCAATACATGTAGAATAAAAAACACATAGAATCAGGATGTCCACTGTTTCCAATACCTGTAGAAGAAACAACACATAGAATCAGGCTGTCCACTGTTCCAATACCTGTAGAAGAAACAACACATAGAATCAGGCTGTCCACTGTTCCAACACCTGTAGAAGAAACAAAACATAGAATCAGGCTGTCCACTGTTCCAATACCTGTAGAAGAAACAACACATAGAATAAGGCTGTCCACTGTTCCAGTACCTGTAGAAGAAACAACACATAGAAACAGGCTGTCCACTGTTCCAGTACCTGTAGAAGAAACAACACATAGAATCAGGCTGTCCCCTGTTCCAATACCTGTAGAAGAAACAACACATAGAATCAGGCTGTCCACTGTTCCAATACCTGTAGAAGAAACAACACATAGAATCAGGCTGTCCACTGTTCCAGTAACTGTAGAAGAAACTGTTCCCACATATAGAATCAGGCTGTCCACTGTTCCAATACATGTAGAATAAAAAAACACATAGAATCAGGGTGTCCACTGTTCCAATACCTGTAGAAGAAACAACACACATAGAATCAGGCTGTCCACTGTTCCAATACCTGTAGAAGAAACAACACATAGAATCAGGCTGTCCACTGTTCCAGTACCTGTAGAAGAAACAACACATAGAATCAGGCTGTCCACTGTTCCAGTACCTGTAGAAGAAACAACACATAGAATCAGGCTGTCCACTGTTCCAATAACTGTAGAAGAAAACAACACATAGAATCAGGCTGTCCACTGTTCCAATACCTGTAGAAGAAACAACACATAGAATCAGGCTGTCCACTGTTCCAATACCTGTAGAAGAAACAACACATAGAATCAGGCTGTCCACTTTTCCAGTACCTGTAGAAGAAACAACACATAGAATCAGGCTGTCCACTGTTCCAGTACCTGTAGAAGAAACAACACATAGAATCAGGCTGTCCACTGTTCCAATACCTGTAGAAGGAACAACACATAGAATCAGGCTCTCCACTGTTCCAATACCTGTAGAAGAAACAACACATAGAATCAGGCTGTCCACTGTTCCAATACCTGTAGAAGAAACAACACATAGAATCAGGCTGTCCACTGTTCCAATACCTGTAGAAGAAACAACACATAGAATCAGGCTGTCCACTGTTCCAATACCTGTAGAAGAAACAACACATAGAATCAGGCTGTCCATTGTTCCAATACCTGTAGAGGAAACAACACATAGAATCAGGCTGTCCACTGTTCCAATACCTGTAGAAGAAACAACACATAGAATCAGGCTGTCCACTGTTCCAATACCTGTAGAAGAAACAACACATAGAATCAGGCTGTCCACTGTTCCAATACCTGTAGAAGAAACAACAAATAGAATCAGGCTGTCCACTTTTCCAGTACCTGTAGAAGAAACAACACATAGAATCAGGCTGTCCACTGTTCCAGTACCTGTAGAAGAAACAACACATAGAATCAGGCTGTCCACTGTTCCAATACCTGTAGTAGGAACAACACATAGAATCAGGCTCTCCACTGTTCCAATACCTGTAGAAGAAACAACACATAGAATCAGGCTGTCCACTGTTCCAATACCTGTAGAGGAAACAACACATAGAATCAGGCTCTCCACTGTTCCAATACCTGTAGAAGAAACAACACATAGAATCAGGCTGTCCACTGTTCCAATACCTGTAGAAGAAACAACACATAGAATCAGGCTGTCCACTGTTCCAATACCTGTAGAGGAAACAACACATAGAATCAGGCTGTCCACTGTTCCAATACCTGTAGAAGAAACAACACATAGAATCAGGCTGTCCACTGTTCCAGTACCTGTAGAAGAAACAATACATAGAATCAGGCTGTCCACTGTTCCAATACCTGTAGAAAAACAACACATAGAATCAGGCTGTCCACTGTTCCAATACCTGTAGAAGAAACAACACATAGAATCAGGCTGTCCACTGTTCCAATACCTGTAGAAGAAACAACACATAGAACCAGGCTGTCCACTGTTCCAATACCAGTAGAAGAAACAACACATAGAATCAGGCTGTCCACTGTTCCAATACCTGTAGAGGAAACAACACATAGAATCAGGCTGTCCACTGTTCCAATACCTGTAGAAGAAACAACACATAGAATCAGGCTGTCCACTGTTCCAGTACCTGTAGAAGAAACAACACATATAATCAGGCTGTCCACTGTTCCAGTACCTGTAGAAGAAACAACACATATAATCAGGCTGTCCACTGTTCCAATACCTGTAGAAGAAACAACACATAGAATCAGGCTGTCCACTGTTCCAATACCTGTAGAAGACACATCACATAGAATCAGGCTGTCCACTGTTCCAATACCTGTAGAAGAAACAACACATAGAATCTGGATGTCCAGTCAGAGCCTAATACTCTGAACAGTGATTTCATAATGACACAGATTTAAATAAATGTCTTACGTTTGGGTCCGTAGTGTGTTGTCCACCCATTTCCAGGTCCCCTCAGTAACAGAGTCAGTCAGACCAATCCAGACATATTTCTTTACTCCACATAACCAATTGACAAATGTCTGTAGTTGTGGGAGAGAGACACATTATTAATACTTAGCCATTACTCTCTCTCTCTCTCTCTCTCTCTCTCTCTCTCTCGTCTCTCTCTCTCTCTCTCTCTCTCTCTCTCTCTCTCTCTCTCTCTCTCTCTCTCTCTCTCTCTCTCTCTTTCTCTCTCTCTCTTTCTCTCTCTCTCTCACACACCTGTTTGTCTTGGCTGTTGATGATCACCAGGTCTGCTCCGTTATCTCTGCAGTCCTGTCTGCTCCTCTCCCAGGTGTTCTTCTTAGTAGAGATGTAGTAACAACGGCTACCAAGCTTCTTCCATCCTTGCGGACACTCTTTAAGTTGAAAATGTCTCGCTTTAGTCACTTTAATATCACATTGAATTAAGTCTCAATCAAACACTCAAGGAAGACAGGGCACTAACTAATGGTCGGTTTGGAAGTCATAGATTTTTCCTTTAATGTAAGTTGAATTGCCTGTTTATAAGTGGCATGTGAACTACAGAGACTGTCAAACAGAACAGTCATTAGACAACATCCCTCACCTTTCTCAACAAAAGATTGTTTCAGACGTTCTGTCTCTTTCTTTAGTTGTTCTCTCTCTTTGGTCAGGGTGTTGTATCTGGTCTGTAGCTGGTCTCTCTCTTTGGTCAGAGTGTGTTGTAACTGGTCTGAAGATGGTATCTCTCTTTGGTCAGAGTGTTGTAACTGGTCTGAAGATGGTCTCTCTCTTTGGTCAGGGTGTTGTATCTGGTCTGTTGCTGGTCTCTCTCTTTGGTCAGGGTGTTGGAACTGATCTGCAACTGGTCTCTCTCTTTGGTCAGGGTGTTGTATCTGGTCTGTAGCTGGTCTCTCTCTTTGGTCAGGGTGTTGTATCTGGTCTGTTGCTGGTCTCTCTCTTTGGTCAGGGTGTTGTATCTGGTCTGTTGCTGGTCTCTCTCTTTGGTCAGGGTGTTGGAACTGATCTGCAACTGGTCTCTCTCTTTGGTCAGGGTGTTGTAACTGATCTGCAACTGGTCTCTCTCTTTGGTCAGGGTGTTGTATCTGGTCTGTAGATGGTCTCTCTCTTTGGTCAGGGTGTTGTATCTGGTCTGTTGCTGGTCTCTCTCTGTAGTCAGGGTGTTATAGCTGGTCTGTAACTGGTCTCTCTCTGTAGTCAGGGTGTTGTTTCTGGTCTGTAGCTGGTCTCTCTCTTTGGTCAGGGTGTTGTAACTGGTCTGAAGATGGTCTCTCTCTTTGGTCAGGGTGTTGTATCTGGTCTGTTGCTGGTCTCTCTCTTTGGTCAGGGTGTTGGAACTGATCTGCAACTGGTCTCTCTCTTTGGTCAGGGTGTTGTATCTGGTCTGTAGCTGGTCTCTCTCTTTGGTCAGGGTGTTGTATCTGGTCTGTTGCTGGTCTCTCTCTTTGGTCAGGGTGTTGTATCTGGTCTGTTGCTGGTCTCTTTCTTTGGTCAGGGTGTTGGAACTGATCTGCAACTGGTCTCTCTCTTTGGTCAGGGTGTTGTAACTGATCTGCAACTGGTCTCTCTCTTTGGTCAGGGTGTTGTATCTGGTCTGTAGATGGTCTCTCTCTTTGGTCAGGGTGTTGTATCTGGTCTGTTGCTGGTCTCTCTCTGTAGTCAGGGTGTTATAGCTGGTCTGTAACTGGTCTCTCTCTGTAGTCAGGGTGTTGTTTCTGGTCTGTAGCTGGTCTCTCTCTTTGGTCAGAGTGTTGGATCTGGTCTGTAGCTGGTCTCTCTCTTTGGTCAGAGTGTTGTTTCTGGTCTGTAGCTGGTCTCTCTCTTTGGTCAGAGTGTTGGATCTGGTCTGTAGCTGGTCTCTCTCTTTGGTCAGAGTGTTGGATCTGGTCTGTAGCTGGTCTCTCTCTTTGGTCAGAGTGTTGTAACTGGTCTGTAGCTGGTCTCTCTCTTTGGTCAGGGTGTTGTAACTGATCTGCAACTGGTCTCTCTCTTTGGTCAGGGTGTTGTATCTGGTCTGTAGATGGTCTCTCTCTTTGGTCAGGGTGTTGTATCTGGTCTGTTGCTGGTCTCTGTCTGCAGTCAGGGTGTTGTATCTGGTCTGTTGCTGGTCTCTTTCTTCGGTCAGGGAGTTGGAACTGATCTGCAACTGGTCTCTCTCTTTGGTCAGGGTGTTGTAACTGATCTGCAACTGGTCTCTCTCTTTGGTCAGGGTGTTGTATCTGGTCTGTAGCTGGCCACTCTCTTTGGTCAGAGTGTTGGAACTGATCTGCAACTGGTCTCTCTCTTTGGTCAGGGTGTTGTAACTGATCTGCAACTGGTCTCTCTCTTTGGTCAGGGTGTTGTATCTGGTCTGTAGCTGGTCTCTCACTTTGGTCAGGGTGTTATAGCTGGTCTGTAGCTGGTCTCTCTCTTTGGTCAAGGTGTTATAGCTGGTCTGTAACTGGTCTCTCTCTGTAGTCAGGGTGTTGTTTCTGGTCTGTAGCTGGTCTCTCTCTTTGGTCAGGGTGTTTGTAACTGGTCTGTAGCTGGTCTCTCTCTTTGGTCAAGGTGTTATAGCTGGTCTGTAACTGGTCTCTCTCTGTAGTCAGGGTGTTGTTTCTGGTCTGTAGCTGGTCTCTCTCTTTGGTCAGAGTGTTGGATCTGGTCTGTAGCTGGTCTCTTTCTTTGGTCAGAGTTTTGTAACTGGTCTGTAGCTGGTCTCTCTCTTTGGTCAGGGTGTTGTAGCTGGTCTGTAGCTGGTCTCTCTCTTTGGTCAGGGTGTTGTAGCTTGTCTGTAACTGGTCTCTCTCTTTGGTCAGGGTGTTGTAACTGGTCTGTAGCTGGTCTCTCTCTTTGGTCAGGGTGTTGTAACTGGTCTGTAACTGGTCTCTCTCTGTAGTCAGGGTGTTGTTGCTGGTCTGTAGCTGGTCTCTCTCTTCAGTCAGGTTGTTGCCGCTGGTCTGTAACTGGTCTCTCTCTTTGGTCAGGGTGTTGGATCTGGTTAATTGGTTTCGCTCTGTGAAATAATACCATCAACGACCAAGGTAACAGTGGAAAAGTTAATCTATCATTACCAGGGTTGGGTTCAATTGCATTTCAATTCCAGTCTATTCAGGAAGTACACTGGAATTCCAAGTCCAATATTTTTCAATGAGCTTTTCAATGTGGAAATTGGAATTGGAATTTGGTGTGTACTTTCTGAATTGAATTGAATGGAGTTGAAATGGAATTGATCCCTGGTCATAACACCACTGATGATTAAGAGAAAGTTTGATTGAGAACATATCAAACTCACGGTAGAGCAACAGGCCTATGATCCCAGCCAATAGGAGAACACACAGCAGCCCCAGACTCACTGCAGCAGCTCCAGAGTATCTCTTCCACCACTGATAAAACACTGAAGCACAAATTATTACCATAAGTACTTGCTCTTCTATCAGCATTGTATTTGCATCGACTTTTGTGTCCATTTGCTCTTTGAAGCACCGAGGAAAAAACACAAACTTGACATGGGACAGAACACCAGAACTGAGTTCCAGCACCTCACACTTTATACTGCTTGACTTCCAGAACCTCTTATAGAACACTGGCTTAAACATATTGCAGAGTTCAGGCACCCAAAATGAGTACTGGCACCTATTTCAGTCCAAATCAAATCAAATTTTCTTTTTTTCACATGCTTCATAAACAACAGGTGCAGACTAAAAGTGAAATGCTGACTTATGGGTCCTTTTCCAACAATGCAGAGTAAAAAAAAAAAAAAACACACTGTGAATAACGAATAACATGAACAAGTAAAAATAACATGGATATATACAGTGAGTACCAGTACCGAGTTCATGTGCACGGATACGAGGTCATCAGAAAGTGACTTTTTTCACATTTTGTTGTGTTACAGTCTAAATAAATAGAAATATGTCACTGGCCTGGTCTGGAGTTACGTTTTTAGAAATGTTTACAAATTAATAAAAAATGAAAAGCTGAAATGTCTCGAGTCAATAAGTATTCAACCCCTTTGTTATGGCAAGCCTTAATACGTTCAGGAGTAAAAAGTTGTTTAACAAGTCACATAATACGTTGCATGGACTCAATCTGTGTGCAATAGTAGTGATTTTTGAATGACTACCTCATCTCTGTACCCCACACCTACAATTATCTGTAAGGTCCCTCCTCAGTTGAGCAGTGAATTTCAAACACAGATTCAACCACAAAGACCAGGGTGGTGTTCCAATGCCTCGCAAAGAAGGGCACCTATTGGTAGATGGGTAAACTAAAAAAAACAGAGCTGTACAGAATAAAAATATTCCTAAACATGTTTGCAACAAGGCACTTGTAGTGTCTGAACAATTTACAATTTTGCTGACGTTTGCAAATGGTCTTAGAAGATGTTGACTCAGCTTGAGGAAGCATCTGGAGAGCATTTCTATAGGGGCACCCTAAAACAGAGGAAGTCTGTTAGGTGGAGTCCTGGGATTGGTCTGTAGGGGAAAACACCCATATCAGGTTACATAGGATATATATACTATGGTTTGGGACAAAGGAGGGGAGAATAACACATTAGAGATTGGGGCCGGTTGTTCTCCAGATGTCTGCAGGAGTCTGTAAATTGGCGCTGAGATCTTCAATGTAATAAATAATTATAATCGAGGACAGTGTCAGCGGATTTCTTGTTCTCACATCATCTCAGCATCGTTTTCTCGACACTACACACTAAAGTAATAATGCAAAACATGTGGCAAAGCAATTAACATTTTGTCCTCAATACAAAGTGTTATGTTTGGGACAAATCCAATACAACACATTACTGAGTACCACTCTCCATAGTTTTTCAGGAAAAAAAAGAAACTGACTGGATTTAAACACAGGCAAAATCCTAGACGAAAACCTGGTTCAGTCTGCTTTCCACCAGACACTTGGAGATGAATTCACCATTCAACAAGACAATAACCTAAAACACAAGGCCACAAGAAGTTTGCAGAGTTACAGTTTACTTAAATCTGCTTGAAAATCTATGGCAAGACTTGAAAATGGTTGTCTAGCAATGATCAACAACGAATTTGACAGATGAAAAGAATAAATGGGCAGATATTGTACAATCCAGGTGTGTAAAAGCTCTTAGAGACTTACCCAGAGACTCACAGCTGTAATCGCTGCCAAAGGTGATTCTAACATGTATTGACTCAGGGGTGTGAATACATATGTAAATTAGATATTTCATTTTCAAAAAATTTGCAAAAATGTCTTACATGTTTGCACTGCATCATTATGGGGTATTGTGGGTAGATTTTGTCCATTTTGAATACCAGTGTTGTAGTACTCATCCGGTCTCGAGACCACACAGTGTCTCGTGCTTGGCTCTGTCTTGGACAGTGAGGACTCGTACTTTTCTTCCTGAGACCAGCATAAAACCGCTTCGCCAGGCCAAATACAGTGGGGAGAACAAGTATTTGATAGACTGCCGATTTTGCAGGTTTTCCTACTTACAAAGCATGTAGAGGTCTGTAATTTTTATCATAGGTACACTTCAAATCCAGAAATCCAGAAAATCACATTGTATGATTTTTAAGTAATTAATTTGCATTTTATTGCATGACATAAGTATTTGATACAAAAGAAAAGCAGACCTTAATATTTGGTACAGAAACCTTTGTTTGCAATTACAGAGATCATACGTTTCCTGTAGGTCTTGACCAGGTTCGCACACACTGCAGCAGGGATTTTGGCCCACTCCTCCATACAGACCTTCTCCAGATCCTTCAGGTTTCAGGGCTGGCTGTCGCTGGGCAATACGGACTTTCAGCTCCCTCCAAAGATGTTCGATTGGGTTCAGGTCTGGGGGACTGGCTAGGCCACTCCAGGACCTTGAGATGCTTCTTACGGAGCCACTCCTTAGTTGCCCTGGCTGTGTGTTTCGGGTCATTGTTGTCATGCTGGTAGACCCAGCCACGACCCATCTTCAATGCTCTTACTGAGGGAAGGAGGTTGTTGGCCAAGATCTCGCGATACATGGCCCCATCCATCCTCCCCTCAATACGGTGCAGTCGTCCTGTCCCCTTGGCAGAAAAAGCATCCCCAAAGAATGATGTTTCCACCTCCATGCTTCACAGTTGGGATGGTGTTCTTGGGGTTTGTACTCATCCTTCTTCTTCCTCCAAACACGGTGAGTGGAATTTAGACCAAAAAGCTCTATTTTTGTCTCATCAGACCACATGACCTTCTCCCATTCCTCCTCTGGATCATCCAGATGGTCATTGGCAAACTTCAGACAGGCCTGGACATGTGCTGGCTTGAGCAGGGGGACCTTGCGTGCGCTGCAGGATTTTAATCCATGACGGCGTAGTGTGTTACTAATGGGTTTCTTTGAGACTGTGGTCCCAGCTCTCTTCAGGTCATTGACCAGGTCCTGCCGTGTAGTTCTGGGCTGATCCCTCACCTTCCTCATGATCATTGATGCCCCACGAGGTGAGATCTTGCATGGAGCCCCAGACCGAGGGTGATTGATGGTCATCTTGAACTTTTCCATTTTCTAATAATTGCGCCAACAGTTGTTGCCTTCTCACCAAGCTGCTTGCCTATTCTCCTGTAGCCCATCCCAGCCTTGTGCAGGTCTACAATTTAATCCCTGATGTCCTTACACAGCTCTCTGGTCTTGGCCATTGTGGAGAGGTTGGAGTCTGCTTGATTGAGTCTGTGGACAGGTGTCTTTTATACAGGAAACAAGTTCAAACAGGTGCAGTTAATACAGGTAATGAGTGGAGAACAGGAGGGCTTCTTAAAGAAAAACTAACAGGTCTGTGAGAGCCGGAATGTCTTACTGGTTGGTAGGTGATTAAATACTTATGTCATGCAATAAAATGCAAATTAATTACTTAAAAATCATAAAATGAGATTTTCTGGATTTTTGTTTTAGATTCAGGTGTCTCTCACAGCTTTTTGCAGTGTACCTATGATAAAAATTACAGACCTCTACATGCTTTGTAAGTAGGAAAACCTGCAAAATCGGCAGTGTATCAAATACTTGTTCTCCCCACTGTATACACTCCGTTCTTGATACATTAATATCTTAACAGCCTTATCTATTACAGACATGTTTGCGCAAACCTATAGGCCTTCAGTTTGTGACAGGTTCGTGATTCTTAAAGGACAGCAACCGTAACCACTCATGTAAGAGACTTTTTGTAAAACACAAAGGGCCAGTGGTGTAGTGGAGGGGATACGCCCACTTTTGTTTCAGTGGTATACTCACTTTTAATCCCTACTGATGCGTATCATGGAGGTATGCGACTTATCAATTATGTAGTACAATAGAGAAATCATTCACAAAGTAGACAACACAATCGTAAAGCAAGTGAAATATATTCACACTGGGTGGGCCGTTTGGGAACTTTTGGGCACCAAAAAAAATATTGCTATCTGGTTGTAAATCACAGCTGGCCTGGTATATTGTTTGCTGACTACATTCAAGATGCACCGTTTCAATATTCTGGACAAAAACGAATAAAATAACTAAGGCTGGGTATGTCAATACAATCAAACTAGCAAGGGCAATGATCACAAGTCAGTCATAACGTCGCTAATAGGCTAGCGGATCTATTTATGTAGCAAGCAGTACTGAGGATATACGAGGAGGCAGGAATCAACAATGTAAAGGTTTGCTTTAACACTGAGCAAGAGAACAACAACGAGCGAGTACAAGACATGACACTAACAATCACACACAACACGACACTGAACAGCCCAGGGCTATATAGGGGTGGTGATGAGATGATGAGGTGCCCAGGGCTATATAGGGGGGTGGTGATGAGATGATGAGGTGCATGGCTATATAGGGGTGGTGATGAGATGATGAGGTGCCCAGGGCTATATTGGGGTGGTGATGAGATGATGAGGTGCCCAGGGCTATATAGGGGTGGTGATGAGATGATGAGGTGCCCAGGGCTATATAGGGGTGGTGATGAGATGATGAGGTGCCCAGGGCTATATAGGGGTGGTGATGAGATGAACAGCCCAGGGCTATATAGGGGTGGTGATGAGATGATGAGGTGCCCAGGGCTATATAGGGGTGGTGATGAGATGATGAGGTGCCCAGGGCTATATAGGGGTGGTGATGAGATGGTGAGGTGCCCAGGGCTATATAGGGGTGGTGATGAGATGATGAGGTGCCCAGGGCTATATAGGGGTGGTGATGAGATGATGAGGTGCCCAGGGGCTATATAGGGGTGGTGATGAGATGATGAGGTGCCCAGGGCTATATAGGGGTGGTGATGAGATGATGAGGTGCCTAGGGCTATATAGGGGTGGTGATGAGATGATGAGGTGCCCAGGGCTATATAGGGGTGGTGATGAGATGATGAGGTGCCCAGGGCTATATAGGGGTGGTGATGAGGTGAACAGCCCAGGGCTATATAGGGGTGGTGATGAGATGATGAGGTGCCCAGGGCTATATAGGGGTGGTGATGAGATGATGAGGTGCCCAGGGCTATATAGGGGTGGTGATGAGATGAACAGCCCAGGGCTATATAGGGGTGGTGATGAGGTGCCCAGGGCTATATAGGGGTGGTGATGAGATGGACAGCCCAGGGCTATATAGGGGTGGTGATGAGATGGACAGCCCAGGGGCTATATAGGGGTGGTGATGAGGTGATGAGCTGCAGGTGCGCTGGAGGTGATTAGGGTGCGTTGGGTTTCCATTCCTGTGTTTGCTGAGGTGGTGCGGCTCAGACCGGTGGCTGAGTAGACCGGCGAATCAGAGCGCCAGGAGGGGAGCAACGGGAGGAGACGTGACAGAGGATACTATTATGTATGCTATGGCCCCAACTGTTGATCTGTTGAAGAATTATTTGTTTTATGATAAGAATAAACATTTTTTCTTTTTCAATTTTACTTGAATTAAAGGTTCGTTTTTTTGTGTGTGAATATTTAGAACAAAAGACCAGGAGGATAAACAATAAAGACGTTTTTGTTCACACCCCGTTTTTGCTCATATTTACCAAAGGGTGCCAATATTAGTGGAGGGAGCTGTATATATGTTTAATGTGTGTTTTATATTGTATTATACAGGGCACATTTGGAAAAGAGACCTAGGTTTCAATATGTCTTCCCTGTCAAAATAAAGGTTCATAAATAAACTCCAGCTCCAGTTTTTTTTTGTGGCCCCGGGGGGGTTGTTGATAAACCTTATAGAGACGAGGAAATCATACCCCTGTCTTTTCTGGAACACCGTTATCAGGTCGCTCTTCCTCTCGCATGTAGTCCAGAAAAGATTGCAGGCATTCTGCACCCATTTATGGGGAAAATCATTTAGCAGAAGAGGGTTTGTGGAACGAGGATGCAGTCATCTAACATACATGACACTGCTTAGTGAACCACAAGATATCCTGTCCTTTTTATCAATGTGATCTAATATGTTCTATTTGACAACGTTCTTAGTTAGATTAAGTCAAATTAGATTTTAGCCTATATTGTCACTATATCTGTCAAATAACACATTAAATTGTACTTGCCAGGCTACTGTGGAATTGTAATGGTCATAATGACATTGACCAATAGACTGCCAGCGTGACAAATGAAACCTCCGTTGTTTCTGGATCTCATTTTATCTGTCCGGAACTCGGGTTTCTTGTAGACAGAAGTAAATATAATTAAGAAACATCCAGTAGAATAAGAATCATCCTGAACACAGTCTGATTGGTTCTACGGGGCATTACAGCTGTAGAACTCTGGAACAATTCTGGAATACTGGAGATAAGGTGGCTGACAGTTTCGCTGTAACGGTTTTGACTTCAAAGTTATTGTTTGTTATGGATGCCAGGTAGGTTGTGCCTACCAGAGAAAATATTGATTTCTCCTTTTTTGTTTGTGAGGGAGTGAGTCCCGTCTGGTCCGTCAAGTCTACACCAATACAAAGGACTCACGTAAAAGTCAGTATGGAAATAAAACTTTTCATTAACCCTTAAAACATTGCAAACAACTTCAAAACCACTGTGTTCTTTTGCGTCGGGGTTGTAAAATAAATGATCACACACATAATAACGTCACAACACAATGATCTCTGGTTCCTCGAGAAAAGTCCCGTCCAGCCCGGTAAATGAGTTCAAATCTACTCAAGTGACATCAGTCGCGCAAAGTTTGTCCGTTCATAAAGTGTAGCTTAAACTCAGTCTCAATCACACAATCAAAATCTCAAAGTCTTTTACCACTCAACAATAAAGGTTACCAGAACTCCCAGTAGTCTTCACCCCCAACTGAACACCATCCATCCCCTATATGACTCCATTATTGAACGGCAACTCATAACAACATCCATAACAATAGTTCCCTAAATGTATGTTGCATTTATGTTAGATTTGTAGTTTTATCATGCAATTCAATTGTATTCTGCCATGTGAATGAATTACATTATTTGAACTTGTAATATTTAATTTAAAAAATTGACAAAGCCCTAGTCATGTCTAATAGATATAGCCATGAAACAAGCCAGAGCATCCCACTAACATTCCTAGATTGTCATTCACACGCCGTATCCAGCGGACAAGGCTCCTTTCCTATCATAGTATGACAGGGTCAACAACGTTAGGAGAATGGGCTGTATCCTCTCCCAATGTTTTTACAGCTAACACAGTGTAAACAATCGGCTTATGAAATCTCCCAGTGTGAAGGCTACTACCAGGCCATGTTGTGCAATGTGCTTTGAATGGTGGATATCTCACAGCATAGTGTGAGATGCTGCCACCATTTCAGATTGGTGACATGGTACTTAACGTACATCTTTCTCTCCACGCCCCTTCTCTCATCCACTACCCCGGCCACCAGCTCTGCACCCTCCGCTGCAACTTGCCCATGCCCCCCCCGCTTCTCCTTCACACAAATCCAGACAGCTGATGTTCTAAAAGAGCTGCAAAATCTGGACCCCTACAAATCAGCTGGGCTAGACAATCTGGACCCTTTCTTTCTAAAACTAGCTGCCGAAATTGTCGCAACCCCTATTACTAGCCTGTTCAACCTCTCTTTCGTAACGTCTGAGATCCCCAGAGATTGGAAAGCTGCCGCGGTCATCCCCCTCTTCAAAGGGGTGACACTCTAGATCCAAACTGTTACAGACCCATATCCATCCTCCCCTGCCTTTCAAAAGTTTTTGAAAGCCAAGTCAACAAACAGATCACCAACCATTTCGAATCCCACCGTACCTTCTCCGCTATGCAATCCGGTTTCCGAGCTGGTCATGGGTGCACTTCAGCCACGCTCAAGGTCCTAAATGATATTATAACCGCGATCGATAATAGACAGTACTGTGCAGCCGTTTTCATTGACCTGGCCAAGGCTTTCGACTCTGTCAACCACCGCATTCTTATTGGCAGACTAAATAGCCTTGGTTTCTCAAATGACTGCCTCGCCTGGTTCACCAACTACTTCTCAGATAGAGTTCAATGTGTCAAATCGGAGGGCCTGTTGTCTGGACCTATGGCAGTCTCTATGGGGGTGCCACAGGGTTCAATTCTTGGGCCAACTCTTTTCTCTGTGTATATCAATGACGTCGCTCTTGCTGCTGGTGACTCTCAGATCCACCTCTACGCAGACGACACCATTTTGTATACATCTGGCCCTTCATTGGACACTGTGTTAACAAACCTCCAAACGAGCTTCAATTCCATACAACACTCCTTCAGTAGCCTCCAACTGCTCTTAAACACTAGTAAAACTAAATGCATGCTCTTCAACCGAACGCTGCTTGCAACCCGCCCACCCGACTAGAATCACTACTCTAGACGGGTCTGACCTAGAGTACGTGGACAACTACAAATATCTAGGTGTCTGGTTAGACTGTAAACTCTCCTTCCAGACTCACATTAAGAATCTCCAATCCAAAGTTAAATCTAGAATCGGTTTCCTATTTCGCAACAAAGCCTCCTTCACTCATGCTGCCAAACATGCCCTCGTAAAACTGACTATCCTACCGATCCTTGACTTCGGCGATGTCATTTACAAAATAGCCTCCAACACTCTACTCAGGAAATTGGATGTTGTCTATCACAGTGCCATCCGTTTTGTCTCCAAAGCCCCATATAATACCCACCACTGTGACCTGTACGCTCTTGTTGGCTGGTCCTCACTACATATTCGTCGCCAAACCCACTGGCTCCAGGCCATCTATAAATCACTGCTAGGCAAATCCCCGCCTTATCTTAGCTCATTGGTCACCATAGCAACACCCACCCGTAGTCTGCGCTCCAGCGGGTATATCTCACTGGTCATCCCCAAAGCCAACACCTCCTTTGGCCGCAATTCCTTCCAGTTCTCTGCTGCCAATGACTGGAACAAATTGCAAAAATCTCTGAAGCTGGAGACACTTATCTCCCTCACTAACTTTAAGCATCAGTTGTCAGAGCACCTTACCGATCACTGCACCTGTACACAGCCCATCTGAAATTAGCCCGCCCAACTACCTCATCCCTATATTGTTATTTATTTTGCTCATCTGTACCCCAGTATCTCTATTTGCACATCATCTCTTGCACATCATTCCAGTGTTAATACTAAATTGTAATTATTTTGCACTATAGCCTATTTTATTGCCTTACCTCCATAACTTGCTAAATTTGCACACTGTATATTAATTGTATTTCTGTTGTATTTTTGATTTTTGTTTTGTTTTACCCCATATGTAACTCTGTGTTGTTGTTTTTATCGCACTGCTTTGCTTTATCTTGGCCAGGTCGCAGTTGTAAATGAGAACTTGTTCTCAACTGGTTTACCTGGTTAAATAAAGGTGAAATAAATAAAATAAAAATCCGGCCCTCCTCTCCACGCCCCTCCTCTCCACAGCCCCTCCTCTCCACGCCCCTCCTCTCCACGCCCCTCCTCTCCACAGCCCCTCCTCTCCACGCCCCTCCTCTCCACCGGCCCTCCTCTCCACGCCCCGCCTCTCCACAGGCCCCGCCTCTCCACAGGCCCTCCTCTCCACGCCCCTAAAATGACATACCCAAATCTAACTGCCTGTAGCTCAGGACCTGAAGCAAGGATATGCATAGACTTTGTGGAAATGTGAAATTAATGTAGGAGAATATAACACATTAGATCTGGTAAAAGATAATACAAACAAAAAAATATGCGTTTTCTATATATGTTTTATTCCATCACTTTTTAAATGCAAGAGAAAGGCCACAATATAATATTGCAGTTTAGACGCAATTTAGATTGTGGCCACTAGATGGCAGCAGTGTGTGTGCAAAGTTTCAGATTGATCCAGTGAAGCATTGCAATACTGGACTATTTTGTATGAAGTCTGCCCAAATGTGCCGAATTGGTCAATTGATACATTTTCAAGTACATAACTATAGACAACATACAAAAATGATATGGTAAAACAAAATGTAAGTTTACAAACTCCCAGGAATGTCATACATGATGGATCATTAGCTTATACACTAACTTTCACACATCTAGATGGCCTGGCGGGGTGGGTGTGGAGCCAGACACAACAGGGGTTCAAACTGTAGAACCCAGTTCCTACATTTGAATATAAAAATTGATTTGATCAAACAAAACTATGCTACATTTTATCTCTGGGACCCTTAGGATGACAAATCAGAGCAAGATTACTGAATGTGTCACGATCGTCGGGAACAGAGGACCAAGGCGCAGCGTGGAATGCGAACATATTTATTAAATAATGATCACACGAACAAAACGATAACGTGACGTCCCTGGTTACATACACCAACCAACACGGAACAAGAAACCACACCAAATGAATGCCTAAAGGCTACCTAAGTATGACTCCCAATCAGAGACAACGAGCTACAGCCGTCTCTGATTGGGAGCCACCCTGGCCAACATAGATATACAAAACCAGAACAAACACAAATGAAAACTCACCCCCTGGCTCAACATACTAGAGTCCCCAGAGCCAGGGCGTGACAGTACCCCCCCCCCAAAGGCGCGGACTCCGACCGCGCCAACCAAAACACCACAGGGGAGGGACCGGGTGGGCACTCCGCCTTGGAGGCGGATCCGGCTCCGGGCATGATCCCCACTCCCTCTCTAACCCCCCAAAGTACCCCTGGTCTGGGTCTGACCCTGCTGACCGGAGCTGGACTGCACACTGGTGGAGCGAATTGCTCTAGCTCCGGCGTGACGCAGCTGACCGGTGCCGAACCAGGCACCGGTGGAACAGGCACGGGCTGTGCCGTACTGACGACGCACACTACTGGCTTGGTGTGGGGAGCAGGAACAGGCCGAGCCGGGCTGACGAAACGCACCACTGACCTGGTGCGGGGAGCAGGAGCGGGCCGGACCGGGCTGACGAAGCGCACCACTGGCTTGGTGCGGGGAGCAGGAACGGGCCGAGCCGGGCTGACGAAGCGCACCACTGACTTGGTGCGGGGAGCAGGAACGGGCCGAGCTGGGCTGACGAAACGCACCACTGACTTGGTGCGGGGAGCAGGAACGGGCCCGAGCTGGGCTGACGAAACGCACCACTGACTTGGTGCGGGGGAGCAGGAATGGGCCGGACCGGGCTGACGACGCGCACCACTGACTTGGTGCGGGGAGCAGGAACGGGCCGGACAGGGCTGACGAAACGCACCACTGACTTGGTGCGGGGTGCAGGAATGGGCCGGACTGGGCTGGCGACGCGCACCACAGGCTTGGTGCGGGGAGCAGGAAAAGGCCGGGCCGAGCTGGCGACGCGCACCGTAGACTTGGTGCGAGTGGCAGGAACAGGCCGGACCGTACTGGGAATACACACCACTGGCCCTACGCGGGGATCAGGAACAGGCCGGACCGGACTGGCAACACACCCCAGTACCTCTCGCCGTGCCTTTACATCCTCCTTCCCCCTGGTGACCAGTGACTCCCGTAACCTGGCGGCCTCCTGCTGCCCCGTCGTCCACGGCGTGAGCCCCCCCCTAAAAATATTCTGGGCGTCTCTCCTACCCGTGGACCAGGTCTCCATGTCCCTCGCCAGACTTTCGCCCTTCTGCTTCCAAGTCCAGCCCTTCTCTTCCTCACCCGGCTTGACCCAGTCGAGGAGGCGAAGGAGATCTGCTAGAGATCTCCCTGGCGATGGCTCCTGGACACGCTGCTTGGTCCAGTCTTGGTGGTTTCTTCTGTCACGATCGTCGGGAACAGAGGACCAAGGCGCAGCGTGGAATGCGAACATATTTATTAAATAATGATCACACGAACAAAACGATAACATAACGTGACGTCCCTGGTTACATACACCAACCAACACGGAACAAGAAACCACACCAAATGAATGCCTAACGGGTACCTAAGTATGACTCCCAATCAGAGACAACGAGCTACAGCCGTCTCTGATTGGGAGCCACCCTGGCCAACATAGATATACAAAACCAGAACAAACACAAATGAAAACTCACCCCCTGGCTCAACATACTAGAGTCCCCAGAGCCAGGGCGTGACAGTACCCCCCCCCCAAAGGCGCGGACTCCGACCGCGCCAACCAAACACCACAGGGGAGGGACCCGGGTGGGCACTCCGCCTTGGAGGCGGATCCGGCTCCGGGCATGATCCCCACTCCCTCTCTAACCCCCCAAAGTACCCCTGGTCTGGTCTGACCCTGCTGACCGGAGCTGGACTGCACACTGGTGGAGCGAATTGCTCTAGCTCCGGCGTGACGCAGCTGACCGGTGCCGAACCAGGCACCGGTGGAACAGGCACGGGCTGTGCCGTACTGACGACGCACACTACTGGCTTGGTGTGGGGAGCAGGAACAGGCCGAGCCGGGCTGACGAAACGCACCACTGACCTGGTGCGGGGAGCAGGAGCGGGCCGGACCGGGCTGACGAAGCGCACCACTGGCTTGGTGCGGGGAGCAGGAACGGGCCGAGCCGGGCTGACGAAGCGCACCACTGACTTGGTGCGGGGAGCAGGAACGGGCCGAGCTGGGCTGACCAAACGCACCACTGACTTGGTGCGGGGAGCAGGAACGGGCCGAGCTGGCTGACGAAACTCACCACTGACTTGGTGCGGGGAGCAGGAATGGGCCGGACCGGGCTGACGACGCGCACCACTGACTTGGTGCGGGGAGCAGGAACGGGCCGGACAGGGCTGACGAAACGCACCACTGACTTGGTGCGGGGAGCAGGAATGGGCCGGACTGGGCTGGCGACGCGCACCACAGGCTTGGTGCGGGGAGCAGGAAAAGGCCGGGCCGAGCTGGCGACGCACACCGTAGACTTGGTGCGAGTGGCAGGAACAGGCCGGACCGTACTGGGAAACACACACCACTGGCCCTACGCGGGGATCAGGAACAGGCCGGACCGGACTGGCAACACACCCCAGTACCTCTCGCCGTGCCTTTACATCCTCCTTCCCCCTGGTGACCAGTGACTCCCGTAACCTGGCGGCCTCCTGCTGCCCCGTCGTCCACGGCGTGAGCCCCCCCCTAAAAACATTCTGGGCGTCTCTCCTACCCGTGGACCAGGTCTCCATGTCCCTCACCAGACTTTCGCCCTTCTGCTTCCAAGTCCAGCCCTTCTCTTCCTCACCCGGCTTGACCCAGTCGAGGAGGCGAAGGAGATCTGCTAGAGATCTCCCTGGCGATGGCTCCTGGACACGCTGCTTGGTCCAGTCTTGGTGGTTTCTTCTGTCACGATCGTCGGGAACAGAGGACCAAGGCGCAGCGTGGAATGCGAACATATTTATTAAATAATGATCACACGAACAAAACGATAACATAACGTGACGTCCCTGGTTACATACACCAACCAACACGGAACAAGAAACCACACCAAATGAATGCCTAAAGGCTACCTAAGTATGACTCCCAATCAGAGACAACGAGCTACAGCCGTCTCTGATTGGGAGCCACCCTGGCCAACATAGATATACAAAACCAGAACAAACACAAATGAAAACTCACACCCTGGCTCAACATACTAGAGTCCCCAGAGCCAGGGCATGACAGAATGTAAGTAGCTTATTTACCTTCAGAGGTGAATGTATCAAACCAGTTGCCGTGATAGGTTTTTTGTTGTTGTGCACTCTCCTCAAACAACAGCATGGTCTTTTTTCACCATAATAGCTACTGTAAATTGGACAGTGCAGTTAGGTTAACAATAATTTAAGCTTTCTGCCCATATAAGACATGTCTATGTCCTGGAAAGTTTGCTGTTACTTACAACAGTCATGCTAATCACATTAGTGCACGTTAGCTCAACCGTCCCGTATACGGGACACCGATCCCATAGAGGTGAACGCTAACACACACTGAAGAATCAGTCTTAATTTACGATGACGTTGCAAGTGAAGGTATTGCCCTCCCCTTAAATCCAAGGTAACTTCTGACCTGCTCTGTGGATACTAAGTGGTCATCATCCAACCCTGGCTATAATATGTAGACCTATAGTCTACCTACCATACCTGGTCTGATACCTGGAGCTATGTTGTAGAGTCATTATATAGCATGCCTACCTGCAACAGGTGAGTAGACACTATTCAACCAGATAGAGTCGTGGGGTAAGCAGTGGGGTCAAGCCCAACACTTACAAACCCTCCAGTGTATTAGTCCTCATAGTGTTAGCTGGGACAGAAGCCTGCACACCCTGTGTCTCTCCAGGAACAGAGTTGGTGACCAACGCCCTACATGCCATGACAGGTCAGGAAAGCCTGATCCCTACTAACCCTAGTATAGGCAGCCCTACTATACTTAATAGCACAGATAGAGTCTCTTGTTATTGTGGTGTTGGCCATTAGACCATATAAATGCAGTGTTGATCTGGGCCTGAGCTCCAGAGTTCCTGTTTAACACCTTAAATATGCATCACCCATCTAGCTAGCTATTTGTAGCTAATGCTAGCTATTCGTAGCTAGCTAGTCTAGCGTTATCTAAACAATCGCCAGCTGCATCGCATTCACATTTTTTTTTTACTTACTAACTATCCAATCTATCTATCTATCTATCTATCTATCTATCTATCTATCTATCTATCTATCTATCTATCTATCTATCTATCTATCTATCTATCTATCTATCTATCTATCTATCTATCTATCTATCTATCTATCTATCTATCTATCTATCTATCTATCTATCTATCTATCTATCTATCTATCTATCTATCTATCTATCTATTGCGAGTTATTTTTAATCTATGCTGTCTCAGTGAGAAGAGTTATTCAGAGATATGTGTTAGAATGTATGTCTGCATCTTTCTCAGAGTTTTAGAGCGGCGATATCATTCACACCATTTGAAACTCTGGCGGTCCACTTCCTTTTAAACTTTAACTGAGACTCTGATATCATGTTGCCACCAGCAGCAGGATCAACAGTAGATAGCTTAATGCAAGACGGTGAACTCACAAAGAATAAATGCTGTCTCCTGTGTGTGTGACATTGACACCAGAGAGAATAGTTATTATTCAGAGATGACTCTGTCTTTCTACGGTCTACATTTACTCTCACTTCCTCTTCCTCATTCTCTATCTACATCAAAACAAGCTGGCGGACAATAACTGCACTGCACACTACTCTAACATCTCCCTGTTTATCAGAGGACTGTATGGTGTCACAGAAGTGTAGAAGTGTGAATGGGTGTGACTACAGCTCTGTGTGGGAGTCACTAAATACAGAAGTGTGAATGGGTGTGACAACAGCTCTGTGTGGGAGTCAGCGTGTCACATGCTTCTTACTGGAAAAAAGGCAAATGACTTACTGGAAATTGCATGTTGATCAATTGCATAAGACTCCCATTGACCCCCACATATCTGGATGGTTAACATTACCATTTGTGGCAGTGTGTATTGACCTCAGAACACCAGTTCACCACCTCAGAACACCAGTTCACCACCTCAGAACACCAGTTTCACCACCTCAGGACACCAGTTGACCACCGGTTTTCACCACTTCAGGACACCAGTTGACCACCTCAGAACACCAGTTCACCACCTCAGAACACCAGTTCACCACCTCAGAACACCAGTTCACCACCTCAGAACACGGTTCACCACTTCAGGACACCAGTTGACCACCTCAGGACACCAGTTGACCACCTCAGGACACCAGTTGACCACCTCAGGACACCAGTTCACCACCTCAGGACACCAGTTTGACCACCTCAGGACACCAGTTCACCACCTCAGGACACCGGTTCACCATTGTTAGTTATTGATCCTGTCATCAGATAATGAACAGTTAGTTATTGATCCTGTCATCAGATAGTGGACAGTAGTTATTGATCCTGTCATCAGATAGTGGACAGTTAGTTATTGATCCTGTCATCAGATAGTGGACAGTTAGTTATTTATCCTGTCATCAGATAGTGAACAGATATTTATTTATCCTGTCATCAAATAGTCGACAGTTAGTTTTTATCCGACCTTAATGACCTCTCAAATGAGTGTGTGTCTTCTCCTCTCCTCTCCTCTCCTCTCCTCTCCTCTCCTCTCCTCTCCTCTCCTCTCCTCTCCTCTCCTCTCCTCTCCTCTCCTCTCCTCTCCTCTCCTCTCCTCTCCTCTCCTCTCCTCTCCTCTCCTCTCCTCTCCCTCTCCTCTCCTCTCCTCTCCCTCTCTCTTTCTCCCTCTCCTCTTCTTTCTTTCTCCCAATATCTGTCAGCTCTCTCTCTCTTTCTTTTCTGCTCTATCTCCTGTGTGTGTGTGTTGTGTGTGTGTGTTTGTGTGTGTGGGTGTGTGTGTGTGTTTGTTTGTGTGTGTGTTGTGTGACTAAATAGGAAAGAGAGAGAGAGAGAGTGGAAGAGGAAGTGAGAGGTTAAAAATGTGTGTGTGTGGTCTTAGCATCCATGTCTCAGTCATATCGTTAGGCTAGCTGTTACCATGGATACACACTCTCAGTCATATCGTTAGGCTAGCTGTTACCATGGATACACCACTCTCAGTCATATCGTTAGGCTAGCTGTTACCATGGATACACACTCTCAGTCATATCGTTAGGCTAGCTGTTACCATGGAGGCAACTAGTGGGGGTAGAGGGGAAAAACACACTCTCAGTCATATCGTTTAGCTAGCTGTTACCATGGAGGCAACTAGTGGGGGTGGAGGGATACACACTCTCAGTCATATCGTTAGGCTAGCTGTTACCATGGAGGCAACTAGTGGGGGTAGAGGGAAACACACTCTCAGTCATATCGTTAGGCTAGCTGTTACCATGGATACACACTCTCAGTCATATCGTTAGGCTAGCTGTTACCATGGATACACACTCTCAGTCATATTGTTAGGCTAGCTGTTACCATGGAGGCAACTAGTGGGGTAGAGGGATACACACTCTCAATCATATCGTTTTAGGCTAGCTGTTACCATGGAGGTAACTAGTGGGGTAGAGGGATACACACTCTCAATCATCAAAATTGTTAAAAAGGTTTTAGAAACAATTCTAATAAATGGCGAATGGCTGAAGATATACTCCAAACTTTTAGCATTTGTATAATCCATCAGATATGTTCTGAATTACAGCACATACAATATTTTACTGGCACGGACAAATAATGAATGGAGTTCAGGGATTTTGGTGTGAATTCAGGTATTACATTTATTGTACAATTTCAAATAAAAATCATGTAAGAATGCACTCATATATATATTTTGTTATTGTATCAGGTATTTTTTTATTTATTTTTTTTAATAAAGAAAATGATATTTCAGTCACCTCTGTTGTTTTCATGAATTACTGTGTTGTCTTTTCTCTTGCATAATTCAACAAGTGTGTCAGTGAGGGATTCGTTTATCTGGCCCGGGTTACCACGTTGGGAGGAGTTTGAACCGGGTGAAAAGTGATTGCATTCCTTTTTGGAGCCGGCTGCCTCCCAGGCATGAATCAGGTGCTCCGCTCTGGCCGACGGCAAAGTCGGCTCAAAACAAAAGTGACGTAAATAAGCACATGGAGAAATGAGTAGCATTCTGTGTTTTCACATGCAATTTAAGTGATTGCTTTTGATAAAAAGGCTTTAAATGCCTTCCAAAGTAAATCTAGTTTGAAAATTCAAACATTTATTTAATGGAAAAGAGATGTTGTATGTTTCTTGACGATGCATGATGCTGCTTTGTTGACAACATGACCGTGGGGTGCAGATTACTGTTTGATTTGAGAAGGGTACTCCTCCCTCCCCGCTTTAGCCCAATGACGTGACGGCCCATTGTCCAGTTCAACCCGGGCCAGCGTAATAGAACTCCCTCAATAGCAGGATACCCTCGGATTAAAAATCAACAAGCCTGGCTCTAGGTTATATCTCTAAACACACTTTACATTGTTTGCGAGATGAGACATAATATCACTATAATCCGAGTGTTCATTGTCAGAAGTTGCTTTCATTTCAGCGCATCTAGTTTGTAAACATTTCAACCGTATTAAACGCTAACTTTTTCAATTCCACAAGAAATGAACACAATTCAGGGCCTCACCTGTTTAGATTTTTTTTTTTAAATACACACATATATATATATATATATATATATATATAATATATATAATAATCATTTATTTAATATTTTTGCCTGTTTTGCATATTATTTTGGCATTAATTCATGTCACATATCAGTTTGCAAACAATGTAAAAAAATATATATTTGAGTTAATGAAGCCGCATACATTTTTACATTTTAGTCATTTAGCAGACGCTCTTATCCAGAGTGACTTACAGTTAGTGAGTCCATACATAATTTTTTTATTTTTCATATTGGCCCCCCATGGGAATCGAACCCACAACCCTGGCGTTGCAAACGCCATGCTCTACCAACTGAGCTACATCCCTGCCAGCCATTCTTTCCCTGGACGACACTGGGCCAATTGTGCGCCGCCCCATGGGTCTCCCGGTCGCGGCCGGCTACGACATGTTCTCTTTCTTGAGTAAGGCAGCTCCTAAATGCAGGTATTTCAGCCTCGCTCAGTGCTTTCTGGGGTGGTGGGGCAGCCAGTGGAATATACAGAGCGTATGCTTTGGTAATGTTCTCTAGTTGCGCCGTGATTGGTTCAGTGTTCTGTCACTCACTATATCACCGCAGAATTTGTATTTATTTTTAATTTAACTAGGCAAGTCAGTTAAGAACAAATTATAGATACAAGGTATCAGTGCTCATCGTCATTGGACATAAACATTACACATCAAGTAGGAAATCAGAAATTCAACAATGAGTGGTTTGGAAGGAATCAATGGTTAACTACAAGCCTTGCAAATCAATCGCTATTTTGTTTGGTCCAAGTCTAGGTTTAAGATTTAAAACATATGTCTGAAATGGTCTCTAGCAGTACAGAGAATCCTATTTCTCACAGATCCATCTGTATTGATAGGAACAGACATAGTCCCACCATTCTCCTGAGTCTGATGACCAGGAGTAGAAATACGCACAGTTCTCAGCTACACCACCATTAGGCTCTCCACTCTTCCAGTACCTGTAGAAGAAACAACACATATAATCAGGCTGTCCACTGTTCCAATACCTGTAGAAGAAACAACACATAGAATCAGGCTGTCCACTGTTCCAATACCTGTAGAAGAAACAACACATAGAATCAGGCTGTCCACTCTTCCAGTACCTGTAGAAGAAACAACACATAGAATCAGGCTGTCCACTGTTCCAATACCTGTAGAAGAAACAACACATAGAATCAGGCTGTCCACTGTTCCAATACCTGTAGAAGAAACAACACATAGAATCTGGGCTGTCCACTGTTCCAATACCTGTAGAAGAAACAACACATAGAATCAGGCTGTCCACTGTTCCTGTACAAGAAACATCACATAGAATCAGGCTGTCCACTCTGAGTCTAGTACTCCAGACAGTGATTTCATGGTAACACAGAACTCATTAAATGTCTTACGTTGTGGTCAGTGGTGTGTCGTCCACCCATTTCCAGGTCCCCTCAGTAACAGAGTCAGTCAGACCAATCCAGACATAGTTCTTCACTCCACATAACCAATTGACAAATGTCTGTAGTTGTGGGATAGAGACAACATTGTTAATACTTAGCCATTCTCTCTCTCTCTCTCTCTCTCTCTCTCTCTCTCTCTCTCTCTGTATCTCTCTCTCTCTCTCTCTCTGTATCTATCTCTCTCTCTCTCTCTCTCTCTCTCTCTCTCTCTCTCTCTCTCTGTATCTCTCTCTCTCTCTCTCTCTGTATCTCTCTCTCTCTCTCTCTCTCTCTCTCTCTCTCTCTCTCTCTCTCTCTCTCTCTCTGTATCTCTCTCTCTCTCTCTCTCTCTCTCTCTCTCTCTCTCTCTCTCTCTCTCTCTCTCTCTCTCTCTCTCTCTCTCTCTCTCTCTCTCTCTCTCTGTATCTCTCTCTCTCTCTCTCTCAATTCAATTCAATTCAATTCAAATTCAATTTCAATTTAAGGGCTTTATTGGCATGGGAAACGTGTGTTAACATTGCCAAAGCAAGGGAAGTAGATAGTAAACAAAAGTGAAATAAACAATAAATATTAACAGTAAACATTACACTCAGAAGTTTCAAAAGAATAAAGACATTTCAAATGTCATATTATGTATATATACAGTGTTGTAAAAATGTGCAAATAGTTAAAGTACAAATTGGAAAATAAATAAACATAAATACGGGTTGTATTTACAATGGTGTTTGTTCTTCACTGGTTGCCCTTTTCTTGTGGCAACAGGTTACAAATCTTGCAGCTGTGATGGCACACTGTGGTTTTTCACCCAGTAGATAAGGGAGTTTATCAAAAATGGGGTTTGTTTTCGAATTCTTTGTGGATCGCTGTAATCTGAGGGAAATATGTGTCTCTAATATGGTCATACATTTGGCAGGAGGTTAGGAAGTGCAGCTCAGTTTCCACCTCATTTTGTGGGCAGTGTGCACATAGCCTGTCTTCTCTTGAGAGCCAGGTCTGCCTACGGCGGCCTTTCTCAATAGCAAGGCTATGGTCACTGAGTCTGTACATAGTCAAAGCTTTCCTTAAGTTTGGGTCAGTCACAGTGGTCAGGTATTCTGCCACTGTGTACTCTCTGTTTAGGGCCAAATAGCATTCTAGTTTGCTCTGTTTTTTTTTGTTTGTTCTTTCCAATGTGTCAAGTAATTCTCTTTTTGTTTTCTCATGATTTGGGTTGGGTCTAGTTGTGTTTGTTGTTGTTGTTGTCCTGGGGCTGTGTGGGGTCTGTTTTGTTTGTGAACAGAGCCCAGGACAAGCTTACTTAGGGGACTCTTCTCCAAGTTCATCTCTCTGTAGGTGATGGCTTTGTTATGGAAGGTTTGGGAATCGCTTCCTTTTAAGTGGTTATAGAATTTAACGGCTCTTTTCTGGATTTTGATAATTAGCGGGTATTGGCCTAATTCTGCTCTGCATGCATTATTTGGTGTTTTACGTTGTACACGGAGGATGTTTTTGCAGAATTCTGCATGCAGAGTCTCAATTTGGTGTTTGTCCCATTTTGTGAATTCTTGGTTGGTGAGCGGACCCCAGACCTCAGAACCATAAAGGGCAATGGGTTCTATAACTGATTCAAGTATTTTTAGCCAGATCCTAATTGGTATGTCAAATTTTATGTTCCTTTTGATGGCATAGAAGGCCCTTCTTGCCTTGTCTCTCAGATCGTTCACAGCTTTGTGGAAGTTACCTGTGGCGCTGATGTTTAGCCGAGGTATGTATAGTTTTTTGTGTGCTCTAGGACAACGGTGTCTAGATGGAATTTGTATTTGTGGTCCTGGCAACTGGACCTTTTTTGGAACACCATTATTTTTGTCTTACTGAGATTTACTGTCAGGGCCCAGGTCTGACAGAATCTGTGCAGAAGATCACACTTGTTGTTTGTGTACATGGATTTTATAATGTCGTATGTTTTTCCCCCAACCCCACTTTCCATCAATTTGTATAGCAGACCCTCATGCCAAATTGAGTCAAAAGCTTTTTTGAAATCAAACAAAGCATGAGAAGACTTTGCCTTTGTTTTGGTTTGTTTGTTTGTCAATTAGGGTGTGCAGGGTGAATACGTGGTCTGTCGTACGGTAATTTGGTAAAAAGGCCAATTTGACATTTGCTCAGTACATTGTTTTCACTGAGGAAATGAACTAGTCTGCTGTTAATGATAATGCAGAGGATTTTCCCAAGGTTGCTGTTGACGCATATCCCACGGTAGTTATTGGGGTCAAATTTGTCTCCACTTTTGTGGATTGGGGGTGATCAGTCCTTGGTTCCAAATATGGGGAAGATGCCAGAGCTAAGGATGATGTTAAAAGAGTTTAAGTATAGCTAATTGAAATTTGTGGTCTGTATATTTTATCATTTCATTGAGGATACCATCAACACCACAGGACTTTTTGGGTTGGAGGGTTTGTATTTTGTCCTGTAGTTCATTCAATGTAATTGGAGAATCCAGTGGGTTCTGGTAGTCTTTAATAGTTGATTCTAAGATTTGCATTTGATCATGTATATTTTTTGCTGTTTGTTCTCTGTTATAGGGCCAAAAAGATTGGAGAAGTGGTTTACCCATACATCTCCGTTTTGGATAGATAGCTCTTCGTGTTGTTGTTTGTTTTTAGTGTTTTCCAATTTTCCCAGAAGTGGTTAGAGTCTATGGATTCTTCAATTACATTGAGCTGATTTCTGACATGCTGTTCCTTCTTTTTCCGTAGTGTATTTCTGTATTGTTTTAGTGATTCACCATAGTGAAGGCGTAGGCTCAGGTTTTCTGGGTCTCTATGTTTTTGGTTGGATAGGTTTCTCAATTTCTTTCTTAGGTTTTTGCATTCTTCATCAAACCATTTATCACTGTTATTGCTTTTCTTTGGTTTTCTGTTAGAGATTTTTAGATTTGATAGGGAAGCTGAGAGGTCAAATATACTGTTTAGGTTTTCTACTGCCAAGTTTACACCTTCACTATTACAGTGGAACGTTTTGTCCAGGAAGTTGTCTAGAATGGATTGAATTTGTTGTTTCCTAATTGTTTTTTGGTAGGTTTCAACACTACTTTCCTTCCATCTATAGCATTTCTTAATATTATTCAGTTCCTTTGGCTTTGATGCCTCATGATTGAGTATTGCTCTGTTCAAGTAGACTGTGATTTTGCTGTGGTCTGATAGGGGTGTCAGTGGGCTGACTGTGAACGCTCTGAGAGACTCTGGGTTGAGGTCAGTGATAAAGTAGTCTACAGTACTACTGCCAAGAGATGAGCTATAGGTGTACCTACCATAGGAGTCCCCTCGAAGCCTACCATTGACTATGTACATACCAGTGTGCGACAGAGCTGCAGGAGTCGTGACCCGTTTTGTTGGTTATGTTGTCGTAGTTGTGCCTAGGGGGGCATATGGGGGAGGGAATGCTGTCACCTCCAGGTAGGTGTTTGTCCCCCTGTGTGCTGAGGGTGTCAGGTTCTTGTCCAGTTCTGGCATTTAGGTCGCCACAGACTAGTACATGTCCCTGGGTCTGGAAATGATTGATTTCCCCCTCCAGGATGGAGAAAACTGTCTTCATTAAAGTATGGGGATTCTAGTGGGGGGATATAGGTAGCACACAGGAGGACATCTTTCTCAGTTGAGATAATTTCCTTTTGAATTTCTAACCAAATGTAAAATGTTCCTGTTTTGATTAATTTAATAGAGTGAGTTAGGTCTGCTCTATACCAAATTAGCATACCCCCTGAGTCCCTTCCCTGTTTCACACCTGGTAGTTTGGTGGGTGGGTCCGTCTCCTCTATACCATGTTTCTTGTAGGATGACAATGTCTGTATTTCCGATTTCTTTGGTGAAGTCCAGATTCCTGCTCTTTAGGCCAAAGTCAGATGACCTCAGGCCTTGGATATTCCAGGATGAAATAGTGAAGGCTTTGTGTTCCATAAAGTGTCTAATGTTGTTGGTTGTGTGGTTTGGCCTCAGGCCAGTAATTGTGAGCAGAGCCTGCTGAGCATCTGGTACATGCCATTGGCTTGGGCTAGTGTAAGAGTGGGTGTTGGGCCTGTTTGCCTGCTCACGGCCTGGGCGTATGTGTGACTTTCATGTTGAGGCCCTCTTTGTGGGAGTGGGGGGCTTGGGGTGGGTAGGAGGGGCATAGGTCTGATCTGAGGGGGCCTAAATGGGGTGTGGGCCATGGTTGACTTGGGGGGGAGTTAATTGGTGGGGGTGGGGGTGTAGATGTGGTTGATTTTGCTGTGGTCTGGATGTAGGTCCTCTCTGCGGGGGTCCTCTATGTGTAGGTCCTGGGGGGGGGTCCCGCAGGTCTGGGAGGGTGTCTCGCTGGTCTGGGCGGGGTTGTCTGTTGATCTGTTGCTCCTGTGTGAGGTGGTGTCTGTGGTTGAGGGCGATATCCTTTAGGGTCCGGGCGAAGGTGGGCACTGCTGCCTTGTATAGGTGGACCTGGTCATAAAGGCTGTTCACGTCCAGCGTGGAGTGGTGGGCCAGGTAGACATTTGGTTTTGATGCACAGTCACGGGAAATACTTGCGTTTACCCGCTGTATGGTAGCAGGGTGGAAGTCTTTTCGTGGTAACAGGTTGAGATAACCACTTGTGCGTTGGGGAAAGTAGAAGAAGCTTTTTCTATCACTCCCTTGAGTGATGTGGCCACCCTTTCCTGCTGTGTTCTCAGGTCGTTTGTGCCTGTGTGTATTATTATGTGGCTGGGTGATCCTAGGCGGTCCTCAGACAGAAGGTCTAGGGCACGCTGGGTGTTTTGGACACCAGAGTTTAGACACTGTGTGTTTTGGAAAAAAGTTTATTTCTTGTATGTATTTCCCGTTTGAGTCCATAAGGAGTACAATCTGTGGCTTGTGTATGTCCTCAGTGGGTGTGGGGGGGGTCGTCATGAGGGCTATCAGGGTGTCTGACTGGGGGGTTACTCAGAGGGGTTGGGATCCCCTGGGCTTGGGGTTCTTCATTTGTTTGTCTGTGTGTGTGATGTCGAGGCTATGGGTCAGGGTCTAGGGTGTACTGTTCTGCTGCGGTGTCGAGACTTTGGCCAGGATCTGAGGGTGGGCTGTTCCGCTGGCTTCTCTGCGGGGGGTGGCCAGCTCTCTAATGGGTTGTTCTATGTCACCCGTCATCGTTCTCACCTTCTCCTCCAGCACTCTGATCCTCTCCTCTAGTGCTCTGTTCTTCTCCTGCTCCTGCTCTTTCTCCTGTTGATGTTGTCTCACCACAGTCCAGAGTGCAGACATGTCTCTCTCTACCTGCAGCTCTCCAGGTCTAGTTTTAAGGGGGTGTTGTTGTGCTGGACTGTTGTCTGGGTCTGTGCTGACTGGAGTGTGTTCACCTGCTGTTCCAGCTCCACCTGCCTTACCTCCAGCTGGGTGAATTTATCCTTCATTTCAATGAGGGAGTAGTACTCTGTGCTGGGAAGTTGACTTTCTGCTTGGGGTTGCTCTGTGGGGGGTATTTAATGAAGAGGGTCTGGTCTGACCGCTCGGGGTAGGGGTATCTTTCTCAAGGGAGAGCTTCTCCTGCTGAGCTATTTCTTTGATTAGGTGAAAGTCCAGCTGGAAACTGTTTGGTGTTGCCTGAACCAAAAAACGGTTCCAGATTTATAGAGATTAATATTAGACGACTCAGAGTCCTCGTTGTCCAGTATCCTGAGTTTCCACCCATCGCTAACACCCCCCCTCTTAACAGAGGGGTAGTGTGCTAGTATAGCACTGTGCCATGCCAGGGGATGGTCTGTGTGGAAGATAAGGTTGCTTATGTTCCCATTTTTATACAAATCAGCAAAAAGTGTCTCCTGCTTCCCCAAAAATAAGTTTCAGTTTGTACTCTTTTCGTGTCTTGTCGTTTTTTTACATTCAGAGGGTTACTGTATTTTAATGACCTCCTGAACAGTGGGGGGGTGCTTCTAAGGCCTCTCCATTTGGTTGGGGTAGACTGTACGACTCTCCTGCCATTGTTGGGCTCAGGGGCTTTGACACCTCTCACTTCACACGTCAGTGCTAATTGAAATTGTATCTCTTTGTCAAGTAAGCTTAAGCTTGGTAGCCTTAGCATTCAGTCCTTATAAATTAAAATATATCATTGTAATGTATTTTTCTTCTTGGTTTTTGAAAGTGAAAAATAGCTTCATACTAAACATTACTCACTCAGTTCCAGGTTGGATGGTGTTTTCAGGTTACTGTTTGTTTGCCAGAGCATTTGCTGTATAGTTTGAGAATAGTAATCCTTGGTAGTAGAAAACTTTCCAGGTAATTCCGTCCAAAATCAGGTTGTAGGTTTGGAGTTTTGGTTTGGAATGAAGGTTATGTTGTGGAGGGTAGCATCCTGTATATGTCCCCCTGCCAAAAAATCCTACTTTATCTAACTCTAAATCTATATATTTTGTTAAAAAATGCAGGAGCAATGTCTTTGAGCTCTCTCTCTCTCTCTCTCTCTCTCTCTCTCTCTCTCTCTCTCTCTCTCTCTCTCTCTCTCTCTCTCTCTCTCTCTCTCTCTCTCTCTCTCTCTCTCTCTCTCTCTCTCTCTCTCTCTCCTCTCTCTCTCTCTCTCTCTCTCTCTCTCTCTCTCTCTCTCTCTCTCTACTTACACACACCTGTTTGTCTTGGCTGTTGATGATCACCAGGTCTGCTCCTCTATCTCTGCAGTCCTGTCTGCTCTTCTCCCAGGTGTTCTTCTCTTAGTAGAGATGTAGTAACAACGGCTACCAAGCTTCTTCCATCCTTGCAGACACACTATAATTTAAATGTTCTTCTTTAGTCACATACGACTCACGTTGAATTAAGTCTCAATCAAACACTTGAGGAAGACAGGGCACTAACTAATGGACGGTTTGGAAGTCGTAGATTTTTTTCAAAAATGTTTCCTTTAATGTAAGTTGAATTGCCTGTTTGTAAGTGGCATGTGAACTGATGCAGAGACTGTCAAACAAACAGTCATTAGACAATTTTACTCACCTTTCTCAGCACCTTTCTGTAGCTGGTCTCTCTCTGCTGTCAAGGTGTTGTATCTGGTCTGTAGATGGTCTCTCTCTTTGGTCAGGGTGTTGTATCTGGTCTGTAGCTGGTCTCTCTCTTTGGTCAGGGGTGTTGTAGCTGGTCTGTAACGGGTCTCTCTCTGTAGTCATGGTGTTGTTGCTGGTCTGTAGCTGATCTCTCTCTTTGGTCAGAGTGTTGGATCTGGTCTGTAGCTGGTCTCTTCTCTTCAGTCAGGTCTGTTGTTGCCGCTGGTCTGTAACTGGTCTCTCTCTTTAGTCAGGGTGTTGTAACTGATCTGCAACTGGTCTCTCTCTTTGGTCAGGGTGTTGTATCTGTCTGTCTGTAGATGGTCACTATCTTTGGTCAGGGTGTTGTATCTGGTCTGTTGCTGGTCTCTCTCTGCAGTCAGGGTGTTGTATCTGGTCTGTTGCTGGTCTCTTTCTTCGGTCAGGGTGTTGTAACTGGTCTGTAGCTGGTCTCTCTCTTTGGTCAGAGTGTTGTAGCTGGTCTGTAGCTGGTCTCTCTCTTTGGTCAGGGTGTTGGAACTGATCTGCAACTGGTCTCTCTCTTTGGTCAGGGTGTTGTAGCTGGTCTGTAACTGGTCTCTCTCTGTAGTCAGGGTGTTGTTGCTGGTCTGTAGCTGGTCTCTCTCTTCAGTCAGGTTGTTGCCGCTGGTCTGTAACTGGTCTCTCTCTTTGGTCAGGGTGTTGGATCTGGTTAATTGGTTTCGCTCTGTGAAATAATACCATCAACGACCAAGGTAACAGTGGAAAAGTTAATCTATCATTACCAGGGTTGGGTTCAATTGCATTTCAATTCCAGTCTATTCAGGAAGTACACTGGAATTCCAAGTCCAATTCTCTTCAATATTTTTCAATGAGGACAATGTGGAATTGGAATTGGAATTTGGTGTACTTTCTGAATTGAATTGAATGGAGTTGAAATGGAATTGATCCCTGGTCATAACACCACTGATGATTAAGAGAAAGTTTGATTGAGAACATATCAAACTCACGGTAGAGCAACAGGCCTATGATCCCAGCCAATAGGAGAACACACAGCAGCCCCAGACTCACTGCAGCAGCTCCAGAGGATCTCTTCCACCACTGATAAAACACTGAAGCACAAATTATTACCATAAGAACTTGCTCTTTATCAGCGTAGTATTTGAGTCTACTTTTGTGTCCATTTGCTCTTTGAAGCACTGAGGAAAAAACACAAACTTGACATGGGACAGAACACCAGAACTGAGTTCCAGCACCTCACATTTTATACTGCTTGACTTCCAGAACCTCTTATAGAACACTGGCTTAAACATATTGCAGAGTTCAGGCACCCAAAATGAGTACTGGCACCTATTTCAGTCCAAATCAAATCAAATTTTCATTTTTCACATGCTTCATAAACAACAGGTGCAGACTAAAAGTGAAATGCTGACTTATGGGTCCTTTTCCAACAATGCAGAGTAAAAAATAATAACAAATACACAGTGAATAACGAATAACATGAACAAGTAAAAATGACATGGCTATATACAGTCAGTACCAGTACCGAGTCCATGTGCACGGATACGGGGTCATCAGAAAGTGACTTTTTTCACATTTTGTTGTGTTACAGTCTAAATAAATAAAAATGTGTCACTGGCCTGGTCTGGAGTTATGTTTTTAGAAATGTTTACAAATTAATAAAAAATGAAAAGCTGAAATGTCTCGAGTCAATAAGTATTCAACCCCTTTGTTATGGCGAGCCTTAATACGTTCAGGAGTAAAAAGTTGTTTAACAAGTCACATAATACGTTGCATGGACTCAATCTGTGTGCAATAGTAGTGATTTTTGAATGACTACCTCATCTCTGTACCCCACACCTACAATGATCTGTAAGGTCCCTCAGTCGAGCAGTGAATTTCAAACACAGATTCAACCACAGAGACCAGGGTGGTGTTCCAATGCCTCGCAAAGAAGGGCACCTATTGGTAGATGGGTAAAAAAAAAAAAAAGCTGACATTGAATAATCCTAAACTAAGCATGCATCCTGTTGGTGAAGGTTATTAAGTAACACTTTGGATGTGGCAAATCAATTACACCAGTCCTCAATACAAAGATACATGTTTGGGGTACAGAATACAAAATATTCCTAAACATGTTTGCAACAAGGCACTTTCAGTGTCTGAACAATTTACAATTTTGCTGACGTTTGCAAATGGTCTTAGATCCTAGTTGACTCAGTTCTTGAGGAAGACATCTGGAGATCATTTTCTATAGGGGCACCCTAAAACAGAGGAAGAAGTTCTGTTAGGTGGAGTCCTGGGATTGGTCTGTAGGGGGAAAACACCCATATCAGGTTACGAATAGGATATATATATATACTATGGTTTGTAACAAAAGGACGGGGAGAATAACATATTAGAGATTGGGGCCGGTTGTTCTCCAGATGTCTGCAGGAGTCTGTAGATTGGCGCTGAGATCTTCAATTGTAATAAATAATTATATAATCGAGGACAGTGTCAGCGGATTCTCTGTTCTCACATCATCTCAGCATAGTTTTCTCGACACTACACACTAAAGTAATACTGCAAAAACATGTGGCAAAGCAATTAAAATTTTGTCCTCAATACAAAGTGTTATGTTTGGGGGCAAATCCAATACAACACATTAAGGAGTACCACTCTCCATAGTTTTTCAGGATATAAAAAAAAAAAGAAACTTACTGGATTTAAAAACACAGGCAAAATCCTAGAGGAAAACCTGGTTCAGTCTGCTTTCCACCAGACACTTGGAGATGAATTCACCTTTCAACAAGACAATAACCTAAAACACAAGGCCACAAGAAGTTTGCAGAGTTACAGTTTACTTAAATCTGCTTGAAAATCTATGGCAAGACTTGAAAATGGTTTTCTAGCAATGATCTAGCAACGAATTTGACAGATGAAAAGAATAAATGGGCAGATATTGTACAATCCATCCAGGTGTGTAAGGCTCTTAGAGACTTACCCAGAGACTCACAGCTGTAATCACTGCCAAAGGTGATTCTAACATGTGTATTGACTCAGGGGGTGTGAATACATATGTAAATTAGATATTTCATTTTCAATAAATTTGCAAAAAAATGTCTTACATGTTTGCACTGCGTCATTTATGGGGTATTGTGGTAGATCCAATTTTGTCCATTTTGAATACCAGTGTTGTAGTACTCATCCGGTCTAGAGACCACACAGTGTCTCGTGCTTGGCTCGATGTTGGATACTTTTTGTACTTTTGGTCTTGACTCTGTCTTGGACAGTGAGGACTCGTACTTTTCTTCCTGAGACCAGCATAAAACCGCGTGGTGGTGTAGTGGAGGGTATACGCCCCACTTTTGTTTCAGTGGTATACTCACTTTTAATCCCTACTGATGCGTACCATGGAGGTATACGATTTACCAATTATGTAGTACAATAGAGAAATCATTCACAAAGTAGACAACACAATCGTAAAGCACGTGAAATATATTCACACAGGGTGGCTTTCCTTCACTGGGGTGGGCCGTTTGGGAACTTTTGAGCACCAAAAAAATATTGCTATCTGGTTGTAAATCACAGCTGGCCTGGTATATTGTTTGCTGACTACATTCAAGATGCACCGTTTCAATATTCTGGACAAAAACAAATAAATATAACTAAGGCTGGGTATGTCAATACAATCAAACTAGCAAGGGCAATGATCACAAGTCAGTCATAACGTCGCTAATAGGCTAGCGGATCTATTTATGTAGCAAGCAGTACTGAGGATACGAAGAGGCAGGACGCAGGAATCAACAACGTAAAGGTTTACGTAACACTGAGCACGAGAACAACAACGAGCGAGTACAAGACATGACACTAAACAATCACACACAACACGACACTGAACATCCCAGGGCTATATAGGGGTGGTGATGAGATGGTGAGGTATTTACAGGGCTATATAGGGGCACGCAGGTGATGAGATGGTGAGGTGCCCTTCCTATTTGATAGGATTTTATAGGGGTGGTGATGAGATGGTGAGGTGCCCAGGGCTATATAGGGGTGGTGATGAGATGAACAGCCAGGGCTATATAGGGGTGGTGATGAGATGATGAGGTGCCCAGGGCTATAATATAGGGGTGGTGATGAGATGGTGAGGTGCCCAGGGCTATATAGGGGTGGTGATGAGATGGTGAGGTGCCCAGGGGCTATATAGGGGTGGTGATGAGATGATGAGGTGCCCAGGGCTATATAGGGGTGGTGATGAGATGATGAGGTGCCCAGGGCTATATAGGGGTGGTGATGAGATGATGAGGTGCCCAGGGCTATATAGGGGTGGTGATGAGATGGTGAGGTGCCCAGGGCTATATAGGGGTGGTGATGAGGTGATGAGGTGCCCAGGGCTATATAGGGGTGGTGATGAGATGGTGAGGTGCCCAGGGCTATATAGGGGTGGTGATGAGATGGTGAGGTGCCCAGGGGCTATATAGGGGTGGTGAGGAGATGATGAGGTGCAGGTGCGCTGGAGGTGATTAGGGTGCGTTGGGTTTCCATTCCTGTGTTTGCCGAGGTGGTGCGCTCAGACCGGTGGCTCAGTAGACCGGCGAATCAGAGCGCCAGGAGGGGAGCAACGGGAGGAGACGTGACAGATGATACTACTATGTATGCTGTGGCCCCGACTGGTGATCTGGCTGTGTCAAAACTACAGTCAGATTTTATAGCTATGCAGGAATCCCTTGCTGATTTTAAAACGTGTGCTTAATACGAGCAAAATGGAGGAGACGTGACACTAACGTTACTTTCTGAAAGAACTGTACATGGAGGTAGGGGTCAAGTAACTAGGCAACAGGATAGATAATAGACAGTAGCAACGGTGTGTGTGTGTGTGTGTGTATGTGTGTATGTGTGTGTGTATGTGTTGTGTGTGTGTGTGTGTGTGTGTGTGTGTGTGTGTGTGTGTGTGTGTGTGTGTGTGTGTGTGTGTGTGTGTGTGTGTGTGTGTGTGTGTGTGTGTGTGTGTGTGTGTGTGTGTGTGTGTGTGTGTGTGTGTGTGGGGTATACGTATGTGTCAGTATCAAGCACTATACCAGGATAAACTGTTACCTGATGGTTGATCACCAACTCCATCCTTCCTGCAGGGCTTGATGGGTGTTTCGTTGGTGTATATACAATCATCAATATCCATGGTCTTTATTTCATACTTTGCCTCTGACATCTTTACAGACTTGTGCTCAAATGCAGTAACTTCTACTGTTGTAACTTCTACTCTTGTAACTTCTACTGTTGTAACTTCTACAGTTGTAACTTCTACTCTTGTAACTTCTACAGTTCTAACTTCTACGGTTGTAACGTCTACTGTTATCTCAGTTGTAGGTTTGTGTCTCCTCACTTCACCGCTGGATCCTCTGTGTGACTCAGCCTAATGTAAGAGACAGTTTTTAACTGTCAACCTCATGAAAGGGAAACTGTCTAACCAATAGTATGACACTAACCAGCACCACGTGACTCCAACCTTATTTTCTTTGTTTTCCACAGTGTAGATTAGTTTTTACCATGAGATTTAAAGCGTTGAAGTGACAATGTGACCCGTTTCAGGAAGCTAAGCGTATGTCGCACATCACCTCTTCACACATGAGAGGCATTTGAACGTAATAGTTTTTTTTATTTATCAACGTTTTTTTTGCAGAAATTGAACTTTAACGTAATAACAAACTTGTAAAAACTGTAAATACGATTATGCTCTATGATATAGATATATATCTATTATATATGTATGTATGAAAATGTATGCACTCACTAACTGTAAGCCGCTCTGGATAAGAGCGTCTGCTAAATGACTAAAATGTAAATGTAAATATTATATACTGCTCTATGCCGAAGGTAGAATGTGGTCCCGGTTCCAGGGAGATCACCGGAGAGAAAATCCAATATGGCTGCCAACGCAATGCCGTATATGGCCATGTGTGTGTGACGTCAGTAGCTCTACTCTCATTGGTCCAAACAATTTGTTTACTTTTTTTTTAAGCATTTTAGCTTGCAACACAGCCGTCAAGGCGTCATGGATTAGATCAATGGATCATCAGAAATGAGTGGATGGATGGATGGATGGATGGATGGATGGATGGATGGATGGATGGATGGATGGATGGATGGATGGATGGATGGATGGATGGATAGATGGATAGATGGATAGATGGATAGATGGATAGATGGATAGATGGATAGATGGATAGATGGATAGATGGATGGATAGATAGATGGATAGATAGATGGATAGGATAGTTAGTTTGAACAAATATTTCAAGGGAAAAAAAATGTGAATGTGATGCAGCTGGCGATTGTTTAGATAACGCTAGACTAGCTAGCTACAAATAGCTAACGTTAGCTACAAATAGCTAGCTAGATGGGTGATGCATATTTAAGGTGTTAAACAGAACAAATAGTGTTAGAAAGTGTTGTATTATATTTACCTGCATGTATACCTAACTACCTGCATGTATCTACAGTGCATTTCAGAAAGTATTCAGACCCCCTTGACTTTTTCCACATTTTGTTAAGTTACAGCCTTATTCTAAAATTGATTAAATAAATAGAAATCCTCATCAATCTACAAAGAATGCCCCATAATGACAAAGCAAAAATAGGTTTTTGGAAATGTTTGCAAATGTATTAAGAATTAAAAACAGAAATACCTTATTTACAAAAGTATTATCTATATTGCAGAGATAACCAGTGTCTTGCAGAGTCCAGATCAGATATGTCCCCCCCCCCCAAAAAAAAAATATATGTGTGTACCAAATCCAATTTCAAATACAAAAACAACACTCCATAACAGGACATTTCCTTAATCCCAATCAGAGGTCAAGATTGAGCTGCCAGCATATTGCTTACACCTATCCAACACTTTCAGATCTACACAACAAGTTTCTAACAGCTACGGGTTTATTTGGGTTGCAGGGATTAGTGCCAACGGACCAAGACCCTGGGCTCTGAGTCCAGGTCCAGATCAACACTGCATTTATATGGTCTAATGGCCAACACCACAATAACAAGAGACTCTATCTGTGCTATTAAGTATAGTAGGGCTGCCTATACTAGGGGTAGTAGGGATCAGGCTTTCCTGACCTGTCATGGCATGAAGGGCGTTGGTCACCGGCCATCTAGATGTGTGAAAGTTAGTGTATAAGCTAATGATCCATCATGTATGACATTCCTTGGAGTGTGTAAACTTACATTGTGTATTACCATATAATTTTTGTATGTTGTCTATAGTTATGTACTTGAAAATGTATCAATTGACCAATTCGGCACATTGGGCAGACTTCATACAAAAATAGTCCAGTATTGCAATGCTTCACTGGATCAATCGGAAACTTTGCACACACACTGCTGCCATCTAGTGGCCACAATCTAAATTACGTCTAAACTGCAATATTATATTGTGGCCTTTCTCTTGCATTTCAAAGATGATGGAATAAAACATATATAGAAAACGCATGTTTTTTTGTTTGTATTATCTTTTACCAGATCTAATGTGTTATATTCTCCTACATTAATTTTCACATTTCCACAAAGTCTATGCATATCCTTGCTTCAGGTCCTGAGCTACAGGCAGTTAGATTTGGGTATGTCATTTTAGGCAAAAATTTAAAAAAAGGATCTGATGCTTAAGAGGTTAATAACTGCATTAAATCCTGAAATGTTTAATTGTAAATATGTTGCATGATGTATCTGATCAATTACGTGTATATTTGTTATAGTGTGGACAGTATTTAAATAATTACATTTAATATGTGTTGTACTTACCTGCAGTATAGTATGATTA
>CM072220.1:7927305-7959575 GCA_036851935.1 Coregonus suidteri
GCTTAATACGAGCAAAATGGAGGAGACGTGACACTAACGTTACTTTCTGAAAGAACTGTACATGGAGGTAGGGGTCAAGTAACTAGGCAACAGGATAGATAATAGACAGTAGCAACAGTGTGTGTGTGTGTGTGTGTGTGTGTGTGTGTGTGTGTGTGTGTGTGTGTGTGTGTGTGTGTGTGTGTGTGTGTGTGTGTGTGTGTGTGTGTGTGTGTGTGTGTGTGTGTGTGTGTATGTGTGTGTGTGTGTGTGTGTTGGGGTATACGTATGTGTCAGTATCAAGCACTATACCAGGATAAACTGTTACCTGATGGTTGATCACCAACTCCATCCTTCCTGCAGGGCTTGATGGGTGTTTCGTTGGTGTATATATGATCATCAATATCCATGGTCTTTATTTCATTAGGTGCTTTGCCTTTAAATCCATCTCTGTTTCCATAGTTTGCCTCTGACATCTTTACACACTTGTGCTCAAATGCAGTAACTTCTACTCTTGTAACTTCTACTCTTGTAACTTCTACTCTTGTAACTTCTACTGTTGTAACTTCTACTGTTGTAACTTCTACTGTTGTAACTTCTACGGTTGTAACTTCTACTGTTGTAACTTCTACTGTTGTAACTTCTACTGTTGTAACTTCTACTGTTGTAACTTCTACTGTTGTAACTTCTACTGTTGTAACTTCTACTGTTGTAACTTCTACTGTTGTAACTTCTACTGTTGTAACTTCTACTGTTGTAACTTCTACTGTTGTAACTTCTACTGTTGTAACTTCTACTGTCGTAACTTCTACTAACTGTTGTAACTTCTACTGTTGTAACTTCTACTGTTGTAACTTCTACTGTTGTAACTTCTACTGTTGTAACTTCTACTGTTGTAACTTCTACTGTTGTAACTTCTACTGTTGTAACTTCTACGGTTGTAACGTCTGCTGTTGTAACTTCTACGGTTGTAACGTCTGCTGTTGTAACTTCTACTGTTGTAACTTCTGCTGTTGTAACTTCTACGGTTGTAACGTCTGCTGTTGTAACTTCTGCTGTTGTAACTTCTACGGTTGTAACGTCTGCTGTTATCTCAGTTGTAGGTTTGTGTCTCCTCACTTCACCGCTGGATCCTCTGTGTGACTCAGCCTAATGTAAGAGACAGTTTTAACTGTCAACCTCATTAAAGGGGAAACTGTGTAACCAATAGTATGACACTAACCACCACCACGTGACGCCAACCTTATTTTCTTTGTTTTCCACAGTGTAGATTAGTTTGTATATTTAGTTTCTATTAGTTTAGTTTACCACAGTGTAGATTAGTTTTACCATAAGATTAAAGCATTGAAGTGACAATGTGACCCGTTTCAGGAAGCTAAGCGTATGTCGCACATCACCTCTTCACATGAGAGGCATTTGAACGTAATAGTTTTTTATTGTATCAAAGTTTTTTTTTTTTGCAGAAATTGAACTTTAACGTAATAACAAACTTGTAAAAACTGTAAATACGATTAGGCTCTATGATATAGATATATCTATTATATATGTATGTATGAAAATGTATGCACTCACTAACTGTAAGCCGCTCTGGATAAGAGCGTCTGCTAAATGACTAAAATGTAAATGTAAATATTATATACTGTTCTATGCCGAAGGTAGAACGTGGTCCCGTTTCTAGGGAGATCACCGGATAGAAAATCCAATATGGCTGCCAACGCAATGCCGTATATGGCCATGTGTGTGTGACGTCAGTAGCTCTACTCTCATTGGTCCAAACAATTTGTTTACTTTTTTTTTAGCATTTAGCTTGCAACACAGCCGTCAAGACGTCATGGATTAGATCAATGGATCATCAGAAATGAGTGGATAGATAGATAGATAGATAGATAGATAGATAGATAGATAGATAGATAGATAGATAGATAGATAGATAGATAGATAGATAGATAGATAGATAGATAGATAGATAGATAGATAGATAGATAGATAGATAGATAGATAGATAGATAGATAGATAGATAGATAGATAGATAGATAGATAGATAGATAGATAGATAGATAGATAGATAGATAGATAGATAGATAGATAGATAGATAGATAGATAGATAGATAGATAGATAGATAGATAGATAGATAGACAGACAGATAGGATAGTTAGTTTGAACAAATATTTCAAGGAAAAAAAATTTTTGAATGCGATGCAGCTGGCGATTGTTTAGATAACGCTAGACTAGCTAGCTACAAATAGCTAACGTTAGCTACAAATAGCTAGCTAGATGGGTGATGCATATTTAAGGTGATGCATTTTTTAGATGGGTGATGCATATTTAAATCAATATTTTCTCTGGTAGACACAACCTACCTGGCATCCATAACAAACAATAACTTTGAAGTCAAAACTGTTACAGCGAAACTGTCAGCCACCTTATCTCCAGAATTCCAGAATTGTTCCAGAGTTCTACAGCTGTAATGCCCTGTAGAACCATTCAGACTGTGTTCATGATGATTCTTATTCTACTGGATGTTTCTTAATTATATTTACTTCTGTGTACAAGAAACCCAAGTTCCGGACAGATAAAATGAGAGCCAGAAACAACGGAGGTTCCATTTGTCACGCTGGCAGTCTATTGGTCAATGTCATTATGACCATTACAATTCCACAGTAGCCTGGCAAGTACAATATAATGTGTTATTTGACAGATATAGTGACAATATAGGCTAAAATATAATTTTACTTAATATAACTAAGAAAGTTGTCAAATAGAACATATTAGATCACATTGATAAAAGGACAGGATATCTTGTGGTTCACTAAGCAGTGTAATGTATGTTAGATGACTGCATCCTCGTTCCACAAACCCTCTTCTGCTAAATGATTTTCCCCATAAACCATCTATCCGGGTGCAGAATGCCTGCAATCTTTTCTGGACTACATGCGAGAGGAAGAGCGACCTGATAACGGTGTTCCAAAAAAGACAGGGGTATGATTTCCTCATCTCTATAAGTTTTATCAAAACCCACCCCGGGGCCACAAAAAAATAACTGGAGCTGGAGTTTATTTATGAACCTTTATTTTGACAGGGAAGACATATTGAAACCTATGTCTCTTTTCCAAATGTGCCCTGTATAATACAATATAAAACACACATTAAACATATATACAGCTCCCTCCACTAATATTGGCACCCTTTGGTAAATATGAGCAAAACGGGGTGTGAACAAAAAACGTCTTTATTGTTTATCCTCTTGGTCTTTCGTTCTAAATATTCACAAAAAACTAACCTTTAATTCAAGTAAAATTGAAAGAAAATGTTTATTCTTATCATAAAACAAATATTTTTTCTCAAATAAATGTGTGCCACAATTATCGGCACCCCTTCATTCAATACTTTGTGCAACCTCCCTTTGCCAAGATAACAGCTCTGAGTCTTCTCCTATTAATGCGTAGTGAGGTTAGAGAACACGTGGCAAGGGATCTGAGACCGTTCCTCCGTACAGAATCTCTCCATGATCCTTCAGATTCCGAGGTCCACGCTTGTGGACTCTCCTCTTCAGCTCATCCCACAGGTTTTCTATGGGGTATAGGTCAGGGGACTGGGATGGCCATAGCAAAACCCTTGATTCTGTGGTCAGTGAACCGTTTTTGTGTTGATTTTGAGGTGTGCTTTGGATCATTGTCCTGGTGGAAGATCCAACCACGGCCCAGTTTAAGGTTCCTAGCAGAAGCAGTCAGGTTTTGATCAAATATCTGCTGGTACTTGATGGAGTCCATAATACCATGTATCCTAACAAGTTGTCCAGGGCCTTTGGAAGAAAAACAGCCCCACAACATCAAAGATCCACCACCATACTTCACAGTGGGGATGAGGTACTTTTCTGCATGTCTGTCTTTCTGTCTACTGCAAACCCGCCTCTGGTGTTAGTTTCCAAAAAGCTCTATTTTGGTCTCGTCTGACCATAGAACCTGGTCCCATTGAAAGTTCCAGTAACGTTTTGACAAACTGTAGGCGCTTGAGTTTATTGTTTGATGACAGCAAAGGCTTTTCTATGGCAACCCTCCCAAACAACTTGTGGTTATGTAGGTGGCGTCTGATCGTAGTTTTGGAAACTTTCTGACCCCAAGACCCAACTAACGACTGCAATTCTCCAGCTGTGATCCTTGGAGATTTTTTGGCGACTCGACCCATCCTCCTCGCTGTGCGTGGGGTCAATATAGACACACGTCCTCTTCCAGGCCGATTGTTAACATCTCCAGCTGCTTTAAACTTCTTAATTATTATTATTATTATTTTTATTTATTTTTATTTTATTTTTTTCTTGGGGGGATGGATCACCTTAATATTGCAGATAGATTGTATCTTCTATCAATGTAATTGTCTGCATCACTTCCAATCCCCCATGTTTTTTATATATATACTCCCCTTTATTACTTTTCAACCCCACCATCCTTTCCCTACTTGGGGTAAATTAGTGAACAACAATGCCCAGGCCTCTACTTCCGGTCTATACTTACTATCTACACCTTATGGACAGAGTTAATTTTTTATAATATATATATATATATATATATATATATATATATATATATATATATATATATATATATACACAAAAAAAATTTTTTGCTCCTGAACTTCTTCTACTCTCAACCTCTCCGATCATTTTCATGATGTCCATCTGGTTTGCTTCTATATGCCATATCTTTCTAACTGTGCTGATTGTTAACATCTCCAGCTGCTTTAAACTTCTTAATTATTGCCCTGATAGTGGAAATGGGCATTTTCAACCGTTGAGCTATTTTATTTATAGCCATTTCCAGATTTGTGCAGCTCAACAACCTTTTGTCGCACATCATTACTGTATTCTCGGGTCTTTCCCATAGTGATGGATGACTATTGGAACTTGGCCTGTGTGTCACCTCATATTTATACCCCAGTGAAACAGGAAGTCATGGCTGGGGGGCCAATATTAGTGGAGGGCACTGTATATATTAGAATACAAAAAATAGTCATGGTAAGCACAAATAAGACGTCACAAATCACCCAGAAAAAGTTACATTCGTCCACAAATAAATCCCTAATCAATACATTAAATTACCCAAACGGCACCAGAACTTCAAGATGAAATGTTATTTTTGAATGTTGTTCCAGCAATACGGAGCATTAAAACTAAAAGCAGATTTACCTAAATCGGCGGAGACCCTAGGAACCTCGAGTTAACCAGTCCTGGGAATGAGTTAGACATCTCAGGTGCCTATACCTCAACAGCAAAGTTAGATGAGATGGAAGGTTATGAAGTAGAGCCTTGAAAACGTATAAGGGAGTAATGTAGAGGTCTACGGGTCTTTAGTGAAGTCCAGCCAACCTTTTGGTACAGGATGCAGTGATGAGTATCCAAACTGTCGCCTGTAACAAAACGAAGGGCGCTGTGGTAGACGGCATCCAAAGGGTTAAGAGTAGCAGCAGCTGGACTTTGATTAAATAATATCACCGTAATCAAGAACAGATAAAAAGGTTGACTGAATAATCTGCTTCCTACTGCTTAGAGAAAGGCACCATCTGTTTCTGTAGAAAAAGCCAACTTTAAATCTGTATGTTTTTTAAAATGTCAAATCCATATCAATCCAAATGCCTAAGTATTTAGATGCGGGAACAAGTTCAATTGGAGAACCGTCTAATGAGTCAACATGTGGTTCATCTGGAACATTCTTAGGACAGTCTAAAAACAACATGTATTCCATTTTGCTCGTATTAAGCACACATTTTAAAATCAGCAAGGGATTCCTGCATAGCTATAAAATCTGACTGTAGTTTTGACACAGCCAGATCACCAGTTGGGGCCACAGCATACATAGTAGTATCCTCTGTCACGTCTCCTCCCGTTGCTCCCCTCCTGGCGCTCTGATTCGCCGGTCCTACTGAGCCACCGGTCTGAGCCGCACCACCTCGGCAAACACAGGAATGGAAACCCAACGCACCCTAAACACCTCCAGCGCACCAGCAACTCATAATCTCATCACCACCCCTATATAGCCCCTGCGCACCTCATCATCTCATCACCACCCCTATATAGCCCTGAGCACCTCATCACCTCATCACCACCCCTATTTAGCCCTGGGCACCTCATCATCTCATCACCACCCCTATATAGCCCTGGGCTGTTCATCTCATCACCACCCCTATATAGCCCCTGGGCTGTTCAGTCATTGTTGTGTGTAATTGTTTAGCGCCGAGTCGTTTACTCACGTTGTGTTATTCTCAGTGTTTAGTAAACCTTTACCTTGTTCATTCCTGTAGCTGCGTCCTGCCTCTTCCTATCCTCAGTACTCGTAACAATCCTCCACATATAGATGAAGTGAAACAAATGAAACAGATTGACCAATGGTGTTTATATAACTAGTGAAGAGAACAGGTTGCAAAATCGACCCCTGTGGTACACCTTTTATGTACTTCAAGAAAGTCAGACTTCAACCCCATCAATCACGATGGCCTGAGTTCTGTCACTAAGATAATCATGAACAGGCGTCAGAGCTCAGGCCTATCGAGCACAACTTATTCAATATAATAGCATGACCAACAGTATCAAAAGCTTTTGACCAATCCAGAAACAAAGCACTTGCAGTCAGGTCCAAAAGGATTGGAACCCTTGATAAAGATGAGCAAAAAAAAAACATTTCCTAAAATGTTTTCAGAGATGGGAAAAGTGGATCATTTATGTTAGATTTGTAGTTTTATTTTTGTCATGCAATTCAATTGTATTCTGCCATGTGATTGAATTACATGAATTTGAACTTGTAATATCTAATAAAAAAAATGGACAAAGCCCTAGTCATGTCTAATAGATATAGCCATGAAACAAGCCAGAGCATCCCGCTAACATTCCTAGATTGTCATTCACACGCCGTATCCAGCGGACAAGGCTCCTTTGCTATCATAGTATGACAGGGTCAACAACGTTAGGAGAATGGGCTGTATCCTCTCCCAATGTTTTTACAGCTAACACAGTGTAAACAATCGGCTTATGAAATCTCCCAGTGTGAAGGCTACTACCAGGCCATGTTGTGCAATGTGCTTTGAATGGTGGATATCTCACAGCATAGTGTGAGATGCTGCCACCATTTCAGATTGGTGACATGGTGCTTAACGTACATCTTTCTCTCCACGCCCCTTCTCTCATCCGGCCCTCCTCTCCACAGCCCCTCTCCCTCTCCACGCCCCTCCTCTCCACGCCCCTCCTCTCCACAGCCCCTCCTCTCCACGCCCCTCCTCTCCACCGTTCCTCCTCTCCACCGGCCCTCCTCTCCACCGGCCCTCCTCTCCACAGGCCCTCCTCTCCACGCCCCTAAAATGACATACCCAAATCTAACTGCCTGTAGCTCAGGACCTGAAGCAAGGATATGCATAGACTTTGTGGAAATGTGAAATTAATGTAGGAGAATATAACACATTAGATCTGGTAAAAGATAATACAAACAAAAAAATATGCGTTTTCTATATATGTTTTATTCCATCACTTTTTAAATGCAAGAGAAAGGCCACAATATAATATTGCAGTTTAGACGCAATTTAGATTGTGGCCACTAGATGGCAGCAGTGTGTGTGCAAAGTTTCAGATTGATCCAGTGAAGCATTGCAATACTGGACTATTTTGTATGAAGTCTGCCCAAATGTGCCGAATTGGTCAATTGATACATTTTCAAGTACATAACTATAGACAACATACAAAAATGATATGGTAAAACAAAATGTAAGTTTACAAACTCCCAGGAATGTCATACATGATGGATCATTAGCTTATACACTAACTTTCACACATCTAGATGGCCTGGCGGGGTGGGTGTGGAGCCAGACACAACAGGGGTTCAAACTGTAGAACCCAGTTCCTAGATTTTAATATAAAAATTGATTTGATCAAACAAAACTATGCTACATTTTATCTCTGGGACCCTTAGGATGACAAATCAGAGCAAGATTACTGACAGGTCAGGAAAGCCTGATCCCTACTAACCCTAGTATAGGCAGCCCTACTATACTTAATAGCACAGATAGAGTATTTTGTTATTGTGGTGTTGGCCATTAGACCATATAAATGCAGTGTTGATCTGGGCCTGAGCTCCAGAGTTCCTGTTTAACACCTTAAATATGCATCACCCATCTAGCTAGCTATTTGTAGCTAATGCTAGCTATTTGTAGCTAGCTAATTAGCATTAGCTAAACAGTCGCCAGCTGAGCATTTTGTGAATAGAACTCTTGTGCATCGCATTCAGATTAGTTTTTTTTATTTGAAAAAAACTTTACATGTATTTTCAAACTAACTAGCCAATCTAACTGTAACCATTTCTGATGATCAATTCATCTCATCTATGACGCCTTGATGGCTGTGTTGCAAGCTAAAAAAAAAAAGCTAACAAATCGTTTGGACCAATGAGAGGAGAGCTACTGAGTTCGGACATCACAAACACATGTCCATATATGGCATTGCGTTGGCAGCCATATTGGCTTTTCTATCCAGTGATGTCCCTGGAACCGGGACCACGTTATACCTCGAAGGTCGGCATAGAGCCCATGGAAAAAGACAGGAACCTTCCCGCTAGCCATGATTGGCTGAGATAATGGATGGGCCGGACGTGCCGAGAGATGAGTTCGGGTTTTGGTCTGCCATGTAGCATGCTTCTGTCTATAACATGAGCTGCTCAGTATACTTAGATAATCCTTGCTACCGCTGCTTTTTTGAAAGATATAACGTTAGCCATTGGAGAACTGCTAAAGTGTTGCTACTGCTCTCACCAACATGGCTGCCCTGAATTTAGCAGGCGCTATCGACAAAGATCAGTGGGGAAAAAAGTTATGACGGACTACTTTCTGCACACGGTTAGTGTGAACCGGAGTGACTTGACACAACTCGGGTCAAACAAGCTATACAAACAAAACGAAGGTTTACGTGTGTAACCACGGTTACGTTAGCTATCGGATTACTCCAATATAGTATCCTTCCGCTTGGCAGGATACATTCCGAGGAAGGATTTCAGATTAGTCCCATGTTCCCGGGTAATGATGAGCAATGTTCCCTAAAAAAAAAATTATGTCACTGAGCAAATTTCAGGTCTGCTGACCGCAAACTTCAACGTTGTGAACATTCTGTGCAACTTCCGGCGCTCATTTCATGTAAGAATGTACTCATATATACATTTTGTTATTGTATCAGGTATTTTTTTTTTTTTTTTTTAAATAAAGAAAATGAAATTTCAGTCACCTCTGAATTACTGTGTTGTCTTGTTCTCTTGCATAATTCAACAAGTGTGTCAGTGAGGGGATTCGTTTATCTTGGGCCGGGTTACCACGTTGGGAGGAGTTTGAACCGGGTGAAAAGTGATTGCATTCCTTTTGGAGCCGGGCTGCCTCCCAGGCATGAATCAGGTGCTCCGCTCTGGCCGACGGCAAAGTCGTCTCAAAACAAAAGTGACGTAAATAAGCACATGGAGAAATGAGTAGCATTCTGTGTTTTCACATGCAATTGAAGTGATTGCTTTTGATAAAAAGGCTTTAAATGCCTTCCAAAGTAAATCTAGTTTGAAAATTCAAACATTTATTTAATGGAAAAGAGATGTTGTATGTTTCTTGACGATGCATGATGCTGCTTTGTTGACAACATGACCGTGGGGCGCAGATTACTGTTTGATTTGAGAAGGGTGCTCCTCCCTCCCCGCTTTAGCCCAATGACGTGACGGCCCATTGTCCAGTTCAACCCGGGCCAGCGTAATAGAACTCACCTCAATAGCAGGAAACCCTCGGATTAAATATCAACAAGCCTGGCTCTAGGTTATATCTCTAAACATACTTTACATGGTTTGTTTGTTTTGATGAGACATAAAATCACTATAATCAGAGTGTTCATTGTCAGAAGTTGCTTTCATTTCAGCGCATCTAGTTTGTAAACATTTCAACCGTATTAAACGCTAACTTTTTTCAATTCCACAAGAAATGAACACAATTCAGGGCCTCACCTGTTTAGATAAAAAAAATATATATATATATATAATAATCATTTATTTTATTTTGTCACGAACGTTGAGAGACGGGTCAGACCAAGGTGCAGCGTGGTATGCGAACATGTTTATTAAACTCTATAAACAACGTAACGTGAAGTCCTCAGGCTATACACACACAAGCCTAAACACGGAACAAGATCCCACAACTAAGGTAGGCAAACAGGCTACTTAAGTATGATTCCCAATCAGAGACAACGAGCGACAGCTGTCCCTGATTGGGAATCACACCCGGCAAACAAAACATAGAAATACAATACCTAGAACATAAACATAGAATTTCTAGCATAGATTTTCAGTTTGCAAACAATGTAAAAAAAAAATATTTAAAAAAATTAAGTTAATAAAGCCGCATAAAAACGTGTTCTCTTTCTTGAGTAAGGCAGCGCCTAAATGCAGGTGTTTCAGCCTCGCTCAGTGCTTTCTGGGGTGGTGGGGCAGCCAGCGGAATATACAGAGCGTACGCTTTGGTAATGTTCTCTAGTTGCGCCGTGATTGGTTCAGTGTTCTGTCACTCACTATATCACAGCAGAATTTGTTTTTATTGTTAATTTAACTAGGCAAGTCAGTTAAGAGCTAATTATAGATACAAGGTATCGGTGCTCATCGTCATTGGACATAAACATTACACAACAAGTCGGAAAGGCAAGTCAGTTAAGAACTAATTCTTATTTACAATGACGGCCTACACCGGCCAAACCCGGACGACGCTGGGCCAATTGTGCGCCGCACTATGGGACTCCCAATCACAGCCGGATTATGATACAGCATGGAATCGAACCAGCGGGTCTGTAGTGACGCCTCTAGCACTGAGATGCAGTGCCTTAAACCGCTGTGCCACTCGGGAGAATGTACAGGGAGAGTTAGGCAGTTCAAGCCCCCTTGGGTTCTGCCATAGAGTTACATTAGAAGAGCCCATCCAAGAAGGTTCAAGGTCATTGGCCACAGATAAAATGACGTCAAATCACGTTATATCTACCGTAGCTTTGATTGGACTGATCATGTTACTTTCAAAATCTTAGCTAACAAGCTAAACAAGCAGTCATCATCATGAATAACTTTGACAATCTACTGGCAAATCCTTTTCAATCCTTGTCAGATGAAGATAAACTATAGTTAAAGGTATTGGTGTTCATCACCATTGGACATAAACATTACACAGCAAGTAGGAAATCACAAATTCAACATTGAGTGGTTTGGAAGGAATCACTGGCTAACTGCAAGTGATGCAAATCAATCACTATTTTGTTTTGCCTGCCTGCTATTCGGTGGAGAGGGTGTTTGGTACAAGTCTGGGTTTAAGGATTTAAAACATCTGTCTGAAATGGTCTCTAGCAGTACAGAGAATCCTATTTCTCACAGATCCATCTGTATTGATAGGAACAGACATAGTCCCACCATTCTCCTGAGTCTGATGACTGGGAGTAGAAATACGCACAGTTCTCGTACACACCACCATTAGGATCTCCACTGTACCAGTACCTGTAGAAGAAACAACACATAGAATCAGGCTGTCCACTGTTCCAATACCTGTAGAAGAAACAACACATAGAATCAGGCTGTCCACTGTACCAGTACCTGTAGAAGAAACAACACATATAATCAGGCTCTCCACTGTTCCAATACCTGTAGAGGAAACAACACATAGAATCAGGCTGTCCACTGTTCCAATACCTATAGAAGAAACAACAGATAGAATCAGGCTGTCCACTGTTCCAATACCTGTAGAAGAAACAACACATAGAATCAGGCTGTCCACTGTTCCAGTACCTGTAGAAGAAACAACAGATAGAATCAGGCTGTCCACTGTTCCAATACCTGTAGAAGAAACAACACATAGAATCAGGCTGTCCACTGTTCCAGTACCTGTAGAAGAAACAACACATAGAATCAGGCTGTCCACTGTTCCTGTACCTTTAGAAGAAACAACACATAGAATCAGGCTGTCCACTGTTCCAATACCTGTAGAAGAAACAACACATGGAATCAGGCTGTCCACTGTTCCAATACCTGTAGAAGAAACAACACATGGAATCAGGCTGTCCACTGTTCCAATACCTGTAGAAGAAACAACACATAGAATCAGGCTGTCCACTGTTCCAATACCTGTAGAAGAAACAACACATAGAATCAGGCTGTCCACTGTTCCAATACCTGTAGAAGAAACAACACATAGAATCAGGCGGTCCACTGTTCCAATACCTGTAGAAGAAACAACACATAGAATCAGGCTGTCCACTGTTCCAATACCTGTAGAAGAAACAACACATAAAATCAGGCTGTCCACTGTACCAGTACCTGTAGAAGAAACAACACATAGAATCAGGCTGTCCACTGTTCCAATACCTGTAGAAGAAACAACACATAGAATCAGGCTGTCCACTGTTCCAGTACCTGTAGAAGAAACAACACATAGAATCAGGCTGTCCACTGTTCCAATACCTGTAGAAGAAACAACACATAGAATCAGGCTGTCCACTGTTCCAGTACCTGTATAAGAAACAACACATATAATCAGGCTCTCCACTGTTCCAATACCTGTAGAAGAAACAACACATAGAATCAGGCTGTCCACTGTTCCTGTACCTGTAGAAGAAACAACACATAGAATCAGGCTGTCCACTGTTCCAATACCTGTAGAGGAAACAACACATAGAATCAGGCTGTCCACTGTTCCAATACCTGTAGAAGAAACAACACATAGAATCAGGCTGTCCACTGTTCCAATACCTGTAGAAGAAACAACACATAGAATCAGGCTGTCCACTGTTCCAATACCTGTAGAAGAAACAACACATAGAATCAGGCTGTCCACTGTTCCAATACCTGTAGAAGAAACAACACATAGAATCAGGCTGTCCACTGTTCCAATACCTGTAGAAGAAACAACACATAGAAAAGGCTGTCCACTGTTCCAATACCTGTAGAAGAAACAACACATAGAATCAGGCTGTCCACTGTTCCAATACCTGTAGAAGAAACAACACATAGAATCAGGCTGTCCACTGTTCCAATACCTGTAGAAGAAGAAACAACACATAGAATCAGGCTGTCCACTGTTCCAATACCTGTAGAAGAAACAACACATAGAATCAAGCGGTCCACTGTTCCAGTACCTGTAGAAGAAACAACACATAGAATCAGGCTGTCCACTGTTCCAATACCTGTAGAAGAAACAACACATAGAAAAAGGCTGTCCAGTGTTCCAATACCTGTAGAAGAAACAACACATAGAATCAGGCTGTCCACTGTTCCAATACCTGTAGAAGAAACAACACATAGAATCAGGCTGTCCACTGTTCCAATACCTGTAGAAGAAACAACACATTGAATCAGGCTGTCCACTGTTCCAGTACCTGTATAAGAAACAACACATAGAATCAGGCTCTCCACTGTTCCAATACCTGTAGAAGAAACAACACATAGAATCAGGCTGTCCACTGTTCCAATACCTGTGTAGAAACAACACATAGAATCAGGCTGTCCACTGTTCCAATACATGTAGAAGAAACAACACATAGAATCAGGCTGTCCACTGTTCCAATACCTGTAGAGGAAACAACACATAGAATCAGCTGTCCACTGTTTCAATACCTGTAGAAGAAACAACACATAGAAAAGGCTGTCCACTGTTCCAATACCTGTAGAAGAAACAACACATAGAATCAGGCTGTCCACTGTTCCAATACCTGTAGAAGAAACAACACATAGAATCAGGCTGTCCACTGTTTCCAATACCTGTAGAAAAACAACACATAGAATCAGGCTGTCCACTGTTCCTGTACCTGTAGAAGAAACAACACATAGAATCAGGCTGTCCACTGTTCCAATACCTGTAGAAGAAACAACACATAGAATCAGGCTGTCCACTGTTCCAATACCTGTAGAAGAAACAACACATAGAATCAGGCTGTCCACTGTTCCAATACCTGTAGAAGAAACAACACATAGAATCAGGCTGTCCACTGTTCCAATACCTGTAGAAGAAACAACACATAGAATCAGGCTGTCCACTGTTCCAATACCTGTAGAAGGAAACAACACATAGAATCAGGCTGTCCACTGTTCCAATACCTGTAGAAGAAACAACACATAGAAAAGGCTGTCCACTGTTCCAATACCTGTAGAAGAAACAACACATAGAATCAGGCTATCCACTGTTCCATACCTGTAGAAGAAACAACACATAGAATCAGGCTGTCCACTGTTCCAATACCTGTAGAAGAAACAACACATAGAATCAGGCTGTCCACTGTTCCAATACCTGTAGAAGAAACAACACATAGAATCAAGCGGTCCACTGTTCCAGTACCTGTAGAAGAAACAACACATGGAATCAGGCTGTCCACTGTTCCAATACCTGTAGAAGAAACAACACATAGAAAAGGCTGTCCAGTGTTCCAATACCTGTAGAAGAAACAACACATAGAATCAGGCTGTCCACTGTTCCAGTACCTGTAGAAGAAACAACACATAGAATCAGGCTGTCCACTGTTCCAATACCTGTAGAAGAAACAACACATTGAATCAGGCTGTCCACTGTTCCAGTACCTGTATATAAGAAACAACACATAGAATCAGGCTCTCCACTGTTTCAATACCTGTAGAAGAAAACACACATAGAATCAGGCTGTCCACTGTTCCAATACCTGTAGAAGAAACAACACATAGAATCAGGCTGTCCACTGTTCCAATACCTGTAGAAGAAACAACACATAGAATCAGGCTGTCCACTGTTCCAATACCTGTAGAGGAAACAACACATAGAATCAGGCTGTCCACTGTTCCAATACCTGTAGAAGAAACAACACATAGAAAAGGCTGTCCACTGTTTCAATACCTGTAGAAGAAACAACACATAGAATCATCAGGCTGTCCACTGTTCCAATACCTGTAGAAGAAACAACACATAGAATCAGGCTGTCCACTGTTCCAATACCTGTAGAAGAAACAACACATAGAAAAGGCTGTCCACTGTTCCAATACCTGTAGAAGAAACAACACATAGAATCAAGCTGTCCACTGTTCCAGTACCTGTAGAAGAAACAACACATAGAATCAGGCTGTCCACTGTTCCAATACCTGTAGAAGAAACATATCGAATAAGGCTGTCCACTGTTCCAATACCTGTAGAAGAAACAACACATAGAATCAGGCTGTCCACTGTTCCTGTACCTGTAGAAGAAACAACACATAGAATCAGGCTCTCCACTGTTCCAATACCTGTAGAAGAAACAACACATAGAATCAGGCTGTCCACTGTTCCAATACCTGTAGAAGAAACAACACATAGAATCAGACAGTCCACTGTTCCAATACCTGTAGAAGAAACAACACATAGAATCAGGCTGTCCACTGTTCCAATACCTGTAGAAGAAACAACACATAGAATCAAGCTGTCCACTGTTCCAGTACCTGTAGAAGAAACAACACATAGAATCAGGCTGTCCACTGTTCCAGTACCTGTAGAAGAAACAACACATAGAATCAGGCTGTCCACTGTTCCAATACCTGTAGTAGAAACAACACATAGAATCAGGCTGTCCACTCTCAGAGCCTACTACTCCAGACAGTGATTTCATGGTAACACAGAACTCATTAAATGTCTTACGTTGTGGTCAGTGGTGTGTCGTCCACCCATTTCCAGGTCCCCTCAGTAACAGAGTCAGTCAGACCAATCCAGACATAGTTCTTCACTCCACATAACCAATTGACAAATGTCTGTAGTTGTGGGAGAGAGACAACATTATTAATACTTAGCCATTACCTCTCTCTCTCTCTCTGTATCGCTCTCTTCTACACACACACACACACACACACACACACACACCTGTTTGTCTTGGCTGTTGATGATCACCAGGTCTGCTCCTCTATCTCTGCAGTCCTGTCTGCTCTTCTCCCAGGTGTTCTTCTTAGTAGAGATGTAGTAACAACTGCTACCAAGCTTCTTCCATCCTTGAGGACACTCTTTAAGTTGAAAATGTCTCGCTTTAGTCACTTTAATATCACATTGAATTAAGTCTCAATCTAACACTTGAGGAAGACAGGGCACTAACTAATGGTCGGTTTGGAAGTCATAGATTTTTCCTTTAATGTAAGTTGAATTGCCTGTTTGTAAGTGGCATGTGAACTGATACAGAGACTGTCAAACAGAACAGTCATTAGACAATTTCCCTCACCTTTCTCAACCAAAGATTGTTTCAGACGTTCTGTCTCTTTCTGTAGCTGGTCTCTCTCTTTGGTCAGGGTGTTGTAGCTGGTCTGTAGCTGGTCTCTCTCTTTGGTCAGGGTGTTGTAGCTGGTCTGTAACTGGTCTCTCTCTGTAGTCAGGGTGTTGTTGCTGGTCTGTAGCTGGTCTCTCTCTTCAGTCAGGTTGTTGCCGCTGGTCTGTAACTGGTCTCTCTCTTTGGTCAGGGTGTTGGATCTGGTTAATTGGTTTCGCTCTGTGAAATAATACCATCAACGACCAAGGTAACAGTGGAAAAGTTAATCTATCATTACCAGGGTTGGGTTCAATTGCATTTCAATTCAAGTCTATTCAGGAAGTACACTGGATTTCCAAGTCCAATTCTCTTCAATATTTTTCAATGAGGACAATGTGGAATTGGAATTGGAATTTGGTGTACTTTCTGAATTGAATTGAATGGATTTTAAATGGAATTGATCCCTGATCATTACACCACTGATGATTAAGAGAAAGTTTGATTGAGAACATATCAAACTCACGGTAGAGCAACAGGCCTATGATCCCAGCCAATAGGAGAACACACAGCAGACCCAGACTCACTGCAGCAGCTCCAGAGTATCTCTTCCACCACTGATAAAACACTGAAGCACAAATTATTACCATAAGAACTTGCTCTTTATCAGCGTAGTATTTGCATCTACTTTTGTGTCCATTTGCTCTTTGTAAACAACAGGTGTAGGCTAATAGTGAAATGACTTACGGGTCCTTCTCCAACAATGCAGAGTTAAAGATACAACATTTAAAATAGTGATACAAGGAACAGAGAAGATGTCACGGTTTCGGCCGAGGCTGCTCCTTCTCCTTGTTCGGGCAGGTTTCGGTGGTCGTCTTCTCCGGAGTACTAGCTGCCACCGTTCTATGTTTCTATGTTTGACTGGTTTTGTCTGTTTTGTTACACCTGTTCCTTGTTAGTGTTCATTATGCGTCCTATTTAGTTCTCTTGAGTTTGGTCAGGTGTTGTGTGTAATTGTTCGATGTCACGTGTTGTGTTAGTTCGTTGTTCTGTTCTCTCTGTATATTTTCGTTAGAGAGAGTCCCGCACTTTGTGCGCCTTTATTTTGTACTTTACCATTGTGCGTAAAGTTCGCCTGTTGCCTGTTGCCGTGGTTTACTTGTTCTTTGGACTTCACTAAAGACGTCTGTTCGAAACCTCTGTGTGTCCTGCGTGTGATTCTACGCTACCTCTACACTCAACCCTGACATAATTACACACCATTACAATGGAATCAGCAGGAGCAACCGCACCCACGGAGATCATCGAGGAGCGCCTTCGTGGACAGGAGGACAGGATTAACCAAATCGGGCACGCTCTGGACAGAGTTATGAACACCCTCCATCGATGGGAGACCAGCGGGGTACCCACACCCCCACCTACCACACCATCACCATCGGTCAGCCCGCCTGTCCAACTTCCGGAACCCAGTGGGATTCGGCTCTCGCTCCCGAGGGCGTACGACGGCACCGCTGCCGGGTGTCAGGGGTTCCTGTTGCAAGTTGAACTCTACCTCGCCACTGTACACCCGGCGCCCTCGGGACACGAGAGCGTTTCCGCCCTCATCTCCTGTCTCACCGGCAAGGCGTTGGAGTGGGCCAATGCCGAATGGAGGAGAATAGACGCCGCAACTATCACCTATGCGGAGTTCTCCCGCCACTTCCGTGCAGTGTTTGACCATCCACCGGAGGGGAAGGCGGCGGGGGAGCGTCTATTCTACCTCCGGCAGGGGATGAGGAGCGCTCAGGAGTTTGCACTGGAGTTCCGGACTCTAGCGGCAGATGCAGGGTGGAATGAGCGGGCACTCATAGATCACTTCCGCTGCAGCCTCCGGGAGGACGTCCGTAGAGAGTTGGCGTGCAGGGATACCACGCTTTCGTTTGACCAATTGGTTGACATGGCCATTCGGCTGGACACCCTGCTCGCCACACGCGGGCGTCCCGGGTGGGGGTCGCCCATTCCCCCCTCCAGCACCTCCGAGCCGAGCCCTATGGAGCTCGGAGGTGCTGGCGCTAGAGAACGGAGGAGAAGGAGCCCGAGGGGGGCCGTCCCCTGCACCAACTGTGGCCGTGGAGGGCACACCGCGGCTAGGTGCTGGGGAGGGTCTCCTGGTGGAAGAGAAGGCAGGCCACACATTGGGGAGTCCTCCCAGGTGAGTAGGCGCCCCACTTACCCAGAGCTTTCTGTCGTACACATAACCATACCTGTTTGTTTTCCACAGGTTGCACCTCGTTCCCAGCATAAGGCGCTAGTAGATTCAGGCGCAGCTGGGAATTTTGTAGATCGCAAATTCTGTGTAGAGTTAGGGATCCCTCTCCTTCCGGTAAATAATCCTTTCCCTGTACATGCCCTAGATAGCCGTCCGTTAGGATCCGGGTGATTAGGGAGGTCACAGTGCCACTTAGGATGGAGACGCAGGGGGGTCATGAGGAGACGATTCAGCTCTATCTGATCGACTCTCCTGCGTATCCGGTGGTGCTGGGGCTTCCCTGGTTGATTACACATGATCCTACTATTTCAGTGTGAGGGGCTATGTCTGGGTGTTTCCGTAGGGGCGACCTCGGTGGAGAGTCCGAACCAAATGCCCGCAATGCACATTCCCCCCGAGTATGAGGATTTGGCACTTGTGTTTAGCAAGACGAGAGCGGCGCGATTGCCGCCTCATAGACAGGGGGATTGTGCGATAGACCTCCAGGCAGGAGCTGCGCTCCCACGGAGCCATGTGTATCCTTTGTCACAAGAGGAGAAGAGGGCGATGGAGACATACATTGCCGAGTCTCTGAGACAGGGATACATACGGCCCTCCACTTCACCCGCGTCCTCTAGCTTCTTTTTTGTGAAGAAAAAGGATGGAGGTTTGCGCCCGTGTATTGATTACCGCGGTCTCAATCAGATTACTGTGAAATATAGTTATCCACTCCCTCTGATTGCGACTATGACGGAGTCATTACACGGGGCACGGTTCTTCACAAAATTGGACCTCAGGAGCGCATATAACTTGGTGCGCATTAGAGAGGGCGATGAATGGAAGACAGCATTTAGTACTACCTCCGGTCATTACGAGTATCTCGTTATGCCATACGGGTTAATGAATGCTCCATCAGTCTTCCAATCCTTTGTAGATGAGATTTTCCGGGACATGCAGGGGCAGGGAGTAGTCGTGTACATAGACGATATTCTGGTGTACAGTTCTACCCGAGCCGAGCATGTAGCCCTGGTGCGCCGAGTGTTGAGGAGGCTGTTGGAGCATGACCTGTATGTCAAGGCAGAGAAATGACTGTTCTTCCAGGAGTCGGTCTCCTTTTTGGGATATCAGTTGTCTGCGTCAGGGGTGAAGATGGAGGTTGACCGTGTGTCAGCCGTGCGTAATTGGCAAACCCCAACCACGGTTAAAGAGGTGCAGCAGTTCTTGGGTTTTGCGAATTACTACCGGAGGTTTATCCGGGGTTTTGGACAGGTGGCAGCTCCCATAACGTCCCTTCTGAAGGGGGGTCCGGTGCGCTTGCGGTGGTCAGCTGAGGCGGACAGGGCTTTTGGGAGACTGAAGGACCTGTTTACCTCGGCTCCGGTGCTGGCGCACCCGGATCCCGCTTTACCATTCCAAGTGGAGGTGGACGCGTCTGAAGCCGGTATCGGGGCCGTTCTCTCACAACGGTCCGGCACACCACCTAAACTCCGCCCCTGTGCTTTTTATTCGAAAAAGCTCAGTCCGGCGGAGCATAATTATGACGTAGGGGACAGGGAGCTGTTAGCCGTGGTACAAGCCCTAAAGGTGTGGAGGCATTGGCTTGAGGGGGCTCAACACCCTTTTCTCATTTTGATTGACCACCGTAACCTGGAATACATTCGGGCAGCTAGGAGACTGAATCCTCGCCAGGCTCGGTGGACTATGTTTCTAGCCCGGTTCGTGTTTAAGATCACTTACATCCCTGGGTCCCAGAACGGGAAGGCAGATGCCCTGTCTCGGCGGTATGACACGGAGGAGAGGTCCGTTGAGCCCACTCCCATACTACCTAAGTCTTGTCTGGTGGCACCGGTGGTATGGGAGGTCGATACGGAGATCGAGCGGGCGTTACACACCGACCCTAGCCCTCCACAGTGTCCGGTGGGTCAGACGTACGTCCCGCTCGAGGTCCGGGATCGACTCATTTATTGGGCTCACACGTCACCCTCCTCTGGGCATCCAGGTATTGGCCGGACAGTGCACTGCCTTAGCACAAAGTACTGGTGGCCAACGTTAGCCATGGATGTGAGGATTTATGTCTCCTCCTGCTCGGTGTGTGCCCAGTGTAAGGCGCCCAGACACTTGCCCAGGGGTAAGTTACAATCCCTGCCCGTTCCACAACGACCCTGGTCTCACCTCTCGGTGGATTTTGTTACAGACCTTCCCCCCTCACAGGGGAATATACCACCATCCTGGTCGTTGTGGATCGGTTCTCGAAGGCCTGTCGTCTCCTTCCCATGCCGGGTCTTCCTACTGCCCTACAGACCGCTGAGGCTCTATTTACCCACGTCTTCCGGCATTACGGGGTACCCGAGGATATAGTGTCTGATCGAGGCCCCCAGTTTATCTCCAGAGTCTGGAGAGCGTTTATGGAACGGTTGGGGGTTTCGGTGAGCCTTACCTCGGGTTACCACCCGGAGAGTAATGGGCAGGTCGAACGTGTCAACCAGGATGTGGGTAGGTTTCTGAGGTCGTATTGCCAGGGCCGGCCGGAGGAGTGGGCGAGATATGTTCCCTGGGCCGAGATGGCACAGAACTCTCTCCGCCACTCCTCCACTAAACTAACCCCTTTCCAGTGTGTGTTAGGGTACCAGCCGGTTCTGGCACCTTGGCATGAGAGCCAGATCGAGATAGAAGAGACTCCTCCGCCCCCGTTGGACATCAAGGGGGCTCCGGCGTACACTGTTCGGTCCATCCTAGATTCGAGACGCCGGATGGGGGGTCTCCAATATCTCGTGGAGTGGGAGGGGTACGGCCCGGAGGAGCGGTGCTGGGTGCCGAGGAGGGACATCCTAGACCCGTCTCTTCTGACCGAGTTCCATCGTGGTCATCCCACGCGCCCTGCTCCGCGTCTTCCTGGTCGTCCCCGAGGCCGGGGTCGGCGCACGGCTGGAGCCGCGCGTCAAGGGGGGGTACTGTCACGGTTTCGGCCGAGGCTGCTCCTTCTCCTTGTTCGGGCAGGCTTCGGTGGTCATCTTCTCCGGAGTACTAGCTGCCACCGTTCTATGTTTCTATGTTTGACTGGTTTTGTCTGTTTTGTTACACCTGTTCCTTGTTAGTGTTCATTATGCGTCCTATTTAGTTCTCTTGAGTTTGGTCAGGTGTTGTGTGTAATTGTTCGATGTCACGTGTTGTGTTAGTTCGTTGTTCTGTTCTCTCTGTATATTTTTGTTAGAGAGAGTCCCGCACTTTGTGCGCCTTTATTTTGTACTTTACCATTGTGCGTAAAGTTCGCCTGTTGCCTGTTGCCGTGGTTGACTTGTTCTTTGGACTTCACTAAAGACGTCTGTTCGAAACCTCTGTGTGTCCTGCGTGTGATTCTACGCTACCTCTACACTCAACCCTGACAGAAGAATAACAGGTCAAAATAAGTCTAGTAGTGCAGTAGTGTAGTATTGTATATTACAGTGCATTCGGAAAGCATTCAAACCCCTTGACTTTTCCCACATTTTCTTATGTTACAGCCTTATTCTAAAATGTATTTTTTTTTTTTATTAAAAATCATCAATCTACACACAATACCCTGTAATGATAAAGCAAAAACCGTTTTTTTAAATGTTTGCAAATTTATAATTTATAAAAATATGAAATATTACATTTACATAAGTATTCATACCCTATACTCAGTACTTTGTTGAAGCACTTTTGGCAGCGATTACAGCCTCGAGTCTTCTTGGGTATGACGCTACAAGCTTGGCACACCTGTATTTGGGGAGTTTCTCCCAGTCCTCTCTGCAGATCCTCTCAAGCTCTGTCAGGTTGGATGGGGAGCGTCACTGCACAGCTATTTTCAGATCTCTCCAGAGATATTCGATCAGGTTCAAGTCCGGGCTCTGGCTGGGCCACTCAAGGACATTCAAGACTTGTCCAGAAGACACTCATATGTTGTCTTGGCTGTGTGCTTAGGGTCGTTGTCCTGTTGGAATGTGAACCTTCGCCACAGTCTGAGGTCCTGAGTGCTCTGTAGCAGGTTTTCATCAAGGATCTCTCTGTACTTTGCTCCTTTCATCTTTCCCTCGATCCTGACTAGTCTCCCAGTCCCTGCCACTGAAACCCCCCCATGTATTTATCCCCTTATTTTAGGCACTAAACTATCTCCATATATACTTCCATAAATGTTTTAAACTGGTTCCGGGGACCTTCAGAGTCTTGTGAGGCTTGTGGACGTCCTAAATGGAGAACCCCATCACATTTGTGAGTCTCATCTTTCAATAGAGTGGTTTTAATAGTTTGTAGGCCAAACCGTTCGGACGCTACATACGATTTTGTGAGAGGACCGATTTTCAGGATGTCTCATGGTCTGAAAAACACCGCTTTAGCTCTGCCACCTTCAACTGCAGATGCGGAAGGGCGATATCGGTGGATGTAATGAATTGAGACGCAGCCCACGCTAAAAAACATATATTTTTCTTAAACTAACGGATTTTGATGGGGATTTTTGTACTATGTTAATTAGATTTTCGCGAGGCGCGACCATTGTAGGCTAAGGGTTAACATGATTTTTGAATGACTACCTCATCTCTGTACCCCACACATACAATTATCTGTAAGGTCCCTCAGTCAAGCAGTGAATTTCAAACACATTTTCAATCACAAAGACCTGGGTGGTTTTCCAATGCCTCGCAAAGAAGGGCACCTTTTGGTAGATGGGTACAAAAAAAAGCAACCAGTCTCTACAAAGCTACAGGCCTCCTTTCAAACTAAGTTGCTAGAAAGGAAGGAAACAGCTCAGGGATTTCACCATGAGGCCAATGATGACTTTAAAACAGTTACAGAGTTTAATGGCTGTGATAGGAGAGAACTGAGGATGGATCAACATTGTAGTTACTCCACAATACTAACCTAAATGACAGAGTGAAAAGGAAGCTTGTACAGAATACAAATATTCCAAAACATGTTTGCAACAGCAAATAATGTTGCAAAGCAATTCACTTTTTGTCCTTAATAAAAAGTGTTATGTTTGGGGCAAATCCAATACAACACATTACTGAGTCCCACTCTCCATATTTTCAATCATAGCGGTGGCTACGTCATGTTATGGATATGCGTGTAATCGTAAAATCCTAGAGGAAAATCTGGTTCAGTCTGCTTTCCACCAGACACTAGGAGATGAGTTTGCAGTTACAGTTTTGACTTAAATCTGTTTGAAAATCTCTGGCAAGACTTGGAAATGGTTGTCTAGCAATGATCAACAAACAATTTGACAGAGCTTATTGAATTTTGAAAATAATAATGTGCAAATATTGGACAGTCCAGGTGTACAAAGCACTTAGAGAAATATTTCTGTATTCATGTGTGTGTGGGCATATGTCGTGTGTGTGCGTGTGTGTGTATGTGTGTGTGTGTGTGTGTGTGTGTGTGTGTGTGTGTGTGTGTGTGTGTGTGTGTGTGTGTGTGTGTGTGTGTGTGTGTGTGTGTGTGTGTGTGTGTGTGTGTGTGTGTGTGTGTGTGTGTGTGTGTGTTGGGGTATACGTATGTGTCAGTATCAAGCACTATACCAGGACAAACTGTTACCTGATGGTTGATCACCAACTCCATCCTTCTTGCAGGGCTTGATGGGTGTTTCGTTGCTGTATATACAATCATCAATATCCATGGTCTTTATTTCATTAGGTTTTTTGCCTTTAAATCCATCTCTGTTTTCATAGATTGCCTCTGACATCTTTACAGACTTGTGCTCAAATGCAGTAACTTCTACTCTTGTAACTTCTACTGTTGTAACTTCTACTGTTGTAACTTCTACTCTTGTAACTTCTACTCTTGTAACTTCTACTCTTGTAACTTCTACTCTTGTAACTTCTATTGTTCTACTACTTCTACTTATTTAACTATGCTGTCTCCTGTGTGACATTGGCACCAGAGTGAAGAGTTATTCAGAGATGTTTACTCACACTTCTCCTTTCTTCTTCCGGGGAGGGAGAGAGTGAGTGAGGGAGGGAGGTCTAAATGTCTAAGGTTTTCACAAATATTTTCTTTCTCTCTCCATCTCTCTCCTTCCATATATGTCTTTATGTGTCTCTCTCTGTATCTCCCTCTCTCTCCCCCCACTCTTGTCTGTTTGTCTGTTTGTGATGAACTGCAGATAGTTAGATGCAAGACTGTGTATTGCAAAAAATTACTGCGCGTGTGCACAGGTGTTCTTCACACTGCTGCAACGTGATAGCTGCAGGACCTAAACAGCTTAGTCTGACGCTTCACACACATTTCACCTTGAACACCATCGATGGCCATGTAGACATATTTTAATCTATGCTGTCTCAGTGAGAAGAGTTATTCAGAGATATGTGTTAGAATGTATGTCTGCATCTTTCTCAGAGGTTTTAGAGCGGCGATATCATTCACACCATTTGAAACTCTGGCGGTCCACTTCCTTTTAAACTTTAACTGAGACTCTGATATGATGTTGCCACCAGCAGCAGGATCAACAGTAGATAGATTAATGCAAGACGGTGAACTCACAAAGAATAACTGCTGTCTCCTGTGTGACATTGACACCAGAGAGAATAGTTATTCAGAGATGACTCTGTCTATCTACGGTCTACATTTACTCTCACTTCCTCTTCCTCATTCTCTATCTACATCAAAACAACGCACTGCACACTACTCTAACATCTCCCTGTTTATCAGAGGACTGTATGGTGTCACAGAAGTGTAGAAGTGTGAATGGGTGTGACAACAGCTCTGTGTGGGAGTCAGCGTGTCACATGCTACTTACTGGAAAAAAGGCAAATTACTTACTGGAAATTGCATGTTGATCATTTGCATAAGACTCCCATTGACCCCCACATCTCTGGATGGTTAACATTACCATTTGTGGCAGTGTGTATTGACCTCAGAACACCGGTTCACCACCTCAGGACACCAGTTCACCACCTCAGAACACCGGTTCACCACCTCAGGACACCGGTTCACCACGTCAGAACACCGGTTCACCACCTCAGAACACCAGTTCACCACTGTTAGTTATTGATCCTGTCATCAGATAGTGGACAATTAGTTACTGATCCTGTCATCAGATAGTGGACAGTTAGTTATTGATCCTGTCATCAGATAGTGGACAGTTAGTTATTGATCCTGTCATCAGATAGTGGACAGTTACTTATTGATCCTGTCATCAGATAGTGGACAGTTAGTTATTGATCCTGTCATCAGATAGTGGACAGTTAGTTATTGATCCTGTCATCAGATAGTGGACAGTTACTTATTGATCCTGTCATCAGATAGTGGAAAGTTAGTTATTAATCCTGTCATCAGATAGTGGACAGTTAGTTATTGATCCTGTCATCAGATAGTGGACAGTTAGTTATTGATCCTGTCATCAGATAGTGGACAGTTAGTTATTGATCCTGTCATCAGATAGTGGACAGTTAGTTATTGATCTTGTCATCAGATAGTGGACAGTTAGTTATTGATCCGAACTTGATGACCTCTCAATGAGTGTGTGCCCTCTCCTCTCCTCTCCTCTCCTCTCCTCTCCTCTCCTCTCCTCTCCTCTCCTCTCCTCTCCTCTCTCCTCTCCTCTCCTCTCCTCTCCTCTCCTCTCCTCTCCTCTCCTCTCCTCTCCTCTCCTCTCCTCTCCTCTCTTTCTCCCTCTCTCTCCTCTTCTCTCTTTCTCCTGTGTGTGTGTGTGTGTGTGTGTGTGTTTGTGTACGTGTGTATGTGTGACTAAATAGGAAAGAGAGAGAGAAAGAGAGAGAGAGGAAGAGGAAGAGGAAGAGGAAGAGGAAGTGAGAAGTTGAAAATGTGTGTGTGTGGTCTTAGCATCCATGTCTCAGTCACATCGTTAGGCTAGCTGTTACCATGGATACACACTCTCAGTCATATCGTTAGGCTAGCTGTTACCATGGATACACACTCTCAGTCATATCGTTAGGCTAGCTGTTACCATGGATACACACTCTCAGTCATATCGTTAGGCTAGCTGTTACCATGGAGACAACTAGTGGGGGTAGAGGGATACACACTCTCAGTCATATCGTTAGGCTAGCTGTTACCATGGAGACAACTATTGGGGGTAGAGGGATACACACTCTCAGTCATATCGTTAGGTTAGCTGTTACCATGGAGACAACTAGTGGGGGTGGAGGGATACACACTCTCAGTCATATCGTTAGGCTAGCTGTTACCATGGAGACAACTAGTGGGAGTGGAGGGATACACACTCTCAGTCATATCGTTAGGCTAGCTGTTACCATGGATACACACTCTCAGTCATATCGTTAGGCTAGCTGTTACCATGGAGACAACTAGTGGGGGTGGAGGGATACACACTCTCAGTCATATCGTTAGGCTAGCTGTTACCATGGATACACACTCTCAGTCATATCGTTAGGCTAGCTGTTACCATGGATACACACTCTCAGTCATATCGTTAGGCTAGCTGTTACCATGGAGACAACTAGTGGGGGTAGAGGGATACACACTCTCAGTCATATCGTTAGGCTAGCTGTTACCATGGAGACAACTAGTGGGGGTAGAGGGATACACACTCTCAGTCATATTGTTAGGCTAGCTGTTACCATGGAGACAACTAGTGGGGGTGGAGGGATACACACTCTCAGTCATATCGTTAGGCTAGCTGTTACCATGGAGACAACTAGTGGGGGTGGAGGGATACAAACTCTCAGTCATATCGTTAGGCTAGCTGTTACCATGGATACACACTCTCAGTCATATCGTTAGGCTAGCTGTTATCATGGAGACAACTAGTGGGGGTGGAGGGATACACACTCTCAGTCATATCGTTAGGCTAGCTGTTACCATGGATACACACTCTCAGTCATATCGTTAGGCTAGCTGTTACCATGGATACACACTCTCAGTCATATCGTTAGGCTAGCTGTTACCATGGATACACACTCTCAATCATATCGTTAGGCTAGCTGTTACCATGGAGACAACTAGTGGGGGTAGAGGGATACACACTCTCAGTCATATTGTTAGGCTAGCTGTTACCATGGAGACAACTAGTGGGGGTGGAGGGATACACACTCTCAGTCATATCGTTAGGCTAGCTGTTACCATGGAGACAACTAGTGGGGGTAGAGGGATACACACTCTCAGTCATATCGTTAGGCTAGCTGTTACCATGGAGACAACTAGTGGGGGTGGAGGGATACACACTCTCAGTCATATCGTTAGGCTAGCTGTTACCATGGAGACAACTAGTGGGGGTGGAGGGATACACACTCTCAGTCATATCGTTAGGCTAGCTGTTACCATGATACACACTCTCAGTCATATCGTTAGGCTAGCTGTTACCATGGATACACACTCTCAGTCATATCGTTAGGCTAGCTGTTACCATGGATACACTCTCAGTCATATCGTTAGGCTAGCTGTTACCATGGAGGCAACTAGTGGGGGTGGAGGGAAACACACTCTCAGTCATATCGTTAGGCTAGCTGTTACCATGGAGGCAACTAGTGGGGGTGGAGGGATACACACTCTCAGTCATATCGTTAGGCTAGCTGTTACCATGGAGGCAACTAGTGGGGGTAGAGGGATACACACTCTCAATCATATCGTTAGGCTAGCTGTTACCATGGAGGCAACTAGTGGGGGTAGAGGGAAACACACTCTCAGTCATATCGTTAGGCTAGCTGTTACCATGGAGACAACTAGTGGGAGTAGAGGGAAACACACTCTCAGTCATATCGTTAGGCTAGCTGTTACCATGGAGGCAACTAGTGGGGGTAGAGGGAAACACACTCTCAGTCATATCGTTAGGCTAGCTGTTACCATGGAGGCAACTAGTGGGGGTGGAGGGAAACACACTCTCAGTCATATCGTTAGGCTAGCTGTTACCATGGATACACTCTCAGTCATATCGTTAGGCTAGCTGTTACCATGGAGGCAACTAGTGGGGGTGGAGGGAAACACACTCTCAGTCATATCGTTAGGCTAGCTGTTACCATGGAGACAACTAGTGGGGGTGGAGGGATACACACTCTCAGTCATATCGTTAGGCTAGCTGTTACCATGGAGGCAACTAGTGGGGGTGGAGGGAAACACACTCTCAGTCATATCGTTAGGCTAGCTGTTACCATGGAGGCAACTAGTGGGGGTAGAGGGATACACACTCTCAGTCATATCGTTAGGCTAGCTGTTACCATGGAGGCAAATAGTGGGGGTAGAGGGATACACACTCTCAGTCATATCGTTAGGCTAGCTGTTACCATGGATACACACTCTCAGTCATATCGTTAGGCTAGCTGTTACCATGGAGGCAACTAGTGGGGGTAGAGGGAAACACACTCTCAGTCATATCGTTAGGCTAGCTGTTACCATGGAGGCAACTAGTGGGGGTAGAGGGAAACACACTCTCAGTCATATCGTTAGGCTAGCTGTTACCATGGAGGCAAATAGTGGGGGTAGAGGGATACACACTCTCAGTCATATATCGTTAGGCTAGTCATATCGTTAGGCTAGCTTACCATGGAGGCAACTATTGGGGGGGAGGGAAACACACTCTCAGTCATATCGTTAGGCTAGCTGTTTACCATGGAGGCAACTAGTGGGGGTGGAGGGAAACACACTCTCAGTCATATCGTTAGGCTAGCTGTTTACCATGGAGGCAACTAGTGGGGGTGAGGGAAACACACTCTCAGTCATATCGTTAGGCTAGCTGTTACCATGGAGGCAACTAGTGGGGGTAGAGGGAAACACACTCTCAGTCATATCGTTAGGCTAGCTGTTACCATGGAGGCAACTAGTGGGGGTAGAGGGAAAACACACTCTCAGTCATATCGTTAGGCTAGCTGTTACCATGGAGGCAACTAGTGGGGGTGGAGGGAAAAACACACTCTCAGTCATATCGTTAGGCTAGCTGTTACCATGGAGGCAACTAGTGGGGGTAGAGAGAAACACACTCTCTCAGTCATATCGTTAGGCTAGCTGTTACCAGGAAACACCTCTCAGTCATTCGTTTGGCTAGCTGTTACCCTGGGGCAACTAGTGGGGGTTGGGGGGATCAAAACTCTTAGTCATATCGTTGGGGTAATTAGTTTCCCCTTTGGGCGCGACCATTGTAGCTAAGGGGGAACAGGTTTTTTCATTTTGTCTTCCCCCATGGTTCAGTGGTCTAAGGCACTGCCTCGCAGGGGCTTTCTTTCCCTAGGATCCCGGTTCGTACCGGGGTCTATCGCAGCCCCGCCCAACCCGGGGGACTCATTGGGGGGGTGGGCCCCACAATTTGGCCCCCGTCGTCCAGGGGGAGGGGGGGAATGGCCCGGGAAGGTTTGCTCAGTTGAAAAGAGCATGGCTTTTTTAACGCCATGGTTTTTTGGTTTTGATTCCCCCCGGGGGGCCCTATAAAATTAATATTTTGTATTTCCCCTTTTCCCCCCCCTTTTTAATTTGCTCTGGATAAGACGTCCCGCTAAGACTAAATGTAAATGTAAATGTAAAAGTTAATTTTACTTTTCCTCATCTCTGTACCCCCCAAAATACTTATCTTAAGGGCCCCCATTTAAAATGTCACGGGCCCCTGGCTCTGGGGGCCCCGTTATGTTTACCAGGGTTTGTAGATTTTATGGGTTTTTGTTTCTATGGGTTTTTTTTTCTAAAGTTGGCCCGAGTGCCCCCCCAATCAGAGGGAAAAGGTGTCAGCTGGGCGTGGGTTGTCTCTGTTGGGACCATATTTAAACTGTCCCCGTTTTTCTTGGGTTTTTTGGGGTTTTGTTCTATTTTTTTTTTTGTAAACCCCCGACAATCACTTATCGTCTGTTTTTTTGATCGTGGGGACATTTCCAAATTTTAAAAAATATGTTCGCTTTCCCCAAAGCCCGGGGCCCTTTGGGCCCCCTCTTGGGAGACGATCGTTTACACAAACAGTGAATTTCAAACACTTTTCAAACAAAGACCTGGGTGGTTTTTCCCCGCCTCGCCAAAAAAAGGGCACCCTTTTGGTGGATTAAAAAAAAAAACTTTAAAAAAAAAAAGTCTCACAAACTACGGGCCCCCTTTCTAACTCAGTTTCCGAAAAAAAAAAAAAAAAAAGGGGAAGGAAACCAAACTCAGGGTTTTACCATGAGGCCAATGATACTTTAAACAGTTTTTAGAGTTTTTTTTGGGTGTGATGGGGAAAATGGATTTATCCATTTTGTTTTCTCCACAAAACTAACCTTAAAACGAGGGAAAAAGGGGGCTTTTACGAATAAAAAAATTCCAAAACTTTTGCAACCAAGGAAAAAAGGTAACAGGGAATTAAAGTTTTCAAAACAATTCACTTTTTTCCCCAAAAAAAAGGGTTATGTTTTTTTGGGGAAATCCCAAAAACAACACTACTGAGTACCACCTCCCTATTTTTAAACATAGCGGTGGTGCGTCCCTGTTTGGATATCTTGTAATCGTTTAAAGGAAATGGGTGTTTTTTTAGGATTTAAAACGAAACCAAAGGGGCTAAGCACAGACAAAATTTCCCAGAGGAAAATCCCGGTTCAGTCTGCTTTTCCCCCCAACACTGGGATGATTTGGGGTTTTCCGTTTTGACTTAAAACTGCTTGAAAAACTCTGCCCCAAATTTATTTCTAACATTCATTGCCCAGGGGGATTATGTGTGTGGGCAATTCGGGTGTGTTGGGTGTGTGTGTGTGTTTGGTGTGTGGGTGGGGGTGTGTGTTTTGGGGGTGTTTTGTGTGGGGTTTTTGTTGTTGTGTGTTTTTGGTTTTGGGGTGTTTTTTGCGTTTAAGTACATGGGGAAAAAAGTATTTTTCCCCCGTTGATTTTGTCGTTTTCCCACTTTTACAAGAAATGGGGTCATCTTAATTTTTAAAAGAAAAGGTTTTTTTTGAAATTTAGAGACGAATAACAACAACAAAAATCCGAAAAAACCCGTCAAAAGTTATAAATTTAATTTTTCATTTTTAAAGAGGAAAATAAATTTTTCCCCCCCTCAATCCGAAAGATTTCTGGTCCCAGGGGTCTTTATACAGGGAACAGGTGGGATTAAGGGGCCCACTCTTTAAAGGGGGTAATTTCCCAAACTCAGTTTTTTTACCTTAAAAAGACACTTGTCCACAGAAGCAAATCATCAGATTCCAAAATCCCCACCCCTGGCCCAAAACCAAAGAGCCTCCAAAGGGTGTCAGGGACAAGATTGGGAACCAAAAAAGGCTGGAATGGGCTACAAGCCCAAACGCCAAGCACTTTGGGGAGAAGGGTTTAAAAACCCCTTGGTGCGTTAATTTGCAAAAGGAAAAACACAAAAAACTTCAATCTCCCTCACCTGGGGGACCTGCCAAACTCACCTTGTGGAGTTGGGAAAAGATTAGGGGAACGGGGAGGACTCAGCCCCCGAACCCCACGGAGGATCCCTTTTCAAAAAATCTCAAAGGGGCTGGAAACCCTAAATTTACCAAAAAACAAATTTTTAACCCAAAAAAAACGCCGTGAAACCTGAAATCCTGCAGTGCCCAAAAGGGCCCCCGCTCAAGAAAGCCATATCAAGGGGCCCCTTTTAAGTTTTCCAATGAATCTTAATGATCCCCAAAAACTGGGTGAAAATTTTTGTGGGGGAATGAAACCCAAAAATGGCTTTTTGCATAAAATCAAATTTTTTCCCTGGTTTTTTTTGGGGGAGGTTCTGCCCATGACCCCCAAAAAACCCCCATTTCCCCCCCATTTAAACATGGAGGGGGAAACTTTTCTTTGGGGGTTTTTTTCTGCTAAAGGGAAAAGGCCAACCTCACCCCAAAACAAAGGGAAAGATGACGGGGGCCCTTACTGTCAAATCTTGGGTGATAACCTCCTTCCCCCGCCCGGGGGGATTGAAAAAAGGTC
>CM072220.1:7960075-7992575 GCA_036851935.1 Coregonus suidteri
CTTTATTTATTTGTTTTTAAACGTTTTGTATTAAAATTAAAAATAAATAAAATTTCTGCGGTGATTAGTGAGTGACAAAAAACACTAAAACCAACAGGCGCAACGAGAACTTTAAAACATACGTTTGTATATTCCAGGGCTGCCCCCCCCCCCAGAAAAGCACTGAGCGGGGCTGAAATCCCTGCATTAGGACGCCTACTAAAGAAAGAGAACATGTCGTAGCGGCCGCGCCCGGGACCCCCAGGGGGCGGCGCACAATTCCCCAGTGTGTCCGGGGGGGGAAAAATGGGGCGGGGGATGTATCAGTTGGAGACAGGGGCGTTTGCAACGCCAGGGTTGTGGGTTCGATTCCAGGGGGGCCAATAGGGGAAAAAAAAAAAAAATTATGTATGGACTCACTAACTGTAAGTCGCTCGGATAAGAGCGCGCAAAATGAAAAAATGAAAAAAAGTATGCGGTTCAAAATAAAAATATATATTTTTTACTTTGTTTGAAAAAGATATTGACAGAATAATCCCAAAAAATAACATGAAAAAACAGGCAAAAATATTAAAAAAAATAATTATTATATATATATATATTTATATAATATATATAATATATATATATATATATATTATATATATTATATATGTGGGGTGTATTTAAAAAAAAATCTAAACAGGTGGGGCCCCTGAATTGTGTTCATTTTTTGGGGAAATTGAAAAAATTTAGCGTTAATACGTTTAAATTTTTACAAATAGATGCGCTGAAATGAAAGCAATTCGACAATAAACACTGGATTATAGTGTTTTTATGTCTCATAAAAAACAAAAAAACCCTTTAAAGGGTTTAGAGGTGTAATTGGCCGGGTTGTTGTTTTTTAAACCCGAGGGTTTTCCCTGCTATTAAAGTGAGATTTTTTAGCTGGCCCGGGTTAAACGGACAAGGGCCCGTCCGTCTTTGGGCAAAGCGGGGAGGGAGGAGACCCCCTTCTCAAATCAAACAGTAATTGCGCCCAGGTCAGTTTCAACAAAGCAGCATCATGCATCGTCAAGAAAATAAACATCTTTTCCCTTAAAACAGTTTGAATTTCTAAATAGATTCATTAAGATTAAAACCTTTTATCAAAAACAAACACTTAATTGCATTGAAAACACAGAATGACAGCTAACCTAAAAATATGTGAGAGTGTGTACCCTTACCCCACTGTTGTCTCCATGGTAACAGCAGCCCCAAAGATTTTACGAGAGTGTGTATCCCTCTACCCCACTAGTTGTCCCGGTAAAAAAGTGCCAAACGATTGGGGCGGAGTGTGTATCCTCCCCCCCCCACTAGTTGCCTCCCCTGGTAACAGCTAGCCAACGAAGACTGAGAGGTTATCCCTCACCCCACCCAGTTTCCCATGGTAAAGCTAGCCAACATATGATGAGAGTGTGTATCCCCCTTTCCCCCACTAGGCCTCATGGTAACAGCTAGCCCAAGATAGATGAGAGTGTTATCCCTGGAACAGCTAAACTAAAGATAGCTGAGAGGTGTTTCCCTCTACCCCACTAGTTGCCCCCTGGTAAAAACCCCAGCCCAAAAGAATGACTGAGAGTGTGTTTCCCCCTACCCCCATATGTCTCCTGGTTAACAGCTAGCCCAACGATAGACTGAGAGGGTTTCCCCCACCCCCCCTAGTTGCCTCCATGGTAACAGCTAGCCTAACGATATGAGAGAGTGTGTTTCCTTACCCCCACAGTTGTCTCCATGGTAACAGCTAGCCCAACATAGAGAGGTGTGTATCCAGGGAACAGCTAGTAACGATTGACTGAGAGGGTTTCCCTGGAACAGCTAGCCTTTAAACGATAGACTGAGAGGTTACCCTGGAACAGTACCCAACGATATGACTGAGAGTGGTATCCAGGGAAAACAGTAGCCTAACGATATACTGAGAGGGTATCCATGGTAACAGCTACCCTAACGAATGATGAGACATGGATGCTAAGACCACACCACACATTTTAAACCCCTCCCTTCTTTCCTTTTCCCTCTCTTTTTCCTATTTACACATACACACGTACACAAACACACCACACACACAGGAGAAAGGGGCAGAAAGAGGAAGAGGGAGGAGAGGAGAAGAGGAGGGGAAAGAGAGAGGGGGGAAGAGAGGGAGAAAAGAGAGGAGAGGAGGGAGAGGGAGAAGAGGAGAGGGAGAGAGAGGGAGGAGAGAGAGGAGAAGAGAGGAGAGGAAGGGACACACACAATTTTGAGAGTCATCAAGGTGGATCAAAAAACTAACTGCCCACTATCTGATGAAGGGAAAATAATAACTGTCCACTATCTGATGACAGGATAAATAAAAAAATGTCCACTTGAGACAGGATCAATAAAAATGTCCACTTTTGAGGGCAGGATCAATAACAAACTGTACTATTGATGACAGGATCAAAACAATGTCACTATTGAGGACAGGATCAATAACAAAAGTCCACTATTGAGACAGGATCAAAACTAACTGTCCACATCTGATGACAGGATCAATAAAAACTTTTCCAAATTGAGACGGACAATAAATAACAGGGGTGAATGGGTTCGATTTTGGGAACCGGTGTTCTGGGGTGGTGAAACGGTTCCTGGGGTGGTAAACCCGGTTTCGAGGTGGTAAACCCGGTGTTTGAGGGGGTTTCAACTGGTTTTTCTGGGGTGGTCAATGGTGTTCTTTGGGGGAACGGGTTTAAAGTGGGAAAACGGTTTTCTGAGGGGTAACGGTGGAGGGGTCAACCGGTTCCGAAGGGGAACCAGTTTTTCTGAGGTAAATACACATCCAAAAAGGTATGTTAACAACCCCAGAGATGTGGGGGTTCAAGGGAGTTTATGCAAATGATAACATGAAATTTTCAGTAAGATTTGTTTTTTTTCCAGTAAGAAGCTGACTCCCCCCAAAGAGTGGGGGTAACCCCCACCCCTTCTACTTCTGTGACACCATCGCCCTCTGATAAACGGGGAGATGTTAGATATGGGGCAGGGTTTTTTTGATGTAGATAGAAAGGGGAAGAGGAAGTGAGAGAAAAAGTAGACCGTGAAAGACAGAGTCATCCGAAAATTTTCCCCTTTGGGTCAATGTCAAAAGGAGACGGTTTTTTGGAATTCCCCGTTTTGCATAACCCATCTATTTGACTGTGCTGGTGGAAAATGATATCAGAGTTTATTTAAATTTTAAAAGGAAGGGGCCCGCCAGATTTTTCAAAGGGGGTTGAATGATATCGCGCTCAAAAAACCCCTGAGAAAGAGGGGGCTAATTCTAAAACATACCCCGAATAAGTCTTTAATGAGACAGATGTTAAAAAATTTACATGGGCCACGAGGGGTTCAAGGGAAATGTGTATGAAGCGTAGAAAAGCTTTTTAGGTCCGAAATATCCGTTGCAGCAGTGTGAAAAACCCCTGTGCACCGCGCAGTCTTTTTTTGCAATACACAGTTTTCACTAACTATCGCTTTCATCACAAACAGACAAACAGCAAGAGGGGGGGAAAGAGAGGGGGAGATACAGAGAGAGACCAGAAAGAAAATATGGAAGGAGAGAGTGGGGAGAAAAAAAATATTTGTTAAAACCTTGACATTTGACCTCCCTCCTTCTCCCCCCCGGAAGAAGAAAGGAGAAGTGTGAGTAAAAACCCCTTGAATAACTTTTCATCTTGGCCCAAGTACACAGGAGACAGCTTTATTTAAAAAAGTAGAAGTAGTGAACAGAAAGTTACAAGAAGAAGTTACAAGAGAGAAGTTACAACAGTAAAGTTACTGCTTTGAGCCAAGTCGTAAAGATGAGAGGCAATCTATGAAAACGGAGATGGTTTTAAAGGAAAAAAAACTAAAAAAAATTTAAAGACCCGGATTTTTGGAGGATTTGGTATACGGGCAACGAAAACCCCCAAAACCCCCCGGCGGGAAGGAGGGTTTTTTGGTAAATCAACCATCAGGTAACAGTATACCCGGAAAAGGGATTAAAATTAGGGAAAACCCCCCCATAACCCCCCAAAAAAACCAAAAACAACCCCCAAACACACACACACACAAAAACAACCCCACAAACACACCCCCAACACACACACACACAAAAAACACCAACAACCCCACCCCCCGCAAAACCCCAATGACATATGCCCACCCACATGAAACAAAAAATTTTTTCTTTTAAAATTCAATATTCACACCCCTTTTGTCAATGGAAAGGCGGATTACAGCTGTGATTTTCCCGGGTGAAAAACTCGGGGGGAAAAGTTTGTTACACCCGGGCCCCTTTTTCAATTTTTGGGCCCTTTAAATTATTTTCAAAATTCAAAAGCTTTTCAAATTGTTTTTTGATCTTCTAAAAAAAACCATTTCCCCAAGTCTTGCCGGGAGATTTTCAAACGGGTTTTAAGGGTTCAAAACTAAAAACTGAAAAATCATCCCCCAGTGTTGGGGGGAAACCCAAGCCCGAACCGGGTTTTTCCTCTGGGTTTTTTCCCGATTAAAAGCCAAATCCATAAAAAAACGCACCCCCCGTATGATTGAAAATAGGAGAGGGGTTACTCAGAATTTTTGTTTTGGGGTTTTTTTTTTTCCCCAAAAACATAACCCCTTTTTATTCGGGAAACAAAAAGGGGAATTGTTTTGAAAAAAAAAAAAAAAAAAAAAAAAAAAAAAAACATTTTTTTGCTGAAATTACTTTAGTGCCTTTTGCAAACTTTTTTGGAATTTTATTTTTTTTTTCTTTTACAAGTTCCCTTTTCACTTGTCATTTGGGTTTTATATTGTGGAGAAACCTAAAAAAATTGTTAAATCCACCCCTCAGTTTTCTCTTAGTAGGCCTGTAGGCTTTTGTAGAGCCTTTGGTTTGCATTGTTTTTTGTAGCCCATCTACCAAAAGGTGCCCTTCTTTAGCTAGGCATTGGAAAACCACCCAGGTCTTTGTGATCGAAAATGTGTTTGAAATTCACTGCTTGACTGAGGGACCTTACAGATAATTGTATGTGTGGGTACAGCGAATGAGTTAGTCATTCAAAAATCATGTTAACCCTTAGCCTACAATGGTCGCAGAGAAGCCTCGCGGAAATCTAATTAACATAGTACAAAAATCCCCATCAAAATCTGTCAGTTTAAGAAAGAGATGTGTTTTTTTAGCTGCGTCTCAATTCACTACATCCACCGATATCGCCCTTCCGGCATCTGCAGCGTTGAAGGTGGCAGAGCTAAAGCGGTGTTTGTCCAGACCATGAGACATCCTGAAAATCGGTCCTCTCACAAAAATCGTATGTAGCGTCCGAACGGTTTTGGCCTACAAACTATTAAAAGCACTCTATTGAAAGATGAGACTCACAAATGTGATGGGGTTCTCCATTTAGGACGTCCACAAGCCTCACAAGACTCTGAAGGTCCCCGGAACCAGTTTAAAACATTTATGGAAGTATATATGGAGATAGTTTTAGTGCCTAAAATAAGGGGATAAATACATGTAAGAAAAATAAAAATTCAAATGTTTCCTGATATTTCTTATATCTCTCAGATATAGGACAGACACTTCAGAGCAAACTTCCTTTAGATTTTTTTTGGGGGGGACTATCTGTTGTTCCCTGTAGTGAATCTGTTATTCAATGCATTTCTATTGGCTGATAGCAGTAATGCCAAATTCAATGTTTCATCAAATCAATTTTGTAATGATTTATTTGATACTTTAAGGTGTCTTAAAATTCAAAATCAAATAGCTAAAATAATCCTTGGTATGACCATCTTAAAAACAATTCCATATGTTAGCTTGTCATTTTTTTAAAAAAAAAATTAATAAAAATTAAATACATAATTCCACTTTGACATGGGGTATTGTGAGTAGGTCAGTGACAAAATATCATTTAAAAATTCAGACTGTAACAACAAAATGTGGAAAAAGGCACTTTTCTTTTCTCAATTACCTCACACCCTCTTCACATCGGCTCGGTACTGGTGCTCCCTGTATATTCAGTGCATTCGGAAAGTTTTCAGACCCGTTGACTTTTTTTCCATATTTTGTTACGTTACAGCCCTTATTCTAAAAATGAATTAAATAAAAAAAAATATGCCTCTTTAATCTACACACATAATACCCCATTACCTCATAATGACAAACCGAAAACTGGTTTTTAGACATTTTCTGCACACAAAAATACAAAAAAACAACTGAAATACCTTATTTACATAAGTATTCAGACCCTTTACTACGAGACTCGAAATTGAGCTCAGGTGCATCCTGTTTCCATTGATCATCCTTGAGATGTACGACTTGATTGGAGTACTGCATGTGGTAAATTCAATTGATTGAACATGATTTGGAAAGGCACACACCTGCCTATATAAGGTCCCATAGTTGACAGTGCATGTCAGAGCAAAAACCAAGCCATGAGGTCAAAGGAATTGTCCGTAAAGCCCCGAGACAGGATTGTGTTGAGGCACAGATCTAGGAAGGGTACCAAAAAATGTCTGAAGCATTGAAGGTCCCCAAGAACACAGTGGCCTCCATCATTCTTAAAAGGATGAAGTTTGGAATCACCAGACTCTTCCTAGAGCTGGTTGCCCGGCCAAACTGAGCAATCGGGAGAGAAGGGCCTTGGTCAGGGAGATGACCAAGAACCCGATGGTCATTCTGACAGAGCTCCAAAGTTCCTCTGTGGAGATGGGAGAACCTTCCAGAAGGACAACCATCTCTGCAGCACTCCACCAATCAGGCCTTAATGGTAGAGTGGCCAGACGGAAGCCACTCCTCAGTAAATGGCACACGACAGCCCGCTTGGAGTTTGCCAACAGGCACCTAAAGACTCTCAGACCATGAGAAACAAGATTCTCTGGTCTGATGAAACCAAGATTGAACTCTTTGGCCTGAATGCCAAGCATCACGTCTGGAGGAAACCTGGCACCATCCCTACAGTGAAGCATGGTGGTGGCAGCATCACGCCCGGGGGGGGGGGGGGGGGGGGGGGGGTTTCAGTGGCAGGGACTGGGAGACTAGTCAGGATCGAGGGAAAGATGAATGGAGCAAAGTACAGAGAGATCCTTGATGAAAACCTGCTACAGAGCACTCAGGACCTCAGACTGGGGCGAAGGTTCACCTTCCAACATGACAACGACCCTAAGCACACAGCCAAGACAACATATGAGTGTCTTCTGGACAAGTCTTGAATGTCCTTGAGTGGCCCAGCCAGAGCCCGGACTTGACTTGAACCTGATCGCATATCTCTGGAGAGATCTGAAAATAGCTGTGCAGTGACGCTCCCCATCCAACCTGACAGAGCTTGAGAGGAGGTTAAAGGTTTTTGCTTTATCATTACAGGGTATTGTGTGCAGATTGATGATTTTTAATTAAAAAAAAAAAAATACATTTTAGAATAAGGCTGTAACATAAGAAAATGTGGGAAAAGTCAAGGGGTTTGAATGCTTTCCGAATGCACTGTAATATACAATACTACACTACTGCACTACTAGACTTATTTTGACTTGTTCTTCTTCTTCTCTGTTCCTTGTATCACTATTTTAAATGTTGTATCTTTAACTCTGCATTGTTGGAGAAGGACCCGTAAGTCATTTCACTATTAGCCTACACCTGTTGTTTACGAATCGTGTGACAAAATGAAATTTGATTTGGATTGAAATAGGTGCCGGAAGTATTTTGGGTGCCTGAACTCTGCAATTGTCACGATCGTCAGGGAGAGAAGTAGACCAATGCGCAGCGTGTTGAACGAACATGTTAGACTTTTATTTAATAAAGCAAGAACAAACAATAAACGACTCGTAACGTCCAACGGTAACAAATACCGACACGGAACAAAATCCCACAAACCCAAAGGGAAAACATACAGTTTAAATATGGCTCCCAATCAGAGACAACCAGCCAACAGCTGACACTCGTTGCCTCTGATTGGGAGTCACTCAGGCAAAACATAGCAATAGACGAACTAGAACCCCCAACATAGAAACACACCACATAGAACAAACACACCCTGGCTCAACAACTAGAGTCCCATAGCCAGGGTGTGACAGTACCCCCCCCTAAAGGCGCGGACTGCGACCGCGCCTCAAAAAGAGCAAAACAGGGGAGGGCTGGGTGGGCATACCTCCTCGGCGGCGGTTCTGGCTCCGGGCTTGACCCCCACTCCTTCTCTAACCCCCCAAAGTACCCCTGGTCCGGTCTGGCCCTGCTGACCAGAGCTGAACTGAACACTGGTGGAGCGGATTGCTCTAGCTCCGGCGTGACGCAGCACCTGACCGGTGCCAGACCCGCCACTGGTGGAACAGGCACGGACCGTGCCGGACTGACGACGCACCCCACTGGCTTGGTGTGGGGAGCAGGAGCGGGCCGAGCCGGGCTGACGAAACGCACCACTGACTTGATGCGGGGAGCAGGAGCGGGCCGAACCGGGCTGACGAAGCGCACCACTGACTTGGTGCGGGGAGCAGGAACGGACCGTGCCGGGCTGACGACGCGCACCACTGACTTGGTGCGGGGAGCAGGAACGGGCCGGACAGGGCTGACGAAACGCACCACTGACTTGGTGCGGGGAGCAGGAATGGGCCGGACTGGGCTGGCGACGCGCACCACAGACTTGGTGCGGAGAGCAGGAACGGGCCGGACAGGGCTGGCGACGCGCACCACAGACTTGGTGCGGAGAGCAGGAACGGGCCGGACAGGGCTGACGAAACGCACCACAGACTTGGTGCGGGGAGCAGGAATGGGCCGACTGGGCTGGCGACGCGCACCACAGACTTGGTGCGGAGAGCAGGAACGGGCCGGAGAGGGCTGACGAAATGCACCACAGACTTGGTGCGGGGAGCAGGAATGGGCCGGGCCGAGCTGGCGATGCGCACCGTAGACTTGGTGCGAGTGGCAGGAACAGGCCGGACCGTACTGGGAACACACACCACTGGCCCTACGTGGGGATCAGTGTTGCATTCATCTATCTACTGTTCACCCTTCTGCTGGTGGCAACATCATATCAGAGTTTAAACCAACGCTTAAAGTTTAAAAGGAAGTGGACCGCCAGAGTTTCAAATGGTGTGAATGATATCGCCGCTCTAAAACCTCTGAGAAAGATGCAGACATACATTCTAACAAATATCTCTGAATAACTCTTCTCACTGAGACAGCATAGATTAAAATAACTCTACATGGCCATCGATGGTGTTCAAGGTGAAATGTGTATGAAGCGTCAGACTAAGCTGTTTAGGTCCTGCAGCTATCACGTTGCAGCGGTGTGAACAACACCTGTGCACACGCGCAGTCATTTTTTTGCAATACACAGTCTTGCATCTAACTATCTGCAGTTCATCACAAACAGACAAACATACAGAGTGGGGGGAGTGAGAGGGAGATACAGAGAGAGACACAGAAAGACAGATATGGAAGGAGAGAGATGGAGAGAGAAAGAAAATATTTGTGAAAACCTTAGACATTTAGACCTCCCTCCCTCACTCTCTCCCTCCCCGGAAGAAGAAAGGAGAAGTGTGAGTAAACATCTCTGAATAACTCTTCACTCTTGTGCCAATGTCACACAGGAGACAGCATAGTTAAATAAGTAGAAGTAGTAGAACAGTAGAAGTTACAACAGTAGAAGTTACAACAGTAGAAGTTACAAGAGTAGAAGTTACTGCATTTGAGCACAAGTCTGTAAAGATGTCAGAGGCAAACTATGACAACAGAGATGGATTTAAAGGCAAAAAACCTAATGAAATAAAGACCATGGATATTGATGATTGTATATACACCAACGAAACACCCATCAAGCCCTGCAGGAAGGATGGAGTTGGTGATCAACAATCAGGTAACAGTTTATCCTGGTATGGTGCCTCATACTGACACACAACCAGATTTTCCTCTAGGATTTTACGATTACAAGCATATCCATAACATGACGCAGCCACCGCTATGATTGAAAATATGGAGAGTGGGACTCAGTAATGTGTTTTATTGGATTTTCCCCAAACATAACACTTTTTATTCAGGACAAAAAGTGAATTGCTTTGCAACATTATTTGCTGTATTACTTTAGTGCCTTGTTGCAAACATGTTTTGGAATATTTTTATTCAGTACAAGCTTCCTTTTCACTCTGTCATTTAGGTTAGTATTGTGGAGTAACTACAATGTTGATCCATCCTCAGTTCTCTCCTATCACAGCTATTAAACTCTGTAACTGTTTTAAAGTAATCATTGGCCTCATGGTGAAATCCCTGAGCTGTTTCCTTCCTTTCTAGCAACTTAGTTTGAAAGGAGGCCTGTAGCTTTGTAGAGACTGGTTGCTTTTTTTTGTACCCATCTACCAAAAGGTGCCCTTCTTTGCGAGGCATTGGAAAACCACCCAGGTCTTTGTGATTGAAAATGTGTTTGAAATTCACTGCTTGACTGAGGGACCTTACAGATAATTGTATGTGTGGGGTACAGAGATGAGGTAGTCATTCAAAAATCATGTTAACCCTTAGCCTACAATGGTCGCGCCTCGCGGAAATCTAATTAACATAATACAAAAATCCCCATCAAAATCCGTCAGTTTAAGAAAGAGATATGTTTTTTTGTACGGGCTGCATCTCAATCCACTACATCCACCGATATCGCCCTTCCGCATCTGCGGTGGAAGGTGGAAGAGCTGGAGCGGTGTTTGTCAGACCATGAGACATCCTGAAAATCGGTCTTCTCACAAAATCGTATGTAGCGTCCGAACGGTTTGGCCTACAAACTATTAAAACCACTCTATTGAAAGAGGAGACTCTCACAAACGTGATGGGGTTCTCCATTTAGGACGTCCACAAGCCTCACAAGACTCTGAAGGTCCAAGATATCAGTTTAAAAAAGTGTATGGAAGTATATATGGAGATAGTTTAGTGCATGAAATAAGGGGATAAATACTTGTAAGAAAATAAAAATTCAATGTTTCCTGATATTTCATATATCTCTCAGATATAGGACAGACACTTCAGAGCAAACATCCTTTAGATTTTTTTTTGGGGGGACTATCTGTTGTTCCATGTAGTGAATCTGTTATTCAATGCATTTCTATTGGCTGATAGCAGTAATGACAAATTCAATGTTTCATCAAATCAATTTTTTTAATGATTTATTTTATACTTTAAGGGGTCTTAAAATTCAAAATCAAATAGCTAAATAATCCTTGGTATGACCATCTTAAAACAATTCCATATGTTAGCTTGTCATTTTTTTAAATAAAAAATTTATAAAAACAAATACATAATTCCACTTTGACATGGGGTATTGTGAGTAGGTCAGTGACAAAATATCAATTAAAATTCAGACTGTAACAACAAAATGTGAAAAAAGGCACTTTTCTTTTCTCAATTACCTCACACCTCTTCACATCGGCTCGGTACTGGTGCTCCCTGTATATTCAGTGCATTTGGAAAGTATTCAGACCCGTTGACTTTTTCCATATTTTGTTACGTTACAGCCTTATTCTAAAATGAATTAAATAAAAAACATGCCTCTTTAATCTACACACATAATAATGACCTCATAATGACAAAGCGAAAACTGGTTTTTAGACATTTTCTGCACACAAAAAAAAAAAAAAAAAAAAACTGAAAATACCTTATTTACATAAGTATTCAGACCCTTTACTACGAGACTCGAAATTGAGCTCAGGTGCATCCTGTTTCCATTGATCATCCTTGAGATGTACGACTTGATTGGAGTCTGCTGTGGTAAATTCAATTGATTGAACATGATTTGGAAAGGCACACACCTGCCTATATAAGGTCCCATAGTTGACAGCCCATGTCAGAGCAAAAACCAAGCCATGAGGTCAAAGGAATTGTCCCATAAAGCCCCGAGACAGGATTATGTTGAGGCACAGATCTAGGGAAGGGTACCAAAAAATGTCTGAAGCATTGAAGGTCCCCAAGAACACAGTGGCCTCCATCATTCTTAAAAGGATGAAGTTTGGAATCACCAACACTCTTCCTAGAGCTGGCCGCCCGGCCAAACTGAGCAATCGGGAGAGAAGGGCCTTGGTCAGGGAGATGACCAAGAACCCGATGGTCATTCTGACAGAGCTCCAAAGTTCCTCTGTGGAGATGGGAGAACCTTCCAGAAGGACAACCATCTCTGCAGCACTCCACCAATCAGGCCTTAATGGTAGAGTGGCCAGACGGAAGCCACTCCTCAGTAAAAGGCACATGACAGCCCGCTTGGAGTTTGCCAACAGGCACCTAAAGACTCTCAGACCATGAGAAACAAGATTCTCTGGTCTGATGAAACCAAGATTGAACTCTTTGGCCTGAATGCCAAGCATCACGTCTGGAGGAAACCTGGCACCATCCCTACAGTGAAGCATGGTGGTGGCAGCATCATCGCCCGGGGTGGGGATGTTTTTCAGCGGCAGGGACTGGGAGACTAGTCAGGATCGAGGGAAAGATGAACAGAGCAAAGTACAGAGAGATCCTTGATGAAAACCTGCTACAGAGCACTCAGGACCTCAGACTGGGCGAAGGTTCACCTTCCAACATGACAACGACCCTAAGCACACAGCCAAGACAACATATGAGTGTCTTCTGGACAAGTCTTGAATGTCCTTGAGTGGCCCAGCCAGAGCCCGGATTTGAACCTGATCGAATATCTCTGGAGAGACCTGAAAATAGCTGTGCAGTGACGCTCCCCATCCAACCTGACAGAGCTTGAGAGGATCTGCAGAGAGGACTGGGAGAAACTCCCCAAATACAGGTGTGCCAAGCTTGTAGCGTCATACCCAAGAAGACTCAAGGCTGTAATCGCTGCCAAAAGTGCTTCAACAAAGTACTGAGTAAAGGGTCTGAATACTTATGTAAATGTAATATTTCATATTTTTAAAATTATAAATTAGCAAAAATTTGTAAAAAAAAACGGTTTTTTGCTTTATCATTACAGGGTATTGTGTGTAGATTGATGATTTTTAATTTAAAAAAAAAATACATTTTAGAATAAGGCTGTAACATAAGAAAATGTGGAAAAGTCAAAAGGGTTTGAATGCTTTCCGAATGCACTGTAATATACAATACTACACTACTGCACTAATAGACTTATTTTGACTTGTTATTCTTCTCTGTTCCTTGTATCACTATTTTAAATGTTGTATCTTTAACTCTGCATTGTTGGAGAAGGACCCATAAGTCATTTCACTATTAGCCTACACCTGTTGTTTACGAATCGTGTGACAAAATGAAATTTGATTTGGATTGAAATAGGTGCCGGAAGTATTTTGGGTGCCTGAACTCTGCAATATGTTTAAGCCATGTTCTATAAGAGGTTCTGGATGTCAAGCAGTAGAAAAGTGTGAGGTGTTGGAACTCAGTTCTGGTGTTCTGTCCCATGTCAAGTTTGTGTATTTTCTTCGGTGCCTCAAAGAGCAAATGGACACAAAAGTCGATGCAAATACAACGCTGATAAAGAGCAAGTTCTTATGGTAATAATTTGTGCTTCAGTGTTTTATCAGTGGTGGAAGAGATACTCTGGAGCTGCTGCAGTGAGTCTGGGGCTGCTGTGTGTTCTCCTATTGGCTGGGATCATAGGCCTGTTGCTCTACCGTGAGTTTGATATGTTCTCAATCAAACTTTCTCTTAATCATCAGTGGTGTTATGACCAGGGATCAATTCCATTTCAACTCCATTCAATTCAATTCAGAAAGTACACCAAATTCCAATTCCAATTCCACATTGTCCTCATTGAAAAATATTGAAGAGAATTGGACTTGGAATTCCAGTGTACTTCCTGAATAGACTGGAATTGAAATGCAATTGAACCCAACCCTGGTAATGATAGATTAACTTTTCCACTGTTAACTTGGTCGTTGATGGTATTATTTCACAGAGCAAAACCAATTAACCAGATCCAACACCCACTGACCAAAAGAGAGAGACCAGCTACAGACCAGCTACAACACCCTGACTGAAGAGAGAGACCAGCTACAGACCAGATACAAAACTCTGACCAAAGAAAGAGACCAGCTACAGACCAGATCCAACACTCTGACCAAAGAGAGATACCAGCTACAGACCAGAAACAACACACCTGACTAAAGAGAGATACCAGTTACAGACCAGCTACAACACCCTGACCAAAGAGAGAGACCAGTTGCTGCAGATCAGTTACAACACCCTGACCAAAGAGAGAGACAAGTTGCAGATCAGTTCCAACACCCTGACCAAAGAGAGAGACCAGTTGCAGATCAGACTTCCAACACCCTGACCAAAGAGAGAGACCAGCTACAGACCAGATACAACACCCTGACTGCAGGCAGAGACCAGCAATAGACCAGATACAACACCCTGACTGCAGACAGAGTCCAACAACAGACCAGAACAACACCCTGACTGCAGGCAGAGACCAGCAATAGACCAGATACAAACCCCTGACCAAAGAGAGAGGACCATCTACAGACCAGATACAACACCCTGACCAAAGAGAGAGACCAGTGGAGATCAGTTACAACACCCTGACCAAAGAGAGAGACCAGCTACAGACTTGTTACAACACTCTGACCAAAGAGAGAGACCAGCTACAGACCAGATTCCAACACCCTGACCAAAGAGAGTGACCAGCTCAGACCAGATACAACACCCTGACCAAAGAGAGAGACCAGCTACAGACCAGATACAACACCCTGACCAAAGAGAGAGACCAGCTACAGACCAGATCCAACACTCTGACACAAGAGAGAGACCAGAGACCAGATCAACACCCTGACTACAGAGAGAGACCAGTTACAGACCAGCTATAACACCCTGACCAAAGAGAGAGACCATCTACAGACCAGATACAACACCCTGACCAAAGAGAGAGACCAGTTTGCAGATCAGTTACAACACCACTTGACCAGAGAGAGACCAGTTGCAGATCCGTTCCAACACCCTGACCGAAGAAAGAGACCAGCAACAGACCAGATACAACACCCTGACCAAAGAGAGAGACCAGTACAGACCAGATACAACACCCTGACCAAAGAGAGAGACCAGTTGAGATCAGTAAACACCCTGACCAAAGAGAGAGACGATCTACAGACCAGATACAACACCCTGACCAAAGAGAGAGACGATCTACAGACCAGATACAACACCCTGACCAAAGAGAGAGACCACCAGATCAGTTACACCCTGACCAAAGAGAGAGACGATCTACAGACCAGTTCCAACACCCTGACCGAAGAAAGAGACCAGCAACAGACCAGATACAACACCCTGACAAAAAGAGAGAGACCAGCTACAGACCAGATACAACACTCTGACCAAAGAGAGAGACCAGCTACAGACCAGATCAAACACTCTGACCAAAGAGAGAGAACAAACTAAAGAAAGAGACAGAAACGTCTGAAACAATCTTTGGTTGAGAAAGGTGAGGGAAATTGTCTAATGACTGTTCTGTTTGACAGTCTCTGTGTATCAGTTCACATGCCACTTATAAACAGGCAATTCAACTTACATTAGAGGAAAAATCTATGACTTCCAAATGGACCATTAGTTAGTGCCCTGTCTTCCTCAAGTGTTTGATTGAGACTTAATTCAATGTGATATTAAAGTGACTAAAGCGAGACATTTTCAACTTAAAGAGTGTCCGCAAGGATGGAAGAAGCTTGGTAGCCGTTGTTACTACATCTCTACTAAGAAGAACACCTGGGAGAGGAGCAGACAGGACTGCAGAGATAGAGGAGCAGACCTGGTGATCATCAACAGCCAAGACAAACAGGTGTGTGTGAGAGAGAGAGAGAGAGAGAGAGAGAGAGAGAGAGAGAGAGAGAGAGAGAGAGAGAGAGAGAGAGAAGAGAGAGAGAGAGAGAGAGAGAGAGAGAGAGAGAGAGAGAGAGAGAGAGAGAGAGAGAGAGAGAGAGAGAGAGAGAGAGAGAGAGAGAGAGAGAGAGAGAGAGAGAGGTAATGGCTATGTATTAACAATGTTGTCTCTCTCCCACAACTACAGACATTTGTCAATTGGTTATGTGGAGTAAAGAAATATGTCTGGATTGGTCTGACTGACTCTGTTACTGAGGGGACCTGGAAATGGGTGGACGACACACCACGGACCAAACGTAAGACATTTATTTAAATCTGTGTCATTATGAAATCACTGTTCAGAGTAGTATTAGGCTCTGAGAGTGGACAGCCTGATTCTATGTGTTGTTTCTTCTACAGGTATTGGAACAGTGGACAGCCTGATTCTATGTGTTGTTTCTTCTACAGGTATTGGAACAGTGGACAGCCTGATTCTATGTGTTGTTTCTTCTACAGGTATTGGAACAGTGGACAGCCTGATTCTATGTGTTGTTTCTTCTACAGGTATTGGAACAGTGGACAGCCTGATTCTATGTGTTGTTTCTTCTACAGGTATGGAACAGTGGACAGCCTGATTCTATGTGTTGTTTCTTCTACAGGTATTGGAACAGTGGACAGCCTGATTCTATGTGTTGTTTCTTCTACAGGTATTGGAACAGTGGACAGCCTGATTCTATGTGTTGTTTCTTCTACAGGTATTGGAACAGTGGACAGCCTGATTATATGTGTTGTTTCTTCTACAGGTATTGGAACAGTGGACAGCCTGATTATATGTGTTGTTTCTTCTACAGGTATTGGAACAGTGGACAGCCTGATTCTATGTGTTGTTTCTTCTACAGGTATTGGAACAGTGGACAGCCTGATTCTATGTGTTGTTCTTCTACAGGTATTGGAACAGTGGACAGCCTGATTCTTTGTGTTGTTTCTCTCTACAGGTATTGGAACAGTGGACAGCCTGATTCTATGTGTTGTTTCTTCTACAGGTATTGGAACAGTGGACAGCCTGATTCTATGTGTTGTTTCTTCTACAGGTATTGGAACAGTGGACAGCCTGATTCTATGTGTTGTTTCTTCTACAGGTATTGGAACAGTGGACAGCCTGATTCTATGTGTTGTTTCTTCTACAGGTACTGGAACAGTGGACAGCCTGATTCTATGTGTTGTTTCTTCTACAGGTATTGGAACAGTGGACAGCCTGATTCTATGTGTTGTTTCTTCTACAGGTATTGGAACAGTGGACAGCCTGATTCTATGTGTTGTTTCTTCTACAGGTATTGGAACAGTGGACAGCCTGATTCTATGTGTTGTTTCTTCTACAGGTATTGGAACAGTGGACAGCCTGATTCTATGTGTTGTTTCTTCTACAGGTATTGGAACAGTGGACAGCCTGATTCTATGTGTTGTTTCTACTACAGGTATTGGAACAGTGGACAGCCTGATTCTATGTGTTGTTTCTTCTACAGGTATTGGAACAGTGGACAGCCTGATTCTATGTGTTGTTTCTTCTACAGGTATTGGAACAGTGGACAGCCTGATTCTATGTGTTGTTTCTTCTACAGGTATTGGAACAGTGGACAGCCTGATTCTATGTGTTGTTTCTTCTACAGGTATTGGAACAGTGGACAGCCTGATTCTATGTGTTGTTTCTTCTACAGGTATTGGAACAGTGGACAGCCTGATTCTATGTGTTGTTTCTTCTACAGGTATTGGAACAGTGGACAGCCTGATTCTATGTGTTGTTTTCCTCTACATGTATTGGAACAGTGGACAGCCTGATTCTATGTGTTGTTTCTTCTACAGGTATTGGAACAGTGGACAGCCTGATTCTATGTGTTGTTTCTTCTACAGGTATTGGAACAGTGGACAGCCTGATTCTATGTGTTGTTTCTTCTACAGGTATTGGAACAGTGGACAGCCTGATTCTATGTGTTGTTTCTTCTACAGGTACTGGAACAGTGGACAGCCTGATTCTATGTGTTGTTTCTTCTACAGGTACTGGAACAGTGGACAGCCTGATTCTATGTGTTGTTTCTTCTACAGGTACTGGAAAAGTGGACAGCCTGATTCTATGTGTTGTTTCTTCTACAGGTATTGGAACAGTGGACAGCCTGATTCTATGTGTTGTTTCTTCTACAGGTACAGGAACAGTGGACAGCCTGATTCTATGTTGTGTTTCTTCTACAGGTATTGGAACAGTGGACAGCCTGATTCTATGTGTTGTTTCTTCTACAGGTATTGGAACAGTGGACAGCCTGATTCTATGTGTTGTTTCTTCTACAGGTATTGGAACAGTGGACAGCCTGATTCTATGTGTTGTTTCTTCTACAGGTATTGGAACAGTGGACAGCCTGATCTATGTGTTGTTTCTTCTACAGGTATTGGAACAGTGGACAGCCTGATTCTATGTGTTGTTTCTTCTACAGGTATTGGAACAGTGGACAGCCTGATTCTATGTGTTTTTTCTTCTACATGTATTGGAACAGTGGACAGCCTGATTCTATGTGTTGTTTCTTCTACAGGTATTGGAACAGTGGACAGCCTGATTCTATGTGTTGTTTCTTCTACAGGTATTGGAACAGTGGACAGCCTGATTCTATGTGTTGTTTCTTCTACAGGTATGGAACAGTGGACAGCCTGATTCTATGTGTTGTTTCTTCTACAGGTATTGGAACAGTGGACAGCCTGATTCTATGTGTTGTTTCTTCTACAGGTATTGGAACAGTGGACAGCCTGATTCTATGTGTTGTTTCTTCTACAGGTATTGGAACAGTGGACAGCCTGATTCTATGTGTTGTTTCTTCTACAGGTACTGGAACAGTGGACAGCCTGATTCTATGTGTTGTTTCTTCTACAGGTACTAGAACAGTGGACAGCCTGATTCTATGTGTTGTTTCTTCTACAGGTACTGGAAAAGTGGACAGCCTGATTCTATGTGTTGTTTCTTCTACAGGTATTGGAACAGTGGACAGCCTGATTCTATGTGTTGTTTCTTCTACAGGTGTTGGAACAGTGGACAGCCTGATTCTATGTGTTGTTTCTTCTACAGGTATTGGAACAGTGGACAGCCTGATTCTATGTGTTGTTTCTTCTACAGGTATTGGAACAGTGGACAGCCTGATTCTATGTGTTGTTTCTTCTACAGGTACTGGAACAGTGGACAGCCTGATTCTATGTGTTGTTTCTTCTACAGGTACTGGAAAAGTGGACAGCCTGATTCTATGTGTTGTTTCTTCTACAGGTATTGGAACAGTGGACAGCCTGATTATATGTGTTGTTTCTTCTACAGGTATTGGAACAGTGGACAGCCTGATTCTATGTGTTGTTTCTTCTACTGGTATTGGAACAGTGGACAGCCTGATTCTATGTGTTGTTTCTTCTACAGGTATTGGAACAGTGGACAGCCTGATTATATGTGTTGTTTCTTCTACAGGTATTGGAACAGTGGACAGCCTGATTATATGTGTTGTTTCTTCTACAGGTATTGGAACAGTGGACAGCCTGATTCTATGTGTTGTTTCTTCTACAGGTACTGGAAAAGTGGACAGCCTGATTCTATGTGTTGTTTCGTCTACAGGTATTGGAACAGTGGACAGCCTGATTCTATGTTTTGTTTCTTCTACAGGTGTTGGAACAGTGGACAGCCTGATTCTATGTGTTGTTTCTTCTACAGGTGTTGGAACAGTGGACAGCCTGATTCTATGTGTTGTTTCTTCTACAGGTATTGGAACAGTGGACAGCCTGATTATATGTGTTGTTTCTTCTACAGGTATTGGAACAGTGGACAGCCTGATTCTATGTGTTGTTTCTTCTACAGGTATTGGAACAGTGGACAGCCTGATTCTATGTGTTGTTTCTTCTACAGGTACTGGAACAGTGGACATCCTGATTCTATGTGTTGTTTCTTCTACAGGTACTGGAACAGTGGACAGCCTGATTCTATGTGTTGTTTCTTCTACAGGTACTGGAAAAGTGGACAGCCTGATTCTATGTGTTGTTTCTTCTACAGGTATTGGAACAGTGGACAGCCTGATTCTATGTGTTGTTTCTTCTACAGGTGTTGGAACAGTGGACAGCCTGATTCTATGTGTTGTTTCTCTACAGGTATTGGAACAGTGGACAGCCTGATTCTATGTGTTGTTCTTCTACAGGTATTGGAACAGTGGACAGCCTGATTCTATGTGTTGTTTCTTCTACCGGTACTGGAACAGTGGACAGCCTGATTCTATGTGTTGTTTCTTCTACAGGTACTGGAAAAGTGGACAGCCTGATTCTATGTGTTGTTTCGTCTACAGGTATTGGAACAGTGGACAGCCTGATTCTATGTTTTGTTTCTTTCTACAGGTGTTGGAACAGTGGACAACATGATTCTATGTGTTGTTTCTTCTACAGGTATTGGAACAGTGGACAGCCTGATTCTATGTGTTGTTTCTTCTACAGGTATTGGAACAGTGGACAGCCTGATTCTAAGTGTTTTTCTTCTACATGTATTGGAACAGTGGACAGCCTGATTCTATGTGTTGTTTCTTCTACAGGTACTGGAACAGTGGACAACCTGATTATATGTGTTGTTCCTTCTACATGTACTGGAACAGTGGACAGCCTGATTCTATGTGTTGTTTCTTCTACAGGTATTGGAACAGTGGACAGCCTGATTATATGTGTTTGTTTCTTCTACAGGTATTGGAACAGTGGACAGCCTGATTATATGTGTTGTTTCTTCTACAGGTATTGGAACAGTGGACAGCCTGATTCTATGTGTTGTTTCTTCTACTGGTATTGGAACAGTGGACAGCCTGATTCTATGTGTTGTTTCTTTCTACAGGTATTGGAACAGTGGACAGCCTGATTCTAAGTGTTTTTTCTTCTACATGTATTGGAACAGTGGACAGCCTGATTCTATGTGTTGTTTCTTCTACAGGTACTGGAACAGTGGACAGCCTGATTATATGTGTTGTTTCTCTCTACAGGTACTGGAACAGTGGACAACCTGATTCTATGTGTTGTTTCTTCTACAGGTACTGGAAAAGTGGACAGCCTGATTCTATGTGTTTTTCTACTACAGGTATTGGAACAGTGGAGAGCCTGATTCTATGTGTTGTTTCTTCTACAGGTACAGGAACAGTGGACAGCCTGATTCTATGTGTTGTTTCTTCTACTGGTATTGGAACAGTGGACAGCCTGATTCTATGTGTTGTTTCTTCTACAGGTATTGGAACAGTGGACAGCCTGATTATATGTGTTGTTTCTTCTACAGGTATTGGAACAGTGGACAGCCTGATTATATGTGTGTTTCTTCTACAAGTACTGGAACAGTGGACTGCCTGATTCTATGTGTTGTTTCTTCTACAGGTATTGGAACAGTGGACAGCCTGATTCTATGTGTTGTTTCTTCTACAGGTACTGGAACAGTGGACAGCCTGATTCTATGTGTTGTTTCTTCTACAGGTACTGGAAAAGTGGACAGCCTGATTCTATGTGTTGTTTCGTCTACAGGTATTGGAACAGTGGACAGCCTGATTCTATGTTTTGTTTCTTCTACAGGTGTTGGAACAGTGGACAGCCTGATTCTATGTGTTGTTTCTTCTACAGGTATTGGAACAGTGGACAGCCTGATTCTATGTGTTGTTTCTTCTACAGGTACTGGAACAGTGGACAGCCTGATTATATGTGTTGTTTCTTCTACAGGTACTGGAACAGTGGACAGCCTGATTATATGTGTTGTTTCTTCTACAGGTATTGGAACAGTGGACAGCCTGATTATATGTGTTGTTTCTTCTACAGGTATTGGAACAGTGGACAGCCTGATTATATGTGTTGTTTCTTCTACAGGTATTGGAACAGTGGACAGCCTGATTCTATGTGTTGTTTCTTCTACTGGTATTGGAACAGTGGACAGCCTGATTCTATGTGTGTTGTTTCTTCTACAGGTATTGGAACAGTGGACAGCCTGATTCTATGTGTTTTTTCTTCTACATGTATTGGAACAGTGGACAGCCTGATTCTGTGTGTGTTTCTTCTACAGGTACTGGAACAGTGGACAGCCTGATTATATGTGTTGTTTCTTCTACAGGTACTGGAACAGTGGACAGCCTGATTCTATGTGTTGTTTTCTTCTACAGGTACTGGAAAAGTGGACAGCCTGATTCTATGTGTGTTGTTTCTACTACAGGTATTGGAACAGTGGACAGCCTGATTCTATGTGTTGTTTCTTCTACAGGTACAGGAACAGTGGACAGCCCTGATTCTATGTGTTGTTTCTTCTACAGGTATTGGAACAGTGGACAGCCTGATTCTATTGGTTATTTCTTCTACAGGTATTGGAACAGTGGACAGCCTGATTCTATGTGTTGTTTCTTCTACAGGTATTGGAACAGTGGACAGCCTGATTATATGTGTTGTTTCTTCTACAGGTATTGGAACAGTGGACAGCCTGATTCTATGTGTTGTTTCTTCTACTGGTATTGGAACAGTGGACAGCCTGATTCTATGTGTTGTTTCTTCTACAGGTATTGGAACAGTGACAGCCTGATTCTATGTGTGTTTCTTCTACAGGTATTGGAACAGTGGACAGCCTGATTCTATGTGTTGTTTCTTCTACAGTTACTGGAACAGTGGACAGCCTGATTCTATGTGTTATTTCTTCTACAGGTATTGGAACAGTGGAGAGCCTAATGGTGGTGTAGCTGAGAACTGTGCGTATTTCTACTCCCGGTCATCAGACACAGGAGCATGGTGGGACTATGACTGTTCCTATCAATACAGATGGATCTGGGAGAAATAGGATTCTTCTAGGTAGTCTCTCTGTACTGCTAAATATAATTATTCTAAATAGTCTCTATGTTCTGCTAAATATGATTCTCCTTGATAGTCTCTCTGTACTGCTAACTATGTTAATGAGGGTCTGAAGACCATAGACTATTTGCTAGAATGGAAGAGAAATGAACACACACACACACACACACACACAGACAAATAATCACACATCAAAATACACATATTTCTCTGTGTCCATCATTCAATAGCAGCTGTCAAGCAATCCCTGCCTGGTAAGATTTCCTGTTATAAATGAATTAGATATGATGCTATGTGTTACATGGTATATACAGTATGTTACATGGTAGATACAGTATGTTACATGGTAGAACACAGTATGTTACATGGTAGACACAGTATGTTACATGGTAGATACAGTATGTTACATGGTAGATACAGTATGTTACATAGTAGATACAGTATGTTACATGGTATATACAGTATGTTACATGGTAGATACAGTGTGTTACATGGTAGATAGGGTATGTTACATGGTAGACACAGTATGTTACATGGTAGACACAGTATGTTACATGGTAGATACAGTATGTTACATGGTTGGACACAGTATGTTACATGGTAGATACAATATGTTACATGGTAGATACCGTATGTTACATAGTATATACAGTATGTTACATGGTATATACAGTATGTTACATGGTAGATACAGTATGTTACATGGTAGATACAGTATGTTACATAGTAGATACAGTATGTTACATGGTATATACAGTATGTTACATGGTAGATACAGTATGTTACATGGTAGATACAGTATGTTACATGGTAGACACAGTATGTTACATGGTAGACACAGTATGTTACATGGTAGATACAGTATGTTACATGGTTTGACACAGTATGTTACATGGTAGATACAATATGTTACATGGTAGATACAGTATGTTACATGGTAGATACAGTATGTTACATGGTAGACACAGTCTGTTACATGGTAGATACAGTATGTTACATGGTAGACACAGTATGTTACATGGTAGATACAGTATGTTACATGGTAGATACAGTATGTTACATGGTAGACACAGTATGTTACATGGTAGATACAGTATGTTACATGGTAGACACAGTATGTTACATGGTAGACACAGTATGTTACATTACATTTACTTTTTTTTTTACATTTTAGTCATTTAGCAGACGCTCTTATCCAGAGCGACTTACAGTTAGTGCATACATTATTTTTCTTTTTTTTCATACCCCCTGTGGGAATCGAACCCACAACCATGGCGTTGCAAACGCCATGCTCTATCAACTGAGCCACATCCCTGCCGGCCATTCCCTCCCCTACCCTGGACGACGCTGGGCCAATTGTGCGCCGCCCCATGGGTCTCCCGGTCGCGGCCGGCTACGACAGAGCCTGGATTCGAACCAGGATCTCTAGTGGCACAGCTATCACTGCGATGCAGTATGTTACATAGTAGATACAGTATGTTACATGGTAGACACAGTATGTTACATGGTAGATACAGTATGTTACATGGTAGATACAGTATGTTACATGGTAGACACAGTATGTTACATGGTAGATACAGTATGTTACATGGTAGATACAGTATGTTACATGGTAGATACAGTATGCTACATGGTAGATACAGTATGTTACATGGTAGATACAGTATGTTACATGGTATATACAGTATGTTACATAGTAGATACAGTATGTTACATGGTAGACACAGTATGTTACATGGTAGATACAGTATGTTACATGGTATATACAGTATGTTACATGGTAGACACAGTATGTTACATGGTAGATACAGTATGTTACATGGTAGATACAGTATGTTACATGGTAGACACAGTCTGTTACATGGTAGATACAGTATGTTACATGGTAGACACAGTCTGTTACATGGTAGATACAGTATGTTACATGGTAGACACAGTATGTTACATGGTAGACACAGTATGTTACATGGTAGACACAGTATGTTACATGGTAGACACAGTATGTTACATGGTATATACAGTATGTTACATGGTAGACACAGTATGTTACATGGTAGACACAGTATGTTACATGGTAGACACAGTATGTTACATGGTAGATACAGTATGCTACATGGTAGACACAGTATGTTACATGGTAGATACAGTATGTTACAAGGTATATACAGTATGTTACATAGTAGATACAGTATGTTACATGGTAGACACAGTATGTTACATGGTAGATACAGTATGTTACATGGTATATACAGTATGTTACATAGTAGATACAGTATGTTACATGGTAGACACAGTATGTTACATGGTAGATACAGTATGTTACATGGTAGATACAGTATGTTACATGGTAGACACAGTATGTTACATGGTAGATACAGTATGTTACATGGTATATACAGTATGTTACATGGTAGACACAGTATGTTACATGGTAGATACAGTATGTTACATGGTAGATACATTATGTTACATGGTAGACACAGTATGTTACATGGTAGATACAGTATGTTACATGTTATATACAGTATGTTACATGTTATATACAGTATGTTACATGGTAGACACAGTATGTTACATAGTAGATACAGTATGTTACATGGTAGATACAATATGCTACATGGTAGATACAGTATGTTACATGGTAGATACAGTATGTTACATGGTAGACACAGTATGTTACATGGTAGATACAGTATGTTACATGGTAGACACAGTATGTTACATGGTAGATACAATATGTTACATGGTAGATACAGTATGTTACATGGTAGACACAGTATGTTACATGGTAGATACAGTATGTTACATAGTAGATACAGTATGTTACATGGTAGATACAATATGCTACATGGTAGATACAGTATGTTACATGGTAGATACAGTATGTTACATGGTAGACACAGTATGTTACATGGTAGTAGATGCAGTATGTTACATGGTAGACACAGTATGTTACATGGTAGATACAATATGTTACATGGTAGATACAGTATGTTACATGGTAGATACAGTATGTTACATGGTAGATACATTATGTTACATGGTAGATACAATATTTTACATGGTAGATACAGTATGGTTGCTCCTTTAGCTTCTTTCAATCATGAGCTATTTCCTGCTTATTCAGTTTACTTTGTCAAGTACATGACATAAGAAGTATATAATAATAAGTATATAATACAGATAATCAAAATAAAACAAAATATGTAAGTATATAATACAGATAATCAAAATAAAACAAAATATGTACAGTAACACTACAGTGAACTGATCTCTCTAATGTATAATCGTTGATCTAACATGGAGTCTAGAAGGACTGTTCTCTACTGTATAATATTTGATCTAACATGGAGTTGTCATGACTTGCCCTCATGGGCTGAGGATCAAAAGATGCCGGCTAGACAAAGGTTTGAACACCCCCTTTCCTGGGGGCCAGTTTTATGACCGGTCGTAAATTCCTTGCGGAAACTTTATTTTCCATTCCATGCAGTATTAGTGTCACACCCTGGCTCTGGGACTCTATTTGTTGAGCCAGGGTGTGTTTATTCTATGTGTTCTGTTTCTATGTTGGGTGTTCTAGGTTGTGTTTTTCTATGTTGGCCTGAGTGACTCCCAATCAGAGGCAACGAGTGTCAGCTGTTTGCTGGTTGTCTCTGATTGGGAGCCATATTTAAACTGTAGGTTTTCCTTTGTGTTTTGTGGGTTCTTGTTTCGAGTTGGTTGTGTTATACTGTGTACTGTCACGTTTCCGTCTTTTGTTGTTTTGATATCGTTTCGCTTAATAAATGAGTATGTTTGCCTGCAACGCTGCGCCTTGGTCTCTCCATAACGATCGTGACAGAAGAACCCACCATACCAGGACCAAGCAGCGTGTCCAGGAGCAGGCAGCCTGGTCATGGGAGGAGATATTAGACGGGAAAGGGTCCTGGACCTGGGAGGAAATCTCGGCCTGTCCCTGCTCCACGCACCAAACCTATGGTGTGCGTCGCCAGCCCGGCCCGGCCTGTTCCTGCCACTCGCACCAAACCTACGGTGCGCGTCGCCAGCCCGGCCCGGCCTGTTCCTGCCACTCGCACCAAACCTACGGTGTGCGTCGCCAGCCCGGCCCGCCTGTTCCTGCCACTCGCACCAAACCTACGGTGCGCGTCGCCAGCCCGGCCCGGCCTGTTCCTGCCACTCGCACCAAGCCAGGGGTGCGAGTCGCCAGCCCGGCCCGGCCTGTTCCTGCCACTCGCACCAAGCCAGGGGTGCGAGTCGTCAGCCTGGTCCAGAACGTTCCTGCTACTCGCACCAAGCCAGGGGTGCGAGTCGTCAGCCTGGTCCAGCCCGTTCCTGCTACTCGCACCAAGCCAGGGGAGCGAGTCGTCAGTCCGGTGAGGCCCGTTCCGGCTCCACGCACAAAGCCAGGGGTGCGAGTCGTCAGCCCGGTCCGGCCAGTTGCTACTCCATGCACCAAGCCAGGGGTGCGCATCGTCAGGCCGGTCCGGTCCATTCCTGCTCCACGCACCAAGCCAGGGTTGTGTATCGTCAGCCTGGTTCGGCCAGGTGCTACTCCACGCACCAAGCCAGGGGTGCGCATCGTCAGCCCGGCCCGGCCTGTTCCTGCCACTCGCACCAAACCTACGGTGCGCGTCGCCAGCCCGGCCCGGCCTGTTCCTGCCACTCGCACCAAACCTACGGTGTGCGTCGCCAGCCCGGCCCGGCCTGTTCCCTGCCACTCGCACCAAACCTACGGTGCGCGTCGCCAGCCCGGCCCGGCCTGTTCCTGCCCACTCGCACCAAGCCAGGGGTGCGAGTCGCCAGCCCGGCCCGGCCTGTTCCTGCCACTCGCACCAAGCCAGGGGTGCGAGTCGTCAGCCTGGTCCAGAACGTTCCTGCTACTCGCACCAAGCCAGGGGTGCGAGTCGTCAGCCTGGTCCAGCCCGTTCCTGCTACTCGCACCAAGCCAGGGGAGCGAGTCGTCAGTCCGGTGAGGCCCGTTCCGGCTCCACGCACAAAGCCAGGGGTGCGAGTCGTCAGCCCGGTCCGGCCAGTTGCTACTCCATGCACCAAGCCAGGGGTGCGCATCGTCAGGCCGGTCCGGTCCATTCCTGCTCCACGCACCAAGCCAGGGGTGTGTATCGTCAGCCTGGTTCGGCCAGGTGCTACTCCACGCACCAAGCCAGGGGTGCGCATCGTCAGCCCGGTCCGGTCCGTTCCTGCTCCACGCACCAAGCCAGGGGTGCGTGTCGTCAGTCCGGCTCCGGCCAGCGGGGCTAGACCGGACCAGGGGCGCTATGGGGGGTTGATTGGAGGGTGGTGGGCAAGGCCGGAGCCAGAACCGCCGCCGAGGAGGTATGCCCACCCAGCCCTCCCCCTGTTTAGCTCTTATTGAGGCGCGGTCGCAGTCCGCGCCTTTAGGGGGGGGTACTGTCACACCCTGGCTCTGGGACTCTATTTGTTGAGCCAGGGTGTGTTTATTCTATGTGTTCTGTTTATATGTTGGGTGTTCTAGGTTGTGTTTTTCTATGTTGGCCTGAGTGACTCCCAATCAGAGGCAACGAGTGTCAGCTGTTTGCTGGTTGTCTCTGATTGGGAGCCATATTTAAACTGTCGGTTTTCCTTTGTGTTTTGTGGGTGCTTGTTTCGAGTTGGTTGTGTTATACCGTGTACTGTCACGTTTCCGTCTTTTGTTGTTTTGATATCGTTTCGCTTAATAAATGAGTATGTTTGCCTGCAACGCTGCGCCTTGGTCTACTCCTTACCCTGACGTTCGTGACAATTAGGAGAGGGAATTTCCCTGTGAGACAATGGAATTCTTCACGCCAAGACCCCAACATCCAAAAGTGGATAATGAAACAATATTCCTATTTAAAAGACTGTGGGAAATGGTCGGTGGGGACTTAAAGAACAATCATGTCAAATTCGTTACTATGTTGTGATGTCATTAAAGACTGTGGAACAACATAACAGTATCTCTGGGGTTACAATTGGTTTGCATCTAATTGTTGTATAAAACGAATGATTAAGTATAATAATACTTTTGTGAAGATAACAATGTGATTTTAGCATTCTAGATGAGATGATTGTTGTCCATATAGATTTGTACTCATTCAGTGGCCACGCCCAGATGAGCACAAACATGATGGAATGCCCCTTTTACCCCGAGTGCATAAAAAGCCTGGTGAAGAAATTCACTTCAGACCAGGAAGCCCCACGGCTTAAAATGGTTGAAACTCTAGAGACCAGCAGATGTGAAGCTAAATGTTGCAATAATGGTTTAAAACTACAACTCCATTACCAAAGGAAGACCAGGCAGATTACGGTATAAGACGGACGTTGCGAATGTTTGAATTTCTACGAGACCAGGAAGCTTGAAGCTAAAGCTTACACGTTACAAAATGGTTGGACCAGAAAGACCAGAAAACGTGAGACGTTAGTCCACACGTTTGAAATGGAGAAACTCTGAAACTCTCAACCTCTACACGAGGTGAAGAAGACAATGCACTAGACATTATCATCTCAGTCTGCAGCTGGCATGTATAGTCGTCTAGAGAACGTTCACTAAAAGACACGAGTTGGGAAGGACAATCCCTCTCAGACAACCGCTGCTACAACCAGTATCCATTCTAACCACAACTACGACCAGAAACTCTACCAAGGACATTGTGATCTCTGGTGGGCAAACCAGAGTCCCACATCATCAACTCATCTATTGAGGACAGCTACACGTAAATACATGTTGCATTTCTAAATCTGAATGAGCGTTTTAGTGGGGTTTTAAGCATTTGTATTTCCGTGAGCGTAGTTTCCAAAGTAACCGCGATAGTTTGAATCTCTGTCTCTCCCTTCCACTCTGACCCTCCTTCTACCCAAGCATTCATGCTATTGTTAGTCCAGTCCACTAGGGACCTGTTTTCATTGTATTATGTTAGTAATCAATAACCTATGTGTGTGTGTGTGTGTGTGTGTGTTTGTATTGTGTTATTATTTAGTTAGTTAGTAAATAAATAATTAAGCCAATTTGTGTATTGCTGATTCATCAATAAGGTTAGGGTTCTTGCAGGTTCAAGGATTATGCGATGTTCAGAATGAATAAGAGGTAATAAGAGGTAATTATTTGATAAGTGACAGTTATCGATATATAACATATACAGTGAGGGAAAAAAGTATTTGATCCCCTGCTGATTTTGTACGTTTGCCCACTGACAAAGAAATGATCAGTCTATAATTGTATAACTTCTCAGCTCTGTCTGGGTGAAGGATGCGCCCTTGAACCTGCCCCCGTATAAATACCTTGCCATAGAGTTATATAGAGGGCACACCTGCCACGGGTGCCCTCCATCCTCACGAGACCATAGAGATGGGTAGAGGGCACACCTGCCTCCGCATCCACATCACCAAGCATGGAATTCTGTACAAATATTAAAAACCAACTGCCAGTTCCTTTTGACTTTACCAGTATAAATCATCAACAATCATCAGACAACCAATAATAAATGTACATTTGAGTCATTACGCAGATAGTTGCTTGCTCTACTCAGACAATATGTTTTTTTCTTGGGTTTCGCGGCAGAGAGAGAGAGGGCAACTCTCCCAGCAGGATGTTAACCAACAGTTTGGCTCACGTAACAGAGGCCGACAGACGGGGGGAAGCGGTTCTGCTACCGCCCAACTGATTCCCCTGGGATGAAAGAAAGGGGGCGTCCGACCTAGGGGTACATCCCCAGTGGCAGACAGGGGCCAGCCAACCCCACCTCCTCTCAGGGGCGTCCGACCTAGGGGTACATCCCCAGTGGCAGACAGGGGCCAGCCAAACCCACCTCCTCTCAGGTGGAGCACAGACTTTCCTCCCCCCCCCCACCACGACACATCTGTGATCCTAAACCCTTCATCTCATGCAGCGGCTCATTTTCAATGTATCCACTCTCTGGTGAAGATGGACGGAGCAAGGACCCCCCGTGCCACAGCTCTCCCCAAGGCAGGAAGACTTATTTCCAGTTGCCACCAAAAGCACTGTGCCCAAATCCCCATTGTTTTACCACTGCCCGTTTGTCATAGAAAGTCTCTGTCACATCCTGGCGTCTTGCCGAGAGGGCACAGAGCGAAAAAAAATACGACAAAGGGGCAACAACTCGCTCTAACACAACCAGAGGGCGCTACGGCATCACCGGTGAGCGAAAAATGGGGCGACTCGTCTCAAAGAGCGGGGAACTGGCGGTGGGGTCTTGTCCACAGTCACAAAGGTATACAGACTGCAGTTCGCTATGAAGCCACCCATTTTTTCAACGGAGTTCTGATTTCAATAACGAACGGAGACTCGGCTCGCATACTAGAGCAGGACATCTGCTCTCTATTAAGCAAAGGGCTGTCAGAGTAACACTAGCAGCAGAGAGACATAGAGGCTTATACTCCCGGGACTTCCTGGTTCCTAGAGGGGGGGGGGGGGGGGGGACTTCCTGCCCCAGTCTGGACCTACAGGTCCTCAGCATCTAGACGTTCCTTATGCTCACGCTCAATGTGCTGTCTCACTCTATTCGTCAACGTGACTGGTTCACTTCACTCGACCTGAAGGACGCTTATTTTTCACATAAGCATTCTGCCAGCGCACAGGAGGTTTTCTCAGGTTTGTCTTTCAAGGTACAGCCAAACAAATACCCCCCCCCCCCCCCCCCCCCAAAAATACACAAATTAAAAAATAGCTTGCTGTTCTCTTCGGGTTAGCCCTAGCTCCCCGTACGTTCAGCAAGTGTGTGGAGGTGGTTCTAGAACCCCTGAGAACCAGGGGGCTAAGAGTTTTTTAGATTGACGATTACCTGCTTTGCTCCCCCTAACACCCTAACCCTCTGTCTTCATTACAGGAACTCCCCTAGCGGTAGTGCCATTTAAGGAAGTCGGTGACAACACCACTCACAGGGTGGGGCGCAGTTTAGGAGGGTAAAGCAGCTCCGCCACGCTCATATAAATTACCCCGAACTGCTGACAGTGTTTCATGCATTGATACACGTTCTGCCCTAACTTCGAAATTGTCACATCCTTGTCATTGACAGACAATATGGCTGTGGTGGCATACATAAACCGCCAGGGTGGCACTCACTCTCTGCATCCACACAGACTAGCTGTCAAGGAACACTCCCTGTCTGCATCCACACAGACTAGCTGTCAAGGAACACTCCCTGTCTGCATCCACACAGACTAGCTGTCAAGGAACACTCCATGTCTGCATCCACACAGACTAGCTGTCAAGGAACACTCCCTGTCTGCATCCACGCAGACTAGCTGTCAAGGAACACTCCCTGTCTGCATCCACGCAGACTAGCTGTCAAGGAACACTCCCTGTCTGCATCCACGCAGACTAGCTGTCAAGGAACACTCCCAGTCTGCATCCACGCAGACTAGCTGTCAAGGAACACTCCATGTCTGCATCCACACAGATTTGTTGTCAAGGAACACTCCCTGTCTGCATCCACGCAGACTAGCTGTCAAGGAACACTCCCTGTCTGCATCCACGCAGACTAGCTGTCAAGGAACACCCATGTCTGCATCCACACAGACTAGCTTACAAGGCACCTGGCCACAGATACTTTCACAGTGGCGACTCATATCACAGGCGTACTGAATGTGGCAGTCGGAACAAAGTCAAAAATACAACGTTCCATGTCATTTCAGCCAGCCATGACTCCCGCCATTTCAGATTGTTCTGAAATTGTTTTTGTAGTTAGAAACAGATAAGATTAAAAATACTGCAACATTATTTTGTTGAAATGTAATTCAATCCCTGAGTAATTAAGCTAATTGATTGCACCCAAATTGGCCATTTGAATGAATAGGATTCATATAATATTTAATAAATATACCTAACATCCCATTTGGACCAAACTGTTTCTAACAATTAGTAAGACATGAGGAATCTAAAGAAATTGTCAAATGCACCCACAGACCACCCCACACACACCC
>CM072220.1:7997575-8020075 GCA_036851935.1 Coregonus suidteri
ACACACACACCACACCACACACACACACACAACACACACACACACACACACACACACACACACACACCACACACACACACACACACACACACACACACACACACACACACACACACACACACACACACATACAAACACACACACACAAACACACACACAACACACACACACACACTGTCACACACACCATACAAACACACACACACACAAACACACACACAAACAACCACACACACACACACAAAACCACACCACACACACACACACACACCACATACAAACACACACCACACACACACACACACACACACACACACATACAAACCTTCACACACACACACACACACACACACACACACACACACACACACACACAGCCTTTAGTAGTCTACACGTATGGGCCCTGACTTGGAGCCTCTCGCCGACCTCGGTGAACAAAATAATTGAAAGAGAGACAAAAGCTGCAAACACAGAGCTGAAATCATAATGATGGAGATACACACACACACACACACACACACACACACACACACACACACACACACACACACACACACACATCACACTCACACTCACACACACTCACAACACACACACACACACACACACACACACACACACACACACCAGGCCACACACACACACACACACACACACACACACACATACACACACACACACACACACACACTCTCTCTCTCTCTCTCTCTTTGCCCTGAGCGAGGCTGAGTTCCAGACTTCAAGCATACATCTGTCTGGCGGAGAGACAGGAAGTCATATAAATCGGTCAGGGGTTAAAGGTCACATACTTAATTAACCTGATAATAAACACCTAGTTTGCATCCCAAATGGCAACCTGTTCCATTAGTAGTGCACTACTTTTAACCAGGGACCAAAGAGCCTATAGGGCTCTGGTCTAAAGTAGTGCACTATATAGGGAATAGGGTGCTATTAGGGACACAGCCCTCCTCTATCTCTCTGGACTCATCCTCTATCTACTTCAGTTGGTGTCTCCCTCCGTCCCTCCTCTATCTCTCTGGGACTCATCCTCTTCAGTTGGTGTCTCCCTCCATCCTCCTCTGTCTCTCTGGACTCATCCTCTTCAGTTGTGTCTCCCTCCGTCCCTCCTCTATCTCTCTGGACTCATCCTCTTCAGTTGGTGTCTCCCTCCATCCCTCCTCTATCTCTCTGGACTCATCCTCTCTCTACTCCAGTTGGTGTCTCCCTTCATCCCTCCTCTGTCTCTCTGGACTCATCCTCTCTCTACTTCAGTTGGTGTCTCCCTCCATCCCTCCTCTATCTCTCTGGACTCATCCTCTCTCTACTTCAGCTGGTGTCTCCCTTCATCCCTCTCTGTCTCTCTGGACTCATCTCTCTCTATTTTCAGTTGGTGTCTCCCTTCATCCCTCCTCTGATCTCTCTGGACTCATCCTCTTCAGTTGGTGTCTCCCTTTCACCCTCCTGTGTCTCTCTGGAACTCATCCTCTCTCTACTCCAGTTGGTGTCTCCCTCCATCCCTCCTCTATCTCTCTGGACTCATCCTCTCTCTACTCCAGTTGGTGTCTCCCTTCATCCCTCCTCTGTCTCTCTGGACTCATCCTCTCTCTACTCCAGTTGGGTGTCTCCCTCCATCCCTCCTCTATCTCTCTGGACTCATCCTCTCTCTACTCCATTTGGTGTCTCCCTTCATCCCTCCTCTGTCTCTCTGGACTCATCCTCTCTCTACTTCAGTTGGTGTCTCCCTTTCATCCCTCCTCTGTCTCTCTGGACTCATCCTCTCTCTACTTCAGTTGGTGTCTCCCTTCATCCCTCCTCTGTCTCTCTGGACTCATCTCTCTCTCTACTTCAGTTTGGTGTCTCCCCCTTCATCCCTCCTCTGTCTCTCTCTGGACTCATCCTACCTCTCTCTACTTCAGTTGGTGTCTCCCTTCATCCCTCCTCTGTCTCTCTGGGACCATCCTCTCTCTACTTCAGTTGGTGTCTCCCTTCATCCCTCCTCTGTCTCTCTGGACTCATCCTCTCTCTACTTCAGTTGGTGTCTCCCTTCATCCTCCTCTGTCTCTCTGGACTCATCCTCTCTCTACTTCAGTTGGTGTCTCCCTTCATCCCTCCTCTGTCTCTCTGGACTCATCCTCTCTCTACTTCAGTTTGGTTGTCTCCCTTCATCCCTCCTCTGTCTCTCTGGACTCATCTTCTTCAGTTGGTGTCTCCCTCCATCCCTCCTCTGTCTCTCTGGACTCATCCTCTCTCTACTTCATTTGGTGTCTCCCTTCATCCCTCCTCTGTCTCTCTGGACTCATCTCTCTCTACTTCAGTTGTCCCCTCCCTTCATCCCTCCTCTGTCTCTCTGGACTCATCCTCTCTCTACTTCAGTTGGTGTCTCCCTCCATCATCCCTCTGTCTCTCTGGACTCATCCTCTCTCTACTTTCAGTTGGTGTCTCCCTTCATCCTACTGTACCTCTGATGTCTCTCTGGACTCTCATCCTCTTCAGTTGGTGTCTCCCATCCATCCCTCCTCTGTCTCTCTGGACTCATCCTCTCTCTACTTCAGTTGGTGTCTCCCTTCATCCCTCCTCTGTCTCTCTGGACTCATCCCTCTCTCTACTTCAGTTGATGTCTCTCCCTCTCATCCCTCCTCTGTCTCTCTGGACTCATCCTCTCTCTACTTCAGTTGGTGTCTCCCTCCATCCCTCCTCTGTCTCTCTGGACTCATCCTCTCTCTACTTCAGTTGGTGTCTCCCTTCATCCCTCCTCTGTCTCTCTGGACTCATCCTCTCTCTACTTTCAGTTGGTGTCTCCCTTCATCCCTCCTCTGTCTCTCTGGACTCATCCTCTCTCTACTTCAGTTGGTGTCTCCCTTCATCCCTCCTCTGTCTCTCTGGACTCATCCTCTTCAGTTGGTGTCTCCCTTCATCCCTCCATCCCTCCTCTGGAGGGCAGATGAGGAAGGGGAGGGGAGATGAGGAGGAGGAGAGATGAGGAGGAGGAGGAGATGAGGAGGAGGGGGAGAAGGAGGGTGTACGAGGAGGAGGAGGGGAGGAGGCGAGGAGGAGGAGGAGGAGGAGGGGGAAGATGAGATGAGGAGGAGGAGGGGAGCCGAGGAGGAGGATGGGAGATGAGGAGGAGGAGGGGAGATGAGGAGGAGGACGGGAGATGAGGAGGAGGAGGGGAGATGAGGAGGAGGAGGGGAGATGATGAGGAGGACAGGAGACGAGGAGGAGGACGGGAGATGAGGAGGAGGAGAGGAGATGAGGAGGAGGAGGGGAGATGAGGACGAGGACGGGAGACGAGGAGGTGGATTTAGGATTTGAGTCTCGCCAGAACTCTTTTGTCTTCGCTCCTGTGGAAGCAAAGAAAGTTATAAAAGAAAGAAAGTTCTGAAATCAGGATACTGAAAAATGTATGCCTTGCGAGCACATATCCTCGCTGATCTGACAGAAAACTATAAGCATTGTTCTTCTTCTGTGGCTGTGTGTGTGTTTATAAAACCTACAGCCTCAATTATTAACCAGATAATAACTTCATTATTTATGGTGGTCCATCTTACACAGCGATAACACTGGTCTAGTCCCCAGTTAGACTAACAGTAGTATCACTGGTCTAGTCCCTAGTTAGACTAACAGTAGTAACACTGGTCTAGTCCCCAGTTAGACTAACAGTAAAGTAACACTGGGTCTAGTCCCCCAGTTAGACTAACAGTAGTAACACACTGGTCTAGGCCTCAGTTAGACTAACAGTAGTAACACTGGTCCCAGTAGTCCCCCAGTTAGACTAACAGTAGTATCACTGGTCTAGTCCCCAGTTAGACTAACAGTAGTAACACTGGTCTAGTCCCCAGTTAGACTAACAGTAGTATCACTGGTCTAGTCCCAGTTAGACTAACAGTAGTAACACTGTCTAGTCCCAGTTAGACTAACCAGTAGTAACACTGGTCTAGTCCCCAGTTAGACTAACAGTAGTAACACTGGTCTAGTCCCCCAGTTAGACTAACAGTAGTATCACTGGTCTAGTCCCCAGTTAGACTAACAGTAGTAACACTGGTCTAGTCCCCAGTTAGACTAACAGTAGTAACACTGGTCTAGTCCCCAGTTAGACTAACAGTAGTATCACTGGTCTAGTCCCCAGTTAGACTAACAGTAGTAACCTGGTCTAGTCTCCCCACAGTTAGACACTGGTCTAGTCCCCAGTTAGACTAACAGTAGTAACACTGGTCTAAGTCCCCAGTTAGACTAACAGTAGTATCACTGGTCTAGTCCCCAGTTAGACTAACAGTAGTATCACTGGTCTAGTCCCCACAAGTTAGACTAACAGTAGTAACACTGGTCTAGTCCCAGTTTCGACTAACAGTAGTATCACTGGTCTAGTCCCCAGTTTAGACTAACAGTATAGTATCCACTGGACTCTAGTCCCCCCAGTTAGACTAACAGTAGTATCACTGGTCTAGTCCCCAGTTAGACTAACAGTAGTATCACTGGTCTAGTCCCCGTTAGACTAACAGTAGTATCACTGTCTAAGTCCCCAGTTAGACTAACAGTAGTATCACTGGTCTAGTCCCCAGTTAGACTAACAGTAGTATCACTGGTCTAGTCCCCAGTAAGACCGGCAGTGTGAACAGAAATGTCTGCTGCTGTCCATGGTGCTGAAACAGACTCTACAAGGAAGTAACCTTGGATTAGCTGGAACCACTATAGGAACAGGAGCCTCCTGTTTAGTACACCCCCTGGACAGGACACTAGTCTATCTCCTGTAGTGAGACAGCTTGATGTACAGTACACCCCCTGGACAGGACACTAGTCTTTCTCCTGTTTCTGTAGTGAGACAGCTTGATGTACAGTACACCCCCTGGACAGAACACTAGTCTATCTCCTGTTTCTGTAGTGAGACTGCTTGATGTACCAGTACACCCCCTGGACAGGACACTAGTCTATCTCCTGTTTCTGTAGTGAGACTGCTTGATGTACAGTACACCCCCTGGACAGGACACTAGTCTATCTCCTGTTTCTGTAGTGAGACTGCTTGATGTACATTACACCCCCCTGGACAGGACACTAGTCTATCTCCTGTTTCTGTAGTGAGACTGCTTGATGTACATTACACCCCCTGGACAGGACACTAGTCTATCTCCTGTTTCTGTAGTGATTCAGACGTTCTTATCCAGAGCGACTTACAGGAGCAATTAGGGTGAAGTGCCTTGCTCAAGGGCACATCGACAGATTTTTCACCTAGTTGGCTCGGGGATTAGAACCAGCGACCTTTCGGTTACTGGCACAACGCTCTTAATCATTAAGCTACCTGCCGCCCTGCAAGTGGTCAAGGGAGAATGAGTCCTGGCTGCACGTGGTCATGGGAGAATGAGTCCTGGCTGCAAGTGGTCATAGGAGAATGAGTCCTGGCTGCAAGTGGTCATGGGAGAATGAGTCCTGGCTGCAAGTGGTCATTGGAGAATGAGTCCTGGCTGCAAGTGGTCATTGGAGAATGAGTCCTGGCTGCAAGTGGTCATGGGATAATGAGTCCTGGCTGCAAGTGGTCTTGGAGAATGAGGCCTGGCTGCAAGTGGCCATGAGAGAATGAGTCCTGGATGCAAGTGGTCATTGGAGAATGAGTCTTGCTTGGGTCAAATACTGTCAGGCTGGAAATCACACAGGGTTTCCCTCAGGGCAGCCATGAGGCAGTTTGATTGGTCGATTCGATTACAGCTGTGAGTGATTGACGAGCTCAGAGAGAGAGAAAGAAAGAGGGAGAGAGAGAGAGAGGGAGATGGATTGATCAATAAAGCAAGAGGGAGGGAGAGAGAGGGGGCAGAGAGACAGAGAGAAAAATGTGGAGCAAGAGAGACGGAGAGAGAGCCAGAGACAGAGAGAGAGTAGGCCTCACCCTACTAGAATCTGACGTCAAATGTCTACTGTTTGCTGATGATCTGGTGCTTCTGTTACCAACCAAGGAGGGCCTACAGCAGCCCCTAGATCTTCTGCACAGATCTCTATATATCTACTGTATTTCCCAGCTCTCTGGTAAACAAAGCAGATGTCTATATATCTACTGTATTTCCCAGCTCTCTAGTAAAAAAAGCAGATGTCTATATATCTACTGTATTTCCCAGCTCTCTGGTAAACAAAGCAGATGTCTATATATCTACTGTATTTCCCATCTCTCTAGTAAACAACGCAGATGTCTATATATCTACTGTATTTCCCAGCTCTCTAGTAAACAAAGCAGATGTCTATATATCTACTGTATTTCCCAGCTCTCTAGTAAACAAAGCAGATGTCTATATATCTACTGTATTTCCCAGCTCTCTAGTAAACAAAGCAGATGTCTATATATCTACTGTATTTCCAGCTCTCTAGTGAACAAAGCAGATGTCTATATATATCTACTGTATTTCCCAGCTCTCTAGTAAACAAAGCAGATGTCTATATATCTACTGTATTTCCCAGCTCTCTAGTAAACAAAGCAGATGTCTATATATCTACTGTATTTCCCAGCTCTCTAGTAACAAAGCAGATGTCTATATATATCTACTGTATTTCCCAGCTCTCTAGTAAACAAAGCAGATGTCTATATATCTACTGTATTTCCCAGCTCTCTAGTAAACAAAGCAGATGTCTATATATCTACTGTATTTCCCAGCTCTCTAGTAAACAAAGCAGATGTCTATATATATCTACTGTAATTTCCAGCTCTCTAGTAAACAAAGCAGATGTCTATATATCTACTGTATTTCCCAGCTCTCTAGTAAACAAAGCAGATGTCTATATATATCTACTGTATTTCCCCAGCTCTCTAGTAAACAAAGCAGATGTCTATATATCTACTGTATTTTCCAGCTCTCTAGTAAACAAAGCAGATGTCTATATATCTACTGTATTTCCCAGCTCTCTAGTAAACAAAGCAGATGTCTATATATCTACTGTATTTCCCAGCTCTCTAGTAAACAAAGCAGATGTCTATATATATCTACTGTATTTCCCAGCTCTCTAGTAAACAAAGCAGATGTCTATATATCTACTGTATTTCCCAGCTCTCTAGTAAACAAAGCAGATGTCTATATATCTATTGTATTTCCCCCCTCAGCTCTCTAGTAAACAAAGCAGATGTCTATATATCTACTGTATTTCCCAGCTCTCTAGTAAACAAAGCAGATGTCTATATATCTACTGTATTTTCCCAGCTCTCTAGTAAACCAAAGCAGATGTCTATATATATCTACTGTATTTCCCAGCTCTCTAGTAAACAAAGCAGATGTCTATATATCTACTGTATTTCCCAGCTCTCTAGTAAACAAAGCAGATGTCTATATATCTACTGTATTTCCCAGCTCTCTAGTAAAACAAAGCAGATGTCTATATATATCTACTGTATTTCCCAGCTCTCTAGTAAACAAAGCAGATGTCTATATATCTACTGTATTTTTTCCCAGCTCTCTAGTAAACAAAAGCAGATGTCTATATATCTACTGTATTTTCCCAGCTCTCTAGTAAACAAAGCAGATGTCTATATATATCTACTGTATTTCCCAGATCTCTAGTAAAACAAAGCAGATGTCTATATATCTACTGTATTTCCCAGCTCTTTAGTAAACAAAGCAGATGTCTATATATATCTACTGTATTTCCCAGCTCCTCTAGTAAACAAAGCAGATGTCTATATATCTACTGTATTTCCAGCTCTCTAGTAAACAAAGCAGATGTCTATATATCTACTGTTATTTCCCAGCTCTCTAGTAAAACAAAGCAGATGTCTATATATCTACTGTATTTCCCAGCTCTCTAGTAAACAAAGCAGATGTCTATATATCTACTGTATTTCCCAGCTCTCTAGTAAACAAAGCATATGTCTATATATCTACTTTATTTCCCAGCTCTCTAGTAACAAAGCAGATGTCTATATATATCTACTGTATTTCCCAGCTCTCTAGTAAACAAAGCAGATGTCTATATATCTACTGTATTTCCCAGCTCTCTAGTAAACAAAGCAGCTATCTATATATCTACTGTATTTCCCAGCTCTCTAGTAAACAAAAGCAGATGTCTATAATATCTACTGTATTTCCCAGCTCTCTAGTAAACAAAGCAGATGTCTATATATCTACTGTATTTCCCAGATCTCAAGTAACAAAGCAGATGTCTATATATCTACTGTATTTTCCCAGCTCTCTAGTAAACAAAGCAGATGTCTATATATCTACTGTATTTCCCAGATCTCTAGTAAACAAAGCAGATGTCTATATATCTACTGTAATTCCCCAGCTCTCTAGTAAACAAAGCAGATGTCTATATATATCTACTTTATTTCCCAGCTCTCTAGTAAAACAAAGCAGATGTCTATATATCTACTGTATTTTTCCCAGCTCTCTAGTAAACAAAGCAGATGTCTATATATCTACTGTATTTCCCAGCTCGCTAGTAACCAAAGCAGATGTCTATATATCTACTGTATTTCCCAGATCTCTAGTAAACAAAGCAGATGTCTATATATCTACCTGTAATTTCCCAGCTCTCTAGTAAACAAAGCAGATGTCTATATATATCTACTGTATTCCCAGCTCTCTAGTAAAACAAAGCAGATGTACTATATATCTACTGTATTTACCAGCTCTCTAGTAAACAAAGCAGATGTCTATATATATCTACTGTATTTCCCAGTCTTTTAGTAAACAAAGCAGATGTCTATATATCTACTGTTATTTCCCAGCTCTCTAGTAAACAAAGCAGATGTCTATATATCTACTGTATTTTCCAGCTCTCTAGTAAACAAAGCAGATGTCTATATATCTACTAGTAATATTTCCCAGCTCTCTAGTAAAACAAAGCAGATGTCTATATATCTACTGTATTTCCCAGCTTAGCTAGTAAACAAAAGCAGATGTCTATATATATCTACTGTATTTCCCAGCTCTCTAGTAAACAAAGCAGATGTCTATATATATCTACTGTATTCCCAGCTCTCTAGTAAACAAAGCAGATGTCTATATATCTATTGTATTTCCCAGCTCTCTAGTAAACAAGCAGATGTCTATATATCTACTGTATTTCCCAGCTCTCTAGTAAACAAAGCAGATGTCTATATATCTACTGTATTTCCCAGCTCTCTAGTAAACAAAGCAGATGTCTATATATATCTACTGTATTTCCAGCTCTCTAGTAAAACAAAGCAGATGTCTATATATCTACTGTATTCCCCAGCTCTCTAGTAAATCAAAGCAGATGTCTATATATCTACTGTATTTCCCCAGCTCTCTAGTAAACAAAGCAGATGTCTATATATATCTACTGTATTTCCCAGCTCTCTAGTAAACAAAGCAGATGTCTATATATCTACTGTATTTCCCAGCTCTCTAGTAAAACAAAAGCAGATGTCTATATATCTACTGTATTTTCCCAGCTCTCTAGTAAACAAAGCAGATGTTCTATATATATCTACTGTATTTCCCAGATCTCTAGTAAACAAAGCAGATGTTCTATATATCTACTGTATTTCCCAGCTCTTTAGTAAACAAATAGCAGATGTCTATATATCTACTGTATTTCCCAGCTCTCTAGTAAACAAAGCAGATGTCTATATATCTACTGTATTTCCCAGCTCTCTAGTAAACAAAGCAGATGTCTATATATCTACTGTATTTCCCAGCTCTCTAGTAAACCAAAGCAGATGTCTATATATCTACTGTATTTCCCAGCTCTCTAGAAACAAAGCAGATGTTATATAATCTACTGTATTTCCCAGCTCTCTAGTAAACCAAAGCATAGTCTATATATGTCTACTTTATTTCCCAGCTCTCTAGTAAACAAAGCAGATGTCTATATATATCTACTGTATTCCCAGCTCTCTAGTAAAACAAAGCAAGATGTCTATATATCTACTGTATTTCCAGCTCTATAGTAACAAAAGCAGATATCTATATATCTACTGTATTTCCCAGCTCTCTAGTAAAAACAAAGCAGATGTCTATATTATCTACTGTATTTTCCCAGCTCTCTAGTAAACAAAGCAGATGTCTATATATCTACTGTATTTCCCAGATCTCAAGTAAACAAAGCAGATGTCTATATATCTACTGTATTTCCCAGCTCTCTAGAAACAAAGCAGATGTCTCATATATATCTACTGTATTTCCCAGTATCTCTAGTAAACAAAGCAGAGATGTCTATATATCTACTGTAATTCCAGTCTCTAGTAAACAAAGCAGATGTCTATATATATCTACTTTATTTCCCAGCTCTCTAGTAAACAAAGCAGATGTCTATATATCTACTGTATTTTCCCAGCTCTCTAGTAACAAAGCAGATGTCTATATATCTACTGTATTTCCCAGCTCGCTAGTAACCAAAGCAGATGTCTATATATCTACTGTATTTCCCAGATCTCTAGTAAACAAAAGCAGATGGTCTATATAATCTACTGTAATTCCCAGCTCTTACTAGTAAACAAAGCAGATGTCTATTGATATATCTACTGTATTTCCCAGCTCTCTAGTAAACAAAGCAGATGTCTATATATCTACTGTATTTACCAGCTCTCTAGTAAACAAAGCAGATGTCTATATATATCTACTGTATTTGTTTTCCCATTTCCCAGTCTTATAGTAAACAAAGCAGATGTCTATATATCTACTGTATTTCCCAGCTCTCTAGTAAACAAAGCAGATGTCTATATATGTACTGTATTTCTCATCTCTCTGCAAAAATGAAAATGTATTTTAAAAAACCTGCTGTATGTAAAGTATTTTCTGCTATAGCTTAGAACAGGGGTGTCAAACGTCCGGCCCTGCGGGCCGGATCAGGCCCGCAAATGGGTTTTTAAATCGGCCCGCGAGATGATTTTGTAAAGTATAAAAATGAGCTGCAATTTTTCAATAAAAGAAACTGCTGTTCCAATTGTGTCCACTGGATGGTGCAATAGCAATTGTGTTAAGCAAGCAAACTGTTTATACCGTGGCAGAGCAAATAGGTCAAGCAAGTGCAAGCCATCCGATGAGCTAACTTTGTTTTGCCCGCGATATTTATTACGGCTTCTACTTTTAACATTATGTGCTTTGGCACCCTCATTGCCCCAATATGTTCTCTGGTCAAAAAAAGAAAAGTGGACGCAGAGTGCCGAGAGTGTTCCAAGAAAAATTGTCATCCTTCTATTTATTCACGGAATGAATGGGAAAGCTGTATGTTTGGTGTGTCACAGCATGTTGCAGTGCTGAAGGAAGATAACCTTCGTCGCCACTATGTGAGTCTTCATGCCGACAAATATGACAACTTTCAAGGACAGCGGAGAAGAGAGAAGGGTGAATGAACTGTTGGTGGGTCTGAAGAAACAGCAGTCTGTGTTTACTCACAGCCGAGACATCAGTGACGCACGCAGCGCGCAGTCAAAGCTTAGCTACCTCATTGCTAATGAAATCGCAGTGGCTTCAAAAACCATTTAGTGAGGGTGATTTGTAAAAAACATGCATGATGAAGGCAGCAGAGATTTGTGTGCCCCTGAAAAAGCACCAGGCTTTTGCAAATATCAGCCTGACAAGAACACAGTTGCAGACAGGATTTCCGATCTTTCAGTGGATTTGGACAGCAGTTGAAGCAAAAAGTAAAGTCATTATTGCGTTTTTCGGTTGCAATTGATGAAAGCACGGACATAACAGATGTTGCACAACTGGCCATTTGGACACATTGACCGTCACCGAGGAGTTCGTGGAGTTGGTGCCGATGACAGATACACGACAGCAGTTGATATTTTTCACTGCACTCGTCGGCGCGCGTGGACAGGGTCGGAGTGGACTCGTCCCGCGCTGTCAGCCTGGCTACAGATGGTGCGCCCTCAATTATCGGGAAAAAAGCAGGCGTTGTGACAAAGTTCAAGAGAGAAAGTGCAATCTGCAAATGGAGGACAGTGATTTTTGGACTTTTCACTGTATTTTGCACCAGGAGGCTTTGTGTTGCAAGTCATAAAAGATGGATAACGTCATGAAGGTGGTCATCCAAACTGTTAATTTCATCCGATCCAGAAGCCTGAATCACCGTCAGTTGACAGCCTTCTCAGAGAGAAAGACCACATCTATGGCCTGCCATACCACACTGAGGTAGATGGTTAAGCCGAGGTGCTGTGCTGAGGCGTTTCTTTGATTTACGAGAAGAAAATGAAATTGACAGTTCATGGAAGAAAAGGGCAAACCAGTGTTAGAATTTAATTCCGCAGAATGGATGCAGGACCTTTGCATTTATGTGGATGTTACAGAGCACCTGAATAACTGAACAAACAGCTGCAAGGGTGCAACAAAGTTTGCCACGCAGTATTATGACAGCATAAGTTCTTTCAAGTTGAAGCTGTCATTGTGGGAGACGCAACTCGCCGGTGGTGATGCAGCTCACTTCCCCTGTCTGAAAAAATGTGTGCGCGACCCAAACATGTGGCAGACATGAAGCGGTTCAAAAGAAAAAAATAACGGGACCTGTTAAGGGAGTTTTGAGCAACGCTTTTCAGATTTTTGGTGAACTGGAGAAAGACTTCAACGTTTTTGTTCGCCATTCACCGTGAATCCCTCTGATCACTGCCCGTCAGCATCCAACTTGGAATAATAGACTTGCAGTGTGACTCGGATTTGAAGGGCAAATTTGCCGCAGCTGGCTTGGACACATTTTATCAGAATCTCTTGCCAGGTTACCCCAACTTGACAGCCCTCACTGCAAAACTGTTGTGCATGTTTGGAACCACATATCTTTGTGAGCAAGTTCTCTGTAATGAGCATAAATAAAACAAAGCTGCGCTCAAGGCTCAAGCACAAGCCACTTGAATCACATCCTGAAGTTGGCTGCCACTCAGGATGTGACGCCTGATATTGATGCGCTGGTGAAAGGCTAAAAGATGCGAGGGAGGTATCAGGAGTCAAATAAACTATGCAACCCCACTTAAAGTGCTGCATGAGACACCCTGATATAGTTCTGTGATCTGTGATATACTTCTGTGAATCACTGAGGCCATTGTGTGTTTTGTGGTGTTGTTTGTCCCTCAGAATTTCAAATACAGTGGGGAAAAAAAAAGTATTAGTCAGCCACCAATTGTGCAAGTTCTCCCACTTAAAAAGATGAGGAGAGGCCTGTAATTTTCATCATAGGTACACGTCAAATATGACAGACAAATTGAGAAAGAAAAAATCCAGAAAATCACATTGTAGGATTTTTAATGAATTTATTTGCAAATGATGGTGGAAAATAAGTTATTTGGTCACCTACAAACACGCAGGATTTCTGGCTCTCACAGACCTGATAACTTCTTCTTTAAGAGGCTCCTCTGTCCTCAACTCGTATTAATGGCACCTGTTTAAAACTTGTTATCAGTATAAAACACCTGTCACCAACCTCAAACAACCTCACTCCAGTCACCACTTCACTCCCACTATGGCCAAGACCAAAGAGCTGTCAAAGGACACCAGAAAAAAAATTGTAGACCTGCACCCGGCTGGGAAGACTGAATCTGCAATAGGTAAGCAGCTTGGTTTGAAGAAACAACTGTGGGAGCAATTATTAGGAAATGGCAAGCCATACAAGACCACTGATAATCTCCCTCGATCTGAGGCTCCACGCAAGATCTCACCCCCTGGGGTCAAAAAGATCAAGAGACGGTGAGCAAAAATCCCAGAACCACACGGGGGGACCTAGTGAATGACCTGCAGAGAGCTGGGACCAAAGTAACAAAGCCTACATCAGTAACACACTACGCCGCCAGGGACTCAATCCTGCAGTGCCAGACGTGTCCCCCTCTGCTTAAGCCAGTACATGTCCAGGCCCGTCTGAAGTTTTGCTAGAGTGCATTTGGATGATCCAGAAAGAGGATTGGGAGAATGTCATATGGTCAGATGAAACCAAAGTAGAACTTTTTGGTAAAAACTAAAACTAAACTCATCGTGTTTGGAGGACAAAGAATGCTGAGTTGCATCCCAGAACACCATAACCCTACTGTGAAGCATGGGGGTGGAAACATCATGCTTTGGGGCTGTTTTCTGCAAAGGGACCAGGACGACTGATCCGTGTAAAGGAAAGAATGAATGGGGCCATGTATCGTGAGATTTGAGTGAAAACCTCCTTCCATCAGCAAGGGACATGAAAGATGAAACGTGGGCTGGGTCTTTTCAGCATGACCATGATCCCAAACACACTGCCCGGGCAACGAAGGAGTGACTTCGTAAGAAGCATTTCAAGGTCCTGGAGTGGCCTAGCCAGTCTCCAGATCTCAACCCCATAGAAAAATCTTTGGAGGGAGTTGAAAGTCCGTGTTTGCCCAGCGACAGCCCCAAAACATCACTGCTCTAGAGGAGATCTGGCATGAGGAATGGGCCAAAATACCAGCAACAGTGTGTGAAAAAACCTTGTGAAGACTTACAGAAAACGTTTGTCCTGTGTCATTGCAACAAAGGGTATATAACAAAGTATTGAGAAACTTTTGTTATTGACAAATACTTATTTTCCACCATCATTTGCAAATAATTCATAAAAAATCCTACAATGTGATTTTCTGGATTTTGTTTTCTCATTTTGTCTGTCTAAGTTGACGTGTTACCTATGATGAAAATTACAGGCCTCTCTCATCTTTTTAAGTGGGAGAACTTGCACAATTGGTGGCTGACTAAATACTTTTTTCCCCCACTGTAACTTGAGGTGTTTTTATGATTAATAGTGATGTTGGCTTTTGGACACACTGTCCTCAGGCTCCAGCTTTAGTTTATATGTTTTTATGTTGATGTGCTATTGTTTTAATGATTTTATTTTATTTGTATATTTAACCTATTCTTGACTCTGTGGTTCTTGCACTTGTTTGGAACAGGATTTCATTATTTGTATCTACATTTCTGCCTGAGAAATGACACCCTGATATAGTTCTGTGATCTGTGAAACAGTTATGTGAATCACTGAGGCATTGTGTGTTTGTGTGTTCTTTTTCTTTAGAATTTTCAAATAAAACTTGAGGTGTTTTAGATTAATAGTGATGTTTTGCTTGTACTATTTTGACACACTGTCCTCAGGCTCCAGCTTTATGTTTTATGTTGATAGTATTAAAAACAAAGAAAAACAATCTGAAGTTGTTGTTTTTAAGATATATATACCATGATTTTTACCGGTCCGGCCCACTTGGGAATAGATTTTCCTCCATGTGGCCCCTGAGCTAAAATGAGTTTGACACCCCTGGCTTAGAAAATAAATACATGAGACTCTGGATGACAACATAATGATCCGTCCGTAGACAGCATCATAACTGAAATATCTCTCAGTCTCTCTCTCTCTCTCTCTCTCTCTCTCTCTCTCTCTCTCTCTCTCTCTCTCTCTCTCTTCTCTCTCTCTCTCTCTCTCTCTCTCTCTCTCTCTCTCTCTCTCTCTCTCTCTCTCTCTCTGCCCCCTCTCTCTTGCTTTATTGATCAATCCATCTCCCTCTTTCTCTCTCTGAGCTCGTCAATCACTCACAGCTGTAATCGAATCGACCAAACAAACTGCCTCGTGGCTGCCCTGAAGGGAAACCCTGTGTGATTTCCAGCCTGACAGTATTTGACCCAGCCAGGATTCATTCTCCAATGACCACTTGCATCCAGGACTCATTCTCCCATGACCACTTGCAGGGCGGCAGGTAGCTTAATGGTTAAGAGCGTTGTGCCAGTAACCGAGCCAACTAGGTGAAACATCTGTTGATGTGCCCTTGAGCAAGGCACTTAACCCTAATTGCTCCTGTAAGTCGCTCTGGATGAGAATGTCTGCTAAATGACTTAAATGTAATGTAAATGTGTGCAACCAACTCAGTGGCCTTGTGGTTAGAGTGTCCATCCTGTGGGTTCGATGCTTGGCTGAGTCGTACCAAAGACGGTAAAAATGGGTCCTGATGCGTCTCTGCTTGGCACTGAGCAGAGACTAGTGTCCTGTCCAGGGGGTGTACTGTACATCACTCTGTCTATCTACAGAAACAGGAGATAGACTAGTGTCCTGTCCAGGGGGTGTACTGTACATCAAGCAGCCTCACTACAGAAACAGGAGATAGACTAGTGTCCTGTCCAGGGGGTGTACTGCGTACATCAAGCTGTCCTCACTACAGAAACAGGAGATAGACTAGTGTCCTGTCCAGGGGGTGTACTGTACATCAAGCTGTCTCACTACAGAAACAGGAGATAGACTAGTGTCCTGTCCAGGGGGTGTACTGGTACATCAAGCTGTCACACTACAGAAACAGGAGATAGACTAGTGTCCTGTCCAGGGGGTGTACTGTACATCAAGCTGTCTCACTACAGAAACAGGAGATAGACTAGTGGTCCTGTCCAGGGGTGTACTGTACATCAAGCAGCCTCACTACAGAAACAGGAGATAGACTAGTGTCCTGTCCAGGGGTTGTACTGTACATCAAGCTGTCTCACTACAGAAACAGGAGATAGACTAGTGTCCTGTCCAGGGGGTGTACTGTACATCAAGCTGTCTCACTACAGAAACAGGAGATAGACTAGTGTCCTGTCCAGGGTGTGTACTGTACATCAAGCTGTCTCACTACAGAAACAGGAGATAGACTAGTGTCCTGTCCAGGGGGTGTACTGTACATCAAGCTGTCTCACTACAGAACCAGGAGATAGACTAGTGTCCTGTCCAGGGGGTGTACTGTACATCAAGCAGTCTTACTACAGAAACAGGAGATTGACTAATGTCCTGTCCAGGGGGTGTACTGTACATCAAGCTGTCTCCCTACAGAAACAGGAGATAGACTAGTGTCCTGTCCAGGGGGTGTACTGGACATCAAGCTGTCTCACTACAGAAACAGGAGATAGACTAGTGTCCTGTCCAGGGGGTGTACTGTACATCAAGCTGTCTCACTACAGAAACAGGAGATAGACTAGTGTCCTGTCCAGGGGTGTACTGTACATCAAGCTGTCTCACTACAGAAACAGGAGATAGACTAGTGTCCTGTCCAGGGGGTGTACTGGTACATCAAGCTGTCTCACTACAGAAACAGGAGATAGACTAGTGTCCTGTCCAGGGGGTGTACTGTACATCAAGCTGTCTCACTACAGGAGATAGACTAGTGTCCTGTCCAGGGGGTGTACTAAACAGGAGACTCCTGTTCCTATAGTGGTTCCAGCTAAGCCAAGGTTACTTCCTTGTAGAGTCTGTTTCAGCACCATGGACAGCAGCAGACATTTCTGTTCACACTGCCGGTCTTACTGGGGACTAGACCAGTGATACTACTGTTAGTCTAACTGGAGACTAGACCAGTGTTACTACTGTTAGTCTAACTGGGGACTAGACCAGTGTTACTACTGTTAGTCTAACTGGAGACTAGACCAGTGATACTACTGTTAGTCTAACTGGGGACTAGACCAGTGGTACTACTGTTAGTCTAACTGGGGACTAGACCAGTTTGTACTACTGTTAGTCTAACTGGGGACTAGACCAGTGTTACTACTGTTAGTCTAACTGGGGACTAGACCAGTGTTACTACTGTTAGTCTAACTGGAGACTAGACCAGTGATACTACTGTTAGTCTAACTGGGGACTAGACCAGTGGTACTACTGTTAGTCTAACTGGGGACTAGACCAGTGTTACTACTGTTAGTCTAACTGGGGACTAGACCAGTGGTACTACTGTTAGTCTAACTGGGACTAGACCAGTGTTACTACTGTTAGTCTAACTGGGGACTAGACCCAGTGTTACTACTGTTAGTCTAACTGGGGACTAGACCAGTGTTACTACTGTTAGTCTAACTGGGGACTAGACCAGTGTTACTACTGTTAGTCTAACTGGGGACTAGACCAGTGTTACTACTGTTAGTCTAACTGGGGACTAGACCAGTGTTACTACTGTTTAGTCTAACTGGGGACTAGACCAGTGGTACTACTGTTAGTCTAACTGGGGACTAGACCAGTGTTACTACTGTTAGTCTTACTGGGGACTAGACCAGTGTTACTACTGTTAGTCTAACTGGAGACTAGACCAGTGGTACTACTGTTAGTCTAACTGGGGACTAGACCAGTGGTACTACTGTTAGTCTAACTGGGGACTAGACCAGTGTTACTACTGTTAGTCTAACTGGGGACTAGACCAGTGATACTACTGTTAGTCTAACTGGGGACTAGACCAGTGATACTACTGTTAGTCTAACTGGGGACTAGACCAGTGATACTACTGTTAGTCTAACAGGCTCTGTCGCAGCCGGCCGCGACCGGGAGACTCATGGGCGGCGCACAATTGGCCCAGCGTCGTCCAGGGTAGGGGAGGGAATGGCCGGCAGGGATGTAGCTCAGTTGATAGAGCATGGCGTTTGCAACGCCAGGGTTGTGGGTTCAATTCCCACGGGGGGCCAGTATAAAAAAATATGTATTCACTAACTGTAAGTCGCTCTGGATAAGAGCGTCTGCTAAATGACTAAAATGTAATGTAAATGTAACTGGAGACTAGACCAGTGTTACTACTGTTAGTCTAACTGGGGACTAGACCAGTGTTACTACTGTTAGTCTAACTGGGGACTAGACCAGTGGTACTACTGTTAGTCTAACTGGTGACTAGACCAGTGTTACACTGTTAGTCTAACTGGGGACTAGACCAGTGATACTACTGTTAGTCTAATTGGAGACTAGACCAGTGTTACTACTGTTAGTCTAACTGGGACCTAGACCAGTGTTACTACTGTTATTCTAACTGGGGACTAGACCAGTGTTACTACTGTTAGTCTAACTGGGGACTAGACCAGTGTTACTACTGTTAGTCTAACTGGGGACTAGACCAGTGTTACTACTGTTGGTCTAACTGGGGACTAGACCAGTGTTACTACTGTTTGTCTAACTGGGGACTAGACCAGTGTTACTACTGTTAGTCTAACTGGGGACTAGACCAGTGTCACTACTCTTAGTCTAACTGGATACTAGACCATTGTTACTACTGTTAGTCTAACTGAGGCCTAGACCAGTGTTACTACTGTTAGTCTAACTGGGGACTAGACCAGTGTTACTACTGTTAGTCTAACTGGTGACTAGACCAGTGTTACTACTGTTAGTCTAACTGGGGACTAGACCAGTGATACTACTGTTAGTCTAATTGGAGACTAGACCAGTGTTACTACTGTTAGTCTAACTGGGGACTAGACCAGTGTTACTACTGTTAGTCTAACTGGGGACTAGACCAGTGTTACTACTGTTAGTCTAACTGGGGACTAGACCAGTGTTACTACTGTTAGTCTAACTGGATACTAGTCCAGTGTTACTACTGTTAGTCTAATTGGGGACTAGACCAGTGTTACTACTGTTAGTCTAACTGGGGACTAGACCAGTGTTACTACTGTTAGTCTAACTGGGGACTAGACCAGTGTTACTACTGTTAGTCTAACTGGGGACTAAACCAGTGTTACTACTGTTAGTCTAACTGGGGAGTAGACCAGTGTTACTACTGTTAGTCTAACTGGGGACTAGACCAGTGTTACTACTGTTGGTCTAACTGGGGACTAGACCAGTGTTACTACTGTTAGTCTAACTGGATACTAGACCAGTGTTACTACTGTTAGTCTAACTGGGGACTAGACCAGTGTTACTACTGTTAGTCTAACTGGGGACTAGACCAGTGTTACTACTGTTAGTCTAACTGGGGAGTAGACCAGTGTTACTACTGTTAGTCTAACTGGGGACTAGACCAGTGTTACTACTGTTAGTCTAACTGGGGACTAGACCAGTGTTACTACTGTTAGTCTAACTGGGGAGTAGACCAGTGTTACTACTGTTAGTCTAACTGGGGATTAGACCAGTGTTACTACTGTTGGTCTAACTGGGGACTAGACCAGTGTTACTACTGTTTGTCTAACTGGGGACTAGACCAGTGTTACTATAGTTAATCTAACTGGGGACTAGACCAGTGTTACTACTGTTAGTCTAACTGGGGACTAGACCAGTGTTACTACTGTTAGTCTAACTGGATACTAGACCAGTGTTACTACTGTTAGTCTAACTGGGGACTAGACCAGTGATACTACTTTTAGTCTAACTGGGGACTAGACCAGTGTTACTGCTGTTAGTCTAACTGGGGACTAGACCAGTGTTACTACTGTTAGTCTAACTGGGGACTAGACCAGTGTTACTACTGTTAGTCTAACTGGGGACTAGACCAGTGGTACTACTGTTAGTCTAACTGGGGACTAGACCAGTGTTACTACAGTTAGTCTAACTGGGGACTAGACCAGTGGTACTACTGTTAGTCTAACTTGGGACTAGACCAGTGTTACTACTGTTAGTCTAACTGGAGACTAGACCAGTGTTACTACTGTTAGTCTAACTGGGGACTAGACCAGTGTTACTACTGTTAGTCTAACTGGGGACTAGACCAGTGTTACTACTGTTAGTCTACCTGGATACTAGACCAGTGTTACTACTGTTAGTCTAACTGGGGACTAGACCAGTGTTACTACTGTTGGTCTAACTGGGGACTAGACCAGTGTTTCTACTGTTAGTCTAACTGGGGACTAGACCAGTGTTACTACTGTTAGTCTAACTGGGGACTAGACCAGTGTTACTACTGTTAGTCTAACTGGATACTAGACAGTGGTACTACTGTTAGTCTAACTTGGGACTAGACCAGTGTTACTACTGTTAGTCTAACTGGGGAGTAGACCAGTGTTACTACTGTTAGTCTAACTGGTTACTAGACCAGTGTTACTACTGTTAGTCTAACTGGGGACTAGACCAGTGTTACTACTATTAGTCTAACTGGGGACTAGACCAATGTTACTACTGTTAGTCTAACTCGGGACCAGACCAGTGTTACTACTGTTAGTCTAACTGGGGACTAGACCAGTGTTACTACTGTTAGTCTAACTGGGGAGTAGACCAGTGTTACTACTGTTAGTCTAACTGGGGACTAGACCAGTGTTACTACTGTTGGTCTAACTGGGGACTAGACCAGTGTTACTACTGTTTGTCTAACTGGGGACTAGACCAGTGTTACTACTGTTAGTCTAACTGGGGACTAGACCAGTGTTACTACTGTTAGTCTAACTGGGGAGTAGACCAGTGTTACTACTGTTAGTCTAACTTGGGACTAGACCAGTGTTACTACTGTTGGTCTAACTTGGGACTAGACCAGTGTTACTACTGTTGGTCTAACTGGGGACTAGACCAGTGTTACTACTGTTAGTCTAACTGGGGACTAGACCAGTGTTACTACTGTTAGTCTAACTGGGGACTAGACCAGTGATACTACTGTTAGTCTAACTGGGGACTAGACCAGTGTTACTACTGTTAGTCTAACTGGGGAGTAGACCAGTGTTACTACTGTTAGTCTAACTGGGGACTAGACCAGTGTTACTACTGTTAGTCTAACTGGGGACTAGACCAGTGTTACTACTGTTAATCTAACTGGGGACTAGACCAGTGTTACTACTGTTAGTCTAACTGGGGACTAGACCAGTGTTACTACTGTTAGTCTAACTGGATACTAGACCAGTGTTACTACTGTTAGTCTAACTGGGGACTATACCAGTGATACTACTGTTAGTCTAACTGAGGCCTAGACCAGTGTTACTACTGTTAGTCTAACTGGGGACTAGACCAGTGTTACTACTGTTAGTCTAACTGGGGACTAGACCAGTGTTACTACTGTTGGTCTAACTGGGGACTAGACCAGTGTTACTACTGTTTGTCTAACTGGGGACTAGACCAGTGTTACTACTGTTAGTCTAACTGGGACTAGACCAGTGTTACTACTGTTAGTCTAACTGGGGAGTAGACCAGTGTTACTACTGTTAGTCTAACTGGGGACTAGACCAGTGTTACTACTGTTGGTCTAACTGGGGACTAGACCAGTGTTACTACTGTTTGTCTAACTGGGGACTAGACCAGTGTTACTACTGTTAGTCTAACTTGGGACTAGACCAGTGTTACTACTGTTAGTCTAACTGGATACTAGACCAGTGTTACTACTGTTAGTCTAACTGGGGACTAGACCAGTGTTACTACTGTTAGTCTAACTGAGGCCTAGACCAGTGTTACTACTGTTAGTCTAACTGGGGACTAGACCAGTGTTACTACTGTTAGTCTAACTGGGGACTAAACCAGTGTTACTACTGTTAGTCTAACTGGGGAGTAGACCAGTGTTACTACTGTTAGTCTAACTGGGGACTAGACCAGTGTTACTACTGTTAGTCTAACTGGGGACTAGACCAGTGTTACTACTGTTAGTCTAACTGGGGACTAGACCAGTGTTACTACTGTTGTTAGTCTAACTGGGGACGAGACCAGTGTTACTACTGTTAGTCTAACTGGATACTAGACCAGTGTTACTACTGTTAGTCTAACTGGGGACTAGACCAGTGTTACTACTGTTAGTCTAACTGGGGACTAGACCAGTGTTACTACTGTTAGTCTAACTGGGGACTAGACCAGTGTTACTACTGTTAGTCTAACTGGGGACTAGACCAGTGTTACTACTGTTAGTCTAAACTGGGACTAGACCAGTGTTACTACTGTTAGTCTAACTGGGACTAGACCAGTGTTACTACTGTTGGTCTA